>CM048755.1:357222908-357847908 GCA_026315105.1 Locusta migratoria | reverse complement strand
CGCACATTGCGAGGCTACTACAGATTCACTAACTACTGCACTAAACTTTTGAGTAGCTACAACAAGTCTACTGTCACTATCTACACAGTACTGGGCACTTTTACAAGGAGAAATTGCAGAAGGCACAAGGTTCAGTACAGGATTGCACTGTACATAGTCATTTTGCTTGTCCCGTACCCTTTTCCGTTGCACAGTTTTACGCGCTCGTCGGCGCTTGCGACGTGGCTCACTATATAGTTTTGCAGTAGGTGCAGAAGAACTTTCTTGCAATTGAGAACCAAGTAAAGCACTGTTCAATTCCAAAGCGTCTACGACATTGACAGCATGAACTGTTCGTGCACTCAACAAAGCACTGTTTCTAACGGCACCGTTCTTTGAGTTTTTAATTTGCATACACACAGACTGCACATGTCCCGATTTGCCACATTGATAACAGGTTGCGTTGCGACTAGGGCAATGAGCACGCTTGTGGCGAGACACACACTGGGGGCAAGATTTACGTACATTTTTCTGAAATGAGCATTGGCGCCCGTTATTCAAATCACTGTTTCTAACACGACGGGGCGACCTTTGTGTCGCACTTTTACACTGTCTACTGTTCACTGTCTATTCAGCACGGCCTGTACTATTGTAAGAATCACTAGGGCTAGACTGAGAACTACGGCTAGGAAAGCGTCCGTGCGGCGCACTGAATTTACACTGTGGCTTTGCATTTCTACATCTGCTAAGTCAAAAGTATCATGCGCTTCAATAAGCTGCAGTACACTGTCTAATGGAGGGTCTGACTGTTTTAGAATTGCTGCCCTAATTCTGGGGTCCTGAATGTTCTGCGTAATCGCATCCCTCAATATCACGTCACTATACGAAAGTCCACAAGAGCAAGTAAATTTACATTTGCGGGTTAAGCCCTTCAGTTCCGTAATCCATTCCTGGTGTGACTGTTCAGGTAATTTTTTAAGTCTGAAAAATCGGTACCGTGCCGCAGCTACTAGAACTTTTCTCTCATAATGAGCATTTAGTGCCTCTACTATTTGTTCAAAGTCTACATCACGAGGAGATGCTTGCGGGAAAAGTTTCTTCAGTAACACGAAAGTCTTGGTGCCAACTACGGCGAGAAAGAAATGCTTAACTATCTGACCTGTTAGTTGATGAGCCGCGACGAGTTCTTGAAACTGCGCGAAATAGTCGCTCCATTCTTCCTCACGTTCGTTGTACTGGCGAAACGTAGGAAGCGTTGCGGCGGCAGGTGTGGGCTGCTGAAGCGGCGGCTGTTGTTGTTGGTTAGCTGCTTGCGCTGTGAGCTGGGCTACAGCCTGCAGGAGTTGGGTTATTTGCGCCGTCTGTAACTGAATAATTTCCATTAAGTTTGGGTTCGGGGTAGTGGCCATGCTGACCGATTAGGCGCCGCGCATACAAGTAAATTATAACAAAACACAAATGCAATAGGAAAGAGGACGCTCTGCAGCAAAAAAGTCCACAAAACACGTAACAAAATATGTTCCCCAAAAATCTTATAATAAGGGTGGGTGGGCGGGAGCAATTTCTGCGTGCTCCGACTGCTGCTGTCTGGCTGCTACAAGCGGGCTGGTCCACGGTTCTTCTATCACTCCTCGTCGCCACTTTTGTGTCCCAGCCTCGTTGCCGCTTTTGTGTCTCGTTTCCGTCGTAGGTGTCGGTGGCCGAGTGGAATGAGACCGACACAGGAATAAAGATAGCACGCTGGTGCAGGTGCGGAGGGGAGCAGCCAGAAACTAGAAACACTAGAGTAAATTAGAACAAGATATATATTGCACAGAATTTATACAATACTTAACTTTTACATAGGTCAGTACTGCAGAAGGCTGATACATAGTTGAGCTAGAGGCCTGCCTAGTGCCTGTCCAATAGCCAAGTCTTCGCTGGTGCCTATCTGATTCCGAAGGTCCTAACAGGTTCCTATCTCAGTCCCAAGTGAACGATGTCGTTCAGTGGTGGCCACGAGCGGAGTTGCAGCAGAGGGCGCTCGTGGCTGTCGTCATAAGAACGCCGCGCCGTGCGTGCATGGCGGCGCGCGGCGAAAGTAGGTGGCGCGCACTTTGGACTTGTGCGACACCACAAAGAGCAATATAGTAACTTGTTCTAACTACATATTAATTCGCTGAGTGTTCCTCCTGAAAACAAAAAGGTATTTTAATAGTGATAATGTTTAGAGTCCTCTGCTACTACAAGACGATGACTTTCCACAGTCATACCTCCTAAAAGCATATTATTCAGAACACTAAGCATATCAAGACACCTGCGCAAGCAATAAATATATTAGGCATCCTGCACAGACACGTTGATGTAATTGACCGCTATGTAGTTAACCCCACTATCACGCAACTTCCATCTCTTTAAAAATAGCTACTATGCTTTTTAATAGGAGACGCAACCTTAATCCTTCAATTAAAAAACGTTAATAATAAGTCAATGAGTATTTTACACACTTGAAGCGTTTATTCGTAGACCCCAAAACGATTTGGCTGTATTCGAATTAGAAATACATCTAAGAAATTATGAAATACGGAATGTGAAAGGGAATGTCAAACACCGAAAAATGCTAAAGATAAATTCTATTTTCTATCACTGTCATATAGAACCATTTTTACTCCGAACTTGGCATAAACCAACAGGGAGAAACAAGTTGCAAGACTTCCAGGAAGCCGGCCGAGGTGGCGGAGGGGACTGAGGCGCTTCAGTCACGGTCTGCACGGCCACTTCGGTCGGGGGTTCGAATCCCCCCTCGGGCATGGATATTTGTGCCGTCCTAGTTCGTAAGTAGTTCATAAGTAGTTTGTAAGTTTAGGGACTGATGACCCCGTAGTTAAGTCCCATAAGATTTACAAACATTTGAACATTTGAACTTCCAGGAAAAATGAAGCGAAATTGGCAGCCAGTAGTTGGTTATAAATTACATTGCCTGTTAACTGTATAAATATAAATTACGGAATACGCGGAACTCCTGTTCAGTGCAGTCAAAAAGGTCTAAGGTAATAGGCAGTGGTTTACAATCAGATATCCCTATCACTCTCCTCCTCAAGAAGTCTGTGTGAAGATTTATATTCAGAACATTCAAGAAAAAGGTGTTGAAACTATAAGAAGCAGCTCATTTACTCAGGAAGGGAATACGTTATGGTGCCCGTAAATTTGAATGGATGTATCTCTTGTAGTAACATTCATTTTTTGATAAAATGTTAAAATCCAATACACCAAAATTTTGTTTTTCTAAACTCAGTGCCAACTTTTTTGTCAAAATTTTTGGAGTAAGTAGTCTTGACGTGATTTCATACTTCTATGCATTAATATTATCAAACACATAATTTGTGCCACAAATTGCGCGGCCGGTCCGGTCGGAGGTTCGAGTCCTTCCTCGGACATGGGTATGTTTGTTTGTACTTTGCTTAAGTTATTTTAAGTAAAATTAAGTAGTGTGGAAGTCTAGCGACCAATGATCTAAGTAGTTTGGCCGCATAAGACTATACATATACACGTAATTTATTTATTTCATCACCATATTTAAGTACTAATAATTAAAGAAACTTAAATGTAGAAATTTGAAATAAACACTGAAAACAAATGATTGATATTTCTCATAAGATGAATGCACAGAACCGTTGAGTTATGTCTTGTGAATGTACCTACAAAATCTGCCATATGAAAATTGTAGTTTGAGTCCCAAATTTGTTTTTTCTATAATAACATTAAAAACATATTAAAAATTCAGAACTCGAAAACCAGTGAAGTTATGGACTTGAAGCGTTTTGTGTTTTGCTAAATCTTTACATAGTAGTCATGATTTTAAAAATTTGGTTGCTATCGCCAAAGTAGACGAATAGTTAAAATTTTTGGTGTAATCTTAGCCGTGTAGACTGTATGTTGTAGAAGTCTACGCCGAACCTAGTTATAATCATACCTCTGAGGAGAGAACGTTGTTTGCACTTCTGCGTTTCCAGTCGGCAGTGCTGTGCTATGTAACGACATCGTACCGTTCCATTTTACCGATAGGTATATATGTATTGGTGTGATGTCTGTTCTTTCGAAATAAGACATCACACTAATATATGTATCATTTAGACGCAAAGATTATGGGTTCTGTTGTCATCGCTAATGCGATTGACAACGTTAGACTTCGTGTGTAAACAGTTAAAGGTTATGAGTGCCACTGGAAAAATGCATAAGTAACACCTGTTGTTTGAGACTTGAAGATGACCTGAAATTAGCCAAAATCGATATCTCATAATAAACATAGGGTGTAGCTGTCTATATCTCATAATGCAATTCCTAACACATTTAAAAGCTGTCCAAAACCACCTACAAAAAACCTTTATAATAAGATTGTATATAATTCCACGATCAAATTGTGTTTTAGTTATTTGTAAGTAATACACCCAAAGATCTGCCCTTGCGTTTAGTGCCTTGATCAGCTGTTTATTTTTAGAGGTATTTCTAGGGACATGAAAAATTCGCATTTGCGATAAATGCGAAAATAGATGCGAATTCTGACTCAAAATGCAGTAAATCCGAAATTGTCATAAATGGTATTTTGGTGTGAAACACTATTTTATCAGAAATATTACGAGATAACTTTATTTTCTGCTCTTAAACAGGTACAAAGTAAACAGTAGATACCGGAAAAATTCGCATTTTTCAATATATGCGAAATATAGGCCCATGCTAATTTTGGGCCGGGTACAGGTAGCGGCTGGAGGGCGTGGAGTAGGGGTGGTGTATCCCTACTTCTGTTCACTGCCTGCAGCATCCGGGTCTCCCCGCAAGTGTCTACACATTCCCTTTCCCCGCAAGTGTCACAAACTCACTGGGGAGGTGCTGATTGAACAGGGCCGCGCGGGCTGCCCTTTCTCGCCTCCCAGCAGACGAAATTCCTAACTTGGCCACACATACTACTGACTTAGTGGCCCTGCCTATTGTCACTCATTACTCGCGGCATGTCGCAGATTCCCTTCAGAGTTCGGGCCTAGGGAGCATCCGCACTGAGCAAAGTATCCGTGGCCGTCTTCGCCTTAATTATATATAATCTGAGGATTGTCTACAAATACCTATACGAAATTTGTCAGTTAAATTGCAGGGAATACAATAGCATCAAAACTGATTGTCTGGCGGTAAAGAAAGTTTCAAACAGACACAAATGGCCATTAAGAAAGGTCATGCAATTACTGAAATGTTGTCTGTTCTTTCGGACATAATTGTATACATGATACCCAAAAGCAACTGACAATTTATGTGCGGATGTAGAAGTAGATTCGATTCCTTGTGGGAATACAGTTAGGTAGAGGGGAAAAGTAAGTAATAGACAACGTACATTGCCAGCGTAGTGTGCGAAATGTAGAGAATTTGGGCAGGACGGAAAGTGGGCATAACTGAAGACCAGGATACCACCCTTCAACTTTGACCAATGACGTCGTCAACGCGCCGGAAAAACCGTATACGGGATAGTATCTTAATACTTATGTATTGTAGTTAATAAATAATCTATAGTTATCCTCGAAAATGGCATTACAAGAGAATGTACCATCGATCTCAGGTCTCAGCCCAAAAATTTGCACCTTCGGCGCTCACTTGCGAAAACAAAAACCCTCTGTTAAGCTATACCTCACTACCAAAGTGAAGATTCAGATCACTCTTTGAAGACAAAATCTTAATCTATAATCTATGTTCTGCTTGTAATCAAACTATCTTCTTAACTCAGCCACCACATAATGACTCACGCCACCTATACAAACACGCACGCACATAACACGCCGATGCCACGGGTCAGAGCCGAGGGGTGGTATCCCCGACTTCAGATTAACGCAAAGTGTGACGGAATAGCTAATTTGGTTAATGCTAAGCGGGAAATTCGGATTCGATTCCGACTCCAGTAAAAATTTTCAACTTTGTCATTTACTATTTTAATGCCATGCAACGGTCGACGATTCGGTATCTCGAATTCATTAATTACACGCAACTATTAACTAATTCTGCTTTGTTAGCCAGTCCACAGGCAGAAATAAACTATAAGAAAGAGTAAAACAAGATTCAAAGCGAAAGACCCATCGCTAATAAATTACGGATAAACAGACATTCCCGAACGCTGGCAGAAACGCTGCAAGGAAACAGCATTCCCCTATCTACACGCCCGCAGAGCTAGGCTACAAGTTTTGTTCACAAACGTAGTGTTAGGTGGATGGTGAGCGCCCACACTGGATTTTGTATGGCGTAAATTACGACGCTTTCAGAGTTATGAAACTTGGTTGTCATTACGTTTCTTACGTCTACCGTATGACAAAACTACATTTAATGTAAATTTCAACTAATTCTGTGAACTGCAGTTGCTAAATTTTATGTTAGGACAATGTGCTAAGCACAACATTTTATTTTTCCCCCTCTAGTGCGGGTCAACGAAGGACAAATGATCTTTCCAGTTCCTTATTAAGAAGTAATTTCTTCACTTCCGTGCTCGCATTCATTCACTGTTTCCTACGTTTTCCGACCATAAACACACTGCTCGTGCCGGCCGCGGTGGCCGAGGTGACTGAGGCGCTCCAGTCACAGTCAGCACGGCCACTACGATCGGGGGTTCGAATCCCCCCTCGGGCATGGATATTTGTGCCGTCCTTAGTATAAGGTAGTTCGTAAGTAGTTTGTAAGTTTAGGGACTGATGACCCCGTAGTTAAGTCCCATAAGCTTAACAAACATTTGAACACTGCTCGTTCACATTCAAAAACAATGTTCGGTTGTCAATAATGTTTCAAATGTTTGTGTAGTCTATGGGACTTAACTACGGAGTCATCAGTCCCTAAACTTACAAACTACTTATGAACTACTTACGAACTAGGACGGCACAAATATCCATGCCCGAGGGGGGATTCGAACCCCCGACCGTAGTGGCCGTGCAGACCGTGACTGGAGCGCCTTAGTCCCCTCGGCCACCGCGGCCGGTTTCTGTCGTCAATTAATTGCGACGCAAACCAGGCATATTTAATCATGGGAACGAAGACTAGTGCACTGAACGGATGCAACAGTAATGAATGTATTCGAATCGAGTCTTCTCGTGAAGCGATTTCGCGATTAGCTGTTAGTAATTCAGGAGCATGTTGTAATCTTTTAATGAAAAGTTTTACCTGACGGTAAAAATACACATCGCATGGTTGTGACAGCGGGGTACTCTTGGGTGGAATAACTTTAATAGTGCAAGTGCAAGCTTTTGTTTCGTCAACGAAGATACTATCGTACAGTGTCTGGTCAGTTTGCCCACTCCATGAATCGATAATTAAAAGAAATTTCTTCTGACCCACGTACGGCGAAATGACACCTTTCAAGAATGTTTCGTAGAGTTGCTACGTAACTTTCCAGAGTTTGTGCATGTCACAATCACGTTTTTGAATCTTTCACTCATCGCGTCAACACTTGTTTTAATAATCGGACCAAATTTACCTGTTACTTCCTGCATACATAAAAACACATATGGCACGACTTTTCCTGATGCAGTTAAAGCATACAGCGCCGAGTATGAGTGGCTAATTTTGTTTAAATCTCGTTTTTTGACAAGAACAGATTTAACCTCTTTCTCTGTAAGCGTTCTATTGTACGTGAATTGATGCTGGTATCCAGTTTGATCTGTATTTATAACATAATCAGGGTCGAAATTAGGGATGATGAGTCGCACTTGGATCCGGAACTGCTCTGCAGTTGCCAATACATCGTCCATTGTGGCGTACTCTCTTGAGCTGACAAATTTTGTAATTTACGCTGTTTGATTCCGTGTTTCTTTTTAAAACGTTCCACCCACATCGAGCTAGTTACGAATTGAAAATTATACGAAATATACTGGATCGCAGCAGTCATCGCCCGCTGTTGCAGAGTCCTCGCCGTCACCTAAAATGAATAAATCGTTATTAGTTGCATATGGGACTCATATAATCCTTGAGTTGTTACCGTTGGTATCCTAACAATAATTTGTCTGCGAAATACCTCTGCTATACAATATATTACCTGCTCCAAGTTCTTACGAGCTTTCAGCAATCGTTCGTAGGTTTCCTGGTCTATAGTAGTCCATTTATCCACATTCCTTCCTCCTCTTTTGACGTCGTATTTCCAACGAGAAAGATGTTTCTTTTGTTTCAAGTGAGAACATGCGTTTGCTTGCAATGATATTAAGCTCCATTTTGGATGAGCTGCTGCAAGAGCGACTGCTCTTTCTTAGTACCACAAAGGAATGTAATCTTCCGGCACTGGCGTGAATTCCTCGGCAACACACTCATCGTCATCTTCCTGTACACCCTTGCACTGCAATGTAAAGGATTGTGGAATTGCCACTTGCAATTTGAAAAACCAAAACAAATGCGTCAACGTAACGCTAATAAAAACAATACTTACCGGTGTACACCCGTGGTGTTCATCTATCTCGTCGACACCCATGAGTTCCTCAACGTGAACTACTTGTCTGTCTGCCAACATGTGAAGTATTTCATTGGCAATCTCTTCGCCCATTGCAATGGACGTTCCGGATATCATGCTTGGTGGTGTGTCTGTGAGCAGATTCCAGTTGCGAAGCAAACATTCGGCGTATTTTAAGGCGTTAGTGAGTTCACCTTTTGACTGCTCATCACACACACCCATTTCCGGAGAGGTTTCGTGTGATGGGCTTCTATCATAGCGCATTTGTTCTCCACGTTGCACTACTTGCCGCACGCATGAACGGCACGCTACGAATGACTAACCGACTGGCCGTAGCATAATAGTCCACTGGGACGCGTCACGTGGGTACACACGTCATAGGAGGAGATTAAAGCAGCAGGTCAGGAACTGTAAACATAGGTATTAAATGTTGCCAAATATTATAGGTATTAAAAATAGACTGTTTACTGATTTCTAAATATGCTTCAAGCGCCTTAAAAGTGTACTTCGAAAAAACAAAATGAATAAAATAATCGTCGCGCAATACGTAACATATTGAGCGATTGTTACATGATTCTATCCTGACCATTTACTGCAAACGTTTACATAAGAATGGTTATAAAAGTACATAATTATGCACAATGATCGGACAGGTGTGAAAAATAATTGGCCCAGGTCGGACTTGAACCCATGTCGCCTGCACGACAGCCTCGCATCTTGCCAATTACACCATGCTATCTTGCTGAGCGGGAACCGCCATGTATAAATAGACACGTTACGCGTGGTAATTTGCTGCGAATTTGATTTCGATTTGTTTAGAAATGAAGGCCCATTGGAACAAATCCTTTTAGCTTGATGGTCTGGAGGAATTCCCTCACAACATACCTACGACCCATCAAATTCCGTTGGTACGATACTTAGTGTTCCCCTTGTGTTTCTCACTCCCACAGCGATTGTTGGCTGATATTTAAGGAATGTGTGTGTACCAAGTTTGAAATCGGTCTAGTCTATATCGAAACATAACGTGGATTCAAATTCAAATTCCCATGTTTTTAGAACTTATGGGACTTAACTACGGGGTCATCAGTCCCTAAGCTAACAAACTACTTATGAACTAGCTAAGACTAAGGACGGCACAAATATCCATGCCCGAGGGGGGGATTCGAACCCCCGACCGCAGTGGCCGTGCAGACCGTGACTGGAGCGCCTCAGTCCCCTCGGCCACCGCGGCCGGCCATAACGGGTAATTTGATTTTTTATTTATTTATTTTTGCGAAATCAAAATTGCATAGGCCTGCCCTCTGTTTTACTTTATTGACTCACTAAATATCGTTAACATTAATTTGTAACACGTGTCCATTGATGCCAAACATAAAAAACAAGAGCCATGAAAATTGTGTTGAGAGAATGGAAAAATTCTGGAACTTTGTGATTTCGTAAATAAAACTCAAGTCGTGTTTGTATACAATTAAAGACGTAATTAACATTTTTTTTTAAATTTCCTTTAAATTTTCCGCTGTACTCGGGATAAATCTTTCCGTGTGCTTAAGCGCGACATATATTTCTGTTGGTCCTCATCAACAATGAAAGTTTTGCATCAACTTATCCGATCTCTCAGCTGTACTATACACTGCTCTTAAGGTACAAAGTATCTCTCCAAAAATTAAATGATTGTAATGGATTTTATTATTATTATTAAGAAATTTAAGCTTGGTGGTTATGATACATAATATTTCTTTTAAAATGTTGCAAATCTATTTCGTTAGTTGAATGACTACCGTCGGCTCAGTTTCAAGTTCAAGTGACTCGTGTACACGGCTTGAAATTGTTAACAGATTTTACCTTTATTATCAATACTTACCATTACTGCAAAATTCAACTAAAAATAGTTAATAGACGAACGATAACCTGAAACGTCCTTTACAAATTACGATCGGGTTGTGTCGTGTGTCCTGTTTACAATATACCGCCGACTTTCAGCTATTTTTAAAAAATACTTGCAGTGCCTCTTAGTAGCTAAAATTTTGACAGTGCATTTCTTTCGTTGTCTTCTGCCTGTGTAAAAAATTTCAGGATAGGTTTCGACATGTCTTATTGGACCGTTCTCTTGTAAGAGCCAAATACGTATCTTATATAAGGTAAAGCAGTCAACAATCCGAAGATTGGTTTGAACACCACAGTGATTTACTAGGCATGGTCCTGTTTGGAGGTGGTATGCCTTTGCCTTCCTCCGACCTTGGAACTGACTTACCCAGCCAGTTATAGTGGGTTCGGAACAACCGTATTACTCGGTATTTTTCACATGAGCAACACTGCCAGCGGTGAAAGAAGTGGAAAGTGACAGATAAAAATCCTAGGACCTGGCGGGGATCAAACCCGCGACCTTTGTAGTCTGGCACTCTACCACTGTGCAACCGAGGCGCATAACGCAGCACGTATCGTCCACAAAAAACCGAAGACATAATTACAACAAAGCCATGCATGACAAGTCGCACCAAGTTCAAATACATCAATCCATCACCTGCAGTAGCAGTCAACACATCCAACGATTTCGCAGACCTCGCACCAACAATGTGAGAATTAACCTACCAAGAGGCGATTCCTCCCCAGCACAACAAAAGACCGCAAAATGACGAGACCTGACATAACAAAGCCCACACCCCTGCCGTGTTACCACTGCCACCCAACCTAATACAGAACACACAACAAAAAACACAAGCAACTCAACAACACACATGAGTTGTCCACATGAGTACGAAAAGAAATCCGTTAAACTTTGTTTACAAGATAAATCAATCGAATGTGTAGGCCGTGAACTCCACTAAATACCTAGGAATTACTATTACTGCAGACTTAAACTGGAAAGAACACGTAGATAATGTCATGGGAAAGGCGAACCAGAGACTGCGTTTTCTTGGCAGAACTCTTAAAGGATGCAACAGAACTACTAAAGAGACTGCATACACTATGCTTGTCCGTCCTTTTTTGGAGTATTGCTGCCCAGTAAGACCCTTATCAGGTGGGTTTGACGGAGGACATCGAAAGAGTCCAAAGAAGGGCCACTCGTTTTGTATTGTCACGGTACAGGGGAGACATCAATACGGAAATGATACAGTATCTGGGATGGGAATCATTACAACAACGGCGTTTATCGCTTCGACGTGGGCTACTTATAAAACTTCAATAGTCAACATTCTCCTCCGAAAGCGAAAATATATTGTTGACTGCCACTTACATAGGTAGAAAAGATCATCAGAATAAAATACGAGAAAGCAGAGCTCATACGGATTCAGGTGTTCTTTCTTCCCACGCGCTATTCGAGAATGGAATGGGAGATAAATAGTATAAAGGTGTTTCGATGAACCCTCTGCCAGGCACTTAAATATGATTTGCAGAGTATCCGATGTAGATGTAAACACAACTCACACACACTAAAACTCACCAAAACTAGAAATAGATATAAGCAGTACCAGCTCCAATTACTAGGGCAAGGAACGGAGAACCTGTAAACCTATACTATAGGCTTAGTCATTACGTTTCAACTGACTCAGAAGTAATAATATATATAAAACCCCTATGCAACAACAACCAGGAAAATTTGTAATTAAAACTAAGTAATCCTTAAATAATTTTTGCATAATTCTATCAAAATTGTATAAAACTGTCAAAACAACATAATGTAACATGTAGTCAAAATATATAAATAAATGTACATAAGTAAAATATTTTTAAGCCTCTGGCTGATAAAGTGCACTAAGATAAGCACTAGAACAGCCCGCCTTCTCCCTTCTAGAGAAGGAATGAAACTGTCAAAATCAGAAAACAAAAACAATAAATAAATGAATAAAAACCGATGTAATCGTCCCCGTCATGTCTGACCTTTGGCTAAATGCCGTCGTATACCATCTGCAAGTCTATTTTTGTTCAAGTTGCATATTGACCGCCTTATTATATAGATAATATCATCTCTGGCCCTTCACCTGATTACTCTAAGTGGTTCTTTCACTTCGGCAAAGATATCACAATCACAGGAATACGATGGGACAGCACCACATTATTCTGCATGACAATGCACGAAGCAACACCGCTGCTGCTATCCAGATCCTCAGTGGGAGATTCTGAAACATTACAGCTTCGTGTAACAACATGAAGTAAATCAGTGAAGAACTTTCCTACCTCTTTGGTAACAAATTTTAACAATGATTCTTTTTATATACTATCATAGATTTTGATCTTCTCACCTCTTTGTCCGAATGTTTCCGAACGTGTTTAACTTAAACATGTCACATTTACAGTGAGTGAGTGTGTGTGTGAGAGAGAGAGAGAGAGAGAGAGAGAGAGAGAGAGAGAGAGCACATATACAGTGAATGCGGGGTGTTTAAGTGAGATATATTTGCAGACGCTGAAAATAGGACTTCGAGGACAGTCCTGAAAGATTCCCGGGCCACTTCCACGTCATCAGAAAAGAAGGTAATTTGATACTAAGCGAAAAAGAGCTAGAAAGTAGATGCAGAAGTCCCGCACATGTGGTCAAACAAGGCCCTGGAGGATTTAGTTTGCTGTTGCTTATCTCTGTAATAGTTCCGTACTCGGCGAATGAGCGTAAGACACAGATGTGATTCCGTCTGGGTAAGACCTGCGTGCAGGTGGTTTGCCGTTGCCTTTCTGCGACCTACGAGGTTTGGAACTTAAACAGAGGCAACTATTTATACACAACCGATACAAAAGCGTTACGTATTTGCACCTGTTATTGTCCTTCAAAGTAGTCACCAGCGTTATGTAGAACCCATTGCCAACGAGGTCGAAGTCGTAGTATACCGTTAGCAGAGCCTGTTCTGTTGATGGGACGAATGGACCGGTCTATTGCCTGTCGAATATCTGGAACAGTTCTGAAGCGAATGCCACGAAGTGTTTTCTTCATCTTCGGAATCAAATCAAAGTCACAAGGACTTACGTCCAGGAAGTATAGTGGACGGTACAATACTTCCCAGTCCAATCCAAATGTTCAAATGTTTGTATAGTCTATGGGACTTAACTACTGGGTCATCAGTCCCTAAACTTACTTTTGTGTCCTAGCCTCATCGCCGCTTTTGTGTCTCGTTTCCGTCGTAGATGTCGGTGGACGAGTAGAATTAGACCGACACAGGAATAAGGATGCACGCTTGTGCAGGTACGAAGGTGAGCAGCCAGTGGGACAGCAGAAACTAGAAACACTAAAGTGAATTAGAACGAGATATATATTGCACAGAATTTATACAATACTTAACTTTTACATAGCTCAGTACTGCAGAATGCTGATACATAGTTGAGCTAGAGGCCTGCCTAGTGCCTGTCCGATAGCCAAGTCTTCACTGGTGCCTAACTGATTCCGAAGTGTTAACTGGTTGCTATCTCAGTCCCAAGTGAACGATGTCGTTCAGTGGTGGCCACGAGCGGAGTTGTAGCAGAGGGCGCTCGTGGCTGTCGTCGTAAGAACGCCGCGCCGTGCGTGCATGGCGGCGCGCGGCGTAAGTAGGTGGCGCGCATTTGGACTTGTGCGACACCACACCCCTCCCCCCCAAACCGCCGCGCCATCGTGGCGTAGGGCTGAGGGCCACGGCGACGGCACTGGGAGGAGGGCCTGGGCGGGGGCGTTACTGGTGGGACGGGCGTCGTAGCTGAGGCTGGGACACAAAAGTGGCGACGAGGATGGGATACAAAACTTACAAACTACTTATGAACTACTTACGAACTAGGACGGCACAAATATCCATGGCCGAGGGGGGGGGATTCGAACCCCCGGCCGTAGTGGCCGTGCAGACCGTGACTGGAGCGCCTCAGTCTCCTCGGCCACCGCGGCCGGCCAGTCCAATCCACCGAACAGAACAGCCACAGCTTGCGCTTTATGGGCCCGCGCATTGTCGTGCAAAATGATGGGTGGGTTGCGCAGAAATTGTTGCCGCTTTTTTCCCGAAGCTGGTCGCAGTGATCCTCTAAAAACGAACAGTAGTACTGTGTGCTGACGGTCTGCCGGGGAGGAACGTAATGCGTTAAGATAACACCATCACAGTCGTACTAATGTGCCACTATTCTGTACGGCAATGCCGATTCCCCGCACGCCTCTTGAAGACCTCGAAGACACTGTCGTGCTGTACGACCTCTGGCACATTCTTGATCCAACTCCGTTGTTCCTATTTCGAAAACATCGTGAAGCCGTTACGTTAGCGGACACTAACGACCTAACTATTGAGCGCCATAAAACACCAACCAACCGTTACGTTTGTCCGTCGCTCACAAGTGACTGTGATTCCCTCCATTGCGCGCACGTCGGTGACGGGGAACGGGCGAGTCCATTTGCTCGAAGGTAAGATAGGTATGTCAACAACGTGTGCTATCAGCGAAAATAGTAGATTCCATTGCGTAGTGTCTTCACAGCAGTGTTGCCACTATTTAAGTTCCACCAAAAAAATCAAATGTTTGTAGAGTCTATGGGACTTAACTGCGGGGTCATCAGTCCCTAAACTTACAAACTACTTATGAACTAGAACGGCACAAATATCCATGCCCGAGGGGGAATACGAACCCCCGACGTAGTGGCTGTGCAGAGCGTGACTGGAGCGCCTCGGTCCCTTCGGCCACCGCGGCCGGCGTAAGTTCCAACCCTCTCCAAGCGAGAGTAACCGAGCGGTAGCCGGGCGCCGTGGCTTAGTGCGCCCGGTCACAGGGCGGAACGCTCTCTGTGGTACAAAAAAACCGAGCCAAGAATACATCGAACCAAAACTAACAAACACGACCAGCGTCCGCAACGAACAGAACTACCCATACAGCAAAATAAAATAATAATAATAATAATAATAATAATAATAATAATAATAATAAAGCGGTCTGGAGCGCCACGTTACGGATCACGTGGCCTCCCGCGTCGTAGGTTCCAATCTTTCCTCGGGCATGGATGAGTGTGTTGGTCTCAGGTTAGTTTAACTTACAAGGGAATGGTCAGACTTGTCATTCCGAAACATGTATTGATTTTTTTAGCACTGTTAGTTAACATTGAAGGAAGTCTGTATGCAGAATGTTAGCTGCTGACATGACCTGCAAGGCACCTAAAAAATCTCGAAAATGGCTGTTTTTCCTGCTTGGCGCATGCGGTGCCACCCCTGGAAATGGCGTCCGAAACATGTATTGATTTTTTAGCACTGTTAGTTAACATTGAAGGAAGTCTGTATGCAGAATGTTAGCTGCTGACATGACCTGAAAGGCACCTAAAAAATCTCGAAAATGGCTGTTTTTCCTGCTTGGAGCATGCGGTGCCACCCCTGGAAATGGCGTCCGAAACATGTATTGATTTTTTAGCACTGTTAGTTAACATTGAAGGAAGTCTGTATGCAGAATGTTAGCTGCTGACATGACCTGCAAGGCACCTAAAAAATCTCGAAAATGGCTGTTTTTCCTGCTTGGCGCATGCGGTGCCACCCCTGGAAATGGCGTCCGAAACATGTATTGATTTTTTAGCACTGCTAGTTAACATTGAAGGAAGTCTGTATGCAGAATGTTAGCTGCTGACATGACCTGCAAGGCACCTAAAAAAATCTCGAAAATGGCTGTTTTTCCTGCTTGGCGCATGCGGTGCCACCCCTGGAAATGGCGTCCGAAACATGTATTGATTTTTTAGCACTGTTAGTTAACATTGAAGGAAGTCTGTATGCAGAATGTTAGCTGCTGACATGACCTGAAAGGCACCTAAAAAATCTCGAAAATGGCTGTTTTTCCTGCTTGGAGCATGCGGTGCCACCCCTGGAAATGGCGTCCGAAACATGTATTGATTTTTTAGCACTGTTAGTTAACATTGAAGGAAGTCTGTATGCAGAATGTTAGCTGCTGACATGACCTGCAAGGCACCTAAAAAATCTCGAAAATGGCTGTTTTTCCTGCTTGGCGCATGCGGTGCCACCCCTAGAAATGGCGTCCGAAACATGTATTGATTTTTTAGCACTGCTAGTTAACATTGAAGGAAGTCTGTATGCAGAATGTTAGCTGCTGACATGACCTGCAAGGCACCTAAAAAATCTCGAAAATGGCTGTTTTTCCTGCTAGGCGCATACGGTGCCACCCCTGGAAATGGCGTCCGAAACATGTATTGATTTTTTAGCACTGCTAGTTAACATTGAAGGAAGTCTGTATGCAGAATGTTAGCTGCTGACATGACCTGCAAGGCACCTAAAAAATCTCGAAAATGGCTGTTTTTCCTGCTTGGAGCATGCGGTGCCACCCCTGGAAATGGCGTCCGAAACATGTATTGATTTTTTAGCACTGTTAGTTAACATTGAAGGAAGTCTGTATGCAGAATGTTAGCTGCTGACATGACCTGCAAGGCACCTAAAAAATCTCGAAAATGGCTGTTTTTCCTGCTTGGCGCATGCGGTGCCACCCCTAGAAATGGCGTCCGAAACATGTATTGATTTTTTTGCACTGTTAGTTAACATTGAAGGAAGTCTGTATGCAGAATGTTAGCTGCTGACATGACCTGCAAGGCACCTAAAAAATCTCGAAAATGGCTGTTTTTCCTGCTAGGCGCATACGGTGCCACCCCTGGAAATGGCGTCCGAAACATGTATTGATTTTTTAGCACTGCTAGTTAACATTGACGGAAGTCTGTATGCAGAATGTTAGCTGCTGACATGACCTGCAAGGCACCTAAAAAATCTCGAAAATGGCTGTTTTACCTGCTTGGCGCATGCGGTGCCACCCCTGGAAATGGCGTCCGAAACATGTATTGATTTTTTAGCACTGTTAGTTAAGATTGAAGGAAGTCTGTATGCAGAATGTTAGCTGCTGACATGACCTGCAAGGCACCTAAAAAATCTCGAAAATGGCTGTTTTTCCTGCTTGGCGCATGCGGTGCCACCCCTAGAAATGGCGTCCGAAACATGTATTGATTTTTTAGCACTGTTAGTTAACATTGAAGGAAGTCTGTATGCAGAATGTTAGCTGCTGACATGACCTGCAAGGCACCTAAAAAATCTCGATAATGGCTGTTTTTCCTGCTTGGCGCATGCGGTGCCACCCCTGGAAATGGCGTCCGAAAAATGTATTGATTTTTTAGCACTGTTAGTTAACATTGAAGGAAGTCTGTATGCAGAATGTTAGCTGCTGACATGACCTGCAAGGCACCTAAAAAATCTCGAAAATGGCTGTTTTTCCTGCTTGGCGCATGCGGTGCCACCCCTGGAAATGGCGTCCGAAACATGTATTGATTTTTTAGCACTGTTAGTTAACATTGAAGGAAGTCTGTATGCAGAATGTTAGCTGCTGACATGACCTGCAAGGCACCTAAAAAATCTCGAAAATGGCTGTTTTTCCTGCTTGGCGCATGCGGTGCCACCCCTGGAAATGGCGTCCGAAACCTGTATTGATTTTTTAGCACTGTTAGTTAACATTGAAGGAAGTCTGTATGCAGAATGTTAGCTGCTGACATGACCTGCAAGGCACCTAAAAAATCTCGAAAATGGCTGTTTTTCCTGCTTGGCGCATGCGGTGCCACCCCTGGAAATGGCGTCCGAAACATGTATTGATTTTTTAGCACTGTTAGTTAACATTGAAGGAAGTCTGTATGCAGAATGTTACCTGCTGACATGAACTGCAAGGCACCTAAAAAATCTCGAAAATGGCTGTTTTTCCTGCTTGGCGCATGCGGTGCCACCCCTGGAAATGGCGTCCGAAACATGTATTGATTTTTTAGCACTGTTAGTTAACATTGAAGGAAGTCTGTATGCAGAATGTTAGCTGCTGACATGACCTGCAAGGCACCTAAAAAATCTCGAAAATGGCTGTTTTTCCTGCTTGGCGCATGCGGTGCCACCCCTGGAAATGGCGTCCGAAACATGTATTGATTTTTTAGCACTGCTAGTTAACATTGAAGGAAGTCTGTATGCAGAATGTTAGCTGCTGACATGACCTGCAAGGCACCTAAAAAATCTCGAAAATGGCTGTTTTTCCTGCTTGGCGCATGCGGTGCCACCCCTGGAAATGGCGTCCGAAACATGTATTGATTTTTTAGCACTGTTAGTTAACATTGAAGGAAGTCTGTATGCAGAATGTTAGCTGCTGACATGACCTGCAAGGCACCTAAAAAATCTCGAAAATGGCTGTTTTTCCTGCTTGGCGCATGCGGTGCCACCCCTAGAAATGGCGTCCGAAACATGTATTGATTTTTTAGCACTGTTAGTTAACATTGAAGGAAGTCTGTATGCAGAATGTTAGCTGCTGACATGACCTGCAAGGCACCTAAAAAATCTCGAAAATGGCTGTTTTTCCTGCTAGGCGCATACGGTGCCACCCCTGGAAATGGCGTCCGAAACATGTATTGATTTTTTAGCACTGCTAGTTAACATTGAAGGAAGTCTGTATGCAGAATGTTAGCTGCTGACATGACCTGCAAGGCACCTAAAAAATCTCGAAAATGGCTGTTTTACCTGCTTGGCGCATGCGGTGCCACCCCTGGAAATGGCGTCCGAAACATGTATTGATTTTTTAGCACTGTTAGTTAACATTGAAGGAAGTCTGTATGCAGAATGTTAGCTGCTGACATGACCTGCAAGGCACCTAAAAAATCTCGAAAATGGCTGTTTTTCCTGCTTGGCGCATGCGGTGCCACCCCTAGAAATGGCGTCCGAAACATGTATTGATTTTTTAGCACTGTTAGTTAACATTGAAGGAAGTCTGTATGCAGAATGTTAGCTGCTGACATGACCTGCAAGGCACCTAAAAAATCTCGATAATGGCTGTTTTTCCTGCTTGGCGCATGCGGTGCCACCCCTGGAAATGGCGTCCGAAAAATGTATTGATTTTTTAGCACTGTTAGTTAACATTGAAGGAAGTCTGTATGCAGAATGTTAGCTGCTGACATGACCTGCAAGGCACCTAAAAAATCTCGAAAATGGCTGTTTTTCCTGCTTGGCGCATGCGGTGCCACCCCTGGAAATGGCGTCCGAAACATGTATTGATTTTTTAGCACTGTTAGTTAACATTGAAGGAAGTCTGTATGCAGAATGTTAGCTGCTGACATGACCTGCAAGGCACCTAAAAAATCTCGAAAATGGCTGTTTTTCCTGCTTGGCGCATGCGGTGCCACCCCTGGAAATGGCGTCCGAAACCTGTATTGATTTTTTAGCACTGTTAGTTAACATTGAAGGAAGTCTGTATGCAGAATGTTAGCTGCTGACATGACCTGCAAGGCACCTAAAAAATCTCGAAAATGGCTGTTTTTCCTGCTTGGCGCATGCGGTGCCACCCCTGGAAATGGCGTCCGAAACATGTATTGATTTTTTAGCACTGTTAGTTAACATTGAAGGAAGTCTGTATGCAGAATGTTAGCTGCTGACATGAACTGCAAGGCACCTAAAAAATCTCGAAAATGGCTGTTTTTCCTGCTTGGCGCATGCGGTGCCACCCCTGGAAATGGCGTCCGAAACATGTATTGATTTTTTAGCACTGTTAGTTAACATTGAAGGAAGTCTGTATGCAGAATGTTAGCTGCTGACATGACCTGCAAGGCACCTAAAAAATCTCGAAAATGGCTGTTTTTCCTGCTTGGCGCATGCGGTGCCACCCCTGGAAATGGCGTCCGAAACATGTATTGATTTTTTAGCACTGCTAGTTAACATTGAAGGAAGTCTGTATGCAGAATGTTAGCTGCTGACATGACCTGCAAGGCACCTAAAAAATCTCGAAAATGGCTGTTTTTCCTGCTTGGCGCATGCGGTGCCACCCCTGGAAATGGCGTCCGAAACATGTATTGATTTTTTAGCACTGTTAGTTAACATTGAAGGAAGTCTGTATGCAGAATGTTAGCTGCTGACATGACCTGCAAGGCACCTAAAAAATCTCGAAAATGGCTGTTTTTCCTGCTTGGCGCATGCGGTGCCACCCCTGGAAATGGCGTCCGAAACATGTATTGATTTTTTAGCACTGTTAGTTAACTTTGAAGGAAGTCTGTATGCAGAATGTTAGCTGCTGACATGACCTGCAAGGCACCTAAAAAATCTCGAAAATGGCTGTTTTTCCTGCTTGGAGCATGCGGTGCCACCCCTGGAAATGGCGTCCGAAACATGTATTGATTTTTTAGCACTGTTAGTTAACATTGAAGGAAGTCTGTATGCAGAATGTTAGCTGCTGACATGACCTGCAAGGCACCTAAAAAATCTCGAAAATGGCTGTTTTTCCTGCTTGGCGCATGCGGTGCCACCCCTGGAAATGGCGTCCGAAACATGTATTGATTTTTTAGCACTGTTAGTTAACATTGAAGGAAGTCTGTATGCAGAATGTTAGCTGCTGACATGACCTGCAAGGCACCTAAAAAATCTCGAAAATGGCTGTTTTTCCTGCTTGGCGCATGCGGTGCCACCCCTGGAAATGGCGTCCGAAACATGTATTGATTTTTTAGCACTGCTAGTTAACATTGAAGGAAGTCTGTATGCAGAATGTTAGCTGCTGACATGACCTGCAAGGCACCTAAAAAATCTCGAAAATGGCTGTTTTTCCTGCTTGGCGCATGCGGTGCCACCCCTGGAAATGGCGTCCAAAACATGTATTGATTTTTTAGCACTGTTAGTTAACATTGAAGGAAGTCTGTATGCAGAATGTTAGCTGCTGACATGACCTGCAAGGCACCTAAAAAATCTCGAAAATGGCTGTTTTTCCTGCTTGGCGCATGCGGTGCCACCCCTGGAAATGGCGTCCGAAACATGTATTGATTTTTTAGCACTGTTAGTTAACATTGAAGGAAGTCTGTATGCAGAATGTTAGCTGCTGACATGACCTGCAAGGCACCTAAAAAATCTCGAAAATGGCTGTTTTTCCTGCTTGGCGCATGCGGTGCCACCCCTAGAAATGGCGTCCGAAACATGTATTGATTTTTTAGCACTGCTAGTTAACATTGAAGGAAGTCTGTATGCAGAATGTTAGCTGCTGACATGACCTGCAAGGCACCTAAAAAATCTCGAAAATGGCTGTTTTTCCTGCTAGGCGCATACGGTGCCACCCCTGGAAATGGCGTCCGAAACATGTATTGATTTTTTAGCACTGCTAGTTAACATTGAAGGAAGTCTGTATGCAGAATGTTAGCTGCTGACATGACCTGCAAGGCACCTAAAAAATCTCGAAAATGGCTGTTTTTCCTGCTTGGAGCATGCGGTGCCACCCCTGGAAATGGCGTCCGAAACATGTATTGATTTTTTAGCACTGTTAGTTAACATTGAAGGAAGTCTGTATGCAGAATGTTAGCTGCTGACATGACCTGCAAGGCACCTAAAAAATCTCGAAAATGGCTGTTTTTCCTGCTTGGCGCATGCGGTGCCACCCCTAGAAATGGCGTCCGAAACATGTATTGATTTTTTTGCACTGTTAGTTAACATTGAAGGAAGTCTGTATGCAGAATGTTAGCTGCTGACATGACCTGCAAGGCACCTAAAAAATCTCGAAAATGGCTGTTTTTCCTGCTAGGCGCATACGGTGCCACCCCTGGAAATGGCGTCCGAAACATGTATTGATTTTTTAGCACTGCTAGTTAACATTGACGGAAGTCTGTATGCAGAATGTTAGCTGCTGACATGACCTGCAAGGCACCTAAAAAATCTCGAAAATGGCTGTTTTACCTGCTTGGCGCATGCGGTGCCACCCCTGGAAATGGCGTCCGAAACATGTATTGATTTTTTAGCACTGTTAGTTAACATTGAAGGAAGTCTGTATGCAGAATGTTAGCTGCTGACATGACCTGCAAGGCACCTAAAAAATCTCGAAAATGGCTGTTTTTCCTGCTTGGCGCATGCGGTGCCACCCCTGGAAATGGCGTCCGAAACATGTATTGATTTTTTAGCACTGCTAGTTAACATTGAAGGAAGTCTGTATGCAGAATGTTAGCTGCTGACATGACCTGCAAGGCACCTAAAAAATCTCGAAAATGGCTGTTTTTCCTGCTTGGCGCATGCGGTGCCACCCCTGGAAATGGCGTCCAAAACATGTATTGATTTTTTAGCACTGTTAGTTAACATTGAAGGAAGTCTGTATGCAGAATGTTAGCTGCTGACATGACCTGCAAGGCACCTAAAAAATCTCGAAAATGGCTGTTTTTCCTGCTTGGCGCATGCGGTGCCACCCCTGGAAATGGCGTCCGAAACATGTATTGATTTTTTAGCACTGTTAGTTAACATTGAAGGAAGTCTGTATGCAGAATGTTAGCTGCTGACATGACCTGCAAGGCACCTAAAAAATCTCGAAAATGGCTGTTTTTACTGCTTGGCGCATGCGGTGCCACCCCTGGAAATGGCGTCCGAAACATGTATTGATTTTTTAACACTGTTAGTTAACATTGAAGGAAGTCTGTATGCAGAATGTTAGCTGCTGACATGACCTGCAAGGCACCTAAAAAATCTCGAAAATGGCTGTTTTTCCTGCTTGGCGCATGCGGTGCCACCCCTGGAAATGGCGTCCGAAACATGTATTGATTTTTTAGTACTGTTAGTTAACATTGAAGGAAGTCTGTATGCAGAATGTTAGCTGCTGACATGACCTGCAAGGCACCTAAAAAATCTCGAAAATGGCTGTTTTTCCTGCTTGGCGCATGCGGTGCCACCCCTGGAAATGGCGTCCGAAACATGTATTGATTTTTTAGCACTGTTAGTTAACATTGAAGGAAGTCTGTATGCAGAATGTTAGCTGCTGACATGACCTGCAAGGCACCTAAAAAATCTCGAAAATGGCTGTTTTTCCTGCTTGGCGCATGCGGTGCTACCCCTGGAAATGGCGTCCGAAACATGTATTGATTTTTTAGCACTGTTAGTTAACATTGAAGGAAGTCTGTATGCAGAATGTTAGCTGCTGACATGACCTGCAAGGCACCTAAAAAATCTCGAAAATGGCTGTTTTTCCAGCTTGGCGCATGCGGTGCCACCCCTGGAAATGGCGTCCGAAACATGTATAGATTTTTTAGCACTGTTAGTTAACATTGAAGGAAGTCTGTATGCAGAATGTTAGCTGCTGACATGACCTGCAAGGCACCTAAAAAATCTCGAATATGGCTGTTTTTCCTGCTTGGCGCATGCGGTGCCACCCCTGGAAATGCGGTCCGAAACATGTATTGATTTTTTAGCACTGTTAGTTAACATTGAAGGAAGTCTGTATGCAGAATGTTAGCTGCTGACATGACCTGCAAGGCACCTAAAAAATCTCGAAAATGGCTGTTTTTCCTGCTTGGCGCATGCGGTGCCACCCCTGGAAATGGCGTCCGAAACATGTATTGATTTTTTAGCACTGTTAGTTAACATTGAAGGAAGTCTGTATGCAGAATGTTAGCTGCTGACATGACCTGCAAGGCACCTAAAAAATCTCGAAAATGGCTGTTTTTCCTGCTTGGCGCATGCGGTGCCACCCCTGGAAATGGCGTCCGAAACATGTATTGATTTTTTAGCACTGTTAGTTAACATTGAAGGAAGTCTGTATGCAGAGTGTTAGCTGCTGACATGACCTGCAAGGCTCCTAAAAAATCTCGAAAATGGCTGTTTTTCCTGCTTGGCGCATGCGGTGCCACCCCTGGAAATGGCGTCGGAAACATGTATTGATTTTTTAGCACTGCTAGTTAACATTGAAGGAAGTCTGTATGCAGAATGTTAGCTGCTGACATGAACTGCAAGGCACCTAAAAAATCTCGAAAATGGCTGTTTTTCCTGCTTGGCGCATGCGGTGCAACCCCTGGAAATGGCGTCCGAAACATGTATTGATTTTTTAGCACTGTTAGTTAACATTGAAGGAAGTCTGTATGCAGAATGTTAGCTGCTGACATGACCTGCAAGGCACCTAAAAAATCTCGAAAATGGCTGTTTTTCCTGCTTGGCGCATGCGGTGCCACCCCTGGAAATGGCGTCCGAAACATGTATTGATTTTTTAGCACTGTTAGTTAACATTGAAGGAAGTCTGTATGCAGAATGTTAGCTGCTGACATGACCTGCAAGGCACCTAAAAAATCTCGAAAATGGCTGTTTTTCCTGCTTGGCGCATGCGGTGCCACCCCTGGAAATGGCGTCCGAAACATGTATTGATTTTTTAGCACTGTTAGTTAACATTGAAGGAAGTCTGTATGCAGAATGTTAGCTGCTGACATGACCTGCAAGGCACCTAAAAAATCTCGAAAATGGCTGTTTTTCCTGCTTGGCGCATGCGGTGCCACCCCTGGAAATGGCGTCCAAAACATGTATTGATTTTTTAGCACTGTTAGTTAACATTGAAGGAAGTCTGTATGCAGAATGTTAGCTGCTGACATGACCTGCAAGGCACCTAAAAAATCTCGAAAATGGCTGTTTTTCCTGCTTGTTGTGGATAACATATCAGCTACATTTGTCAACGAATTTATTATTATCTTATTTATTAATTATCGTACGATCGCTTTCACTGGGCGTATCAGCTCTGGCAGGAGAGCGGCGCGTAACTAACGCCACCTTGTCACTAGATGGCGTTGGTATAACGTAGCGAGAGAGGCCAGGGTTGTACAACAGGCAGTTATAAGCGCGGAAACAATGCGACAATAATGTCATACTTCATAAAAGATTTTACAGGCTTCCAGGTCATGTCATCAGCTAACAGTTTGCATACAGACTTCCTTCAATGTCAACTCACAGTGGTAAAAATAGCAACCCAGGTTTCGTCATGACGAGTCTGACCATTCCCTTGTTAGTTTAAGTAGTTTGTAGGACTAGGGACTGGCCGGCCGCGGTGGCCGAGGGGACTGCGGCGCGCAAGTCACGGTCTGCACGGCCAGTACGGTCGGGGTTCGAATCCCCCCTCGGGCATGGATATTTGTGCCGTCCTTAGTGTTAGTTAGTTCATACGTAGTTTGTAAGTTTAGGGACTGATGACCCCGTAGTCAAGTCCCATAAGCTATACAAACATTTGAACATTTTGGTAATCTGTTTTTCTTCAATATTCTGAAAGTCAGGTTTGCCAAAGCTTTGTCTATACATATTCCGTCAAAGTATTCTTCCACCATCTGTTTATGCACATATTAACAGAAGTTCATTATCTTGCAAATCACACAGTGGTGTGAGTTCATCCCACAGTAATAAGTAGCCAGGGAAATCAGCAGGTTATGTGTAAGAAACCATAAATTAAAAGTTGCAAATCATTTTGTGTTGTCTACTTAACATCACAATGGTGACTGAGCTAACATGTTATCATGCTATCTCGCTCGCCACTGTGATCATAAGTGGACTACTATGATGGGACATCAGCACAAAACGATTTGTGTTTATATGTGTGGCATATTATAGTTGACATGCTGACTTCCCTGGTTACCTGTTACTGTAGAATGACACACTATCACTGAGTGACTTGCAATATTGCGAACTTCTGTTTATATGTGCAATAATCGACTGTGGCATCACAAGTCTGAAGAAACCGGTCATAAATAATAATATTAAACCTTTACAAGTAATCTTCGACAGACGTGATTTTTCATATTATCGAAGCTGTTGTGAAGTCCCAAGTATGTATCTGTGTCGTGCTTATATAGTAGAGTGTTGGATTTGTGTTGCTTCATTTGAGGGGAAGGGAGGGTAAAAGCCTTAGCCGACAGTTATTCTACTTCTCTAGAAGAGCACCGTGGCCTGTCAGGCTTATCATCCCTATCTGTATACATCCTCAAGAATGTGTCACTCAAATTTCCCTCTGCTGGATAGACAAATCCATGATGCAGCTCTCCACCCTACTCTATCCTGAGCAAGCCTTTTCATCTCCTCATAAGAACGACAACCCACATCCACTTGAATCTGCTTACTATACGCGTCTCTTGGTCTCCCTCTGCTATTTTTACCCCACACACTTCCCTCCAACGCTAAATTCACAATTCCTTGATGTCTAAGAATGTGTCCTACCAATCTATCCCTTCTTTTAGTCAAGGTATGCCAGAAATTTCTTTTCTACCCAATTCGGTTCAGTACCTCCTCATTAGTTACGCGATCCACCCACCTAATCTTCAGCATTCTTCTGTAGCACCACATTTCAAAAGCCTCTATCCTCTTCCTGTCCGCACTGCTTATCGTCCATGTTTCACTCCCATACAAGGCAACACTCCATACAAATGCCTTCAGAAAGGACTTCCTTAGGCTTAAATCAATATTCGATGTTAACAAATTTCTCTTTTTCAAAAACGCCTTTCTACCCATTGCCATTCTGCATTTTATATCATCTGTACTGCGACCATCATTTGTTATTTTACTGCCCAAGTAACAAAACTCATCTACCTCCTTTATTGTTTCGTTACCTAGCCTAATTCCTTCAGCATCACCTGATTTTCTTACACTGCACTCCAATACCCTAGTTTTACTCTTGTTAATGTTCATCTTATATGCACCTTTCAGCACACTGTCCATTCCGTTCAATTGCTCTTCCAGGTCCTTTGCTGTATCTGACAGAATTACTATGTCGTCGGCAAAACGCAATGTTTTTAATTCTTCACCCTGAACTTTAATTCCTTCTCCAAATTTCTCCTTGCTTTCCTTTATAGCTTGCTCAATGTACAAATTGAACAACATTGGGGAAAGGCTACAACCCTGTCTTACTCCCTTTCCAACCACTGCAACCCTTTCATGCCCTTCAACTCTGACAACCGCTGTCTGGTTTTTGTACAAGTTACAAATAACCTTACGCTCCCTATATTTTACTCCTGCTTGCTTCAGAACTTGAAAGAGTTTATTCCAATCAACATTGTCAAAAGCCTTCTCCAAATCTACAAAAGCTAGAAATGTTGGTTTGCCTTTTCTTAATCTATCTTCTAGGATAAGCCGTAAAGTGAGTATTGCCTCCCGTGTTCCTACATTTCTCCTGAACCCAAACTGATCTTCCCCGAGGTCTGCTTCTACCGGCTTTTCCATCCTTCTGTATATAATTCGTGTTAATATTTTGCAACCATGACTTATTAAACTGATGGTTCTGTAGTTTTCACACCTGTCTGCACCCGCTTTCTTTGGAATGGGGATTATAACATTTTTCTTAAAGTCTGAGGGTACTTCGCCTGTCTCATACATCTTACACACAATGTGAAACAATTTTGTCATGGCTGGTTCTCCCAGAGACTTCAGTAACTCGGACGGGATATCATCTACTCCAGGGGCCTTGTTTCGACTTAGGTCTTTCAGGGCTCTGTCAAATTCTTCTCTCAGTACAGTATCTCCTATTTCATCATCATCTACATCCTCTTCCCTTCCTACAATATTGTCTCGAAGTTCATTTCCTTTGTAGAGCCCCTCTATATACTCTTTCCACCTTTTGGCTTTCCCTTCTTTGCTGAGAACTGGTTTTCCATCAGTGTCCTTGATATTCATAGAGCTGTTTTTCTTGTCGCTAAATGTTTCTTTTATTTTCCGGTAGGGTGTATCTATTTTTCCCCTATTTATACATTCTTCTACATCCTTGCATTTGCCTTCTAGCCATTCCTGCTTAGCCATTTTGCACTTCCTGTCAATCTCATTTCTTAGTCGTCTGTACTCCATTTTGCCTGTTTCATTTACTGCATTTTTATACTTTCTCCTTTCATCGATTAAATTTAGTATCTCCTGTGATATCCAAGGATTCTTTGTAGGTCTTGCCTTCCTACCTATTTTGTCCTCTGCTGCCTTCACTATTTCATCTCTCAATTTTACCCATTCCTCCTCTACTGTTTTATTTTCCCAAGAGTGTATGTCGACGAAATCGCAGCGGTGCTCCGTCCTGTAGAAACGGATATCACAAAACGCGGTTTTTTGTATTATAGTCATCTCGCCTGTACGCATATTGGTCGATGAAGGAAGAAAGGCCGAAGAAAGATTAGGGTGTAACGTTCTGTCGACATCGTGGTCTTTAGAGACGGAGCACACGCTCTGACAGTTTTTGTCAGTGATGGGGAAGGAATTAGCAGTGACCTTTCAATGGAACCAGCCAGGCATTTGCCTGGAGTGATTTAGGGAAATCACGTAAAACCTAAATTAGGATGGCCGAAGACGTGTTTGAACCGCCGTCATCCTGAATGTGAGCCAGTGTGTTACCACTGCGCCACCTCGCTCGGTATTAGGTAATGGGTGAGTGGGGTAGCTGCACTAGGGAGACCCGTGCCGACAGCCATATCAACTGCCAACTGATGCATAGGTTCACTTATAGTATCGATACGCAAGTTAAAATTCGTCCTAGCTTCTGTATTCACTCATGTAGAATACTCGTAAATGTAGCTGCTTCTGAAACGTATGCAGGTAAACGGAATTCACTGTTTTTCAGTGTCTCTGCCCTCATGTTGCATGCTCCATTATTCACTCATCAACAACGCAAGTTATCTGAACGTATTGGGATGTCCTGAACGGGAATTCTGTACGTGAAGATCAAGGTTCGAAAGTGGTGCCTTTCCTTATGATCAGTGCGTAAGCGTAGGCGAAAATTGAGAGAACTTTCGCATAGAATCATTCGTATCTGGAATTATAACATCGAATTGTTACACTTACCCCTCTCCATAACCCGTACAAGCTCGCAAGAATCGCTTTACATAACGGGTGTGCAGATAGAAAGAAAATTTGATAATATAGAAACATTGTTATAATTTGCAGAATATTTTAGGTGTTGTTGTTGTTGTTGTTGTTGTGGTCTTCAGTCCGCAGACTGGTTTGATGCAACTCTCCTCGCTACCCTGTCCTGTGCAAGTCTCTTCATCTGACAATATGTTCGGCAACCTACATCCTTTTGAATCTGCTTACTGTAATCGTCCCTCGGTCTCCCTCTACGATTTTTACCCCAGACACTTCCTTCTAATGCTAAGTTGACAGTTACTTGATGCCTCAGATGTGTTCTACCAATATATTCCTTCTCTTAGTCAGGATATGCCAGAAACTCCTTTTCTCCCCAATTCGGTTAAGCACTTCCTAATTAGTCATGTGATCTACCCATCTAATCTTCATCATTCGACTATAGCATCACATTTCAAAAGCTTCTATAATCTTTGCGTCTGAACTCCTTATCGTCCACATTTCACTGCCATACAATGCTACACTCCAGATAAATGCTTACAGAATGGCCTTCCTAACATTTAAATTAATATCGGATGTTAACAAGTTTCGCTTCTTTAGAAACGCTTTTCTCCCCGTAGCCATTCTGCATTTTATATCTTCTTTACTTCTACATCATAATACTGAAAGTATAGTAATTAGTATGCCGCAATACAGTTACACATGATGACGTTGACTCACTGGTCCCAGTGCGTAAAAAGGAAATCTGTAACTTCAGTGCATAAGTAAAACTTCCTTTGTTGGTGACGGACATTTTCTTCCTGGCTGGCGTGAGCTTCCTCGACGCAGGAGAGTCGTTGAATTTTCAGTTACTGTTTTGACAGGCCTAAGATATGGGATGGCGGGCCTGCATAGCTATGATGACTAACGTCACAGAGTAACATATACAGAGAAGCAGCCCCCCCTAAACCACTGTCCTACGCTCCCCTCGTAGTTCCGTAACATGCTAGCAGGTGTCAGGCGGTTCGCTGGCTTAGGGTGCCTCTCGCACGTCAGAGGGTAGCGTGGAGGGGAGGCTGAGGGGAGAGCTCGTGCCGCCTGCCACGAGGCCACGGCTGTGTCCGGCGTTTGAGGGGAGGTGGTGGTGGGGACAGCCGCTACCTGCCGCCTGCTCTGGCCATTTTAAAGGGCTGCTTCTGACCGCAGCGCCATCATTCGACATGTTACGGAACTGCTGGAAACCCTCCCTCCCCGCACCTCTGAGCGTAGGACAGGGCCCTTACAGAGGTTTCCCGTCTGTATATGTTTGTCTGTGCTAACGTACACCTCTGCGGTGGCACTAGCCGGTGGTAATATTGACGGTGGAAGAGTTTAGCATCCAGTATTTGGCCGGCGAGGAGGTGCTTTCTAAGCGTCCTGATCATCAGTCAGTGGATTAAGTTCCAAATGAATTCGAAATATTGAAATTTCTCTACCGTTGCATGGCACTGAATTAATTCAATGGAAATTTTCAAAATATGTGCTGGACCGGGATTCGTACCCGTATTTCAAGCTTTGTGACAGCGGTCGCCTTACCCAATTAAGCTAGCCAGGCACGTTTGGTGTCCTGCCCAAATTATCAACATACCACACACTAGGATGGTAGTTACTTCCTCTTGTTCGCAGCTATAATTATATTCCCGCAAGGGATCGAGTGTGTTTGTGCATCCGCACAGAAAGAACAGGCACCGTATCAGTAATTGTATACAACACACGATCACATAGGCAGAGTCGTACGTACGTGAGTACAGTCACCAGAGCGTTCACATTGTTGACGTTAGTACCGCGTATACCCTCTTTTTGCAGCAATGCAAGCTATAATTCTTTCACGGAAACGATCGTAGAGGTTCCGAATGTTGTTATGTGGAATGGCCTGCCATACAAATTCCACGTGGTGCCTCAGTTGGGCCAGATTTCGTTCCGCTCATGCAGACCGCCCAACACGCTCAACGGGGAAGAGATCTGGGGATCATGCTCGCCGGGGTAGTTGACGTACATCTTGAACAGTACGTTGGGTGGTACGGGATACACGTGGATCTGCGTTGTCCTGTTGGAAGAGTATACCACCTTGTTGGTGCTGAGTGATAGCAAGACGGGTTAAATGATTGTTTCAGTGTGCCGTGCACTGTTCAATGTTCTCTAGATGATCACTAGAGGAGAATGGCGAGTGTAGAATGTTGCTCCCATAACAATGTTGCACGATCATGTGTGCTGTTAGAGTGTCCTTCACTCACGCCCCAACATCGTTCAGCTCGCCTCCAATGGTGTCATGGTAGGCGCTTATGAAGGGACGAATGGAGATGCGTCGTCTTCAGTGATGAGAGTCGTCGCTGCCTCGGTGCCAATGGTGGTCCTACGAGTGTGTGGTGTCGTGCAGGGGAGTGCGAAACTCTGGAGTGTATGCGACAGAGGCAAACGGAGCCAACAACTGACATCATGGTGCGGGGAGCCATATCCTACACTGGCCATTCTCTTCTGGTGATCGCCGAGGGAAAATTGAACAGCACACGGTACAATGAAACAGTCATTCAACCCGTCTTGCCACTGTTCAAGTACCAACAAGGTGATGTCCTTTTCCAACAGGACAATGCACATCCACACGTATCCCGTGTTACCAAACGTGCTCTTCTAGGTGTACGTCAACTAGGCTGCCCATCATTATTCCCCAGATCTGTCCCCCATTGAGCATGTCTGAGGCTGGACGAAACGTCATCTACACTACCGGCACGAGATCTGGTCCAACTGGGACATCAGATGGAAATTGCATGTCAGACCATACCGTAAGACTTCATTCGGCACCTCTACAGTCGTCTTCATGAGAAAGTTGCACTGTGCATTGCTGCAAAAGGAAGGTATACACGATACTAGCGTCGACATTGTGCATGCTATGGCGACTGTACTGAAATGCGTATGGTTCTGACTGCGTGATCGTGTGTTGTATACATCCTCAAGAATGTGTCAATAAAATTTCGCTCTGCTGGGTTGACGAATTAATGGTGTTCTTTTCTCATTTTCCAGTAGTGTATTTCCTAACAATAATTTGTCTCGACGAGGTATCTGGCCTAAGGTGTGTATATGTCTCGCATTGTATTGTACACTCGCTGACAAAATCTTTGTGTAACCAACAACGCCGCATAGCAACAGCTGCAAACGCACTATTATGCTCGCCAAAGAACAGCACGCGTAGCACCTTCGTCTGGATGTTTGCCATGCGTCCTGCAAATAATGCAAGGATGCGGAGAACGTCAAAGGTAAACGAAAACTTCGATCCTAAACCTAACTGTAAATGATACCCTATAGCTGTATGAGTATCCACCTAAAAGATATACACTTGAAAGTAAAAACTGTACAGTTCCATACTACATTTAAAATCCACCTCAAATTTCTATCGTCATTCACGCAGAAGATGTAGGCATCTGAAGTGGAATGATTTTTAAACCATGTATGTGGTAATAATTATGGTGACTTGCTGTAATGCATAGAGAAGCAGATACCAAGTCATTCTCGAGATACTAAAGTCACGTTTTGCGTATTACGTTTGATACTAAAAGAAATGATCTCATTGCATAAGGAATGATTACATACGCTGTGACACAATAGTTACGTGCGTCACGGCTCTATCACTCAGACTAAGATTGGAGGCCAAGGGCGTGGCCGTCTTGTAGCGTCTACTCAGAGAGTGCCGAACTGGCCGAAACCTGACAAGTGTGACACAACTTCAGTATCAGTGGTTTTCGTTTTTTTAAAATAAATTTCAGTTTTGAGTTGTAGTAACAAATGAACATAGCAAATATGACTCTACGCTACTGACCATTAAAATAGCAAAAACAAAAGGGTCACATTCAACAAACGTCAAATGGTATGAAGCGTACTACGACACTTGGATGAGCAAATGATTAGCATTACAGGGCAAACGCACAAGGTTGATTGGAATATAAGTTCGTAGATTTACACGGTCAGCGACATTCTGAATAAAATTACTTTTAGTTTTTGGCCGTGTCATTGGAAAACACTGAAGCAGCGGTTCTCAATCCATGGAGTGCGGACATCTACTGGACCACGGGTAGCTGCCACGGAGTCGTGAGCGATGGTCCGGAGTCTAGGACAAGGTCATGGGCATCAGTTGCAGTAATTAGTTGATGTGGGAGAATGGCCATGGAGCAGTTTTAGATACTGTCCTACAGGCCTCAAGTCAACTGAAAGTCTGCAAAAATTATCAGTACGGCTGTCTAGGAAGGATTTGAACAGTGAAATAGGCACAAGGTAAGGGAAAAGGGCGGAAAGAAGTGTATATCGAGAGCGGTTACAATGTTGATGGCTTAAAAAAAAGTGTGGGAGAATAGTAACACTAAGTTTTACAAGGTGATTGTCAGAGAGGGATCGTATCTCGCTATCGACACTTACCGGAAGCAGGGCAGAGGAGTGTAAATGTTTCGATTAGAGTACTGGAGGGTTGCTTACGATAAGCCTAGTACCATGGTCCTGCCCAAAATTTCTGTTTTTAGAGTGTATCATTACACAAGCAGGGTTGGCATTTTTTTAATTTTTAGTGTAATTTCACTGTAAATAACAGCAGTCGTTATAAATACGTTTTTACCGTGATCACATGCAGGGAAAATACCGCCACGCAAAGACCATAAATTTGTAAATACCTTGCTGAACGGAAAATGTTGGAGAAACTCACGGAAAAATACGTTTGCGGCTTTTAATAGGACTACATCAGTGGTGTTCTATGTCGGCAGGTTTTAGCTTCTTAGTTGGTGGCTAGAAGACCTGAACGCTCTATGTGGAGCAAAATGAGTACTATTCATTTTTTTTATTCTTCTCCATTTCCGTCGAAGTTGCATTAACCATTTATTTGGTGGCTAGTTTCGGACCAGCCTGTCCATTTTCGAACCATATATCTAATAATAAATATTACACTCCCGCCCATTAAAATTGCTACACCACGAAGATGACGTGCTACAGACGCGAAATTTAACCATCAGGAAGAAGATGCTGTGATATGCAAATGATTACACAAGCAGCAGTTGACCGGCGTTGCCTGATGAAACGTTGTTGTGATGCCTGGAGTAAGGAGGAGATATGCGTACCATCACGTTTCACACTTTGATAAAGGTCGGATTGTAGCCTATCGCGATTGCGATTTATCGTAACGCGACATTGTAGCTCACGTTGGTCGCGATCCAATGACTGTTGGCAGAATACGGAACGCCGTGCTGAATACCAACGGCCTCGTATCACTAGCAGTCGAGATGACAGTCATCTTATCCGCATGGCTGTAACTGATCGTGCAGACACGTCTCGATCCTTGAGTCAACAAATGGGGACGTTTGCAAGACTGCACGAACAGTTCGATGTCGTTTGCAGCAGAATGGACTATCAGCTCGAAGACTATGGCTGCGGTTACCCTTGACGCTGCATCACAGACAGGAGCGCCTGCGATGGTGTACACAACGACGAACCTGGGTGCACGAATGGCAAAACGTCATTTTTTCGGATGAATCCAGATTCTATTTACAGCATCATGATGGTTGCATCCGTGTTTGGAGTCATCACGGTGAACACACATTGGAAGCATGTATTCGTCATTGCCATACTGGCGTATCACCCGACGTGATGGTATGGGGTGCCATTGCTTAAACGTCTCGGTCACTTCTTGTTTGCATCGACGGCACATTGAACAGTGGCCGTTCCATTTCAGATGTATTATGAACCGTGGCTCTACCCTTCATTCGATCCCTGCGAAACCCTATTTTTCAGCAGGATAATGCACGACGACGTGTTGCAGGTCCTGTACGGGCCTTTCTGGATACGCAAAATGTTCGACTGCTACCCTCACTAGCACATTCTCCAGATCTCTCACCAATTGAAAACGTCTGGTCAATGGTGGCCGAGCAACTGGCTCATCACAATATGCCAGTCACTACTATTGATGAACTGTGGTATCCTGTTGAAGCTGAATGGGCATCTGTACCTATACACGCCATCCCAGCTCTGTTAGACTCAATGCCCTGGGGTATAAAGGTCGTTATTGCGGCCAGAGGTGGTTGTTCTGTGTACTGATTTCTCAGGATATATGCACCCCAATTGCGTGACAATGTAATCACATGCTAGCTCTAGTATAAAATATATGTCCAATGAATACTCGTTTATGAACTGCATTTCTTCTTGATGTAGCAATTTTAATGGCCAGTAGTGTAAATATGATGGATCATTTCTACGCAGCAAACATAATACATCATTGACACAAGTTAAACGTACAAATTTCAGTATGTTGTTGTTCATGTAACAGTACGGTGCAGACTCGTTTGCTTGCCAAACAGAGAACAGTGAGTCCTGAGAGTGGAAGGTGGGAGACCATACCGACACATTATTCCGGGAAAAATCTTGCTCTGCAGGTTCTAACTTGTTAGCTGGTGGGTGGGAGAGAACTAGCCATTTCAAAACACTTACGGGTGTGCAACAATTCAACTGGCTGACAGGATCGACGCTGATATTTTGACTGGAGCACACCTAGCCACTTTCAAGGCAACTGCAGAGAGGATAGCCCCGGTTTTCACACAACGAACAAGTAAGAAACAGCGCTGTCACACAACAAAAGATAATAAATGTCAGAAATACCGATAGTAAATATCAGTCATCAACGGGTGAGTCGACATTGAATATGTCCTTCTGTATTTTGACGAGAGTGAGAGGAGGACTGCGCGCAGAATGTAAGCAGAAACCTCCGTCTCTGTTTATAAGGTTATTTGCTGGTTTAATTGTAACTGCTTCCGTAATAAGACAATCCCAGTAGTTGTAAGTGCGTGCCAGAATCACCGCGTTGTTATATTCCAGTAGTGAAGACCCGGCGTTGCTGGGGTGTTTATCTCCTGCAATAATTAGTCCCTGCTGTGCTACCTCCTCTCCTGCCCCTACATCTACCTATGCCTCCTCTCCCTTCCCCCCTCCTCCCTCTGCCGCCACTGCCCTCCTATACTCCTGTTCAAATGTTTGTAAATCTAAGGGTCTTAACTTCGTTCGTAATTAGTCCCTAGGCTTACACACTACTTAAAGGAACTTATGCTAAGGACAACACAAACACCCATTCCCGAGGGAGGACTCGAACCCTCGACGGCTAGGCGCCTTAGTGCGCACGGCTATTCTGCCGCGGCTCTCCTCCTGTCCCCCTTCCCTCTCTCTTCATATTCTCCCTCGGCTGTATATGAAAAAATACATACAGGGTGTCCTGAAAAAGGCTCCCTGATTTCAAAATTAAATATCTCGAAAACAAAGATCGACAGAGGAATGCAGTAAACGGTATGTTTATTGTGAAAGCTGTAAGAAGTTTATACAGTAGTTCGAAATAATAGTTACTAAAGCTGCTAACAGATGGCGCTGTACGCTGTACAGCTCATATCAGCATACATAAGTGAAATAATCGTATGAAAACTCTTTGCAAACAGTCACATCGCAATGTTTTCAAAATGTCCACCATTGGCACTACAGAGATGGCGCAAACGAAGAATGAAATTCGCCATCATATTTCGTAGTGTCTCAACCGAAATGGATTCACATGCCACAGAGATCGCCGATTCAAGCTCGTCCAGCGTGGCGGGATGCTTCGGGTAGACCATGTCTTTCACTGTGCCCCACAAAAAAAAGTCACAAAGAGTCAAATCCGGCGAAATGGAGGCCAATCCGTGCCTGCACCAGTAATTTTGGCATATTCCAAAGAAATGACTCGGTTCCCGAAGTATTCCTCAAGAAAGCGAAACACTTGTTCGGTCCGATGTGGTCGGGCTCCATCTTGCATAAACCATTCAGTAGTTGGTCGGTCCTCTAACGCTTGCTGTGTGGCGACAAATTGTTCCAAAATTGCAACGTAACGTGCACCAGTGACCGTTTCTCGAATGAAAAAAGGCCAATAATGCCTCTGCTGCATACTGCAGCCCACACATTAACTTTAGGAGAATACAGGCGTTTCGCTTCACACCAATATGGCTTTTCGGAACCCCAAAATCGCCACTTCTGCTTATTCACGTATCCATTCAGGTGGAAGTGTGCTTCATCTGTAAACCAGATGCAGCCAACATCAAATCCATCACTATCAATCATTGTGAGCATCTGATTATCAACGGCAACCCTTTGTTGCACAGCTTGAATTTTGAATGGAAACATGTGTAGGCTCTTTCTCAGTATTTTCTGCGTGCTGGAACGCTTCAAACCAGTCTCAGATGCAATTCTACGGACGGATGACATTAGATTTCGCGGAATAATTCCAGAAATTGTGGCGATATTTTCAGGCGTAACTGCGGTTTGCTTGCGGTCAACTTGCTCCACCAGATCATCAGTTCGCTGCCTGTTCGTTGAAATTTTGCGAAGAGCGTACGAATGGTTTTCGCATCGGGTATTTTTGGAACATTAAATCGTGCTTGGAAACTTCGCCTTGTTGCCGTAGGACTCTCTTCTAACCTGTGGTACTCTAGCACCAGAAAAACGCGTTGTTCAGTGGAGTACATGGTTTTAATCTCTTCCTTCGTTACGCTAACCTACTTTCACGTTTCCATAGTGGAACTGATCGCTCTGGGCTTCGTATCACTATTTATACTAGGCATTACGTATGGCGATTACAGCGCCATGTGTTAACAGCTTTTGTAACTATTATTTCTAACTGCTAACAGCTTTTACAATAAACATACCGTTTACTGCATTCCTCTATCGATCTTTGTTTTCGAGATATTTAATTTTGAAATCAGGGAGTCCTTTTGTATATATCTGCCAAATTTCGTGCTGATCGGTAACACGCTCTAGGAGTCTCGAATAAGGTACTCGACGCCATGCACCGTGTGTGTAAAACTTCATCAAGATGCCAATAAAAGCATAAATTGTTGTCGAAGGCTTTTGTAAAGTACCGTCCACAGAGCACCGTATAAAGTCTTACGCTAACAGTGACCTTACAATTTTATTGAAGTTCAGGTGTGCAAAGTTTAATCAACATCGGAAGAAAACTTTAGATTTCAGTCGAAATATGTTGTACAGTACCCTCCTCCATTCACCAAACATATTGTTATGTAGACAGTGCTGTTCCTTTGTTTTGAAAGTCAATCGTGTGTAATTTTATCGCAATCGGATGAACGGTAGCGCAGCGCATAAAATACTAACAGGAACATAATGCTACAATTTCCCACACTTCTGTATTGATGACGTCATAGTTCCTAAACTATAAGTCGTACAATGAAATAATATTATAGCTACATTCATCGCCACAAATGGATAGTCTTTGCAAAATATGTTGCAAATGCATTTAGTAGCAAACAAGTAATACATTTAAATGTCATTCATTAATTCTACAATTTTTCACGCATCTCAGTATTCATGGCGTCATATCTCGTGAAATATGTGTTGCACAGTGCAATAATTACGCCTATAATCTTCGCAAAAGTTCCAGAAATATGTTGACAAAGTTTCATGGCAATCGGATGAACGGTACGCCAACGGTTGAAATACAAACAAACAAACATTTATATATTAGAGTGAGCGGTGTCTAGGCAACGTTCTGCAACAGCCAAGTTGCTAGGTTGTTATAAGCTTGTGAGAGGCTTATGTGTAGTACACAAGTCGTCCTGCCGCGGTGGAGTAGCCGAGCGGTCTAAAGCGTCTCGCTGCGGAGCGCGCGGTTGCTCGCCGTGGAGGTTCGAGTCCTCCCTGGGGCATGGGTTTGTGTGTTTGTCCTTAGGTTAATTTACCTTAGTTTAAGTAGTTTGTAAGCTACGGACTGATGACCACGCAGTTTGGTCCAATAGAATTACAAACAAACAAACAAGTCCTCTACAAAAAATGTTCAAATGTTTGTACAGCTTATGGGACTTAACTACGGGGTCATCAGTCCCTAAACTTACAAACTACTTATGAACTAGGACGGCACAAATATCCATGCCCGAGGGGGGATTCGAACCCCCGACTGTAGTGGCCGTGCAGACCGTGACTGGAGCGCCTCTGTCTCCTTTTTTTTTATTTTTTTTATTTTTTTCCCCCTTTTTTCTTTTTAGGGCCTCCTTCCTCCCCTTCAGCCCCGCCTTTCGCTCGCCATCTTCTGCCTTCTCGGCCTGGCTTCATTGCCGTTTTAGTCTTCTCAGTAAGAAAATTAAAATTTGCACTTCTCTAAACACAGAAATTAAAGTTAAATGTCTTCTTCAAACAAAAATCATACAAACATAGTTGAAATGAAAGTAATAGCTCTATGTAACTCAGTTCTTGTATTGCACTGTGGCTGGCTGCTAAACTAATATTAGAAGTGCACCTCGCCGATCCCCAACGCGCCTCACTTTGGAGTCGGGCACGTCTTCTCGATAGATTTTAGAGTAAGTTCCATTGACCTGATCAGTTCTAGCTCTAAGTCGGCGAATATAGAAATTAACTTCTCATACCCGGTACTCCCCAACTGCGCGGGGGATCGCTCATAGCACTTCCTAGAAAGTTAGCAAAGTAAAGTTTGTATTTCTTGTGGTTCTTGATCGTAGAATGCCGTTCTTGTAGAAATGTCCAAAAGTCAAGTGCGTTCTTGGGGCCTTCTCTGAAAAGGTAGAGGACTGTCAATCCTCGAATCCAAGTTACTGCATTGGTCTTTGTTCGGGGGTAGTATGTCTCGTCCGGGTAGAGTAATATCCGTGGTTCGATATCTTGCGGAGCAACTCGAAGGAAAAAAGCTATAATTTTTTGCGCCAAGCTCCACGCTTCTGCGGAAGTGCCGCATGTCAGACGATGTACTTCATTATCCAATTCATTGCACTGAGTACACAGAGGCGTGTCCACTCTATGTATAGCATGTAATCGGGCACGCGTCATGAATTTTCCATTGACGATCTGATACCACAGCGTACGTGTCTCTGTGTCAAGAAACACATGGTGCACTGCCCGCCATACCACTGTCCACGTTACTGTCGGATGCCGTCTCTCTATCACGTTGCCTGGTCGTCCTCGTAACAGTAAGCAATATATGTCGCGTGCTGTTGTGGTCCTGGTAGTCGGCAGGTCCGCTTGTACATAACTGTATTCGACGAAAAAGGTACGAATATGGGCAAGAGACGGTGATATGTGACCGACAAAAACTGGCGCTCTTTGAGAAGGTGGTGCTAATTTCTCTATCAAAGTGCCGGACAGACTTGACTGGTGTCGACGCCACATCTTGGCCATCGTACTGACATAGAGAGCCACAGCGCGGTCGCGGACGTGGACAAGTCCGAGGCCCCCTCGCTTAATGGGGAGGGTGAGAGTTTCGTATCGGACTTTGAAAATGAGACCTGCGCTCACAAAGTATCCAAAGGCCGCTAGGAGGCCGCGTGCCATAACCACCGGCATCGGGAGCACTTGCGCCAAGTGTGAAATGCGCGATGCGAGGTGAATGTTCACAAAAGTGACCCGTTGCATCATGTCTAATGTCCTTAACATGTTATCTCGAACACTCGTTCTGATAGACTGCAGGAGCCGTCTATAGTTGAGCGCTGCCGTGCGTCTGACGTCGTTGGTGAATGTAATTCCCAAACATTTCATTGTGTCCATCAATCTTAACGGTGCCACGCTGTTATCTGGCAGCCCTCGTCCAATGTTCATAGCCCTAGACTTCGCCATATTAACGCGACTTCCTGTAACCGAACCATACAGATCAATCCAGCGTAGTGCTGTTCGTATCTCGTCCCCCGACCGCGCCAGGAAGGTAAGGTCGTCTGCATATGTTCTGCAGATGAATGTGTGGCCCCTGAACGTCATTCCTGTTAGCTTGTTCCTAAGACCACAAAGTAACGGCTCGATAGCTATGGCGTAGAGCACCGACGACAGTGGACACCCTTGCCGCACAGAACTGAAGATTTTGATTGGTCCTACCGCACGTCCGTTCACGAGCACTGTGGAGGAAGCACCGTGGAGTAGTCGCATTACTACGGTAACGAAGTCGTGTGGAAAGTTCATTTTCGTCATCACTTTTGTCATGTACGCATGGCTCACTCTGTCAAAAGCGCGATCAAAGTCCACGGACACCAAAACAGCATTGAGACGACAGGTTGTTGCCAATGCTATCACGTCGCGGTAGTCACTGAGCGCTGTCTGGATATTGCTGTCACCACCGAGTGACGTTTGATCAAGGGAGATAATTTGGCGGAGGACGCGTTTGATGCGAGCTGCAAGTATCCTTGTGTAGGTCTTAAAATCTGAGTTGAGTAGTGTCAGCGGCCGGTAGTCTTGTATTCCTTTCCCACCTGACGGTTTGGGGACAGGAATTATCATTCCCTCCACAAAGGCTGATGGAAGAGGGGTATGTGGAGACATCAGTTCTCGGTACATATCAGTCCACCGAGGCAGCATGAGAGTTTTGAATGTCCGATAAAATTCTAACGGGAGTCCGTCCGGTCCAGGTGATTTGTTTGCTGCGCCTTTCCCCAGAGCTTCTGCCACTTCATCTTCCGTAACCTCTGCCATGAGTAATCCTTCAGCCGTCACATCAAGGGTACCCGACAGTGTTTGTGGAACTTCATCAAAAGCTGCCTCATTGTGTTCCACTCTGTCGTATAGGTGTCGGTAATGTTCCAGAAAGGCTGTGGCAATATCTTTTTGCGATGTTAGACTGTTGCCATCCGGCAAGTCGACGACATGTATTAAGGCTCTCCGACTGCGTCGTTTCTCCCTGATGACGTGGTGCATCGATGGTGGTTCTCCCTGTACTCGGTCAAAAACTCTAGCTCGGACGACAGTGCCTTCTAGGTTGCGGCGCATTATAGATGTTATCTGAGCCTGTACCCGTTTGACTGCAGATTGCCGATCTGGTGAAGGTGCTGTGTTGAGAGCTCCCGTAGCGTCGTAAAATAGAAGTCCACGGTGTTCCGTCTCCACAAGGATTGTTCCCTTCCGTATGCAATCATCGCTCGGCGTATAGCAGGCTTGGCGCAGTCCAACCACCATTGTAGTGTCGTGGGGAATGACGGTAGGCGTCGCTCGCAGGTGTTCCAAGCGTCTTCTATTAAGCGTCTGCACTCCGGATCCCGGAGGTGTGCGACGTTCATTTTCCAGGTACCTCGACTCCTCCACACCTTCTGGCGTTGGAGTTCGATCGTGCATATGTATGCGGTATGGTCTGAGAAGGCAACGGGCCACAATTCAGCATCAAGAACAGCATTTGTGAGACCACGTGTAACATAAACTCGATCAATACGACTTGCTGAATGACTGGTATAGTATGTGTATCCGGTCCGGTTGCCATGGACGCGTTCCCAAGTATCGATCAAGTTCATATCTCTCACCAGCAGTCGTAACTCTTGACACGAGGTGTAATGTGGGTATTGGTCTTTCGGGTCAAGCACACAGTTGAAATCGCCTCCAAGTAAAAAGTGATTATATCGGCCCAAGAAAAGAGGAGCAATCTCCTCTGCATAGAATCTGGCACGATCCCGCCTTCGGTCTGTACCTGACGGAGCATATATGTTGATGATGCGGAGCCCAAGTACTGTCAGCGCAAGCCCCCGTGCTGATGGCAGATATACCACGTCTTCAGCATCGATACCGTCACGTAAAAGTATCGCCGTGCCGCTGGCGCTGTCATGCGTTGGTGTAATATATGTGTTGTACCCATACAGTGCGGGAAAACTGTCTACATTGACTTCTTGTAGGAGGACTATATCAACATCCGACGCCCTCAACATGTCCTTCAATAGCTCTAGTTTGACGTGTGCACTAATCGTATTGATGTTGATGGATGCTATTCGATATGCCTGTTGCTGCACTGCACGTTGAAAAGCGTTCATGATGCTGGAGTTTGTTGGTGTGGCGTTGAACATCTGTTGAGTGCTGTCGTGTCCTTCGGAACCTTCCGCATCTCCTAAGTGACTAGTGTTTGGGTGAGGTCGCGGCCGCTGCCGCGTCCGTGTCGTCTCCTCGGCCACCGCGGCCGGCAGTCCTCTACAACCCTGATAGTCTGACCAATATATGACAATGATTTTATTGCCGATGATCTTGGTTTGAATAAGGCGGGTGTACACAGTCCAGCATGAGGGATGTTCCGGCATGATGTTGGCTTCTGTATTGCTGTATTCGACTATTTCTACCATTACACTCAATGGCCAGGTAGCTGTAAATGAATATTTTAATACCTCACCATCCTCGAAAACAAACTGCTTACTCTGACTATCGTGTTGTTGAATACCACTTCCATATTCCATAAGAGATAACCCCCCCCCCCCCCCCAATCATTGAGCGGTCTGCCTTGAGAAAAATACTGAATTTCTTCTTTTTATTACCCAAACATGTTTCATCGCAGTTGCAGAATCTTCTATGCGCTTTTATTTATATCTTGTTATTACATGTCCAGGAATTCCTGTTGTCTATTAATAATAATAATAATTTATTTTAATTTTTATTGGGTCCCAAGGAAAACTTAGAAAAACAGGAATTCCTGAAGATGTAATAAGAATAAATAAATAAAAGTCCACTGAAGAAGCTGCTAGTGCATTGAAATATGTATGGGAAATTAAAAGAAGAAATGCAGTGTTTTGCTCAAGGAAGAGCGATCAAAGTAAAAAAAAAAAAAAAAAAAAAAAAAAAAAAAAAAAAAAAAAACATTTGTTAAAACAAACGCAGACCACAGGAGCATGAACCTCACTATGATGTTACCTAATTGCTTGCACTTTACTTATTCTAATAATACATCGTGGAAAACATATCTTAAAGTAAGGACTAGTTTCCCTTCAGCTTTAATTGTCTGCTTTACAAAGTTAATGCATTTTCATTGCATATGTGGTGCAACAAAGCTTCAAGGTAGACATCAATACTCCGCTATACACATGAAGTGCATGGCAGACGGTTCAACGAACCGCTTTTATGATATTTCTCTACAGTTCTATTCTCTAACAGCTCGCGAGAAGAAGGAACACCTGCCGAGCGGTCTGGAGCGCGACGTTGCGGTTCGCGCGGCCTCCCGCGTTGGAGGTTCGAATCCTCACTCGGGCATGGATGTGAGCGTAGTCTTTAGGTTAGTTTAAGTATTTTCTAAGCCTAGGGACTGATGACCAACGTAGTTTGGTCCATAGAATTACAAACATTTGAATTTGAAGGAACACCAGAATGTTTCCATTTTCGATCTGATTTCTCTTGTTTTATTACGATGATCATGTTTCCCTATATAGTTAGGTGATAACAAAATACGTTCGCATTCGGAACAGGAAGTTAGTGACATAAGTTTCGCAAATAGATCTGGCTGCAACAGATTAGGCTTTTCTTTTAAGGATTTCCACCCGAACTCGTGCATCATTTCTGTTATACTCTTTCCCATGATCACAATTGTATTATCCATGACACACGAGTACACCCTCTGACTGGCACAGATATATTTTACTGTAAACATGAAGCATCAACAGAGTAAACAGTGTCTATATCTGTCAAATAAAAAATAAACGAAATAAAACGTGACTACACCATCTTGTCACAAAAAGACACTAACGCTAATATGCTTTATGGACGTCAGTCCAACTTAAACGTAAGTGAATTTGTAATAAAAAAATCTTTTAAAATTTTTAATACAAAATTGTATATTGTAAACGTAGGTAATTATTTTATTATACACCACCAGGTCCACTTAAAAATAGCATAAGGCGAAGCAAGCTTATAGTGGAGTCAATTTTCACAAGCTTAATAAATATTGTTAGCAGCAAACTTGGATTTCTATATTACGATAATGTTAGTTTAAGTAGTTCGTAAGCCTAGGAACTAATAACCACAGTAGTTAAGTCTAATAGATTTACAAACATTTGATTTGTTTTGCTCATCTGTAATGTACTTCTGCATAGGTAAGAGATTGGTCTAGTTTTCGTTGCTCATACGTATTGGGTTGCAATCCATACAGAACAAAACAGTTGGTTACGTCTTTCAAAGATGAAACATATGCATAGCTAGTTGCTCATGCCATTTTTCTACGTTCAGTCGCAACAGTGGTGATAGGGGACTTTGAACCGCACACGTATCCACGTGAAATCATAGATACAATGAAATTACTACCCTATTCTTTGGTGAGAGTTTGTGTGGCGCCTCAAGCTGTTGCGGCACTTGCTTCCTTTCCAGAACTGCCTCACCTTTCCTCAACCCCTCCTCACTCTTGCCCCTCTCTTCTCCCTTCCATCTCCTCAGGGTTCGGCGGCTGGAATACATCTGGTGTTTATCCTTGCGTGTCGTGAGACGCGACTAAAAGGAGCCTCCTCTTAGTGACAGCACGTCATAGAGTACAAACGATACTGAGACATTTCATTCTTGTCTCTTTTGTTGCTGGATATGTTACTAATAGTTATGGAAATTAGGTAGCAGGAGTAACGACCTAGTAGTTTAGCCCCTTTAATCACTAAACCAACCAACCAGCAGTGTTTTCTGGTGTTAACGTGTGGCAGACAGTTTTGTATAATCACACGACGACCCCGTAAAGTGGTCAGAGGACCTGCAAGACAGCTATGTCATTTCGGCTGCATGCAAATCAGGCGGAACACAGGTCAAGTCGTCCACATGCTTTTCAGTATGACAGTACTGGGGGTCGACGAAATAATATGAACACCTAACCTAGACACAATATTTATTTAGTTAATGTTTGTTTGCAAATCTAAGGGATTTAACTACTCTCGTCATCAGTCCCAAGGCTTTCATATTACTTAAACTAACTTATGCTAAGGGCAACAAATACACCCAGGCCAGAGGAAGAACTCGAATCTCCGACGGCGAGCAGCGGCTAGACGCCTTAGGGTGAAAACATAGTGTAGAGTCTAGCGGCGCTTTAAGCTGCGCGTCTTTTGAGTAAAGTTGGTGGCGACGCTGCACGTGCGCATACTGGAGCGTCGAGGCTGACTGAGTTGTCAGGGAAATGTCGTCGGACAGCGAAGACGATGTGTTGCACGACTGTAGAGCACTTCAAGCGGTATCGGCTTTGGGGATGAGAAATTGTTTTCCACCCTGTAAATCACGAACGTAAACTTTTCGGCAAATATCACAATTTATTCCACTTGCGCTTTTCAGTGCATCTTCATTTACACGCTAAATCAGTTAAACCTATAAATTCAACTAGATAGCTTGGAATTACAGTTACGAACATCTTAAATTAGAAAGATCACACAGAAAATATTTGTTTACAAGATAAATCAATTAAGAGTGAAGGCCGTAAACTCCACAAAATACCTAGGAATTACTATTACTTCAGACTTAAACTGGAAAGAACACGTAGATAATATCGTGGGAAAGGCGAACCAGAGACTGCGTTCTATTGGCAGAACCCTTAAAAGATGCAACAGAACTACCAAAGAAACTGCATACACTACGCTTGTCCGTCCATTTTTGAAGTATTTCTGCCCAGTGTGGGATACTTATCAGGTTGTTTGACGGAGGACATCGAAAGAGTCCAGAGAAGGGCAGCTCGTTTCGTACTGTCACGATACAGGGGAGACAGCGTTACGGAAATGATACAAGATCTGGAATGGGAATCATTACAACAACGGCGCTTATCGCTGCGGCGTGGGCTACTTAGAACTCCAATCGCCAACATTCGCCTCCGAATGCGAAAATATATTGTTGACTCCCACTTACATAGGTAGAAATGATCATCAGAATAAAATACAGGAAATCAGACCTCGAACGGAGAGATTCAAGTGTTCTCTCTTCTCGCGCGCTATTCGAGAATGGAAAGGGAGATAAATAGTATAACGGTGGTTCGATGAACCCTCTGCCAGGCACTTAAATGTGATTTGCAAATTATCCCGTTTAGATGTAGATCTAGGGAAAGCGAACCAAAGGCTACGTTCCATTAGCAGAACACTTAGAAGATGCAACAGTTCTAGTAAAGAAACTGCCTACACTAGTGCGTTGTATTTGGAGTATTGCTGCCCATTGTGGAATCCACACCAACAAAATTTAGAGAAGGACAGGTAGTTTCGTATTATCATGTGTGAAAATTTCTAGTTGTTCCAGAATATTTAGAATATGGCCTTTAGGAACTGTGTGTAGAATTTTTTAAAAGCATCGAAACTGTTTTAAAAATTTTACACACAGTTCCCAAAGGCCATATTCTAAATATTCTGGAACAACTAGAAATTTTCACACACACGAAAAAATACCCATTTGATATTCTCAACGAACATACAGATTTAAAAGATAAAAATTATTTAGAGAACTTTATTGAAATTTCGGAAAAGGAAAACGGATAAAAATTTCACACAAGAAAAGAATAAATGTTTCTCTGCTATTGTATTATCCATGACACACGAGTACACCGTCTGACTGGCACAGATATATTTTACTGTAAACATAAAGCATCAACAGAGTAAACAGTGTCTATATCTGTCAAATAAAAAATAAACTAGATAAAACGTGACTACACCATCTTGTCACAAAAAGACACTAACTCTAATATGCTTTATGGACGTTAGTCCAACTTAAACGTAAGTGAATTTGTAATAAAAAAATGTTTTAAAATTTTTAATACAAAATTGTATATTGTAAACGTAGGTAATTATTTTATTATACACCACCAGGTCCACTTGAAAATAGCATAAGGCGAAACAAGCTTATAGTGGAGTCAATTTACACAAGCTTAGTAAATATTGTTAGCAGCAAACTTGGATTTCTATATTACGATAATGTCATATTTTGACCTCGTATATGCTGCGGGCCCAGTAGAAAAGAAACTATTGTACTTAAACTAACTCCAGCTAACCTAAGGACAGCACACATACTCATGCCAGAGGGAGGACTCGACCCCGGCGGAGAGCAAAAGCGTGCTCCGCAGCAAGGCGCCTCACAGCGCTCGGCAGTTCCACCGGAGCACATAAAGAGACGTGATAAACTTAATTTTGATCTAACTTCAGTTAGTTAACCGGAACTTGAAATTACATGACGGAATCCTTTGTAATGGACTTGGAATCCTAATTCCAACTATTGTTTCTGTTGATTAACTGCGAAAGATATTATATCTTATCTGATTCACAAACGACAAACTATATATAATGTGACTTAAATTTATGTACAGGGACATGGATTTGAATGGAACTCCTTATGGGATTGTTGACTAAGCAGTCATGGGCTTTTCCAACGGTAGCGAGATGCTTGTACCTGAAATGACGATATTCACGAATCTTGCCTTCCGGGATTCGAATTGTTGATTTATAGCGGAAAGGGACGTTAAATACGAATTTCTTAGACCAGTAGAGGGGTCTTCACAGATTTGAACTAGAAATAACCAGCTTAAGAGTGGGATGTATGAAACTGAAGTGCAGTACAGTGACAAAAAGTTGTGTGTGTTACTGCTGGAAGTCGACTCCTTTAAAGCTCAAATAGAAGATGTAATAAGTATCCTTCGACATTACATCACGCTAGGTTCATTCACTAAAAATAAGATGAAGAAAGATTAGTTGCAAATGAGTTTCTACACGCTGCCACCTATATTCATTTTAATAAAGGTCTCAATGGTAGCAAGACATAGTAATCCGGAGTCGTGTTTACACACAGCGACGAATATCATCTGCGGATATAAAAGCGGCAATATAGACGGGAAGAATGTTCAAATGTTTGTTAAGCTTAAGGGACTTAACTGCGGGGTCATAAGTCCCTAAACTTACAAACTGCATTTGAACTACCTTATACTAAAGACGACACAAGCATCCATGACCGACGGAGGGATTCGAACTCCCGACGGGGAACGGCCTCACTCATCGGAGCATAGCGCCTCAATGCGCTCGGCCACTCCACCGTGGCTAGACGGGAAGATGGTGCTGGAATGTGTGAAGACTATCCAGAGTTGCTTATTCATTAAATACAACTATTTCAGCTCATTAGGAATGTTGTTGGCGGCCACATTATATCTGGAGGTTATTTCCCAGAGTGTGATTTGCTTTAACACTTCCTGTTCTAATGTTCTAATGTCTATGGGACTTAACTACGGGGTCATCAGTCCCTAAACTTACAAACTACTTATGAACTACTTACAACTAAGGACGGCACAAATATCCATGCCCGAGGGGGGATTCGAACCCCCGACCGTAGTGGCCGTGCAGACCGTGACTGGAGCCCCTCAGTCTCCTCGGCCAACACTTCCTGTAGCCCACAAAAATCATAGCCCCCATCTATAGTAATTAATACTCAGAATATCACTTTTGCTGCCTTCTTCCTAAGCTAATAGCGATATACTTACTGTTAAAAAATTATTGGTTTACGCATTTCGACCTTAGCCAATTATCGCACTTCATAAAAAACTACATCCATTTCTTTTTATCTGTTTTTAGTAATAGATGTAGAATTAAATACATTCTTGTCCAAATTTAAAGCAATAAACAGCTATTTCCCCGTCGTGTGTCGAATATATGATATAATTGTATAGTCAACAGACGTCCGTACAATCATGTTTGGCACTGAATATGGCATATCGCTCAACGTACAACCACGCCAACGCTGCGTCATGGCAAGTATCAAACGGGGTAGAGTTTTCTGAGTAGTCTCACGTCCAAAATCGCTCTGTACAAATTCACAGACATTGTAGTATGGCACAGAGAAGACTCCTACCGCTCTCTCAGTGGTGGAGAAAGAATGGCAGCAGGAGAGTCTCAAACCGATGTGCCCCGATGGCTAGATGCCAGTCATTCTCGGATGTGGCGACAATTTATACAGACCGAACTGTATCTCGAAGACCGGGGCAGGGCCGACTAGTGTAACATCAGGAAGAGAAGACCGTTATTTGGGTGTAAGGGTGCGTCGGTAGCACAGTATTTCTACATTGAAACTGCCATCTCACCTCTCACTGTCCTTTCAAACAGTTTTATCAAGCGACAATTTTTACAGACGGCTTCGGCAGAGTAGCCTTTGTCAGAAACTTGCTGCAAGCTTACCCCTGACACATCTTTACAGAACGGAGACAATGTTCTTTTCATAGATGACTCCCGACTTGGTCTGGGAAGTGCTTCGCTACTGGAGGGAACATGGTACACGATTGCGGGATCCAAACATGGCGCTAAGAGTCCGATATCGAGGAGGCTCATTAATGATGTTCACAGGGATTATGTTGGCCATTCGAACATCTCTTCGTGAAACTGTAGGGTTGAATGAGCAAGGGTCAACAGCCGTCAGGTATCATGACGAGATCTTGGCATCTCATATGCGGTCTAAACTTCTTTATCCTTGAATGAAACTTGCACTCTGCAGCGGAGTGTGCGCTGATATGAAACTTCCTGGAAGATTAAAATTGTGTGCCGGAACCGGGACTCGAACCTGGTACCTTTGCCTTTCGCGGGCAAGCGCTCTACCTCTGAGCTACCCCGACACGACTCACGGCTTCCCCACACAACTTCAATTCTCCCAGTACCACGTCTCCTACTTTCCAAACTTCACAGAAGTTCTCCTGCGAACCTTGCAAGACTAGCACTCCTGGAAGAAAGGATACGGTGGAGAAATGGCTTAGCCACAGCCTAAGAAAGTTTCATATCAGCGCACACTTCGCTGCAGAGTGAAAGTTTCATTCTGGGAACATCCCTTAGGCTGTGGCTAAGTCATGTCTCCACCATATCCTTTCTTCCAGGAGTTCTAGTTTTGCAAGTTTCGCAGGAGTACTTCTGTGAAGTTTGGAAAGCAGGAGGCGAGGTATTGGCGGATTTGAAGTTGTGTGGAGGAGCCGTGAATCGTGTAGGGGTAGCTCAGTGGTAGAGCGCTTGCACGCGAAAGGCAGAGCTCCCAGGTTCGAGTCCCGGTTCCGGCACACAATTTTAATCTGCCAGGAAGTTTCATCTTTCTCTTTCTTCATATGCATTTGTTGCGGGCTGCCTTAGATCCAAACTTTGTATTGACAGACGCTAATGCTCAACTTCATAGAGCACAAGGGTTTGTTGTCTTCTTGGATATTGCACGTATTGTGTGGCCTGCCCACTCTCCCGATTTGAGTCTTATAGAGCACTAGCTGAAAACCCAGCGTTGCCCGGGTGTTTATTTATTTATTCCTTCTCTCTCTGTCCATCTTCTTTTTTTTCTAAAAACAAATTATATTTATCGGAGAATATAGAAGAAATAAGGCTGACTTGCAAGACGTGCAAAATTAAAAGTGCAGTAGCCAAACGAAGAAAGATAGTAATCAAAATACAAATGCTGCTGTTTATGACGTCATATCTACTGAACTATGTGTCGTATGTGATTCTTAACCCTGCAGCAACTGTTACCACCGGTAAGGAATATGTGTATCATATTTGCTTGAAAGCGGTCCAGTGGTTAAGGACGAAATGTGCACCATTGTCGCGTGATGTAGCAGTTTTTATCGAATATCATTGTTTATACGTCATATCTCGTGATCTATGTGTTGTACGTCATCTTTACACTTACGGCGACCATCCTCATGGATTTGAAGCTTAGGTGTGCAAAATTTCATACAGATTGGAACAAAACTGTAGATTTGTATTGAACACTTACACACAAACAAGAAAAACACTCCACTTTGTAATAAAGATGTCTGGAATGTTCTAGGGAGACTGGTTGTATCATTTCAGCATCCTGCAACCACCCTCCAAGACGTATGAGCTGTTCTTCCGGAAGAATGGTTATTGCTGCCTCAACAGGAGGCTCATGGCATCATTCGCAACATGCCCTGTCGTTGACAGGCCGGCATTTCTGCCGGAGCACATGAACCATTTGTCGGAATGTGTGTGGAAGCCCGTTAAGTTGGACAAAACTAAGCCAACATTGTTGTCTACCTTTATGCTTGTTGCAGTTGTTTCCGTTCTGTATTCGTTCCTATCACATGTTCAGACTGTTTTGTGGCAAAAAGAATGCAATCTTCCAAAATTTCTGTTTGTTGCTTTAAATTTGTACACTAATGTATTTTAAGCGATCCACACGGTTTTATTTAAAAAATATAGTGTCATTTCATTTGTCAAATGTAATTAGGCACTCATGTTAAGACTGAAATCACATGATACGGTACTACGTATCAAGTTCTTTTATACGATTTTCTGGTGGTGGGCTATGCCCGAAAGGGCAAACAAATGAATGTTCCTATACACAAAGAATTTACGACATTAACTACGAGTGGGAATTGAAACAATTGAATGGAGAAAGTTAAAAATTTGTGCACCAGCCGGGACTCTCGCTCCCTTTTTTTATTTTATTTATTTACTTTCTTTCTCGGGTAGATCGGTTCCTTGCAGACTTGCTATCGCGCATGTTCTATGTTGATGGTTGAATTCTTAGGCAGTCGCGCTGACCACTTCGCCACTGGGGGCTCAGCAATCACCGCCGCCTCGCAGGCTACATGCACGCCTTCTGTCAGACGCAAATTATTGTGTAGATATTTAGGTTTTCCGTCTGTGCAACTGAATTAATAAAATATTTTATTGCCATATGCATTTCGCCTTTATTTCAAAGGCATCATCAGAGGCTTGTAATATATACACGATTATGTTTTACAATATTTCATATTTAGGTTTCTTAGTATTTTTAGGTTGTAAACAGTTCTGGTGCATTATTTAAGTATAGTTACTGATATTTGGATGTTGTTACTTATTATACTTGCCGGCCGCTGTGGCCGAGGGGACTGAGGCGCTCCAGTCACGGTCTGCACGGCCACTACGGTCGGGGGTTCGAATCCCTCCTCGGGCATGGATATTTGTGCCGTCCATAGTATTAGCTAGTTCATAAGTAGTTTGTAAGCTTAAGGACTGATGACCCGTAGTTAAGTCCCATAAGCTATACAAACATTTGAACATTTTACAATATTTCGTGGATATTACTTTACATCTAGTGCTCATTGGTGGCTTCCGGCTGTTCTGCTTCACTTACGTTCATTTTGCGTTGTTTGTTATTCCAGAACTTCACAGCTAGCACCACTAGGCACATGCCATTTTGTTTGTGTTGTGTTTTTGTTTTGGTTGGTGTTGCCAACTGTTGAGTATGTGTTTATCCTATCTTTGATTTATGTTAGTGTGTGTGTGTGTGTGTGTGTGTGTGTGTGTGTGTGTGTGTGTGTTCTCGATGTGACTGCATAGAGAACTGCACCAGATATCTACAGTATAATGATACAGCCGCGGTGGAGTAGCCGATCGGTCTAAAGCGTCTCGCTGCGGACTGCGCGGTTGCTCGCCGTGGAGGTTCGAGTCCTCCCTGGGGCATGGGTGTGTGTGTTGTCCTTAGGTTAGTTTACCTAGGTTTAAGTAGTTTGTAAGCTACGGACTGATGACCACGCAGTTTGGTCCGATAGATTTACAGACATTTGAACATTTGAATATAATACAGCAACTGTGGGGAAAACAGGCCAAAAAGGAACTAACAATGCAAATCAAAATGTTCAAATGTTTGTATATCTATCGGACCAAACTGCGTGGTCATCAGTCCGTAGCTTACAAACTACTTAACCTAAGGTAAACTAACCTAAGGACAAACACACACACCCATGCCCCAGGGAGGACTCGAACCTCCGACGGCGAGTAACCGCGCGCTCCGCAGCGAGGCGCCTTAGACCGCTCGGCTACTCCACCGCGGCCAGACGCAAATCTCAACTGATCCGCACAGTAATGACGTAGTAGTCGTACCCGCTCTCGCTCAGTAATCGCGGCATGTATCCGATTCCCGTAGTAGTTAGAGCCTAGTGTGTATCCGCACTGAAGACAGGATCATCGGTTGTCATCGCCTGATTACATAATTTACATATTTGGTGTCTGTAGTTTCGGAGAAACACAAAAGCTGTATTGATTACCAGGATAATTGTCTAAAGATCAAACTTGGTAAATATTTTTCAGATCACAAATTTTCTCAAAATGTCCTTAACTTTTGGAATGTGATAGATGTCAATAACGCATTGCGTGTTGACAGTGACAGTAAATTCTCCACAAAAGTAAAGCGACCCGTTAAGCTTTGCGATGCCCGCAATGGGCACAGCCCAACGCCAATGGTGCACCGGCGTCTGGACTCCTTCATTTTCTAGGCGACAGAGTTCCAGCTGCGGCATATTACAAAATGCGAATGGCACCCAACGGGTTTTGTGGAACTTTCGAACAGTCAAGCGGAGGAGTCTGTTATGGGCTATGAACCCAGAGAACCCTCGAGACGTGTCAGAAAATATTTCCGGGAATGAAACCAGAAGCCTTTGTAGCTGAGAGTCTGAAGATAGGGTCTGGACAGAAGAAAGAGGTCCATTCCTAGTACGTTGGTGTCCATGGAAGTGGAAAGCACCAAATTCCATGATTTGATATCACGTGTGCGGTATTTGAGACACACAGAAAAAATACTGTTGTTAGACGCTGTCGTAGCTGTATCTCTTCAGAGGGGCTGTGAATGGGTTAATCAGAGGCGATCGCAACTAGTGGTGTGAATCCCTGTGAATGATGGTGGCTCAACACCACATACCCACTTGAGAAGTGAAGAAGCGTCAATTAGCTGCACTGTCAGAGTGATAGCCAATAATGTGTTAAAAAGAAACACTGCACAAACGAATCGGTGCAGTTGGTCTGACACATCCACTACCGATATCTGAGAATCTAATGTAATGTGCTCCACACCCATTAAAACCGACTACCCTCGCACACAGAGAATCTACGATACATTTTTCGGTGCAAAGAATGGTGGATGAAGGCCATGCCAACAGTCATAATTTCCCTGTTCGTTAGCGGACGTCGACAGAACAACAATTTAATCCTCAGCAGTGATGCATACCATTTCAAAATCAGAGCAGAAATTAGGAACATCCTTCGGCTAAGTGTGAACAGGTTGACTGTTTGTCGTTGTCTCCGCGATAATAGAAGGTATGAACGAAAATCGACGATTAAGAAAATGTTGACAGAGTAATATTAGGCTTCCAGATTAAACTTTGCACTGTCATACAGATGGAAATCGCTTTCACACTGAGAGTAGGGCTTCATTTTGGCCGTGACGGCGTTCCGGCATATCCCAAGGATTCTTTCTTCATTAATGCATTTGTAATAGTGCCCAATGAGTAGATTACAAAGCAAAATATCTCGGCTGTGTCCCATGTGACATGGTGTTTCTTACTTCCCAGCACTTCAGGGACCGTGGCGGAATGGTCAAGCGCTCTAAGGCGGCTTGCTGAGGAGCGCGCGGTTGTTCCCCGTCGGAGGTTCGAGTCCTCCCTTGGGAATATGTGTGTGTATGTGTGTGTTTCCCTTAGGTTAGTTTAAGTAGTTTGTAAGTCTAGGGACTGATAACCACAGTAGTTAAGTCCCATGGATTTACAAACATATGAACACTTCAGGAAGTTATACAAGTCTTACGTGACCCCAATGGGCTATTCATCGCTAAATGTATTATTAACTAATACTGGCCACATCTTGACAAGCGTCCACCGATCAACTGTTTCAAGTAGACGTTGCGAGTGGCATCTGCTGTGAGACGCCGTGACAGTGAGTGTACAAGTTCTTGGGACGTATCTGGGCGCGGCTGACACCAAATCGCTCACACAGTGGCAGCCATTTTGGTCTGTTGATGGGTGCTAGATCCAAGATACTGTGCTTGCGTTCCACAAAATCACATATGTGGACTCCAGGGCGGGCATTTCAGTCTTTGTGCCTCTCCTCCTTGTTCCTGTAACCATTCCAGCCCGACATGGGATCGATATGGCAGCGTGTTATCATATTGAAACACCGTGGAACCGTCAGGGTTACAGATGGCCAAAATGAGTAGAGCTGGTCCCCGAGGAATTCAGCATACTGCGAATCATTCAAAGTCCTCTTGAGAACAACTAGAGGGCCCATTACATACCAGAGAAAAGCACCCCAGACCATAACAGAAAAATAACACAGTTCACCGTCTTGGACCACAACTTCTTGGCCGATAGGATCCATCGAATCATGTAGTCTGCGCCTCAAATGGTGCCTCCCATTAGCATAGTGTAGTTGAAATCGTGATTCATGCAACCATTGTTCCAGTGCCCACTTCTGATGATTGGCACCCACACGAAATGGCCTTGTGGTGTACAGCGTCATGCTACATACTGTGCAACCGTTCCCGCCGTAGGTTCGAGCCCTCCCTCAAGTGTGTGTGTGTGTGTGTGTGTGTGTGTGTGTGTGTGTGTGTGTGTGTGTGTTGTCCATAGTGTAAGTTAGTTTAAGTAGTTTGTAAGTCTAGGGACTGATGACCGTAGCAGTTTGGTCCAATACGTTTAAAACACTTGAATATTTTGAACTGGTGATTGGCGAAAAATGCAAGCCATTCTCGAAGACGTTGTATTAGCACTGGCACCCTTGTACAACACCAGCTCCCATACTCCAAGGAACACATATTTCTACGGATAGCCGCGGCGGGTTAGCCGCGCGCATTGGAGCGCCGTGCTGCGGTGCGCGCGGCCGTCCGCCGTCGGGGGTTCGAATCCCCCCTCGGGCATGGATGTTTGTGTTGTCCTTAGGTTAGTTTACCTTAGTTTAAGTACTTTGTAAGCTACGGACTGATGACCACGCAGTTAAGTCCGATAGATTTACAACCATTTGAACATTTTTACGGAATGTCCAGTGTGATACGTGTCTAGTATGTCCTGTCTTACACTGAGCCGTGATGTGTTGCACTGTTGCCCTTCTGTTACTATTGACCACCCTGCTCAGATTTCGCTGGTCTCGGTCATCGATGGTGACTGGACGGTTGTTCGTCTGTGGCGGATTGTCATCCTTATTCAAGCGCTCATGCTACACTATGCACACGGTTGAATGTATGGAGCCGAATTCCCGCACCACTGCCGAAATCTAAATTCCCAACCGTCGGGCACCGTTCCTGTTTGAACGGCGTCAGCTCACAACGTCGTTTAATGTACACAAATCACTTGCTGACACACTCTCCTACACAATTGCAGCTGGCACAGAAGTAGTGTGGAGCGTAAGAAAAGCACCTCCGGTATCTGTGTTCGTCTATATCGTTTCAGTTGCTAAGACAATGTATTAGACTAATCACAGCGTGTACCCAGGCTTATAAGCAGTCACACTCTCACATTCTATACCTGAACGGAAATGGAGAAACTAATAAGTAGTACGAAGGGAAGCGCACACTGCCATGCACCTTACAGTCATCTACAGATTAAGGATGTGAACATGGTTGTAGGAGTAAATTTCCCTTGATTCACTGTTCTAGATACTTGATCGTGTTGACTAACTCCAATGATTATTGAATGATATAATAGTGAAACTACATTTCCGGCCTCCCAAAATGCAACAGCCTGAAGGAAGCACCCAAATCAAGTGCAATTTGCAGCACGCGTTTTCAGCGACGAGAGATGCTCCTGACTGACATTTCAGAGTGGATGCATCATCGCCACCTGTAAGTGCTAGGTAAGGGGGGAGCGGTAGAGCCCTGTATCCGCGTTGCTCGCACGCGCCGCGCCGCCGGTGGTGTGCGAGTGGGAACGTCAATACACTTCGGGAGTACTGGCGAATGATGCCGAAGATGACCGATGCTTTTCCGCGTAAAGGCGGCCACACACGTAACAGCATGCTTGACAAGCATGCCTGCGCAAGCGTGCTTGCACAAGCAAGCACATATTTCTCGCGCACCTACAGGGCTCAAGCATGCTTGTACAAGCAACAGTTTACTTACATCTGAAAATTTCGAGCTGAGATGACGATGTGCTCCTCTTGGAAAAAAAAAACAAAAAAAAAAAAACAAAAAAAAACGCAAAACTGGGTGTAAAGAGTGGTCAAGAAAACGAAAATCGTATTCACATACAAATTTACTCAGTGAACTGAAGATATATCCTCATGATTGGCATAACTATCTCAGGATGAATGAAGATATGTATTTGAATCTTCCGTCTCAAATTATGCCTTTGATCAAGGAGCAGGAAACAATAATGAGGGGGGCTATAACACCACATGAAAGACTAACAGCAGCATTGCGACTTCACGCGACAGGAAGAAGTTATGAAGACCTCACGTATACTACTATTATTTCGCAAAGGCAATTGAGATATTTCGCGAGTACTATATCATATGCAGCGTCTCTCTTATTTTTATCATGATAGTCCTTACATTCAATATTCCACAAGCAGGGATGCGTTTCACACAGTCTAATAAATTTCTTTAAGAGGTCGTGGTTTATGTTTCATAATTCAGTCATTGCCATTACACCACTAATTGAAACTTATCATAAGCAAAGTATGCAATCTCACTCAGACTGTCAAATGCTTGCACAAGCATCTTTATTGTACACACACGCTAAAGCACTCATGCGCTTGAACGCTTGCACAAGCATGCATAATCGAATTTCGATTCAGCATCAAGCTGCTTTCACAAGCCTGATGATTGAAGAAAATTTATCCTACACACGCTCAAGCATGCTTGTGCAAGCATGCTTGTGCGAGTGTGCTTCTCAAGCATGCTGTTACGTAACACGAAAAGCGCGTGCACAGGTGCACAGCCCACGCGAATGCCACCCACATAAACTCATCACATATTGGTTGCGAATTTGCAGCTGTGCATGCGCGATGCGCTTACCTCTCCGGCGTAGCCACTAGGCGGTGTAATGGGGCAGCGGCTGCCGAACCGACAGTGGCTGTCAACTGCAGATGGACAAAACCGATCTTTTCAGGGATCGGATCAGAAATAGTCACTCACTGGGATGAGCTAGCTCTTTTTCAAGACTCGCAGACTCGCCACTCACCAACTGATAAAAAGGTTAAAACGATGGCACATTGCTTTTGTCTCTATACTTTACTTATCTGAGTTGGCCATATTGTGAAAGAAGAAAGAGGAGTAATAATTTTATTGTAAGTCCTTAGTAGTTTCGACAATTAAAATTTGTGAATTAAAGCTGCATTAAATTTTAAAAATGGTATAATATAATTTACATATTTTTGCAGGTGAAATAATTCGAAAAATAAAAATTGATTATTTTTATACTTTTATTCAAAAATACAATATTTTGCATAATACAATGATACTAGTTCCATATTTATTCAGTGAGTAGTTAGAGAGTTTGAGCGAGTTGAATGAAACGTGATAGCGCGAGAGTCTCGTGCAGGACGTGGCAACTGCCGCGCAATAAGGCCGTGTCCTATATGAGCGAAAAAAGCGAGCGACAGTGCCCGACATTCAGCGACGCGACGCAGTAGCTATATAACCTGCGACACGGCCAGGTATCCTACGTGAGCGCGACAGATTCTACCTACAAAATGGCCGCTAGAACCGATCAGATGTTTCTAAAGTCTGGCACCCATAAATAGTAAAATAATGATAGCTCCAGAGTAAGGCAATAAAGTTTTATTTATGTTAGGAAATAACGCGTAAAAAGAGTGCTGTGCGTTAAATTTACAAAGCGAGGAATGTTCGTAGACTATTTCATTAATAACTTCAAATATGAAAAAAAAAAGACCATGAAGATCTCCAGCCAAATTCTTCGAAAATACGACGACGAGTACAGGTACTTTCGACTATGCCGTCAAGGAGTTTTTCTTTTGTGAGTACAAACCATCAACAACTGATTAAGTACGAAGAGAGTCTTACTGAAATAAAACATTAGGTAAAGCGTTTAAAACTGCGGTGATTCTGTTAACAGTCGCCGTAGTACAGGGGTAGCGTTCTCGGCTCCTAAATTGTAAGTTTTACGGTTGCTGGTACGATTTCCATTTCATCTCATATTTTGGTTCCTAAACTACAACCCTTTCACCTGTTATTTTGCAAAGTTTTATATATTCTCTATATAGAGCACCGCAAATTATTTTTTAAGTGCTTCCCAATATAGTTTATCTTTAATTGCAAACACACATATCCCACTGTACCGAACACATTAAGTTCCTAATGGAACATTATATCAAAATATTTTACTCAGAACCGTAATTTTACATGCATCTCGTTTGACATCCTAGCGTTCTCTCTCTCGCAAAATAAGTTTGTTGTTACTGTCAAAGATTCGACACCAGCAGGAAAAATTGCAAATGGACATATTCTCTAATCTGAATGGTTTCTGAAATGGAAAACATTAATGTACATTGTAATTTTCTTTGTTATTCGGTATATAGTCATTGTTTTCAACGCGCCAATATGGTGTAGATGAAGAGAAGATGCATAATTTGATACAGGACACTTGTGAATCAAGTCAGGAAAAATCGTGATATGAGATTATTTATTTATTTATTTATTTGGTTATTTAACCTGACCAGATTAGGGCCATAGGGCACTCTCTTACATCTGATCAGGAACAACATAAACAAAGGATTTCATTACAAAAACCACTGCATTAATAATATTAAATAATAACAATATATGATAGTACTGATAATAATAATAATGATAATAATAACACAAAAATGAAAGTAATACTAATAATAACAAGAGATATTCACATTTGAATTAAGTTTAAAATAAGCAGAAGAGAGAAAATGGTTAGTGAAAAAGGAGAAGATTGAAAAATGACAGTGCTAATGGATGTGAGGAAGTGGAGACATATATGAATGGAGATCTCTGCTGGCGAAAGGAAAGGGAAACATTTATGGGGGGAGGAGGAATTGACAACAGTGGGCTACAGACTGGTAAGTGGAGAAAAAGATGGCTATTGTGACAGAAGGTGAACCCTTAGTTGTCTTTTAAAGTTTTGAATTGATTTTATTTCTCTTAACTTTTGAGGAAGATTGTTCCACAGACGTGTTCCCGAAACAGAAAATGATTTGGAGAAGATTGCAGTGTTATGTGAAGGTAGAGAGAGAGTTTTATTTTGGTAAGAGCGTGTGTTTCTGCTGTGCTGTTCAGATAGTAATATAGTCGTTGAGGATAAGTATGAAGGTTTGCAATGATTGAGAAAGCGATGCAGCAAACATAGTGTACGATAGCTTCGACGCTTATCTGCACGTAGCCAAGATAACTGCTGGTATGCGGGACTGACATGGTCGTAGAAACGTAAGTTGCAAATGTATCGGATACAAGAATTCATCGCCAGCTCCAGCCTACGTGAGTTTTCGTGTGATAGTCCTTGCAGAATAGCATCACCATAATCTAGATTCGGAAGTATTAATGTCTCAACGAGCTTCTTTTTCAGCTGTAAAGGAAATGCTTTTTTATATTTCTGCAGTGAATGAAGTGAGGCATATACCTTCTTACAGACTCTCGTTGTGTGCTCTGTCCAGTCTAAGTGCTGATCAAATATTACTCCTAAGTTCTTTGCTGAATGAGTGAAGCGTATTTGTGTGTCGTTCAGTATTAAAGGTGGAAGAGTTTCTCTGAACTGTGGTGTGATGAGTCTTTTATGGGCCACTAAGATTGCCTGTGTTTTTGATGGATTCAGTATCAATCCCATGCTATGTGCCCATCTTGATAGTGAAAGTAAGTCTGCGTTTACTTGCTGGATGGCTGTGCTTAGGTTTTTAGGACTTTCACTGAGATATAATTGTAAGTCATCAGCGTATAGATGGTATTTACAGTGGGACAGAACAGTGGACACATCATTAACATATAGTGAGAAGAGTAACGGCCCCAGTACAGATCGTTGTGGAACCCCTGATACAACATCCCTCCATTTTGACCTAGTTTTTGCTGTTATCACACACTGTTTACGGGTGGTGAGGTATGAGTGGAACCACTCAATAGCACTTGTAGAGAAATTTAGATTAGATAGTTTAGCGAGTAAAATGTCAAAATCGACATTGTCGAAAGCTTTGCTAAAATCTAAAAAACACATAATTGTCGCCTGTTGGTTATCCATAGCATGCTTGAGATCGTCTGTAACTTTTATAAGAGCAGTCGTCGTGCTGCGATTTTGGCGGAAACCCGATTGATATTCGTCTAGTAGGTCGTGTGATGCTAAATAGCTAGTTATCTGCTCATGGACTATATATTCCAAGGCCTTGGATAGTGATGGTAGGATGCAAATAGGTCTGTAGTCGGAAAGTTTTGTGGCAGATTCCTTTTTTGGTAATGGTTTAATAAGACCATGCTTCCATAATGTTGGGAAGATACTGGAAGTCAGAGAATTGTTAAAGATGTCAGTTATAATTTGTAGTAGCGGGTGGATGACACTACTAATCATGTTTACATTAATATTATCATGCCCTGCAGCTGCTGAACGAATTCGCAAAATCGATTTCCTGACTGTGTTTGGACTTACCGGCTTGAGAGAAAATTTTTGGTTTGTATCAGCCACCGACATTTTAAGGGAATTAATAGTTTGCGTCTTTGTGCGTTGGTCCATTACAAATGTCGGTGTGGTAAAATGCTCGTTAAGATCTCCTATAGGAACTACAGGTTCGGTAGCAGATTTTGATTTGCCAATTCCTAGACCTCGTAATTTTTTCCATAGGATGGCAGGTCTGTGAAGGTCTTTGGTTAATGAAAGAGCGTGCCTGAGTTTCGCATTTCTCCCCGATTGACTAACACGGTTTCGTTGTCTCTTGTAGGCGAGTTGATTTTCAGAGGTCGGGTGCCGTTTGTATTCCCTGTGTGCTGCGTCTCTGACGCTCATCAGGTGTTTGATGTCGTCTGTAAGCCACGGTGCAGGCTTTCTCTTTACTTTTCTTGTTTTAAGGGGAGCATGTTTGTCATACAATTTGGTTAATTTATTAGTGATGTCACATACTTGCATATTAACGTTGCGATTGTTTCCTGTTGGTATCAGCCACGAAATATCATAGGCATCTGCTGCAAGCTCAGTCATATTCATATGCTTAAGATCTCTAAAAGTCGTCACTTGCGATGTATTCTTAGGGCACTTCAGTAAATAGGACATGAGTATAATATCGTGGGAAGATAATCCAGGCGCAGAGATCTGATCTGAGCGGATTACTCTGTTTGGAGACTTGGTTGCAAGGATATCAATAAGTGTATGAGTGTCTGCTGTATGGTGGATCGGCCCAAGTGGAACCAATGAAAGGTTTGAGGAGGAAAGTATGCGAGTGAATTTTGACGCAGAAGGACTCTTTTGTAAGAAATTTATGTTTACATCTCCAGCTATAACTACGTGTTCATACGAGGGTGCAAAACTTGACAGTGCAGATTCAAAACTTGAGAGTTGCCCAACCTTTGGTGGATTGTATATTACACAGATCAGACATTTCCTATGGAAAGCCTTAATTTCTACGAACATGTATTCGGGCTGTTTTTCTTCGTTTTTGGACGAGTGGACAATTTTAGGATACAGGTTTGCCCGAATGTATGCTGCCACTCCGCCGCCTCGTTTGTTACATCTGTCATGTCTCAGAAAAATGTAATCGTCATGAAGAGCTACAGAGTTAGAAGGTATGCTCGGTTTTAGCCATGTCTCTGATAGAAGTATAACGTGAAAACCGAGGTCTTGGAATATGCAGCGGAATTCAGTCAGGTGCGCTGATAGGGACTGGACATTTGCATGAGCAATCTGTAGCGTTGCATATCTGTCTAGAACTCTGAAAAAAATTTACATTTTTGAAAAAAGGGGTGCCAACTTCACAGCTCTCCCACTATTCAGAATTGCGATATTTCACGAAATTCTGCAGAACTATTTAAATTTTGTACATAGAACTCTAGAACTATTGCAAATCAGTCTAGAACTCTGAAAAAAATTTACATTTTTGAAAAAAGGGGTGCCAACTTCACACGACTCAGGCGCAATTTTGTGTAGTTTTTCTCCCTATTTACGCAATTATCTCATGAACTATTATCTGGGCAAAAAAATATCATTAGGATTTTCTGCAGAACTCTTTGAGAGCTATTTAGAACTGTGATCAGAACTATGTTTGAACAATTAGGCAAAAAATTATTTGGAAAAAACTAAAATTTGTTACATTTTTTTGTAATTTTTTCTCGAATTAGTGCAGAACTATTTAAATTTTGTACAGAGAACTCCAGAACTATTGTATATCTGTCTAGAACTCTGAAAAAAATGTACATTTTCCAAAAAAGGGGTGCCAACTTCACAGGACTCAGGCTGCAGGTGCGGGGGTTCGCCAGAGAGCGCTAAAACACTGGGATGGAGTAGGCACTGTTAATTATTGGAGAAGCGGTGGCAGAAAGAGTGATTCTACTGAAAATAATAATGTAATAGTAGTATGAGGAACAGATTGTACTTGCACAGTAATGAAATAATACTCTGATCAAATAATACTCTGATCAAATAATACTCTGATATAAATAATACTCTGATAAGATAAGAGAAACACAGATACATTATAACTAAGTTATGACTATTGCTAAACAATAAGATAATACGATATTGGAACTAACAGTAAATCTAGTCAAATAAAATTAATATTAGTAAATAGTTTTCAAGAAATTCACAGTAGCTTATAAGGTTTCTTTGCAAGAAAGTTATTTTTGGGTCGCACAGCTTAAGCTTCTTAGTTCCTTGTCGTTGCACACTGAGTGTTTTCCTGTGGTTGTCTTTATCATTATCCGACCATCCCTGGTCCACACATTATGCAGTCCGAAATCAGAGACCGCACTGTTTAACACCTTCATTCTTTCCGCTGTAAGATCTTCCCGTATGGTTATTCCCGATTTTGCTAGTTTCTTCTTTGCTCCGAAGATTTCAGAGCGTTTGCGGTATGACATTAATTTTATCAGGATTGGTCTCGGCTTTTTGGCATCTGGCAATTTTCGTCCTACTCTGTGGCTACTGTCTATGTCAGATTCTGAAACATTAACGCCTAACTTTTCACGGGCGATTTTGAGGAACACTTCAGTTGTACTTTCTGCAGGCTCTTCTGGGACGCCAAAGACTCTGAGATTGTTACGTCTTTGAACCTGTTCAATTTCATCCGATCTGTCTATCAATTGATTTTCTAGGGAAAGTATCTTCTCGTTAGCTGCAGCAAGGGACTTCTCGAGCTCCCTAACCTTGTTCGCGTTGTGTTGTATGGTGGTCTGGATTTTCACGAGCACCGCGGCTGACACAGAGTCGGTGATGGCTTGCACGACCAGGTCGAGCGTGTCGGCTCGGTGCAGCGCGGCCGTCACCTGGCTGCGGACGAGCTCGCCCAGGTCCTCCGAGATGCCGGCGGGCGCGGCCGCGGCTGCCGGGGCCGCCGCTGGCTGCGGCAGTGGCCGGACTCCCGCGCTGCTCCTACACCTGCTGCGCGCTGCTCGCTTATTCACCATTATTTAGAGACGATCACGCAAGTAGCACGAAAACGAAATATAGAATGGTTCACAAACACTTAACGCGTGTTTTACAGTGCTACACGACACTACACCTACTAGAAAACACCTTCAAAACTGAAGTTACTGGCGAGCTGTACAAAGCGCTGCTCACTCACTCGGCGCCATCTTGCTTATCCTATTACAAAAGATTACAAAACATATCTAAGCAGCAGAGCATGCACATTGCACAAGACTTTGTCTCTCTCGCTCTCTTCATGCAAACTAAAAGTCTTAGAGAAAAAATGAGTAGGACCATTTTCGCGGAAATTTTATATAGTTTAATTTTGTACAGTAATGCGTTTTCGCTACAGACTGCATATTTCCTGCTATTAAGAAAAAGCATGTAAAAGTAACATTAAATAAATACGTTTTATCTCGAATACTATTCGAAATAGAACATTTGTCTATATGACGGTTTCTGTTGCTTCAGATGATTGTATTTGTAAACGAGCTGCAAGCTTTATCGGAACACATGGAGTCACTTTGTTCTGTGCCATGCGGTTCGCCAGAGGAGTAGGGGGAACCGTGAGCAGCGCACCACACGGGCGGCTCGGCAAGCGAGTGGAGTCGAGAGAGTGGTGGGGAGAGGTGAACTGGTGAATCAGTTAACTCGACGACTCAGTTGGCGATCCGACCTCCCCGATCGCCGGAGTCGTGCAGAGCAGCTAGCCAGCAGGATTCGGGAGCTGCGCGATCGCCGAATCCTGTTGCATGCGCGACTCGCTGACTCTCGACTCACCGATTCTCGTCTAGCAGTGCGGTGGCACTGCACGTGTTTAGGCGCTCATTTTTTGCAGTTTTATACTTGAACATGGTCTATACCACATTTATTTTGTAGCTAGGGAAACTTCTCAAGCATGGGTTCTGATGCAGCTCATTACTGTCAGCAGAGGGACATTATGGATCAGATGAGCTACCACTCTTTTTTTCGGATTCATTAATCACTCACTCCTTAGAAGGATCTGGCTCTTTGAGTAAGTTCAAGATGAAATTGCCCATCTCTACTGTCAACCACGTGCTGGCCATGCGGCGAGTGTTCGGTGCAGGAACCACATGGGGCGGCCGCACGCTCGCCAACTTCTGCCTGCGTGTGCAAACTGCGTGCTGGGGTGCGAGTGGCACTCGCGCTTCTTCCATGTGGATGCAGGGCTCTGGGGAGCAGATGGCCGTGTGGACGTACTGAAATTGTTCGTGCAATTTTTCTGCATAAACAGCTTCAGTATGCCTCTTAGATGAAGTCAGTGAGCGTCTTTCGATAACGTTCCAGAGTTCTATCGAGAATGAATAATTGTCTTTAGGGAATGTGGCTTATCCTTCAGGTCATCGGTGATCCTGTCAGGCATAGCCAAGCAACCGTGTTGCGGGTCTGTAATCGCTGGGTAAAGGAGGGAACGACGGATCGACGGAACTGACTACATGCACCACGTCTAACACTACACTCGATGACAGGCATCTTGTGACCGTTGGGGTGACGGATCGCCATCCCACATCACAACAAATTCTGTCTGTTGCACAACAAATGGTGTCTTCACGTACCATTCGACACAGTTTGAAGCAGAGTACACTATCCACAAAGCGTCCATTTCTTTGAATCAACATCACAGGCGTTTGTGCCGACCTACACAGACATCCAAGTGGAATGACATTGTTTTTACCGACGAATCAAATCAAATATTTGTAAACCTATTAGAGCAAACTGCTATTGTCATCCGTCCAAAACTTACAAACTACTTAAACTAACTTACACTAAGGACAACACACACACGCACACACACACACACACACACACACACACACACACACACACACACACACATGCCCAAGGGAGGGCTCGAACCTCCTATCGGAATGGCCGTCCACTCCATAGCATGACGCCTTAGACCATGTGACACCGACGAATCCCGATTCTGTCTGAACCACCACCATGGTCGGATTAAAATCTGCAGACACCGTGGTGGGAGACTGTCGAACTCTTGCCTTAGGCATCACCATATTGGTCCTGTGCCCGGTATTGATTCGAGGTGATTTTCAATTCCATACTGGCACCCCTCTGGGAATTGCTAGGTGGCACTGCTCTAGCACGTATTGCCAGTACTAATCAGGCAGCATTACATCTCTGAAGTGTTGTCCTCCCATACCTTCGAAACTTGTCGACGGCCACATTGCAACAGCACAATGCATGACTTCTACATTGACCATCGGACTGCACTGACTGCCTGTTCTCCCGTTCTCTGGCCTATCTAAAACGTTTGTTGAATGATTGTGCTGCGACTATCTCGGTATACACCACTCGTTGCTTCAGAAGATCAACTTAGATGGTCGCGCGGGAATAGCCGAGTCCTCTAAGGCGGCATGCTGCGGAGTGCGTGGCTGCTCCCCGTAGGAGGTTCGAGTCCTCCCTCGGGCGTGGGCGCGTGGGCGCGTGTGTGTGTGTGTGTGTGTGTGTGTGTGTGTGTGTGTGTTGTCTTAGCATAAGTTAGTTTAAGTAGTCTGCAAGTCCATGGAGCACTGCCGTTTGCTCTCATAGCTTTTGAAAAATTTGAACATTTTTGATAATTTTCAGTGTGCCATTGCTTTGAACTGACAACGCTTGAGTTATAATAAGAAAAATCATCAAACAGAGAGAGCAAGATGGCGTATACAAAAGAGAGTTTCAGGCAAGGTTTCGGTCGAGGGATGCCACGTGACTGATTTCCGAACGCCAGATTTTGAGCATCTCCATAAAATGAACCAGACATGTGCACAATGTTGGTTATTATTTTATGTATATTGTACCGGTTTAGTTTTGACCAGCCATCCATTTCTTATATGACTATCCAGCAGCACATGATTTTCTATATAACTATTATCCAGTACACCTACCAGATTTTATGTGGAGCACTATAGTAAGCAGTTTAATGTCAATGAGACCCGGTGATGACACCATAGAGTGTCGAAACCGGTCGCCTTGAATAAATTGTGATCTTGGCATCTATCCTATTTATACAATAAGATCGTTCTCTAAGATGAGTAAATTAAGTTATATTGAAATAATAGTTTAAAGAGGTAAAAGTTGAAAAAAGAGTTATTTGTCAAAGCTAAACTAAAACTCAAATAATTGTGGCTGTTTGTTAAATTACGTGTCGGGTGCATAGATATTATCACAATAATAGTCATAATCATATAGTCCATAATGTTGTATTATTTATATTTTTATTATTTTTGTCCGAAATTTTTGCGAAAAATCAAGAAACTACTGGCAAATCCAAAGTGGGCCGTAAAACACGCCAGTGCGATTTTTCTTTTAATTATTTATTTTTTCAAGCAAAAACTCAGAGCCGCTTTGATTCAATGCTGAGGGGTGTAGCAGCAGTAATGGCCAGTAAAGGTGACAACATTAGTTCTGATTTTATCATCTTCCTCGTTTCACGTGGGGTTGTATTTTAATAAAGTGGTCTTTGTATAACGTGTAATCATCCAAATAAATTGGGCTGAAATAGGTTGATTAGTTGTTTGTTTGGGATAGGCGGACAAAACTGATAAGATCACCAGTCCCCCCGGTGATGAGGGGAAGGAGTAAGGATAAGAAAGTAGGGGAAGGGGAAGGAAATGCAGTCCATGGAGGAAAGAAAGAAGGAAGACTGCATTAGCTCGGGGCCCCATGCTCTCCACTCACGTACTCATGAAATAAACATAACCTGAACCCCTTGGGGCGGGGGGAGTGTTGTAATATCTCAGGTAATTCTTGTTGTTGTATTTCGGATGGATAGTAGTGTTTATCGCTTATTGTTCTTTATACGCCTATATTATGCGTTTCAGAGTGAGCAATAGGCACCTCTTTACTGAAATTGGCAAAAGGAATAAAAAAAAATCGGTAATTTGAATAAATAGAACACTGAAAACAACAGAGGATTAAATAGACAAAAAGACAAGGCCCAGTATTATTGAATAACACACAAGGTACTGAATTTAACTGACGAAAAGAGAGTATTTAAAAATTCAGTAAGCGAAGCCAGAAACAGGGAAAAGAAAGATTGATGTAAGAGATTGACAGATGGTGCGAACTAGCATAGCATCGCAGAAGCCTCGTATCAAAGTATTAAAAAATACCTTTGGAGAAATGAAAATAAGCGGTGTGAACATTAAGATTTCAGATGGGAAGTCAGTAGGAAGCCAAGCAAGGGGCGCTGAAAGCCGTAAGAATGACATAAAAGAGCTATATGAAGCAAATAAGACTGAAAACAAAATCGTGGAAAGGGAAGAATAAAGGAAGGAAGATAAGGGTTTAACGCCACATTGGCAGCGTGGTCATTAGAAACAGAGGACAAGTTCAGATTGTTATGGGGAAGGAAATTGGCCGCGCCCTTACAGTTACCATACCGGTATTGGACTGGAGCGATTTAGGGAAATCACGGAAAGCCGGAGGCGGATTTCAATCGCGGTTTTTCCGAAAGCGAGCACTGTGTACTAACCACTGCGCCACCTTGTTCGGTTAAAGGAAAGAGAAAGAAAGAAATAATGATGTTACGAGAAAACTAGAACACTAGAAGACCTCCTAACTCGGAGCAAGACACTAGCAATACGCCAAAGTCCCAGAAACTATTAAGATCTTTGTGGTAACATACTTCGACAAATCTATTTTATTGGATATGCAAGATGCAGGGTATTTCACAAAAAATGTCACATAACTTGTGAGGCGGTTCTACATGACAGAATAAACTGAAAAATTGTATGAACGTGTGTCCGGTTTTTGATTGTTATTGAACTGCAGTGGGTTGAAGACTACACAGATCCATCAATGATAATGAAGACAATATTGTTAATATAACTTACCGAAACTTTGTGTAGATGCTGTGGTGGAAATGAATGACCCATCCTACAAGATGTGTTCCAAACTTCTCATAGCCATCTTTAACGCATTTGTCAACGCGATGGTTGGTGTGTTGTGTTGCACTTCGAACATCATCTCGGCAGTCGTTAATGCTGGTAATATCTTCAGTTCTTCACGTGTATCCACCTTCGTAGCGTACACGTAATCCTTTAACGAGCTCTATAAACAGAAGTCTAATGGTGTTACGTGGAGTGCCGTGGGAGGTCAGTTAATGGGTCCGCCACGGCCAATCCGTGGTTGAGAAGAAAATGCCGGCCGCGGTGGCCGAGGGGACTGAGGCGCTTCAGTCACGGTCTGCACGGCCACTACGGTCGGGGGTTCGAATCCCCCCTCGGGCATGGATATTTGTGCCGTCCTAGTTCGTAAGTAGTTGATAAGTAGTTTGTAAGTTTAGGGACTGATGACCCCGTAGTTAAGTCCCATAAACTATACAAACATTTGAGAAGAAAATTTGTTATTTAGATACTGGGATACTTGCCTGGACAGTGAATCTGTGATCCACCATGTTGCAGATACGTCTGCCGTCGTTGCTGTAATGTCACATCTTTCAAAAATTCAGGTAGTTTTTCTAACAAGAGATGTGCGTATGCCGCAGCTGTCGGGCCTTTTGACAGGAGCACATCTGTTCCACCATTATTTCTGTTCAACACAACGCTACACAGCATTTCGTATGTAATAATAGCTGGGCAACACAATTCTTTTTTAGGAATCGATTCTTGCGATTCAATCCCACACTGTGAATCGATTGCTACGATTCGTTCACGATCCTTAAGTCTGCATTGGCACGATTCTTACTTCTACATTCTGCTCATAGATGACAATACATTTCTGGTTTTTATTTATTTATTTATTTATTTTATGTTAAGCTTATGGGACTTAACTACAGGGTCATCAGTCCCTAAGCTTACAAACTACTTATGAACTACCTTATACTAAAGACGGCACAAATATCCATGCCCGAGGGGGGATTCGAACCCCCGACCGTAGTGGCCGTGCAGACCGTGACTGAAGCGCCTCAGTCTCCTCGGCCACCGTACATGTCTGTGTCATGGATGTTGGAATCTAACCTTATGAATCTGTTCCTACGATTCGTTCACGATTCTTTCTGCCTTCTGGTCTGTGATGGCACGAATCTTACAGAATGCCAAAAAGCAGACAATATGGGTATCGGATTTTTTAAAATTTCAGACTTAAAATAATAATGAGGCAAAGTCATTCGATTCAGCTCTCAAAAATTCTAGAGAAAATAGTCTTTGAAGTTTTGCGATCGGATATAAATACATATCACGTTACCAACTATTTCTGCTGTCGTCACAGCTCATTTAGTAGCGTTGTAGGTTTAGTGAACGTAAGTCACTTATTTCGAATCCTGCTGTAACCTTATAATTTTTTTTCGTCCTGTTGGAATACTTCGGCCATTTAAATATAAATTTCATTAAATCTATGGTAATTAACACATATCTAATCTTTATGAAATACTTATTATGGAAAATCGATTAGTTTAAGAAAACACGTCTATATAAATAAACATTAAAAATGAATATCCTTCTGTAAATATTAAATTTCTTTCGATATACAAGAAATTCGCTTTTATTAAACTGTTTCTTTTTTGAAAAATCGGTTTCTTTCAGGAGGGCTGAACATAAAAACCAAACTGGTAAAAAAGATTTTTGAGATAGCTTTAAAAACATTTAAAATCGCGTTTTTATGTAAAAAGAATATTTTTGTAAAATTGAGTTTTTACAAAAGCTACAGCTGTATAAAGGAACTCAAAATCTTAAACCTCTCTCAACACAAAATATAATCCAAATCGTTACAGCAATTTCCGGGTTGCGCGAAATATAAATTTGTAAGAATTGCTCGTTTAAATACATAATATGTACACTGCATAAAAGACGTATAGCCGTATGTATTGGCAGCTGTGTATTTTGCTGCGTTTTGTTTCTGTCAGCTGTAATTCGTGAATAGGCTAATAATTAATTCCTTTGTTCACACGCTTTCTGGCTTTCGTAATCATTCGGCACGATTCGCCACTTGCTTTCGAATCATGAATCGTTGGATCATGGAATCATCACGAGACAGACGATTCTTTTTAACGACGATTCGTCCCACCCCCCTCTTGATTACTCTCCCGCATTCGGAATCAATCGGCACGATTCGGCATGATTCGGCAGTCGCCTTCGAATCATGAATCGTTGGAACTTCGAATAGTCACGCGACAGACGATTCTTTTGAACGACGATTTGTCCGGATCACGATTCGATCTTTACGATTCTTTATTTGTATTCGTTCAAATGAACGACTCACGAATCGCCACAACTCTAGTATGTAATATTCACACTTGTCTTCATAGTCATTCATGTGGGTACTGTCTGCAACCCACTCCAGTTCAAATAGCAATCGAAAATCTGACGTATGTTCACAAGACTTAGATTTATTGTCCCATTTAGAATCACTTCACAAGTTATGTGGCATTCCTCTTTAATCAACCTGTTTATAAGATAGGAGAAAACACCTCAGTCTTCAAGAAGACTGTATTAAACCACTTCAAAAGAGGGCAGGTGCTGATAGCCGTGAATGTTTAATAAATAATTCCTGCAAACTACTAAGACGAATTTTAAATAGGAGAACGCAGAGACTGGTAAACGCCGACAAAGGGGGAAGGTTCTGGAGTAATGTATGGACACGCGAGGAAATTCTGAGCAAGCGATTTTTCTTAGAAAGTAGATTGAAGAAAGGCATACCTACTTTCATAGCATTTGTAGATTTCGTCAAAGCTTTTAACAAAGTTGCCTAGCCACACTCTGAAACTATTCACGTAACAGAGATATAATTCAGAGAGCAACATGTTACTTACAAATTGTACAAAAGACGAAAGACATGAAAGAGGAACAGTAATTGCGAATATAGTGAGATAGATTTGCAATATCCTCAATAAGTGCATTCATCACGCAGTGGCGGAAATCTATGTGAAATTTGTAAAGAGAAGTAAGGTTCGAGGAGGTCTACAGATGGCGTTCTAATTCTGTCAGAGATGGTAAAGGACTTGTGACAATAGTGGGATGGCATTTATTGTGTTTAAGAAAGAGGTTGTAAGATAAATATCAACAAAAAAAATAACGACAATGATATATATTTGGCTTACCTCACGCGATGCCAAGTGGATTAGACAAGCAAATGAGACCCTTAGAGTAGTGGATGAGATTTACTGCTTATGTCGGCAACAGTAAGGAAATCATTTCTGGAAACTTGGGATTTGTTAACATCGAACATAATTTAAAAAGTACGTCTTTGCTGAAGGTGTTTGTCTGGAACATTTGTACGCAATCGAAACGTGGACGATAAGCACTTTAATAGGAAGATGGTGCTACAGGAGACCACTGAAGGCTACAGTGCTAGATTGAATAACTAATGAGACATACTGAATTTATGGCCTAATTTGTCTAAAAGAAGGAATCGGCTTCCTAAGACATTCTGTGGCATTATGAAGCCGTTTGCTTGTTTAACGCAGGGAAGTGCGGAAGATAACAATTTAAAAGGAAAGGGTTGAATATAGGAAGCAAACGCTTGTATATAGTAAGCAAGTTACAGTGTGGGAATATTTGGTTATTCATTGATTTATTTATCTTTATTCATGCAAGAATCATCGTTCAATGACAAACGATTTGTCAAGATGATGTAATGCATTTCAGTAGGCAAAACTATACCACACGCAGCATTCGTTACGTGCTTTATCTAAGGGAACTTGACTGATGCTTGGCCATGGCTTTAATTAAGGAAACACCCCAGCATTTCCTTTACCAATCTAGGAAAAACATGGAAAACGGAAATCAGGATGGCCAGCCAGAGCATCTCATCCTCCCAAACATGAAATCAACGTCTAAGCAGGTGTACTGCCTGATTCGGGAAGCCCTATTTTTATATATATAAATGAATGTTTTTCTGTATGTCCTCTATGTGTTGATAAACCATTCATTCGATTGCAATGAAACTTTGGTGAACTGTCCACCGTACGCCCACGAAGGTTTATGACTCAAAAACAAAAGAGCACGACGCGTAGCTCAGGAGATATGACGTCATAAATAATGAGAGGCCACCGCGTGAGAATACCCAAATGTATGCGTCAATTGTTGGAAAATGGGAGTAGTTAGGGACCTTCAACAAAGTTTGCAGGTAATTTCGGACGTCTATGAAGCGTTTTGCAACTGACCCTCCCCACAAAATGATAAAACGAAAAGAAGTCTACCGCTCACAACAATTTCACTGTAGAGGCCGTAAAACTGTCGCATCAGTCATGACCCTGTATCAAATAAAGTTAGCATCACAGATATGCATGTTACTATTTCTTTTTGTCTACAAGTCTCTCTTAATTCTCTTGCATCCAAAACTAAGCAATCTGTTTTCTTAATCTCTATCTATATAAAAGCGAAAGGACACTCACTTACTGACTAAATACGAAATGTTAAAAACTACTTCACCTATGAAGCTGAAATTTGGTTTATAGGTAGAAAACGTCAGTTAAGAAAGTATTTTCTAATAGGTGCATTGCGAACCATACTTCTACAGACTCACGAAATCTATAGCTTCATTCCGATCTTCATGAAATTTCGCACGTTTGACCTTCAAAACGAGAGGAAGGTCACCGTCTACCTTAAGTTTCATACAGTGCATGGGGAAGTGTACTTTGCAACATAAAAATGGATCCCTAAATACCTTTGTCCCGCCATAACTTGAGAACGGCTCGACCGATTTCACAAATCCTTTTTTTTTTTTTTTTTTTTTTCCTTAACAAGTGTTGTATGAAATAGAACTGGAATATTTGAGAACAACAAAGTGCGTTTTTCAATGTGACCCTGCGCTTCTATTGCATAGAAATGTTCAAATGTTTGTTAAGCTTATGGGACTTAACTACGGGGTCATTAGTCCCTAAACTTACAAACTACTTATGAACTACTTACGAACTAGGACGACACAAATATCCATGCCCGAGGGCGGATTCGAACCCCCGACCGTAGTGGCCGTGCAGACCGTGACTGAAGCGCCTCAGTCTCCTCGGCCACCGCGGCCGGCATCATAGAAATGTATAGTTTTGATCCGATATTGATGAAATTTTTCACACTCTATCTTAAAAACAAGAGGAATGTCACTGTCTGTATAAAATTTCGTTTGTTGCATGGTGGAGGGTACTTAACTTACGGAATTTCACAAAATTCATAGTTTTGCTCCAATTTTTATGAATTTTTGCACACATGACCTTTGAACCAAGAGGAAGATCACTGGGTACATAAATGTTTGTATGGTACATGACAGAGGGTACCTTGCATAAAACTTTGCCGAGAGAGAGAAAGGTGCATACGAACAGAAAGATGGGAGAGAAAGAGGTGGATGCAGAGAGGGGGGGGATGTGGATGGGGACTACGAGAGCGTAGGATATATAAACACCCGGGCCACGCCGGGTTTACAGCTAGTTGTATATATTTCCTTGATTTATGCGCAGTTTGTTTCAGGTAACTTGTAATGTAAAATATGGCTTCATTTACATTGTCACAAAAATGTCACCCGTTAATGACTACTCGATTGCTGCGATAGTTATATAGAAATTTAGAAACTATCGTAATATATAGCAGCATAGAGAGCTGATGACACAGTCTGCGAAATGTAGATCACAACAACATGAACATTACATTACAATCATTTGTGTCGTGGTCATCTGCAAGTTTTAGCGACGACGACAGTCCATGTGCGAATCCTTCTTCATTTCGAACGTTTGCTAATGACAATAGCTTCCTGTACACCTACACGTCACTGATGAATAGTCTCACTTCTCCTCCTTATTATATAGCACTTTGTTCTGTTAGCGTAGATGTTTTATTTACAAGGTGACTGTGCAGAGCTAACGAAGCCTTTCAACTATATTTCAAAGACGGAAGGGAACCGAAGGGGTCAGTGAGGGAAATTCAGGAAGTAGCTTCTCAGTAGGTTCGTTGTAGAAGAACAACATTAGGAGAACAAACGTGCAAATGGTATTGTACTACACAACGAGAAGTACGACGGCTGTTCAATAAAGAATTTTGTTTTACAGCATGTCTTTACTCATACTCATAATTCTGATCGTCTTCTCAAAATAGTCTCCCATGAATGCGATACACTTGTCCCAGCGTTTCTGACAGTCTTCAAATTATTTATTTATTGAAACCTTCATTTAGACCAGCTGCCTCTGGGTATAAAGCTGGTCGTGAATTGTGGCCAATATTTACATTCGATTTAGTATATTACAATTTGTTCTCTTCTTATCTAAGTACAATGATAATTTTTACATAAACAATATTAGGCTGATTAGTATATTCATTGATAGTTTGGTATATTTATATTGAATTTAATTATCGGTTAGGGAAAAATGGTTCTAATTAAAATAAAACTAATTTGGAAATAGGAAGAGTGGGGTGGTGTTAGTAACTTAAATATATGCTATAATTTTAAGAAGAGGTGAGAAGAGACTGGATAGTGATGAGGGAGAGAAAACTATTCTCGATGACAGGTGAGGGGCGGAGGCCTCGGAATTGACATCCAGCCCTGCGGCCCTGGCCAGTCCAATGTACAATTTATTTGTTCCTAAACTATTCTCGTTTAGTTAATTAGTCTATGATAAATTTCTATGCATTCTGGCTTAATTATTTGGCTTAATTATTATTAAGTTATTGTACAGATGATTCAGAGGTGTTGGAGTCTGTTCTAGAGTCCTGATCAGTGTCTGTGCCTTCATTGCTGCTGCTGTGCCATGAGTCACGTCGTGTTCTGTGTACGTACCGACGTAGGTGTTGAGTGCGTGTATTATTGTATTCGTGTTGTTTGAGGGTGGATACCTCATCGACTATCCGATTTAGTACCTCCCATGTGTCTTTGTCCCGGATGATCGTCTGTATGTCTTGGTCGTCTGGTAGTGTTTCGTGAGTTGGTGTTCTATATATTGTACAGTGTAAGACAGTGTGTTCGGGGAAGCCAAACTCCCCGCATGTACATGCTACGGTGTCGTTGAGCCCCACGTAGTTCAAGTACGTGGGGTAGGGACCATGACCTGTCAGAAAGTGGACCATACCCCGCCTAGGATTGATATGGCCCAGTCTCAGAAGTTCCCTGATGTCTGGGAAGAAATTATACAGTCTGCGTCCCTTTTCAGATTCGTCCCATTCTCTTTGCCATGTGTCTATCCTCCATTTGAAGAGTTGGCGCCTCTCAGTGATGTTTTTGCCAGTCATCTCCTGAACCTTATCAGGTCTCTCCGTCTTAAGCCAGTACACGGCCGCCCGTAACGTGATGGTTAGGTCTATTGGTGGGATTCCAAGCAGCACGCACAGTGCTAATCTTGGGAAAGCCCCGGACAGCCTAAGGAGAGCGCTTCTTTGCCCTTGTCTGACCTTCTTTTAATAGGTCTCGAGCTGCAAGCGGTGAGCCCATGCACTGCCTCCAAATACATGCTGGAAACCATTTTTTGAGTGTTCCTTCAAAATCGCCTCCGCAGCCTTCATCGCTGCTTCTGATGATGGATAATGTCGACCCCGAAGGCGTTTCTTCAAGTTATGCGATAGAGAAAAGTCACATGGGGCTAAATCCTGACTATAGGGAGGGTGAGGGATGCACTTGACGTTGAGTTTTGCAAGACATTCAGCAACAACATTGGCAATATGCGGCCACGCATTATCGTGGCGCAGCGCCCGGCGTGCTTCACGGAAATGTGGCACCCAGTGAAATGTTCAGTATTTCAGAAAGTGATCTTACGGTAATTCGTCGATTCTCTTTCACAATGACAGGAGTAGTGTTGACGTTTTTTTTCGTAAGAGCAGTAGCTGGAGCAACGAGTCCACCTTCCTTTGGAATTGGTTCTCACCCCTATTTAAATATTTTAAACTACCTTCGAGCTGTGCTGTACGGAAGAACAGACTCTCAATACGCCTCACGTAAAATTGTATAAGCCTCAGCTGAGGATTCCTCTAGAAGAAAGCGAATTTTTCCTCGCGTGTTACCTCTATTGCAGCGGTAGGCGATACTGAACATGAAACTTTCACTCTGCTGCGGGCTGATATGAAACTTCCTGGCAGATTAAAATTGCGTGCCGGAATCGGGATTCGAAACTGGGACCTTTGCCTTTCGCGAGCAAGTGCTCTACCGAGATATCCCGGCACGCTACAATGTCCGTCCTCACAACTTTACTTCTGCCAGTACTCGCCTTCTACTTTACAAACTTCACAGAAATATTCCTGGGAACCTTGCAGGACTAGCACTCCTGGAAGAAAGGATATGGTGGAGACATGGCTTAGCCACAGCCTAAGGGATGTTTCCGGATTTAGCCCCATGTGACTTTTTTCATCCTGGAAACATCCCTTCGGCTTTGGCTAAGCTATGTCTGCACCATATCCTTTCTTCCAGGACTGCTAGCCCAGCAAGTTTCGCAGAACTTCTGTGAAGTTTCGCAGAACTTCTGTGAAGTTTGGAAAATAGGAGGCGAGGTACTGGCAGAAGAAAAGTTATAAGGACGGACAGTGAAGCGTGCTGGGATAGCTCAGTCGGTAGAGCGCTTGCCCACCAAAGGCAAAGGTCCCAGGTTCCAATCCCGGTTCCGACACACAATTTTAATCTGCCAGGAAGTTTCGATACTGAATATGTCTGAATTTGCCTGCCTCTCACAGCCAGGAACCGGAGTCCCAACAGTGAAACTACACATTATGCTAACAGAATATCATAAGATTAATTTTTTTTGCGGGAAATTATGACCGGTAAAAAATTACGATCTTTCTTTATTGAACGTCCCTCGTACTTGACCCCCTGTATCTGCGAGAAGGTTCCTCTTCCGGCAGTAACTACGTATCGCCGCGTCCTACATAATTCCAAGGAGATGTTTTCTTGTGTGCTCGTGGTTCCGGGTACTCAGATACCGAGACTGCATCCAGTGTTGCACACGCCGAGCGGAGTTTAGGGCTTCTTCCGCGCGGCTACTCCTCCTTTAGTGGAAACTGAAGATGGGAAATACGCGAACGTAATATTTCACGCTGACGTAGAGGCGTGTCGCCAATTAGCAACGAAATGTAAGGGAAAAGAAAAGAAAACATTTGGGATAGTTAGAAAAGGAGCGTGGCCGCAGATAAGCAATCGTCGGGACCCGTGACCCGGACTTGGACCGCCAGCGCAGATAGGCCGTCGCTTTCTGCACGTCGCGTGCACTTCCACACACGCCTCCCTGCCGCGCCTCGCTTCTGCCTAATCGCAATGTACTCTCTGAAAAATAACACTGCAAACCTTACGGAAGGGCACGCGGAAATACGTGGACTCTGAAATTGCTTTCATATCGAACTTCCTGTTGTCGAAGACTGCTGTGAGCAGGTCCAGGCGATGTGGCGAAGGTTCTGTGTCCAAATATCACCAGCAGTACGAATGTTATTGCCGCGGTGGAGTAGCCGAGCGGTCTAAAGCGTCTCGCTGAGGAGCGCGCGGTTGCTCGCCATGGAGGTTTGAGTCCTCCCTGGGGCATGTGTGTGTGTGTGTTTGTCCTTAGGTTAGTTTACCTAGGTTTAAGTAGTTTGTAATGTACTCTCTGAAAAATAACACTGCAAACCTTACGGAAGGGCACGCGGAAATACGTGGACTCTGAAATTGCTTTCATATCGAACTTCCTGTTGTCGAAGACTGCTGTGAGCAGGTCCAGGCGATGTGGCGAAGGTTCTGTGTCCAAATATCACCAGCAGTACGAATGTTATTGCCGCGGTGGAGTAGCCGAGCGGTCTAAAGCGTCTCGCTGAGGAGCGCGCGGTTGCTCGCCATGGAGGTTTGAGTCCTCCCTGGGGCATGTGTGTGTGTGTGTTTGTCCTTAGGTTAGTTTACCTAGGTTTAAGTAGTTTGTAAGCTACGGACTGATGATCACGCAGTTTGGTCCGATGGATTTACAAACATTTTTTTGAACGAATGTTATTGTTTTTGTCGTCTTCGTTGCGAACACTGGTTTGGTGCACTAACCCCATCAGCTCTGCATGTTTGCCGTGACCTGTATACTTTTCAGACTGGCTGCTGTAGTTAAACATCGGTTTCTTTCTATAATAATTAGGGGAAGGTCGGGTAGCCCCGGACGGCGGGTAACCGCGGGCATTTCAATTTCTAAGAAACCGAGCACGTTGCGCTGGCAAGACTGCATTTGAAATGCGCGCCCTGTGGAGTAGAAATACATGCAAGTCAGTTGTGGCATAGGCACCGAGCGAGCTACTCGCAACGGTGAATTTTGTTCGCGCAAAAATTTTTCGTCGTTCCTGTTTAACTTCGTTGGCGGTTTTCACCCATAAGAAGAGTTTTTGAAATTAACATTTGATCTTGCAGAAGCTCTGAAAATCCCTCATAGATTTAATAATATAATATAAAAAAAAGGTTTAGAAGAGAGACAGAAAAGGAACTGCAATAAAAAGGACAAGCCGAAAAAACAAAAAACCCAAATGCACTAAAGAATGATCTGATGGACAGAGTAAGTTGTAATTTGCGGCTGTTTGCTGCTGTTGCTGTGGTGTATGGCAGGGTGTCGTCTGTAACTGACTGTAATAGCATACAGGATGACCTAGACAAAATTTCTAGTTGGTGCGAAGAATGGCCGCTAGCTCTCAATGTAGAAAAATGTAAGGTGATGCGCATGAGTAGAAAAAACAATCCTACAATGTTCGAATACAGCATTAGTAGTGAGCTTCTTGATGCTGTCGCGTCGTTCAAATATTTAGGCGTAACATTGCAGAGCGATATGAAATGGAACGAACATGTAAGAACAGTTGTGAGTAAGGCGGACAGCCGACTTCGGTTTATTGGGAGAATTTTGGGAAGATGTACTTCACCTGTAAAGGAGACCGCGTATAAAACGCTTGTACGACCACGTCTTGAGTATTGCTCAAGTGTTTGGGACCCGCAGCAGATCAGTTTGAAGGAAGACATAGAGGCGGTTCAGAGGCGAGCAGTTAGATTGGTTACTGGTAGGTTCGACCAATGTGCGAGTGTCACGGAAATGCTCCGGCTACTTAAGTGGGTATCGCTGGAGGAAAGACGACGTTCTTTTCGTGAATTTCTTTTGAGGAAATTTAGAGGGCCGCAATTTGAAGCTGAGTGTAGTACGATCTTGCTGCCGCCTATTTCTATATCGCGTAGTGATCACAAAGACAAGATAAGAGAAATTAGGGCTCGTGCGGATGCATATAGGCATTCTTTTTTTCCTCGTTCTATTTGGGAGTGGAATAGGAAAGGAAATGCCTAGTAGTGGTACAGTGAACCCTCCGCCACGCACCTTACGGTGAATTGCGGAGTATGTATGTAGATGTAGATGTAGATGTAGATGTAGAAAGTTCATGGCAAAGACAAATATTCAGTCTCGCCGAAAAGGGTCAAAGAAAAGAGACAGAATGCATCACATGTGGCGAAATCTTCGAAGAAGACTGTATTCAGTGTTATAACTGCAAGGACTGGTACCATGAAAACTGATTTTATGTAGATGCTTGAGATATTAATTACAATTGTATGTTTTCAAGGCCAAGAAACAAGCGGAGTACCACTGAATGCTGTGTCCGGGGCTACCCTCCAAATTTTTTAGTGCCAATAAACTGATTCAAAGGTGTATTTAAGATAGTTCATAAAAAATTCATTATCTATGCTTAGTTCTAAGTGATATGACTAAAGAAGTTACTGGTTTCATTTTACGATGAAAGTTAACACAGAAAAATTGTTTATTGTTGTTTTATTAGCAATTCATTTTTGTGTCCGGGGCTACCCGACCTTCCCCTACCTCCCGCAATTCTCATCGATGGTGACAGCCGTGCTCGGGGAAGCAACGGGGTGGGGAACCTTCCCCAAATGGAATCTTCCACGTGCAGTAACGACGACTTGTGAGACAGACAGGCTTGATGATTTTTTATGTGGTTTTCCCACACCCAGCTAGGTAAATACCAGGCTGTTACCCACATCCCGCCTCAGATAAGTTCACGGCTTGTAGAAAACAAGTTGATGTTAAATCATAGTAGAACTCAGTTTTTACAATTTCTAACACATAATTTGACGAAAGCTGACATTTTGATTACACATAATGGGCATATGATAAGTGAGACTGAACAGTTCTAATTTCTAGGTATTCAGATAGACAGTAAGCTGTCGTGGAAAGCCCATGTTAAGGATCTTGCTCCAAAACTAAATTCTGCTATATTTACCACTAGAACAATATCTGAAATAAGTGATTTTTCAACACGAAAAGTAGTCTATTACGCTTACTTTCACTCACATATGCACTACGGCATTATTTTTTGGGATAACTCGCCTGATGCAAAAAGGATATTTCTGTTTCAAAAACGGGCGGTTCGAGCAATATGTGGTGTAAGTTCACGAACGTCATGTCGACCCCTTTTCAGTAGTCTGGAATTTTTTACACTGGCGTCACAATACGTTTTTTCTTTAATGTCGTTTGTTGTTAATAATATCAGCTTATTCCCACGAGTTAGTAGCTTTCACTCGGTGAATACTAGGCAGAAGTCGAATCTACATTTGCATCACACCACCCTGACACTTGTGCAGAAAGGTATGTAGTATTCTGCAGCATCCATTTTCAATAAGCTGCCACAAAAAACTAAAGAATCTTAGCACTAACCCACACGCTTTCAAATCTAAATTGAAGAGTTACCTCATGGCTCACTCCTTTTATTCTGCCGAGGAACTCCTAGAAAAATTAAACAATTAAGCTAATTCATTTTTTCTTTATTGATTCTTTTCACTTTGTCTTAAGATTGTCGCGTGCATGGGACTACTTAAAATTTTTCTATTACCATTATTGTGTAAAAATTTATGTATTGACTTGTTCCATGACCATGGAGTCTGACTCCTCAATTGGGTCCTATGGAACAGAAAACCATATTATTATTATTATTATTATTATTATTATTATTATTATTATTATTATGCAGGTGACTAGAGTTATAAACCAAAAGTAGACTACAGTATACCGTCATAAGTAAGCGCAGACTACGGTAGTTTTGCTGTCAGGACTGAACGACTTAACGAATCTGTATCTGCAAATCGAGTTTTATCATACGTAGGAGACCTAAAAATAATTGGCTTGCATACTTTGCTTACTTTCATTCCATAATGACATGGGATATAATATTTTGAGATAACTCTTCAAGTCAAGCGAAAGTTTTCGGAGTCCAAAAGCGTGTAATACATATTATTTGTGGAGTAAATTCACGGACATCCTGTAGAACCGTATTCAAACAACTGGGTATACTAACTACTGCCTCTCAGTAAATTTATTCCTTAATGAAATTTATCGTAAATAATATATCCCTTTTCCAACAAACAGCTCAGTACATTCATACATGGAGCCAAATCTATCTATATAGGACTTAAAAGCACTTACTTTAGTTTAAAAAGGGGTCCACAACTCAGAAACACAAATTATCAATAATTTACCAACAACCATAAAAAATAAGCTACAAATAAAGATCAGTTTAAGAGGAGCCTGAAAGACTTGCTACTCCATTGACGAATTTTTCAATAGAACCAAAAGATGTATGTATCTGTGTTCATACTATTAGTATTATTATATCAAATTGTAATGAAAGAAAAAAATTAAAAATGTTCCACACCCACGAAGATCTCCTCATTACGGATCTAGGGAACGAAAAACAACTGTACTGATATAAATCACTGAGAACTATCATTTTCTCTGAAATAACTATCTTGATAGAGATACTTACAGTTTACCCATCTTCATTATAATCGCTTCCGTTATTTATGACATTTAATCAAATGACCGGAAGGCGTCGTATACATCTGCACGTTAATTTCTTTCGCGTATTGACCGCCCTATGACATGGATAGAAGATAGGCTAAGGAAAGGCAAACCTACGTTTTTTGCATTTGTAGATTTGGAGAAAGCTTTTGACAATGTAGACTGGAATAAACTCTTTCAAATTCTGAAGGTAACAGGGGTAAAATATAGGGAGCGAAGAGCTATATTCAACTTATACAAAACCAGACAGCGGTTATTAGAGTCGAAGGGAATGAACGGGACGCAGAGGTTGGGAAGGGAGTAAGACAGGGTTGTAACTTTTCCCACAATGTTGTTCAATCTGTACATTGAGCAAGCAGTGAAGGAATGCAAGGAGAAATTTGGAGAGGGAATTAAAGTTCAGGGAGAAGAAATAAAAACTTTGCTGTTTGCCGACGACATAGCAATTCTGTCACAGACCGCAAAGCTTCAGGAAGAGCAATTGAATGGAATGGACAGCGTTTTGAAAATGGGGGTATAAGATGAACATCAACAAAAGTAAAACAAGGAGAATGGAATGTAGCGTAAGAAAATTAGGCGATGCTGAAGGAATTACATTAGGTAATAAGGCAATAAAAGTAGTAGATGAGTTTTGTTATTTGGGTAGCAAGATAACTTCTAATGGCCGAAGTAAAGAGATATAAAATGCAAAACTGTTATGAGCAGAAAATCGTTTCTGAAGAAGCGAAATTTGTTGGCATCTAATATTAATTTAAATGTTAGGAAGTCCTTTCTGAAGGCATTTGTCTGGAGTGTAGCACTGTATTGGAGTGCAACGTGGACGACAAGGAGTTCAGACAAAAAGATGATAGAAGCTTTCGAAATGTGGTGCTACAGACGAATGATGAAGATTAGATGGGTAGATCACGTAACTAATGAGAAGGTGCACAACAGAATTGGGGAGAAAAGGAGTTTATGGAATATCCTGACTAAGAGAAGGGATAGATTGGTGGGACACATTCTGAGACATTAAGGAATCGTCAACTTAGCATTAGAAGGAAGTGTGTGGGCTAAAAATGGTAGCGGGAGACCGAGGGACGAATTAAGCAGATTAAGAAGGATGTAGGTTGCCGAACTTATTCTCAGATGAAGAGACTTGCACAGGACAGGGTAGCATGGAGAGCTGCATCAAACCAGTCTGCGGACTGAAGACCACAATGACAACAATGTCATTTCTGGTGTTTTACTGGATCCTTGGCAGTGTTTCTTTCACTTTGGCAAACAGATCACATTCTCGAAGACTCCTGCCGTGTGAGCACGGTGGGGTGTTCCAGAAACTCCCAATGCCAACGGCACCAGAGGTTCTGGTACACGCCAGTGCTGCTGAGGCGGCAGTTCTGGAACATCCGCAGTATTCTTCCGACAGGAGTCCCCGTAAGTATGATCTCTTTGCTATGAAAGGACCACTGTGAAGAGTCCAATAAAAAACCAGAGGTGACATTATTCATGCCTTACGGCGGTCAATAAAGGGTATAGATATAGGCGCCAAATGGTATAAAACATTTGGAAAAAATATCATAAATAGCGAGAGCGATTACATTGAATGTTTGTAGCTACAAAAGCATTATATTTTATATACACAGTGATTATAATTAAACGCTGTAAAAATAACACCGCTGATCAGGATGACGTCAAACTGCAACGGAATGTTATCGGATGAGGGGGGAAACGTATGGCAGAATAAAAGTAAATAGTGTGAAAATTCATCAATAGATGGCGATGTATGTGTCAGAATAAGTAAATTAAACACCTCTCGTGCGCAAGACGCACTGCAGTTGGTGTAGACACGCTGAGTACACGGCGTTTCCTCATTTCGCGCCTGAGACGTTCGCTGTGACTGTCTCATAAGGAGACCACATGGGTATCAGATTTTAGAATTTCTTTATATTTACGGTACGTTAAGTTCAGAACTCAATTAACAATCAGCCAAAGCCATTCGACGTAACTCTCAAAAAATTCTTGAGAATATCCACTTTGAAGTTTTCCAAATGCACGTAAGTAGCAATAATGAAAGCAGTTGCAGCATCTATCGCTGCAGTTCAGGTAGTAGCGCCCTGGCTTCACAACTGCAGGGTCACTGGTTCAAATCTCTCCAAAGTAGTTTTTTTTTCGTTGTATTCGAATACTTACACAATTTTAATACCTAATGGTAATTTTTGTTTATTCGTAATTTTCTATATTTTATAAAATTTTGTTAATCACGATGTTTTCAATACCAAATAACGTAAGTTACATTTTTACAGTATTGGCTTCAAAATTAGTTGACGCCGGTTGTCTTTGATTGTTCAGTTTGTAGACAGCTACGACGCTGCTTTTGGAAAGTTATCTCCATAGCTATCAATGGCTTTCGAAGCGGCTAACATACTCAACCATCGTTTTAGGTGACGATAAGGTGTTCAGCTCGTCTACATACACATAAACAAACACTGATAAACACGTGGAATTAGATATCCCAAAATGTTTTATACAACTGAATGCGAAAACAAGGAAAAAAATATGTATCACAACGGAATTCGAACCTCTGACTCTACGGTTATGAAGCCACCACATGAGCTACACCAGCAGATGCTGTGACTGTTTCTTTATTGGTACTCACATGTACTTTCAAAACTTAAACGCCGATTTTCTCGAGAATTTTTAGAGTAGCATCGAATGGCTTTAGCTGATTGTTATTTATGTTCTGAAATTCATCCACCATAAATAAAAAAGAAATTCTAAAATCCGATACCCATGTGGTCCCCTTGTCAGTGCAAGATCGCGCTCTGCTTGTAACGCTGTTTTGCAAGAATGGAGGCTGTGCACAAGTCGCTCTGCAAGTTCCACACACTGCAGGGTTTGGAAAAAAGGGCGTAGGTCCGATGACTGATGTGGGTCTGGAGAAAATAATTCGGAAATTCGAAAATACGGGTTCCTTTGGTGTGCAACCTGCTAGGGGGAGGAAACGAATTGATTCGACGTCAGTGGAAGAAGTGGTCACAGCAATGCAGGAAAGCTCGTGGTGGTGTGCAAACGTGTAGTGCACAGAGAATTGCCCCAACACTGGACAAACCTGTGAGCACGGTGCGTAAAATCCTACGAAACATCCTTCTTTGCTGTTGTTGTTGTCTTCAGTCCGGAGACTGGCTTAATGCAGCTCTCCACAATACCCTATCCTGAGCAAGCCTCTTCAATTCCACATAAGAACGGCAACCTACATCTGTACTGTATCCATCTCTTGGTCTTCCCAAACACTTCCCTCCAATGCTAAAATCATGATTCCTTGAGCTCTAAGAATGTGTCCTACCAATCGATCCCTTCTTTTAGTCAAGGTATGATAGAAATTTCTTTTCTCCCCAATTCTGTTCAGTACCTCCTCATTAGTTACGCGATCCACCCACCTGATCTTCAGCATTCTTCTGTTGCACCACATTTCAAAAGCCTCTATCCTCTTTCTGTCCGCACCGTTTATCATCCATGTTTCACTCCCATACAAGGCAACACTCCACACAAATGCCTTCAAAAAGGACTTCCTTAGGCTTAAATCAATATTCGATGTTCACAAATTTCTCTTTTTCAAGAACGCTTTTCTACCCATTGCCATTCTGTATTTTATATCCTCTGTACTGCGACAATCATTTGTTATTTTACTGCCCAAGTAACAAAACTCATCTACCTCCTTTATTGTTTCGTTATCTAATCTAATTCCTTCAGCATCACCTGATTTTCTTAGACTGTACTCCATCACCCTTGTTTTGCTCTTGTTAATGTTCATCTTATATGCACCTTTGAGCACACTGTCCATTCCGTTCAGCTGCTCTTCCAGATCCTTTGTTGTCTCTGACAGAATAACTATTCGTCGGCAAAACGCAATGTTTTTAATTCTTCACCCTGAACTTTAATTCCTTCTCCAAATTTCTCCTGGCTTTCCTTTACAGCCTGCTCAATGTGCAAATTGAATAACACTGGAGAAAGGCTATAGCCCTGTCTTACTCCCTTCCCAACCACTGAATCCCTTTCATGTCCAAATCTGACAACTGGTATCTGGTTTTTGTACAAGTTGTAAATAACCTTACGCTCCCTATATTTTACTCCTGCTTGCTTCAGAACTTGAAAGAGTTTATTCTTTGCTATCCATTAGAAATTATCCATGTGTACGAGTCGCCTCCTGTTGACCCGCCAGGAAGATAATTTTTTGTACGCATGGAAGTGAACGATGAATGGCCATGGAACATTTTGTGGACAGACGAAGCGCATTTACATCTGACAGGCTATGTTAATGCACAGAATTAGCGAATGTGGGTAACAGAAAAGCCACACGCAAATCAACCTGATAATGTGACTTTGTGGTGCGTGTCATTAGTCACAGGGCCATATTTTTTGGAAGAGACTGATGCTCCCGGACCTGTTACTGTACCTTAACTGGTAAGCGCTATCAGTGTCATTCCATCGCTCCTTCAGCGTGGATGTGAGGATGGGATCATTTTTATGCAAGATGAGTCACCTCCCCACACAGCAAATCCAGTTAAGCAGCCGCTGAAGCTCCATTTCAGAAATGCTAGGATTATTAGCGGCCATTTCCCTACAACATGGCCGTCCCGATCACCTGATCTCAACCATGTGACTTCTGGTTGTGGAGCTATCTGAAAGATGTTGTGTTCAGTGTTCCGATTGAGAACTTAGCTGCATTGAAGGCACGCATTGCGCGACACATTCTGAACGTGACCCAGGAAACACTTTGATCAGTTGTAGAACATGCTGTTTCTCGATTTCGACTTGTTGCAGAAAACGGTGTACAGCATATTGATCATGTTTTGTGCCAGTCCCGCGGAAATTAAAACTACTACTCGATTGTGAGTGATGCCTTTTACGCGGTTTTTAGCCTCAGGACAATTAAAAACCAATTTTTCCCACCCGATGTAATATGACCTTGCCGTGGATGATGGGCTAACTGTATCACACCTGTACATCCATGCACACTGAGTAGTATAATTTGTTTAACGTATAACTTACGCCTTAAGCATTGTTGTATGATTCATTTGTCATTTGTAGGCGACCACTATAACATTATGATTCTTACAGCACCATATATTGATAAAGTTTCACACTATTTAATTTTCTTCTACCGACGTTTTCCCCCTTCTCCGATAATATTCCGTTGCAATTTGACGTCATTCTGACTAGTGGTGTTATTTTTACAGCGTTTTGAAAGTTTTACTTTAATTATAATCATCTCGCATATTTGGATTTCTTTCGAAAATGTCGAGCCCTTCTAGAATTGGTCAGCTTAGATCCTACCTGCTTACCTGTACGTTACGTGTGTTGCATAAGTATCGGGCGTTACGGCATTTCTATCACTTTGCGTATGAGTTTAAAGCCTTACTATACTGCGAGTTATCCGAAATGCAAAACGGAGGAGGACTGCGAATATGACGGCGACATTTATTTCGGAGATAACACGTTTTACAAAGATCACATGATTGAAGATATAACTCCATATGAATTGAGGAAGATGATGAAATAGCGTGTTGTCGCCTTTGCTGGCTATAACCGCTGCTACATAACTGGGCTTTGAATAAAAGGAGGTCTGAAGCTCGAATGTATTGTTCGCATATAGCAGTCCACGCTGCTTTCATATACTTCCAAATATGATTTGGACTAGCTGTGGGTGCCGCATTCCGGGATAGTCGTACCGCAATCAACGACAAGGCGTTATCAAAGAAGGAATATTAAGGTTTAGCGTCCGGCGACTTTGGTGTCATTAAATAAAGACGGCACGCTCGGATTTATTTCTGTTAACGATGAATAAGAAAATAGGCCGTGCCCTTCGGAAGGGAACACTCCGGCATTTGCCTTGACTGAAATCACGGCAAACCTAAATCAGAATGCCCGAAGGCGGATATGAATCGCCATCCTCCTGAATACAAGTGAAGTGTTTTACAAGTGTACCAACTAGCTCGGGGAGAAAACACCATAGTAAAGAATGCGAAAGGAGGCGGTACTTTCATACATTACCAAAGCGACATTTACTTGATTCCTGAAGCTGTATGGTACCAACTGAACCCTTCATTTGGTGAAATTGTCCCACAACTATCCTTTCCCCTCGGTTCTCACTAGCCATCCAATCAACCGATCTAATCTACAACATTGTTCTGTAGCACCACACTTCAGGAGCTTCTGCTCTCTTCTGGCCTGAGCTGATTATTGGATATGTATCTCGTCCGTACAAGTCTACACTCAGGACACGTTTCTTCAGCAACGACTTCTTAATATTCAAATTTATATTCGTTGTTGACGGAAATATCTTTGACTGTCTATGTTTTATATCATTTTTTTTCTTAGGCCATCGTGGCTTTCTTTATTGCTAAGAACCAATATTTAATCTATATTTTAAGTGTATAACTAGAGGACCCGTGTGAATAATGCTCACCGTTAGTGGAATGATAAAAAGTTGGGAAAAAAGTAAAGTTGAATGTTCCACATAGCTTTCTTCAGGAACAATCAATGCAAGTGTTTAAAAGCGCAAATGAAAGAGCTTGATCCGCTGAGTGTTGTTAGGTCAAAAATAACTACGTACCTTAATTAGAACCGAAGATATCATAAAACAAACCGATTAAAATATTCAATGGAAGGACAGAAAGTTAGCATGTTTGAATAAAAATAAAGGATGGAGAGACTTACGTTAATTATGATACTTGATGACAAATCTGCGAATTAATACCTTTCCTTTAAAGCAAAAATGAAGGAAATCGGTCGGATAGAACGACCTGACCGACTGACTTTAGTTTACAGCAAGGACAACCCCATATGAAATATACAGAAGGAAATCGCTTTTGAATATATAAAAATAAAAGCGAGATTCATGTAAATTCTGATACTTGATGAAAAATCTGTGGATGAATACCTTTCGTTTAAAACGAAAATGAAGGAAATCGACCGGGTAGTTTGGTCTGACCGACTGCCGTAAGTTTTCGTAGATTCTTTTGATATAAGAAATTTCGTAATCGGATTTCCTTAGCATCGCTTCATTTCATTCGCTGCATTCCATTATTCTTGTTTTACTTTTCTCGTGCTATAACCGCTCTTCAAAACCTTTTCTATTCCGTTTAACCTCTGTCACAAGTCACTTATTGTTTTACAGAGGGAGAGAATTACAGTGCTACTGGTGAACCTCCCTTAACCCTATTCTCCTTCTAAACTCAGGTATTAAAGATAAGGAGAGGCATCGAATTAAAATTTGTGCTGTGGTCGGGATTCGAACCCGGGACCTCCTACATACATACGGTTCGAATCCCGGCACAAATTTTAATTCGATGCCTCTCCTTATGTTTAATACCTTTGGCATAACGAGACAATGTTGTCTCAAGGAAAATGTATTATTGTTGATACCTTCTAAACTTCTCTTCGTTTGTTTTTTTTCCACAGCGAGCACAATGTAGAGATTTAATTGCATCGAAAACAGGTTTCAACAGCGTCTCATAATCTCCGTAAATGTTGCTTCCCTTTCATGACCTTCGACTCAAATAACTAAACTACCGAAAATAAAAATTAGGTACAACTTCTTACAGTTTTCCAGTTGACTCCAGATTTATTGCTGAAACAGATTATATGGAATACATGAAATGGTTACATTTATAGATCACTAGATGAAGCGGCATCGACGCAGCAGGTGATGATCCATGCTGAAGCACCCAGTATACTACGTGGTGTGGCTGGTACTGGCAACCATTCCATCACAGGTAGAGAGTCCTCTCTTGGGATACATTATTCCACGCCTGCTCGACCTGCACACGTGTCAGTTCTCCCAGCATATCCGGAGACAGGGCTGGCCAGGGAAGTTGTTGCACGTTGTGATGTATATTCCCTATAAAATTCCGTTTGTTTAGACTAATAAATCGATCGATACCTATCATAACTAAACCTTTCTTTATGCAGAGTCACAAAATTATTCATAAAACACTATAATACGTTACGAGACTGTTTAATTCTATCAATAGCAAGGTATTTTATTGAATTACGATAAAATGTTTCTGTTTATAAAAATCATAGCATTAATATTACGCAAAAATAATAGTTTTGCTAATCAAATTTCCAACCAACATTATGTGATGTGTCTCGTAATGGTTTGACCTGACTGTAATACTTTGCTGACTGTAAAACTGCATAATTACTTTAATTTAACTATTTTAAATAATATAAACAAATACTACTACTGCTCTAATTGTAAATTACTTACGATCTTTTGTTTTGATACAAAAATCCTATTATTACATTTGTCATAATTTTATGTATCTTTACTTGAGGTAAGATTCATTTATGTTCCACAAACAAATTATTAAATAATTATAATATTAATTTCCGTGTTCTAGAATCTTCTCGAAAATCATAATGTATTAATACGCTCGAATTGGCGCGAACGCCAGTAGTTGTTACTCAGTCTTAAGTTAGTCTTACTTTGGCATTCAGCCTTAGTTGATACTCAGTCTTCGTCTTACTACAGTCCCAGTCATTTGTCTGTCAGTATGAATATTCTTTGTGTGTGTTAATACTTCAATAAATAACTTGGTTCATCAAAATGGTCACATTTTATGGTTATATAGCTTAGAACCCGTCGTCCTGATGCTTTGATTATGAATATTTAGGCAGGCGAACTGCTAAAACTACGGGATCTATCACTGAAAGACCGAGACAATACGGTGATGTATGTATTTTGTAAGTAAAAGTTATACAAATGTGGTTCTAACTGTGTGTAAAAACATTATAACGTCTTACAGACAACGTTGAGGTTCACGCAAAGTGTTTGGAAGAGCATTATCCTGCTGGAAAAACACATCACCTCGCTATTTATTACAACGGGTCTCGACAAATGTTCAAATGTTTGTAAAGCTTATGGGACTTAACTACGGGGTCGTCAGTCCCTAAACTTACAAACTACTTATGAACTACTTACGAACTAGGACGGCACAAATATCCATGCCCGAGGGGGGATTCGAACCCCCGACCGTAGTGACCGTGCAGACCGTGACTGAATCGCCTCAGTCTCCTCGGCCACCGCGGCCGGCACGGGTCTCGACTTTCTGCCCGTACCGAGCGCTGGTCGGCGGTTACGACACGAGTACAAAAGGTGAACGTCAGTTGTAACTTACCGCACCCCAAACCATACAGCCTGGGTAGGAGCAGTTTTTCTTGGACGAATGCACTCTACGAGACTGCACTCGCCACGTGTACGTCGTACGTGCAAACGACTATCACTTGCGCACAGGCAGAATCTACTTTCACCACGCACGGCCCGTCATTCTGTCTCCCAAGTGATCCTCTGACTGCACCAACCTGTGCACGTCGATGCCGTGCCGTCAGTGGAAGACGAGCTAGAGGTGAGCGCCGCCGCGGCCCAACTGCTTGTAACCGGTTGGCAACAGTTCGTACTGGTGCTCCTACTTCCGGGCTTAAAGACGCTCTTATCCGTCCTGTGCAAGATCTGCTACTGCTGCCCTTACTCTTCGGACGACTGTGCAGAGTAGGCGTCTACAACCTCTTCTGCAGGTGTGAGAATGTTCACGTGGTCAACGTTGCACAGCTGACGCAACACGTCCAACTTGTGTGGCAGTTCATCCCGCCGTTCGCAAGGTCATAATTTGACCGCTTTCGTACTCGCTCAGTTGGCTGTAAGGAGCGCGACTGCGTCTTCTGCCATGTGTTTGCTACACACGATGGTATCACACTGAGCTAGGGATGACGGTTATCGCTGAAACAACCGGTTTTCGGTTATACCGGTTCTTTTCATCTCCAGTTTAACCGCACTGTAAAAATTGCACAAGATAACCGGTTTTTTAAATAACCGGTTTTCGGTTTTTATTGGTATTATTTCCAGTAGAGTTCGAATATATTTTACGGCCGAAACAGGAACCGTAATCATTGGTTATTCTAGTTCCGGCCGAAACCGAAACTTACGAAATTTAGTTAATATTTAGGTAAATTTACGTTATACAACAAATCACTAGTCTTTCCATATTTTGCAAGATCCCCTCCCAATACAACGCCTTCTTGAGTGTGTGTAAGCCTAGCCAGGAGTCCGTAGAAGACGATATACGAAGCATACAGATTTACTGGCCTATTATTTCCATCCGACAGCTGCGAATATTGAGCCAACCACTCCGTAAGTTGGACTTCAGCCAGCGCATACGAATATCTCGTTATACACACAACATATATAAATTACAGTCAGTAAATAAACTTGAATCAGTGCTGCAGAAGTATTTCGAAAAATAAAGTCACAGTTCCGACTAACAATATGTTTGTTGTCAGTGTAAATTTACGCAAATTGAACTAGGAAAGCTCTGTACCACATGATCAAAGAATGTTAAAATGGGTGTGAGTTCTTTTGAGACCTAAATGCTTAGGTCATCGGTCCCTAGACTTACAAACTACTTAATCTAATTTAAACTAACTTATGCTAAGGACAACATATACATCCATGACCGAGGGAGAAGGGAGGACTCTAACCTCCGACTGGAGCAGCCGCGCAGTCCGTAACATGGAGCCTCAGACTGCACGGCTACCTCGCGAGGCACCACATGATCAATGTTATCTAAGCCCATATTGGTTATTAAAAAAGCCCCTCGCTTTCAAGAAATCACATTAATAAAACTTGTTAGCATAACAATATGATAATACATTAAAAGTTAGTATTTCAAGCTTAGACTAGATCACTTACATAATAGGTATATGAATCAAATTTACCTTCTCTTCCAAGGAGTCGGCCGCGGTGGCCGAGGGGACTAAGGCGCTCCAGTCACGGTCTGCACGGCCGCTACGGTCGGGGGTTCGAATCCCCCCTCGGGTATGGATATTTGTGCCGTCCTAGTTCGTAAGTAGTTCATAAGTAGTTTGTAAGTTTAGGGACTGATGACCCCGTAGTTAAGTCCCATAAGATTTGCAAACATTTGAACATTTTTTTTTTTCTTCCAAGGAACATTTTGGATGCTTTCTCCTTAAATGACATAGCATGTTTGTAGTACATCCACCGGTTTTCAGCTTTTTAAAGCAAATGGAGCATTGTACCTCACTGCTCCCGTACTTCGTGACGTACTTGCACACTCGGGATGGTGTCATTTAAGACAACCGATGTCTAGCGACGACAGCAAGGAACTGCCGCATGACCAGACGGAGGCGAGTCTCGTACACTGCCGGTGCACGCGCGTCGTCTAATAGGCCACGCCACACGGCAACAGCTGCATCGATGCCCCAATAGCTGCACCAGTTCTTAAGTTCTTATGCCACGCGTTTGTTGCGCGTTTCTGACTTCCGGGATTGTTCTTAAATTAACACTGATCGGTTTTCTTAGTTTCTGCGATGACCTAATATTTCACAGCAATGGAAATTCTAGGAATAGCCCTAAATATTAGGGTCTACTAGTTTTAATTTTTTAAAATTAATTACAAAAAACACATTTTGAACCACTACTACAGGAAGTAGTCGTACCGTTTTTTTACCCGGTTCTTAGCAATAACTAAAAGAAATCGGTTACAGCCGACACCAAATAAATACCGAAAAAAACGGTTATTCGAAACTAAAGTACCGGTATCGGTTTTAACCTGTCGGTTTTTCCCATCCCTACACTGAGCCTTGGGGCTGTGACCACACCCTGTTAAAGGCTACACGTAGATGGCACTCTGACAGCTATGAAACTACCCTGCATGTTGGCAGACGACGATGAACCATTATCAGTACCTCTACTATCCCCCATGTGATGTCTGCCGTCACAGGAGCAATATAGGCGTCGTTCAAATATCTAGGCGTAACATTGCCGGAGCCTTCGTCGTCGGGGACAACCGTTTCTAATACAAGCTCCCTGACTGGTGCTCGAACTTCACGGCTGAGCTTTTTGCCCTCCACCAGGTTGTTTTGTATACCTGCCGCCACCGCGAACCTTCCTATGCCATATGTTCAGACTCCCTTAGTGCCCTGCAGAGTCTTAAGGACCCTTTCTCGAACCATCCTCTCGTGTATCGGATCCAACGCTCCCTCCAGTTGCTAGCAGATGACAGCTGTCACGTTTCTTTTCTGTGGGTCCCTAGCCACGTGGGTGTGCCCGGGAATGAGACCGCCGACATAGCAGCCAAGGCCGCAGCTCTTTTGCCTCGCATGGCTACCTTTTGCGTCCCATCGGACGATGTTCAACGGGCTCTTCGCCGTAGTATCGTGTCGTCATGGCACAGTGCTTGGTTTTCACTGTACAACAATAAATTGAGAACTGTAAAACCGATCCCGACCGCTTGGAGGACCACCTCACGCCCCTCTCGGGGAGAGGAAGTCATCCTGGCCCGGTTGCGGATCGGTCACTGCCGTTTCAGCCACCGTCACTTGCTATCCGCCGACCCTGCACCGCTGTGCTCCTGCTGACAGTGCGACATGTTTTACTGTCTTGTGTTCATTTTAATCATCTCCGGCAACTCACTTGGTGATCGCTGGAGGAAAGGCGACGTTCTTTTCGTGAATTTCTGTTGAGGATATTTAGAGGGCCGGAATTTGAAGCTGATTGTAGTACGATCTTGCTGCCGCCTACTTACATTTCGCGTAATGATCACAAAGACAAGATAAGAGAAATTAGGGCTCGTACGAGGGCATATAAGCATTCTTTTTATCCTCGTTCTATTTGGGAGTGGAATAGGAAAGTAAATGCCTAGTAGTGGTACAGTGTACCCTCCGCCACGCACCTTACGGTGGATTGCGTATGTAGATGTAAAGACATCGCTAGAGGTGTACTAATTTTTTCCGGGCAGTGTATATTCGCTTTTACCTCTTATTTGTTGCAATTTTATATATTTCACATTCATAAATTAAATTGAATTAGTCATTTTATCAACTGGGTCTTGTCATTTTGTCGGATTGATTCTTTGCTGTTCTCTCTTTTCCATATCTCAAGGCTGCCGATTTGCTTTTGTTGTAGTCATTTCCTATTTTTCTGTTAATTTTCTGTCTTCCTATCCTCAGTCTCAATCTCCATTCCATAAGAAGAAAATTATGACCAGGAACCTTATCGCTTCCTGGACGTGTTCTGCAGTTTAAAATCTAGTTTTAAAAACTGTCTTTCCATTGCATCATCTCTCTGATACCTTTCGGTGTCTCCGTGTCTCTTCTAAGTTCACAGTATTCTTTAATGATCCCTAAAACATATGTCAGAAATGATTGAAGTATGTTCTATGTAAAATTTTACCAGTTGGATTTCCCCATCATTCCTCTCCCCCAGTCTAGGTTTCCCTATTATTTTTCCTTCTATTTTTCCCCTTTCCTTTCCCTCGCCTATCTGAATAATTTCCTCTATTTCATACCTTCCTTGATTCTCTTCATAATCTACCGAGATAGCATCTAGTGGCAAGTGTTAGCTTATCTATCATAGGAACAATAATGCATTCGCTTTACTATTCACAAAGCCCACACTCATTCATTTTTCATTGATGATTATTAGACCCATGGATACAGGACGTCATTCCTGAACATAGCGCTAAAAATCTCAGGAAAGTGTGGTAATGAAGACTGGCATATGGAACACAAATTATTGACATTGGATATAAAATGGCTACCCTGAGACGAACAGTTGAGTGAAAAAGGCACTCAAACAGTAGGGTAAAACAGGGCCAGACGCCGATGAAGACAATATCGGTAATTGAGGCCTCAAAGAATTTAAACACAACTTTATAAATCTTCTTGATTGTAACTTTTAAATTGCCACTTTAACACGGAGAATAGCTCTTCTCATTTTCAACCTGGAACACTGCGTCTTGGTGACCTATTTGGGGTAATGTGAGGAGAATTATTTAAAAGATTTCACAGGAACCAGTATTTTTATATTTGATACGCCTTTAGCCTACTTTCTTAAAAGACTAACTCCCACGGGCTCCACATTAGTTTCGTAACAGACTGGGTGGCTTCTAATGAAGGCCAGCATTATCTGAGTTAAGGCCTATTCTTAGCTTTTATAACCGACACATTTTTACAGACGTTCTTTCCTACAATAACTCGACTCAACAAACTTTTAAATCTATCTCTTTGTTTTCAGTTGTTTACTTCATTCGAGAAATGGCCCCTGAAAGTAATAAATACTGCTTAAAATATTCATATAATGATAAGCAGCTCAAATTCATGCTCACATCTGAGAAAGATGTACCTAAAAATATTCCAAGGTGTCCCATTTATTTTGACCATCCTAAATAACTGTCCAAACCCAATTTACAAAATGTTTGAAATACATGTTCTTTAGCCGTCATGGGGACATTAATCAGTGCGATTGCCTTCTTTGTAGCTTTGTTTTTTTACAAAGATGTCAACAGCGGTATTACTTCTTCAAATGGCACCCTGTATTTTTATTCGGTAACTAGCTGCAAACCCGGCGTTGCCCGGGTGTTTATTTATCCTACACTCTCGTAGTCCACATCCCCTTCCCCCCTCTCTCTGCAAAAAAAAAGTTCAAATGTTTGTATAGTTTATGGGACTTTACTAAGGGGTCATCAGTCCCTAAACTTACAAACTACTTATGAACTAGCTAACACTAAGGACGGCACAAATATCCATGCCCGAGGGGGGGATTCGAACCCCCGACCGTAGCGGCCGTGCAGACCGTGACTGGAGCGCCTCAGACCCCTCGGCCACCCGGCCGGCCCTCTCTCTGCGTTCACCTCTTTCACTCCCATCTCTCTTTTCGTTTCCACCTTTCCCACTCTCGGCAAAGTTTTCTGCAAGGTACCCTCTGTCATGTACCATACAAACATTTATGTATCCAGTGATCTTCCTCTTGGTTTAAAAGTTTTGTGTGCAAAAATTCATAAAGATTGGAGCAAATTTATACATTTTGTAAAATTCCGTAAGTTAAGTACTCTTTACCATGCACCGAACGAAATTTCATACACACAGTGATATTCCTCTTGTTTTTGAGGTAGATTGTGTGAAATTTCATCAATATCGGAACAAACGCATAGATTTCTATGCAATAGAAGCGCAGGGTCACATAGAAAAACTCACGTTGTTGTTCTGAAATATTACAGTTTTATTTCATACAACTCTAGTAAAAAAAGGATATGTGAAATCGGTCGAGCCGTTCTCAAGTTATGGCGCGACCGACCAAGGTATTTAGGGATCCACTTTTATGTTGCAAGGTATCCTCTCCCATGTACCGTATGAAACTAAAGGTAGACAGTGACCTTCCTCTTGTTTTGAAGGTCAAGCGTGCGAAATTTCGTGAAGATTGGAATGAAACTGCAGATTTCGTGAGTCTGTAGGAGAAGTATGCTCCGCCAGTCACATCACAAAATACTTTCTTAGCTGGTGTTTTCTACCTATAAACTACATTACTGCCACATTTCAGCTTCATAGGTCAAGTAGTTTTCGAGATTTCGTGTTTAGTCAGTGAGTGTCATTTCACTTTTATATAGACAGAGAATTTTGGATGCAAGAGAGTTAAGGGAGATATAAATATCAATTAATACAAATAAACAATCCCAGAGACGGATTTACGTCTCAAATATGTCAAAGACATTATTGATAAATCTGAAGTATTGAACTGAAATTTATGCTGCGGCCGGGAATCAAACTTTAATTCAATGCTTCAGATTTATCAATAATGTCTTTGACATATTTGAGACGTAAATCCGTCTCTGGGATTGTTTATTTGTATTAATTGATATTTATATCACCTTAACAGGATTGTTCCACCATGTCCATTGCCGAGGTGCTATTCCGCTGCATGGAGAGCCTTGGCAGTAGTAGCAATTATCTTTGGAACACAGAAGCTGAATTAAAGTTTGTGATGTGGAGGGAAATCGTACATAGACTGTTCCAAGGCGCCTTAATCGTTAGTGGTGTGGTAGTCTAACGGTTAAGACGTCTGCCTAGTTAAGCATGGAGGTCCGGGTTCGATTACCGGCCGCACCACAAATTTTAATTCAATACTTCAGATTTATCAATAATTAAGGGAGACTTGCAGACAAAAATCTGCATGGAAATCTGTAAAGGTAACTTTATTTGATACAAAGTCATGCCTGATGCGACAGTTTTACGGCATCTACAGCGAAATTGTTGTGAGCGGTAGACTTCGTTTCATCATTTTGTAGGGGGAGGGGGGAGTTACTTAGAAAACGCTTCATAAACGTCCGAAATTACATGCAAACTTTGTTGCAGGCCCCTAACTACTCCCATTTTCCAACAATTGACGCATAAATCTGGGTATTCTAACGCGGTGGCCTCTCGTTATTTATGACGTAATATCTCTTGAGCTATGTGTCGTGCTCTTTTGTTTTTGGGTCAGGAACCTTCATGCGCATCCGGTGTACAGTTCACCAAAGTTTCATTGCAATCGAATGAATGTTTTATGAGCACATAGAGGGCATACCGACAAACATTCAGTTATATATACGGGGTGTCCCAGCTATCTTGTCCACACAAAATATCTCTGGAACAATAACAGCTATTGGAAAACGACTTTCACCGGTATCAATGTGCGGCTGGGGCCCATGAATGAACATATTTGGAAACATTCTAAAACGAAAGCAAATGTGTTGTTTTTAACACAAACTTATGTTTTTTTAAATGGACACCCTATATTTTTTCTTTAGCAATCCATAGCATGACAAATACATAAACAATGGTATTGATTGCATCGCAATATTCCAATTACATTCCGAGATATTGCGACGAGAAGTTGACGCTTGAAAAACCGGAAATATGCTGCTAGCGCACGTCCTGAGGCTCAGGCGTGAACCCCATGCTGCCCGTAATCGCGATGTGATTGACATGCGTAATCGCAATTCCATACTTATGAAGAGGTCCGAAACGAATAATACGGTTTGCTGCCATCAACTCTCCTAAGCACATAATGGTTTCCCTCTTTCGCGTTTTATGTGTCTACGTACACAATATGAACCAGTACCGATCTGTATACACCTGTCAGGTTGTCTTATTTATACTGCACACCCAAAATAAGGTTTATAGATTGCGTAAAAAGACGCATTGCGCCTTTCGCGCACTCGTTTATCCAGGGCCTAGCTCTACCTAGACACGTGTCCAACGTAGTTCCCACTACAGCCACAGATACCACTTCGCCTTGTTTGTGATTTGCGACCCATGCAAACTCCTGTACTCCACCATCCTCCGAGCATCCCATTTGTTGTTGCTTTGGCGTGCAGTACACCGCTTGCCAGTGTAGTCGTGCATCAGAGTAATCTAGTGACGGCACGGAGGTAGTACACACTGTGAATAAACGTTGTGTTGTGGAACTTATACTGTATTATGTAGACACATGAAGATATGGTAGAAATGCTGCTGATCTATGGAGAATGTACGTTGACGGGAAATACGTTATTAGATTGCTTGTTTGTTTATAGCACTGTTAGAGAACATTATGATTATTACGTTAATATGTGTGTTTTCTACCGTACTCTACATACCTGTACTGTACCCTGTTGTAGGCAGGCGAAATTCTGTTCAGGCAGAAAGACTGTACAGAAGACGATTCCCTGACAAGCCATCGCCTTCGCGCCGGATGTTTGGTCGTCTCACATCTCGTCTACGTGAAAGTGGAAACTTAAATCCAAGACCTAGACATCGTCCTAGAACACGCACAGATGAACGTGCTGAAGTTGCTGTGCTCGCTACCGTAGCTGTGAATCCTCACATCAGCACACGCCAAATTGAACGTGAAGTTGGTGTGTCGAAATCAAGTGCACAGGGTATTCTTCAACGTCATAAATTTCATCCTTACCATGTTCATTTACACCAGGATCTTCATGGAAATGACTTCAGCAACAGGGTAACATTTTGTCGGTGGGCTCAGCAAAAACTTCTGACTAATCCAAATTTTTTAGCAGATGTTCACTTTACCGACGAGGCATCATTCTCCAACAAAGGAATTGTCAATATGAGGAATATGCATTATTGGTCCGCAGACAAACCAAAATGACTCCGTCAGGTAGAGCATCAACATCCGTGGAAAGTGAATGTTTGGTGTGGGATTATCGGACCTTTCTTTGTAAATGGCGTCAAAAATGGCAGACAGCACTCCAGATTTATACGACACAATCTTCCTGTTCTCTTGGGCACCGTTTCCTCTGAACAGGAGAATGGTCATGTGGTATCAGCATGACGGATGCACTGCACATAACGACTTAAGAGCACGACGACATCTGAACCGTAAGTTCGCTGGTAGGTGGATTGGACGTGGTGGCCCAGTTAGGTGACCTACCCGATCTCCGGACCTTACACCGCTGGATTTTTTCTTTGGGGGGTGGTGAAGGATGCTTTTTACCAACATGAACCAACAACACCAGAGGACATGAAGCAATGCATTACTGATGCTTGTACAGCCATCAAAGAGGAAACAGTAGCACGGAGTAGGGCATCCTTCATCCGCAGAGTGACCCTATGTATGCAAGCCAATGGTTATCACTTTGAGCATGATATATGGACGCTATCTTTAGTATGTAGTGCTGGTATCACAGTGCAAGTTTCTACAAAGGGCCATTTTACCCAGTGATGTTCAGAAACATTTGTTTGAAACAATTTGTCATGTAACGCATTAGATTAACATAACATTGATAATTATGTGATAATAAAACTAATTGGTTAAACATGTTTACATTCATTTTCTATGTCTTACCTGAACTTCCCAAATCAAAACATTTCTACCTAAACAACGGTAAAACCTTTAGACCACTTGCTCGTTTCACTAAAACCATCAACATGAATTTTACTATTATGAGTGAATGATTCTCTGTCACTTGCGCTAGATCTAGAGTAAACAGATTGAACGGCATTACTTTTTCAGTAACGGATTAACGATAAGCGAAGTTAACTTTGTGACTAACGTTGCGGTACACAGATATGTTACAGAACCTCATCACACCTAGCCTATGGGATAAATACCTGCTGGAATGTACGACTTTAATGCAGGATAGGAGCAGACCGTATTATTCGTTTCGGACCTCTTGGTAAGTATGGAAGTGCGATTATGAATGTCAATCACTTCGCGATTACGGGCAGCATGGGGTTCTCGCCTGAGCCTCAGGACGTGCGCTAGCAGCGCATTTCCGATTTTTCAAACGTTAACTTCGCGTCGCAATATCTCGGGATGTAATTGGAATATTGCGATGCAATCCACGCCATTGTTTATGTGATTTGTCATGCTATGGATTGCTGAAGAAAAAATACAGGGTAACAGTTTAAAAAAACATAAGTTTGTGTTAAAAACACATTTCCTTTCGTTTTAGAATGTTTCCAAATATGTATATTCATGGACCCCAGCCGTACATTGATACCGCTGAAAGTCGTTTTCCAATAGCTGTTATTGTTTCAGAGATATTTTGTGTGGACAAGATAGCTGGGACGCCATATATAGTTTGGAGAAATACACTAAAAGCGGTTTGATGATCCCTCTGTTATGCACTTACATGTGTACATGAGGATGAAGATATTCCACGCCGGCTTCACTTGTTCACGTAGCTGTGCACGCACGAGTTGTGGGCTGACGAGTTGCTTCACATCCCACGCGGTCTCGATTGGAGACAACTCCAGAGATCGTACTGGCCAGGGGATTTTGTATAGCAAGTTGAGTTTCACACGCAGAGTGTGGTAGATCATTACCCCGTTGGAAACAACGGGAAAACACCATAGGTGAACGAGAGTTGTATCTTATCCTGCCCCAGAGGTGCCCTGGGTTGGAGTCGGCGTGTCTCGAACTTACGCACTCCACGAGACAGCGTTTTCCTGATTTACGTCGTAGCGCAGACGACCGTCGCTTGTATGCAGGAACAACCTGCTTCATCAGTGAAGTCCACGGCCTATGATACTCTGACGGCGCCATTAGATGCTGTGGAAGACGGGCTAGAGGTGTGGGTGCTCGTATTCCCACTGCTAGTACCAGCTGGCAACAGTTTGCGTCGACACTTCTTATCTGTACCGTGGTAGATGTACCATCTGCCATTACTGCCCTTGATTTGATGATTTGATTTTTCCAGGGAAGCCAAAACAGTCTTGGTCCAACCCGCCACTGCCCGCACAGAAACTAAGTTTATTGTGCGGTATCGCTCCCTGTATATCTAGTAAAGCCAACCACTGCCCTTGAACAGTGCAAGGAGTCCCTTTACCAGTTCTTTATTAGACACAATTTCTTCGATCTGGTTGTCCCAAATGTTCTGTGCCTTTTACTCTCCAATGCAATGCATTCGAAGATTAGATGTGATGCAGTTTCATCACCGTCATCACAGATCCTACATTTAGGGTCCACTTCTGTTATTCCCATTGTATGTAGGTGTTTTTTGAAATCCAACCATGAGTCTCATCTCTCTCCTGTTCAGGCCCAGGATTGCAGAGCTTCTTTTAAAACATGGCTTTGGCATCATTACCTTGCCGTGTTTTTGTTGATGGACTTTGGTCCAATATTCTACGTGCTGTCTTCTGTGCCAGTTACGTAGCTCCAATTTGATCATTGCCTTGGTGATTGTCAGGACAGGTTCCGGTCCATTAAATTGAGACTCTGCCCCCTTCCTGGCTAATCTGTCGCCATGTTCGTTGCCACTGCCGGCCGCGGTGGCCAAGGGGACTGAGGCGCTCCAGTCACGGTCTGCACGGCCACTACGGTCGGGGTTCGAATCCCCCCTCGGGCATGGATATTTGTGCCGTCCTTAATATAAGGTAGTAGATACGTAGTTTGTAAGTTTAGGGACTGATGACCCCATAGTTAAGTCCCATAAGCTTAACAAACATTTGAACATTTTTGAACGTTGCCACTGATCCCCGAGTGGCCAGGGACCCACAATAGGTTTACTCTATTGCTTTCCCCTAGCTCCACCAGAACCCTGTGACATTCTGCAACAATTTTAGACCTTGTTGTAGGAGCTGCCAGTGATCTCAGGGCTGCCTGGCTGTCTGAATAGATGTAGATGCTACGATCTTTGTAGCACCTACGCAAATTCTCCTCCACACATGCCCTGACGGCAATGATTTCGGCCTGCAATACTGGGGCCAGTTTCCCTAGAGAGATGCAGCCCTCCAGTCTTGGCTGCATCCCATATACCCTGGCCCCAACGCCTTGGTCTGATTTCGACCCGTCAGTGAACCAGACAATATCCCCCGTATGGTGTCGAACTATTTTCTCCCACTGCTCCCTACCTCCAATTGTTATACTGAAAGGCTTGTTGAAGCAGTATGGGGTTATAATATAGTCGGCTGGCATTTCCCCAACCTTTCCTATATTTACCTCACTCACTATTTTAGTGTGTGATTATGGATATCCCAAAGAGTTCCAGTTGTTGACAGATTTGAGTCTGTAGGCACCAGCTGCTGCCTCCATCTTGACCCAAAGGTGTAATGGGGGCATATCCAGCATGGTTTCCATCCCAGCAGTTGGTGTGCTGCTAATTCCGCCTGTTATGGCTAAGCAGGCTAGTCTCTCCACCTTACCAAACTCCTTAGCAGCAACCTGCTGTTCTACCTTCTTCCACCACACGACCGCCCCATAGGTGATCCTGGGTCTAATCACTGTGGTTATATCCCGTGCATACCCTTGGGGCTCAGGTCCCAATTTTTGCCACAAGCTCTTCTGGTACTTACTAAAGTAACTTTTGCCTTGGAGCAAATATTCCTAATGTGAGGGGTCCATGTCAGTTTCTCATCTAGGGTAACCCCTAGATATTTCACTGTCCCCTTCACAGGTAGTGCTTCATTGAAAAGCTTTAGATTCCAACTAGAGTGTTGGATATGTTTCTTTTTGAATGGTACAACAATAGTCTTTTTTGGACTAACCCCCAGATCCTGTTTTCTGCACCAGTCTTGCACAATGTCCAATGCACCTTGTGCCATATTCTTCACTGTGTCAGCAAATTTGCCAAGTATTACTATGACAAGATCATCTGCATATCCTTGGCAAAAGTACTGCCTAGAGTTTAATTCTCCAATGAGATCATTCACCACTAGATTCCACAATAAAGGGGAAAGAACTCCTCCTTGCAGGCAACCCCTAGTGGCGTTGATTACCATTTCTTCATTCATCATGGTAGCCTCTACCTTTCTTCCACTGAGCATGGCCCTAGTCCACCTACATATAGTGGTCCCTAGGTCATGCACCTCTGCTGCCCTAACCATGGAATCGAAGGTCATGTTGCTAAAAGCCCCCTCAATGTCCAGGAAGATACAGAGGGCTATTTACTGAAAGTGTAGTGCTTTCTCCACCTTCCCAAGAAGTTGGTGGAGAGCTGTCTCACATGATTTACCTGGTTGATATGCATGTTGGTTTGAATGTAGAGGAGCCCTACATAACCTCCTTTCTCCAACATGCACATTAACCAGCTTTTCCAATGTCTTAAGAATGAAGGAGGATAGGCTGATTGGTCTCATATCCTTGGCCTTGGTATGATCAATTCTCTCTGGCTTTGGAATGAAGACAACCTTCACTGCCCTCCAGGCATTGGGAATGATTCCTGCTGCTAGGCTAACCCTGAATAACCTGCATAGAAATCTAATAAGATTTTCTCCCACTTGTTGCAGGAGAGCTGGATAGATTCCATCGGGGCCAGGTGACTTGAACGGTTGAAATGTTCCCACCGCCCATCGGACCTTACTGAAATCGACCCACTCCTTGGCGAGATGCCAGTCCTCTTTGCGAATACCTGAGAACCGTTGTCTCTTAGGAATCGCATTCTGGTCAGAGTTATCCCCCAGAGTATATTGAGGAAAGTGAGTCTTGAGGAGCAGTTCCAGCGTTTCATGTGCTGTCTTTGTATACTCCCCATCCTCCTTCCTCAATATTCCTCCTGGATTAGTTGGTACCCTAGTGAGATTTTATGAAGTCTCGCTTGAGCAGCCATGCCCTCCACTTCCTCACAGAATACCTTCCAGGATGCCTCCTTTACCCGTCTGATGGCAAGGTAGTAATTGACAAGGGCCTCACGATATTTTGCCCATTGTCCTTTGCGCCTCGCAAGGTTAAACAGTCTTCGTACCTGTTTCCTTTGCATTTCCAGGTTATTATTCCACCAAGGCACACTCCTATTTGTGCACTTCTTAGTGATTGAGCAGTTGTCCTGGTATGAGGTCACTATAGCAGAGGTTACAGCCTCTGCTACTTCCTCAAACTCTGCTGGTTTCCTTATCGAAGTTTTAATTTCCGATAGGCTGAAGTCAAGGTCTTTCCTATATGTCTCCCAGTCCGTTTTCCTGGGATTCCTATAGGTCATGGTCTGTCTGGTTCCCATTTCAACCTTGAATTTAATATACATGTGATCTGATGAGGATGGCTCCAGAACCACATGTTTGACATAACTTCCCATCATCATGGAACCAAAAGTTATGTCAATTACTTCTTCCCTTCTACTATTCCTGAATGTAGGTTCATCATCCCTATTCAGGATCTCCAAGTTGTTAGATAGGAGAAATTCAAGAAGGTGCTCACCTCTACTGTTGGTGTCCTTGCTGCCCCACGATAGATTGTGGGCATTGGCATCACATCCCACCAACAGTTCGTCACCTTGCCGATGGCAGGCCTCCATCAGTCTCCTCACTTCCAAAGGAGGAGGAGAGCTGTCTTTGTAAGGAAGGTATGCTGAGGCCAAAACAATTTCCCTCGTGATACCTTCCTCACGTTGCTGCATCCTGATGGTCACCAGGTCCCTGGAACAAAAATCCATCATTGGTATGAAAGGTATTCCATTTCTAACATAAATGCATGTTCTAGAGTTTTTTAGATTTCTAGCATAAATCAGTTTACCACCAGTACCACCGAGGCCCGAAACACCCCCTTTGTATACATAGGGTTCTTGTATCAGGGCCACGTCCACCTCCTGTCTCCCCAGGCGACGGCTCAGGGCAGCAGTGGCCCCTTTACTGTGCTGCAGGTTTATCTGCAGCACTTCCAGTCCCCATCTTGCTGCCATTATTGCCTTTAAGGTCTTTGATTACCCCGACGGCGACCTGCGAGAACCTTAAAAACGGTTTCAGGCCTTGCTCTCGCATTGCCTTCAGGGACTTCTCTCCGACCTCCACCACCAGGGTTCGTACTTCCGGAACGATCTTTTGGTTTATTACCCTCCAATCCTCTGTCGAGACTTTTGGGTTCTGGGCCCTTATTTTCTCGAACAGAGTCTTTGGAGGGACATCCTTAAGGATCTTTGGTACCCATATTGATACCTTTGCGGTCTTCAGGAGTTCGGTTGATGTCTTGACCAGCAGCTTTGCATCCTCCCACGGGGATATCATGGGCACCTTGTCCTTAAGCCATTCTGCTGTGTGCTCCCCCTCGCAGACAAAAATGAGGGCACCGCGATCTAGATAGACCCTCCTGAATTTGGGTCCTGGACCAGCGTCACCCCCCCCCCCAATCTCTTCAAAAATGGCCATCTGCACGAGCTCCTCCTGCTGAAAGGTGATGCTCACCAGTAGGTATCCTTCTTGGACAACCACCATTCTAAAGACCGAGACTGCAGTACTATAGGTCTGTTTCCCTATTTCCTGCCTCAGCCCTTTAGGATCACGCTTTTCCAGAGAGGAGCGAGTCTTAGATTCCTCCCTAACCCTCTTGCCACCTGTCTTTGACGTCGAGGGGGTCAGTGTATCCCCTTCGACCTGAGGCAGTTTCTTTTTGGAGGTCTTGGGCTCAAGCCATTTGATTCCCTCCACTTATGCTTAGGAAGCCATTCTTTTCCTTCCTTTTGCTTCTGTGTCTTGAGAAGTTTCCTCCTCTGAGCCCCAGACAAGGCCTTAATCCTATTCTGGTCCAACTTCTCTGTTACAGTTCCCACTTCTTGCTCAGGTCTAGACCCTGATTTAGAAGTAAGAGTGCACTCCATCGGTCCTGATCCCGATGTCTGAGTATCTGAGGTCTCAGATTGCCCCTCATATTCTTTTAAAATGCTTTCTTTCTCTGTGTTCATCTTAGTCCCACGAGATTTGGGGATTTATATGGTCCACACCACGATAACCCCGCGCAGTGCAAGGCTACTTACTCAGGGAGGTCGCTTGGTATCCCTGAGGCTCCGTTTGAGACACATCCACCCATGTGCCACGCACCCCTCGGCACGGATCGCATCGCACCTTGGGTTGGGAAAGGACTGGGAGAGGATAAGGAAGACGGGACGTTGTGGGACACGCTTGGTCTGATCCATCAGCAGAGGCCTTTCCGGCAGTAGGTTCTCTACCTTCGATATAGCCCTCTGCTTCACACGGATACGCAAGCCTCTCCACCCACATGGACAGTGCTTCATCAAGGTGGTGTCCCCCTTACAATGGAACAATATTGCCTGGAGTCTGTACTGCGTGGACGTCGAGAACCTCCTGGGAGTTTTCACGAGACCATTGCAATCAGCATCATTGCACGATTGACGCAAGCACGTCCAACTTGTCTGGCAGTTCTCCGAAAGGAGCATTGCCTGACTCGGTAGGCCACAATTTTCCTTCCCTCGAACTCCCGCAGTTGGCTGTAGGAAGCACGAGTGCATCTCAACGGCATGGCGTCTGCTGCTTCACGCGTTGGTATCACACTTCACATTCTCCATTAAAGGGTACACCCAAATGGTGCTCTGGAAGCTGTCCACGCTGTTTGCGGTCGACGTTGAAATCGTTATCAGTACATCTACTATTTCCCAGATGCTATCTTCCGTCAAGGGAGCAAAATCAATGTCGTATTTCCAAGTGTACAATTTATTTTATTTTATTTTTTTGCATTGTGTTATTAGACTTTGGAGTAGTTGAAAATATATCAAAAATGTTCAAATATTTGTCAAGCTTAAGGGACGTAACTGCGGCGTCATAAGTCCCTGCCGGCCTCGGTGGCCGAGGGGACTGAGGCGCTCCAGTCACGGTGTGCACGGCCACTACGGTCGGGGGTTCGAATCCCCCCTCGGGCATGGATATTTGTGCCGTCCTTAGTGTTAGCTAGTTCATAAGTAGTTTGTAAGTTTAGGGACTGATGACCCCGTATTTAAGTCCCATAAGCTATACAAACATTTGAACATTTTGAACATAAGTCCCTAAACTTCCAAACTACTTATGAACTACCTTAGACTAAAGACGACACAAATATCCATGCCCGAGAGGGGATTCGATCCCCCGACGGGGAACGGCCTCGCGCATAGGAGCATGGCGCCTTAATGCGCTTGGCAGCTCCGTCGCGGCGAAAATATATCGGGATTATTTCAAATTAAACACTAGTTATAACGTTCAACATTTGCAAGAAATATAAAGAAACACCTCATTTGTTTATATTCACTATCGTGCACCCAAAACTAACAAATCAAGACGGCTACATCCACTGCTTAAGTGGCCTGGTTCGTGAAACTATAACTACGAGGGTTGGAACTTAAATAGTAGCAACTATTTATTCACAATCGATACAAATGCGTTACATGTTTCCACCCGTTGCTGTCCTTTAAAGTAGTCACCAGCGTTGTGTAGAATCGTTGCCGGCGATGTGTAAGGCATAGTATACCGTAAGCAGAGCCTGTGTTGATGGTGCGAATGGAGTGGTCTACTGCCTCTCGAATCTCTGGAACAGTTCTGAAGTGAATGCCACAAAGTGGTTCCTTCATCTTCGGAATCAAATCAAAGTCACAAGGGCTTGAGTCTAAGGAGTATGGTGAATGGTACAGTACTTCGCAGTCCCATCGACCAAACAGAGCACCCACAGCTTGCACTGTATGCGCCCGCGCATGCAAAATGATGAGTGGGTTGCAAAGAAAGAGTTGCTGCTTCTTTCGCAAAGCTGGTTGCAGGTGTTGCTCCAAAACGAACAGTAATACTGTGCATTGACGGTCTGTTAAGAAAACATAGTGACACCATTACGTTAGACCGCAAGTTTTTCCCTCGTTGTGCGGACGCCAGTGACGTGGACGGGCGTAGGTATGTCAACAACGTTTGCTATCAGCGACAACAGTATATTCCATTGCAGTGTGTCTCCATAATAGTGTTGCCATATTTAAGTCCCAACCCTCGTATATACCAGAGCCTTGTCCCACAAATTTTAAAAACTTAATGATCCGTCGAATGTAACAGTCCATCGATAGCGTACCTCCCCCATATCTCTCGCACAGATCGTGGGAATAAAGTGAGGGAAATAGGGCTGCAGTAATTTTTGTCTCGCCTAATACTTCGATGTAAGAGGAAAGAAAATTGATGCTATTCATTTCCCCGCTCGGTAGCATAGTGGAAAAGTGCCAGACTGTAAGTCCAAAGATCGTGGGCTCGATCCCCGTGAGGTCCTAGGATTTTTATCTGTCACTTTCCACTTCTTTCACCTCTGACAGCGTTGTTGATGTGAAAAATATCGAGTAGTTTCGTGGTTCGGAATCCACGTTAAACTGTAGGTCCCCCTATAACTGGCTGTGTAAGTCAGTTCGAAGGTCGGAGGAAGGCAACGGCATACCACCTACAAACAGGGCCATGCCCAGTAAAGCACTGTGTTGTTCAAACCAATCTACGGATTGTTGACTGCTTTACCTTTTTAACATAATAAAATCCACAAAAGTGAAGGTAATTGCCTTTAATGAGAGGAAGAAAGAGTGATGAGGAAGGAAATGAAAGACTGGCTACACAAGGGCAATGAAACAATTCAGCGGCGATAAGTGAGACTTCGTGCCGCAATGGGTGTTTTCCGCTTTGGGCTAGCGGCGACGGCAGCGTATGGCTAATTTCTTCACCGTAGATGTGGCAATATCGTCCGACCTCGTGTGGGGAATCCGAACTGCGAGCGTAAGAGGATATGGACGTAAGCGGTATTACTTCCATAAAGTGCGTCTTGTGGTAGTTCTGGTAAGCAAGTGGATAACACGATTGTTTGCCTAAAGTATGAAACCCGGGTTCGTATCTCGGTCAGGCACAATTTTTCACTTGTTATCATTGAATCATTTCAATGCTCTAGTGCAGCCAGGGCCATTTTTCTTCATTTTCTCTCTTTCTTCCTCTCATTAAAATACAACTGCATAATGGCTGCAAACCAGGTGTGGTGTGTGTTCCTTGGGACATGTCCTAAATCACAGGCACAAGAGAGTCTATATATGCAAAGATAATAATTCGGGAGAACACCAAAGAGTGTTACAGAGTCATTCCGGTTTAGCATTTATATTAGTGATGTAGTCAAGTGGGTAACGTTGAAAGATCTGCGAGGCTATCCGGCGGTGATAGCGTTATCTACAGCAAGGCTGCAAAGCAGGAAGACCCGAATTTAACTTGAATCATAAACTGTAATATATTGTGCAAAATCGACGAATAGGCCCACTGCTGTTCGATTACAACATTAGTGACCAAATCAGTGGCAATAGTAACTACTAGCTCTTTCAAAATTACTAAAAATTTCCGGGCTATTATGCCGTGGTCTTGTGGATTCATTATGGAAACCCAACGTTTCGTCCCCGACTGCGTAGGACATTCGCAAGGGGGATCGTGGCACTTTTGAATGTCCGATGCACACCCTGGCTCGCTACTGACTGAAGCCAAACTCCGTTTACGAGGGCTCGCGCGCAGAGATGTGACGTCATGTGTTTTTGACATGCGCGAGCAATTCGTCTTTGCCGATTGCCGCCGTCCGTTAATATCGTTCAAATGTTCAAATGTTTGTATAGCTTATGGGACTTACTTACGGGGTCATCAGTCCCTAAACTTACAAACTACTTATGAACTAACTAAGACTAAGGACGGCACAAATATCCATGCCCGAGGGGGGATTCGAACCCCCGACTGTAGTGGCCGAGCAGACCGTGACTGGAGCGCCTCAGTCCCCTTGGCCACCGCGGTCGGCGTTAATATCGTCCCATGGTGGAAGACTGTTACATTTCTTCTTCAAAACCGGAATCCAAATTTCATTTAGTTTCACGCCCTCCTATTGAAATTATTGGGGTGTTTTACAGTTTCTATAGCCTCTCTGTACAGTCTTTCGTGGTATCCATTTGTGGCTGCTAAAACCTGAGTCTTATCAAATTGAATAAGGTGGTCCCCTGGTTTAAAAACATGTTCAGCAACAGCTGATCTGTCAATACATCCCCTTCTACAGTTCCCCTTGTGCTCATCTAGCCGTTTTTGACAAGACCACGGCGTAATGGCCTAGAAATGTTTAGTAATTTTGACCATTCCGGCCGTGAAAGTTTACATTTTACAATACTACCTCTTTCCCCCCCGAGGTTACTCCTATTTAAAAATATATCTATAAAGAACAAATTAATGCCGAAACTCACTATATCGACATGTGGGTGCCATCACAGAAAACTCATGTCGCTTTGAAACTACACTAATCAAAACAATTAGGGGATCAGCTGAGATATTTAGGTTTTGAAGTATTTTCGTCGTTAGAATGAACTAAAATGGTTAGACATCTATCTGCCGTTTCTACGGAGTGAAGACAACTGTGATAATGGTAATAAAAGAAAGTTGCTGCAGAGGGCGTTGGTGTTGACTTGTGTTTACCAAACGAATTACGAGGTGCATTCAAGTTCTAAGGCCTCCGATTTTTTTCTAATTAACTACTCACCTGACATCGATGAAACTGGCGTTACTTCTCGACGTAGTCGCCCTGCAGACGTACACATTTTTCACAACGCTGTCGCCATGATTCTATGGCAGCGGCGAAGGCTTCTTTAGGAGTCTGTTTTGACCACTGGAAAATTGCTGAGGCAATAGCAGCACGGCTGGTGAATGTGCGGCCACGGAGAGTGTCTTTCATTGATGGAAAAAGCCACAAGTCACTAGGATCCAAGTCAGGTGAGTAGGGAGCATGAGGAATCACTGTAAAGTTATCACGAAGAAACTGTTGCGTAACGTTAGCTCCATGTGCGGGTGCGTTGTCCCGGTGAAACAGCACACGCGCAGCCCTTCCCGGACGTTTTTGTGTTGCAGTGCAGGAAGGAATTTGTTCTTCAGAACATTTTCGTAGGATGCACCTGTTACCGTAGTGCCCTTTGGAACGCAATGGGTAAGGATTTCGTAATCCTTACGCCCTCGCTGTTCCAGAACATGGACACCATCTTTTTTTCAGCACCGGCGGTTACCCGAAATTTTTTTGGTGGCGGTGAATCTGAGTGCTTCCATTGAGCTGACTGGGGTTTTGTTTCTGGATTGAAAAATGGCATCCACGTCTCATCCATTGTCACAACCGACGAAAAGAAAGTCCCATTCATTCTGTCGTTGTGCGTCAACATTGCTTGGCAACATGCCACACGGGCAGCCTTGTGGTCGTCCATCAGCATTCGTGGCACCCACCTGGATGACACTTTCCGCATTTTCAGGTCGTCATGCAGGATTGTGTGCACAGAACCCACAAAAATGCCAACTCTGGAGGCTATCTGTTCAACAGTCATTCGGCGATCCCCCAAAACAATTCTCTCCACTTTCTCGATCATGTCGTCAGACTGGCTTGTGCGACCCCCAGGTTGTTTCGGTTTGTTGTCACACGATGTTCTGCCTTCATTAAACAGTCGCACCCACGAACGCACTTTCGACACATCCATAACTCCATCACCACATGTCTCCTTCAACTGTCGATGAATTTCAGTTGGTGTCACATCACGCAAATTCAGAAAACGAATGATTGCACGCTATTCAAGTAAGGAAAACGTCGCCATTTTAAGTGTCTAAAACAGTTCTCATTCTCGCCGCTGGCGGTAAAATTCCATCTGCCGTACGGTGCTGCTATCTCTGGGACGTATTGACAATGAACGCGGCCTCATTTTAAAACAATGCGCATGTTTCTATCTCTTTCCAGTCCGGAGAAAAAAAATCGGAGGCCTTAGAACTTGAATGCACCTCGTACACAAGCAGTCGGGCCATACAGTGTAGTGAGAAGGTAGTGCAATGCAACTACAACGTGACTCAGCCGAAGCTATGAAATGGAGAGCCGTATGTAGGTTGGAAGCGGGACTGACACAGAGGGAGGTGGCTGCAGCTATTGGGGACTTCCAAAGTGTAATTTACAAGTCCTGGACGCGATTTCAGACAACAGGGACCTTTGAAAGGAGGCAACGCCAACCTCGTCCACGGGTAACATCAGCAAGAGGTGACCGTTATCTTTGGTTAACAGCCCGTCGAGACAGCATGCTGAATGCTACTCAACTGCAACGCACCCTCCAGGCAGCAACAGGAAACGCAACATCACAAAAATACCGAAATCGCCTCCGGAAATGCGGCCTCTACGCACGGAGGTGTCTGGTGTGTGTCTCAGTAAAAGCATGAATGACATCGCAGAAACTGGGCGGAGGAACATCAGGATTGAAGTCGGAACGAATAGCGACGGTTTCTGTTCGCAGATGAGTCAACATTTTATGTTCAGCAGGACAATCACCATTCCTTCGTCTGAGAGAACGTGGAACTCCTAACAATCCTGCTTACGTGCAGAAAATATCACCATGTCATTGTGGAACACGACTGGTGTGGGCAGGAGTCAGTATTGGCGAACGTACGGACCTATTTGTCGTTCATAATGGCGCATTGACTTCTCAGAGATATAGAGAGATCCTTCCACCTTTTGTTGTGTCCTACGCTGGTGCCATAGGAGATGGGTTCCTTCTGGTGGACGATAACAGTTGACCCCACAGAGCTGCAGTGGTGGACAACATACGTGAAGCTGAAGGAATTGAACGAATGGAGTGGTTTTCTTTGGTCTCCGGCCTTAAACCCGGTTGAGCATGTGTGGAATGCACTTGTCAGACGCATTGCAGCCAGACCAGCTCCTCCCACAGTGGTTGCAGAGCTGGATATTGCACTAATATGGCCAAATATCCCCGAAGAGCTGAACAGATTGTTGTAAACAGATTGTAGTAAATGGAGATGCCAGGCTGAGAGGCATTGAAATATCTTAAGAAAATGTAACCCATCCGCAATTCTACCGATACTTGAGTGATGTTCATCAGTCTGGGATCCTTACCAAGTGGAATTATCGAAGAGATAGGGAAGATTCAACGAAGAATGTCATGTTTCGGTATGAGATTGATTGGTCGGGTGAGGACGTTTCGTAGATTACGTACAAAGTGCAGAAGTGTTGACTACGGGTGACTGCTGGCTCGCCGCGGCGGAGTGGCCAAGCGCATTGAGGGGATATGCTACGATGCGCGAGGCCGCTCCACGTCGGGGGTTCGAATCCCCCCTCGGGCATGGATGTTTGTGTCATCTTAAGTATAAGGTAGTTGATTAGTAGTTTGTAAGTTTAGGGACTGATGACTCCGCAGTGAAGTCCCTTAAGCTTAACAAACATTTTTGACTGCTGGCTCGTGTGAGGGGGGTGAAGAATGCGTGCTGCAGTGGCGTGTGGACGAGGCTCAGGTGTTCGCCAATGCTGAGCAACACACACTGAAGGTGGCATGTCGACATGAAATGGGAAGGACAGAGGAAGAGGAAACTGTTGGGTTGAGGGTGTAGGGAAGAAGCTTAACGGAGATTAAGCCCAGCCCACTTTTGAAATCAAAGGATGAGTTTTAAGACTAGTTCACATCTGCCAAATTCAGTAAAACTGGTTGAGGAGGGGGAATCCTGATGGATGAGTTATGAAGCAGTAATGGAAGTCCAGAATATTATGCTTTGCTGGATGTTGTTGGTCCACCATGGTCTTGGCTTCAGTTTGGCGGTGGCCATTCATTCTGATGGACAGCTGACTGGTAGTCATCTCGATATAAAAGCTGGTTAGTGGTTGCAGAAGAGCTGCTATCTGCGATGTGGCTGGAGCAGGAAATGCTGCGTGCATGGTCTTGCACCTTTATCTTTCACAGGAATATGATTCCTGAGGCGGGCTGCGGGGCGTGGAGGTTTCATAGAGATAGACTAGGCTGTTGCGGAGGCTGGTGGGCAACAAACTACCATTATAGGAACAGGGTGCGAGCTTAGGTGTTATGTCAGTCATTTCAGGTAATGACAATAGATAATCCCATATTCCAGTGTGGGATGGGATTAGGTGATGAGAGGGCACTCCTTTGTGACTAGTTTTTGGAGGCAGTGGGAGTATCGATGATGTATGAGGATAGGGTATAGGAGATCTGTTAATGGACTGGGTGTTGGGGATAGTGCATGCCTGTGAATACTTTTGTGACACCTTCAGCATACTGGGAAGGGGAGTCATCGTCAATGCAGACAGGCTGCTTGCAGGTGGCCAGGCTCTATGGGAGGGTTCAAAGCAATAGAAACGCAGACACTGTTGGTGGGTCGTAGGTGTATTGTGGACCGAGGTGTGGGTGCTGCTATCAGAGAGGAGAAGGCCAACTTCAAAGTAAGTGGCATGCTGGGTTGAGGAGTACAAGGTGAAGAAGATGGGAGACACGGTGTTGAGGTAGTGAAGGAATGAGGATAGTATTTCTTGGCCCTGAGTATAGTTCAAGAAGATATAATCACTGTGCCTGAAACAAACCATGTGTTTGGGGCTTTGGAAGGTTAGGAACGTTTCACCTAGAAGTGCCATCAATAGGTTGGCATAGGAGGGTGCGGTAATGGGTGTCCATGTCTGTGCTGTAGAGGTATTTGTAGGCCTACCCTTGAAAGGGGGAGGAGCTGGTGTAAGGACGTAGTTGGTTAGAAGTATGAGGAATGAGATTGTGGGTTTAGACTTTGGAATCTTCACTATGCTGTGAAATGAGGACAACCTACCTAAGACCCCTCTCAAACCCTGCCCCTCCTCTAGAGAGGTCTTCCATCGGCCATTTGACCTACACAGTATCCTAGTCCATCCCTATGTCACCCCCATTCCGAAATGCGACAGTGATTATATGCCTGTGGAAGATACGTGCCAGACCTGTCCAATTCACTCACTCAGTGATTTTTGAAGAGACACGAAGAGCTACATATGCCAGGTAAAAACAAAAGTTTGCATAAAGAAACAGGTTTCAGCAAGTAACAATTCGATAGATTCTTTGACAAACTAGGAAAGCTGATGGACATTTTCAAGTTCATAACGATTTACTTTCCAATTACAGCATTTTTAAAGTGAGTTGTTTATAGTCACAATTTAGTGACTCATAAACACTGCAAGAAATCGAAACTAGCGAAAAATTATAAAAAATCAACTAATTCATATTATTATGAAATGTAGTTCTATAATTCTGTTAACTTAGAAATCATTGCGTGAAGAACGTTTCAAAATGACCTTAAAGATATGTCATATTTCGAAGAGAAAAAAAAAACCTTGTGTGATCGATACTGCCCGACTTTTCCTTATACTTCACGGCACGGTGTCGTTGTGAAATTCGACGGAGTACCTGAGTAGATGAAGTCTGAGCCGTGCTGTTCCCATGAAAACTGGGTGTACTCGGCGTTCCATTACGTAAAGCCGCCAGCAGAAGAGATTGTTGCAACAGTATCGGAGATGGGACAATAACTTCCGCGGGCAGACCTAGAAGAAGCTGCGGAGCGTGACGCGTAATCTCAGCGAATGCTTTGGTTTTATTTCACAAGGAACTGCAGTGGAAATCTGGAGGTCGCTTGTGGGAGGAAACTGTTCACCGCGCTTCTTACACACATTCCTGGAAGCCTCTAATGCCACCGCGGCGCCAGTGACGAGAAAACATGATAAGAGCGGGGGATGGTGAATCACCCAGAAAAACAGTGTCATGTGACGGTAAAAAATATTGCGTAACCTACATTTCGGCCTTTGAAACTTGTGTCGGTATGGTTATCCTATTAACAAACACACAGACTGAAGTCTTCTAGACGCAATGCTATTTATTCCGTATCTTAAGTATACGCAAATACTTGAAAAGATAAAACATATTCTACACAGTATTTTTGAAAGCGTACTGGATTATAACAGTGACCGTATCGTAATTATTAAAATGAAAACAGGCCAGACCACAGATCTGTTTTATGTCGTTACCGGTCTCGCCTTATGAAGACCTGCTGCATGCACCACCACCGCCTGCCATCAGGGTGGTATTCGTCTCAAGATGGCCTTCGTAGATCGAAACTGATATAGAAATAAAACAAGGAAACTGATATCTAGACTGTTTTAATTTCACTTTAAGAATATTCTGCGCAGTCTTGGCATACGTAGCAGTTACATATCGCCCAGCAGCCAATACAACAAGCAAAAGTACCGGGTGATCAAAAGGTCAGTATAAATTTGAAAACTTAATATATCACGGAATAATGTAGATAGAGAGGTAAAAATTGACACACATGCTTGGAGTGACGTGGGGTTTTATTAGAACAAAAAAAAGTTAAGAAAATGTCCGACAGATGGCGCTTCATCTGATCAGAAAAGCAATAATTAGCATAACAAATTAAGACAAGGCAAAGATGATGTTCTTTACAGGAAATGCTCAATATGTTCACCATCATTCCTCAACAATAGCTGTAGTCGAGGAATAATGTTGTTAACAGCACTGTAAAACATGTTCGGGGTTATGGTGAGGCATTGGCGTCGGATGTTGTCTTTCAGCATCCCTAGAGATGTCGGTCGATCACGATACACTTGCGACCTCAGGTAACCCTAAAGCCAATAATCGCATAGACTGAGGTCTGCGGACCTGAGAGGCCAAGCATAACGAAAGTGGTGGCTGAGCAAACGATCATCACCAGATGACGCGCGCAAGAGATCTTTCACGCGGCTAGCAATACTTTGGATTTTTTTGGGTTGTAATAAAACCCCACATCATTCCAAGCATGTGTGTCAATTTTTAGCTTTCTATCTACATTATTCCGTGATTTATTAAGTTTTCTAATTTATACTGACGTTTTGATCTCGCGGTATATTTCAGTCTATAGTAACAATTTACTTTTATTTAGCATGCTGGCAATAGAAGAATTCAAAGAATTCACATACTTACCTAAGACAAATGCATAAGAGAATTTTACAAAATATTATTTTTATCGTCGATCGAAAACGTATGGCGTAGTCTGTTCGTGGTAAGATTGATGCTTTACGGTGACAACCGTATAGAAACGGTAAATGCAGATCTAGCCGTATACATATTTTACTTTCCCTCTGACACTCTGTTCTAGTGATGACTATTTTACACACATCAAAACAGTGTTTCATCACCTTGTTGGCAAGATCTCTTGAACACTGACGTTGAACGTGTGTAAGTCACTCAACTTGCACAAAGATGTGAACAACCCGGTATGGGCAGTGTCAGATGGGTAAGATGGCCGATCAGTTCCAGTCACATGACGCAGCGGGCCCATAAGATTGTAAATGATCTGCCAGACATGTGGAGGTTAGGGTGTCAGCACCACACTTTCTTACGAGTTGAACTTAGCGGATGGTGTTTTCCTCTTTCCCTGCATGCTAGGGCCAAATGGCACGCAGGCCACGGTTAGCTGGGCGGGCCACGGTCGGGCCGAGCGACGCTCGGGCAACACCGCCTAGAAGACGAGGCCTCACAACTGGCCGCCACAGCGAGAGGCCGCCAACGCTAGCTGACTGGCTGGCCGCTGGGGCACGCCCGCCACTTCGTAGCGGCCAGTCAGTCAGCTTGCGTTCGCGGGCTCTCGCTGTGACGGCCTGTTGTGAGGCCTCGTCTTCTAGGCGGGGTTGCCAAGCGACGCTCAGGATGCCTCGGCTTTCCTCGCCTCTTCTCGGAAGTACTCGCTTCGGTGCAACAGTTCATGTCGGAGTGCGGCTGTGTTTCTTGCGGCTTATAGTACGTTCTTTTTCCAACTGCTAGCGCCCATTTCCCTAAGCTCTCTGCTGTTAAAGAAAGTTAAAGTTTTGTCAAATTCAAAAATGTTCTAATGATTGTCAACCTATTGAACCAGACTGCTAATGTCACCAGTCCCTAGACTTACAAATTACTTACACTACGGACAACACACACACACACACGCCCAAGGGAACCTCCGGCAGAAATAGCAGCCCAGCCCATAGCTTGACACCTTGGGGTTTGGAACACTTGCGGGGAGTGACACTTGCGGGGAACTCGAGCCCCTTGGGGTGGCTAATGGCTTTTCCTGGGTACAGGCACACCAAGAAGTCTAGCACTGCTGTTGTCAAGTTTCCACTCTGTCAACATAACACGAAACTCGGTGAAAAACCACAACCCTTTCCAAGCTGAAGAGCAATGTAGTAACTTGTTCTAACTACATATTAATTCGCTGAGTGTTCCTCCTGAAAACAAAAAGGTATTTTAATAGTGATAATGTTTAGAGTCCTCTGCTACTACAAGACGATGACTTTCCACAGTCATACCTCCTAAAAGCATATTATTCAGAAAACTAAGCATATCTAGACACCTGCGCAAACAATACATATATTAGGCATCCTGCACAGATACGTTGATGTAATTGACCGCTATGTAGTTAACCCCACTATCACGCAACTTCCATCTCTTTAAAAATAGCTACTATGCTTTTTAATAGGAGACGCAACCTTAATCCTTCAATTAAAAAACGTTAATAATAAGTCAATGGGTATTTTACATACTTGAAGCGTTTATTCGTAGACCCCAAAACGATTTGTCTGTATTCAAATTACAAATACATCTAATAAATAATGAAATACGGAATGTGAAAGGGAATGTCAAACACCGAAAAATGCTAAAGATAAATTCTATTTTCTATCACTGTCATATAGAACCATTTTTACTCCGAACTTGGCATAAACCAACAGGGAGAAACAAGTTGCAAGACTTCCAGGAAAAATGAAGCGAAATTGGCAGCCAATAGTTGGTTATAAATTACATTGCCTGTTAACTGTATAAATATAAATTACGGAATACGCGGAACTCCTGTTCAGTACAGTCAAAAAGGTCTAAGGTAATAGGCAGTGGTTTACAATCAGATATCCGTATCAATCTCCTCCTCAAGAAGTCTGTGTGAAGATTTATATTCAGAACATTCAAGAAAAAGGCTACTGTGGTGTTGAAACTACAAGAAGCAACTCATTTACTCAGGAAGGGAAAACGTTATGGTGTCCGTAAATTTGAATGGATGTGTCTCTTGTAGTAACATTCATGTTTTAATAAAATGTTAAAATCCAATACACCAGAATTTTGTTTTTCTAAACTCTGTGGCAACTTTTTTTGGCAAAATTTTTGCAGGAAGTAGTCTTGACGTGATTTCATACTTCTATGCATTAATATTATCAAACATGTAATTTGTGCCACAAGTTGCGCGGCTGGTCCGGTCGGAGGTTCGAGTCCTTCCTCGGACATGGGTATGTTTGTTTGTACCTTGCCTAATTATTTTAAGTAAGATTAAGTAGTGTGTATGTCTAGTGACAGATGACCTAAGTAGTTTGGCCGCATAAGACTACACATATACACATAATTTATTTATTTCATTACAACATTTAAGTACTTATAATTAAAGATACTTAAATGTAGAAATTTGAACTAAACACTGAAAACAAATGATTGATATTTCGCATAAGATTAATGCACAGAACCGTTGAATTATGACTTGTGAATGTACCTACAAAATCTGCCATATGAAAATTGTAGTGTGAGTCCCAAATTTGTTTTTTCTATAATAACATTAAAAACACATTAAAAATTCAGAACTCGAAAACCAGTGAAGTTATGGACTTGAAGCGTTTTGTGTTGCTAAATCTTTACATAGTAGACACGATTTTAAAATTTGGTTGCTAGAAAAGTAGACGAAAAGTTAATTTTTTTGGTGTAATCTTCGCCGTGTAGACTGTACGTTGTAGAAGTCTACGCCGAATCTAATTATAATCATACCTCTGAGGAAAGAACGTTGTTTGCTCTTCTCCTGCGTTTCCAGTCGGCCGTGCTGTGCTATGTAACGACATCGTACCGTTCCATTTATTGGTGTGATGTCTGTTCTTTCGAAATAAGACATCACACCAATATATGTATCATTTAGACGCAAAGATTCTGGGTTCTGTTTTCATTGCTAACGCGATTAACAACGTTAGACCTCGTGTGTAAACAGTTAAAGGTTATGAGTGCCACTGGAAAAATGCATAAGTAACACCTGTTGTTTGAGACTTGAAGATGACATGAAATTAGCCGACATCGATATCTCATAATAAACATAAGGTGTAGCTGTCTATATTTCATAATGCAATTCCTAACATATTTAAAAGCTGCTCAAAACCACCTACAAAAAACCTTTATAATGAGATTGTATATAATTCCACGGTCAAATTGTGTTTTAGTTATTTGTAGTAATACACCCAAAGATCTGCCCTTGCTTTTAGTGCCTTGATCAGCTGTTTATTTTTAAAGTTATTACTAGGGACAGGAAAAATTTGTTTTTGCGATATATGAGAATATAGATGCGAATTCTGACTCAAAATGCAGTAAATACGAAAATGTCATAAATGGTATTTTGTGTGAAACACTATTTTATCAGAAATATTGCGAGATAACTTTATTTTCTGCTCTTCAATATGTACAAAGTAAACAGTAGGTACCGGAAAAATTCGCATTTTTCAATGAATGCGAAATATAGGCCCATGCTAATTTTGGGCCGGGCACAGGTAGCGGCTGGAGGGCGGGGAGTAGGGGTGGTGTATCCCTACTTCTGGAACACCCTGTTCACTACCTGCAGCATCCCGGTCTCCCCGCAAGTGTCTACACATTCCCACTCCCCGAAAGTGTCACAAACTCGACACCTTGAACCACGTGGCCATTCCGCACAACTGTAAAATAATTTTTTGTTCTAACCACATTGAGTAGGTCTATTATACACTCGAAAATAACAAAAAGTTATCGTAATAACTGCAACCATACAACATCTTTGACCAACTGTCAAATTCTTTAAAAATCATCAACTCCAACAATACGAAATATAAGTGAGAATCCAAAGTCCACCTTAGTTATATGACAGCGAGAAATTGCCCATTGATGAAATATGTACTAAGTACGAAATTTGTGTATCGAAAAACTGGCCTATCACTAATAACCTTTCTACATAAAAACAAAACTATAAATGTTTTGTAAATATATATATATATATATATATATATATATATATATATATATATATATATATATATATTTCGCAGATTATCTGGAAATAGCACTGTAGCCGAAATGGATCCATCACAATAATAATAATAATAATAATAAAACATGAAAATAGCAGCAAATTGGTACATTCATATCAAAATTCGCAAATTACTTCAAAGAAGCTGGAGCTTTAATTTTTTCCTCACTCTCTGCTCTAAAACTCTCCATAACGGTTCAGTTATGTTGAGCCCTGGCAATTTTCCTGTCCAGGGGAGAAGTTTGATAATTCTTGATGTTGTACAAAGTACGCCCGAAGCTTTGGTATTTTTTTTCCATAAAGCCAGTTCTTTGTAGGGGGCAATATAAACGATGATTCATCGGAAAGTAACAATTACTTCTAGTCATCAGGTATGCAGGTTTAATGATCGTGTTACCAATTCCTGCACAGATTTTCGTTGGCTCCAGTTATTAACGGCACAGCAACTGCATTCGTTCCTTGAGTATTTCTATCGAAACAGTGTTACTCAAGTGAGTGTCGGGTTTGGGAGTTGCTTTTGCTGTGGTTTCTGGCCACAATCGATGTCAATACTCGTCGGTATCTGCCATTCAGCTTCGTGTTTCGCCCACTACTATTCTACGCTAATAATGTTACGCCTTGTTTTATGTACGCCGTGCCGGCCGCGGTGGCCGCGGGGACTGAGGCGCTTCAGTCACGGTCTGTACGGCCACTACGGTCGGGGGTTCGAATCCCCCCTCGGGCATGGATATTTGTGCCGTCCTATTTCATAAGTAGTTTGTAAGTTTAGGGACTGATGACCCTGTAGTTAAGTCCCATAGACTATACAAACATTTTTTTATGTACGCCGTCATTACCTGTCGGCAGTGAAACATTAAACAGTGCAGTTGTTTACTTCACAGATGCTCACACTAAATTAAATTAAATGTTCGTTAATCTATCGGATCAAACTGTGTGATCATCAGTCCGTAGCTTACAAACTACTTGAACCTAGGTAAACTAACCTAAGGACAACACACACACCCATGCCCCAGGTAGGACTGGAACCTCCACGGCGAGCAACCGCGCGCTCCGCAGCGAGACGCTTTAGACCGCTCGGCTAGTTGCTCCCACTAACAGCGCCTCGCCGGCCGCGGTGGCCGAGGGGACTGCGGCGCGCCAGTCACGATCTGCACGGCCACAACAGGTCGGGGTCCGAATCTCTCCTCGGGCATGGATATTTGTGCTGTCCTTAGTAGTAGCTAGTTCATAAGTAGTTTGTAAGTCTAGGGACAGATGACCCCGTAGTTAAGTCCCATAAGCTTAACAAACATTTGAACGTTCGATTTTCATAATAATAATAATAGGGATGATAATGACGAACAACTCATTGCAAGCGGTAGTGCTACGGTAAGTGCGGGAAGAGGCGATGGAAACAGTGGCAGTGAATACCAACAGTCTTTCGGAAAGAACGTTAAAGTTGCAACTATCATCACGGCTTTTGATGACAATTCGCTATAGAACATGTACGATGATTATTACATAAGTTATAGTTAAGATATCTGCATTACGTTTGGCGTCTACAATTACATCTACAGTGCTATCTAGAGCATGGTTGCAGAGCTTTGCAGAAAAACGACACCCACCAGCACATTGAGGTGTACGTAGAGATCCTGTAACCAAACGTTCATACAGATATGTTTGTTCTTGCCCATGTACTTTCCTTGTCAGTTTATATTTTGCCTTTTCCTTAACCGTGTTTCCCTTTTCTATAGGTTTGCACTTACAAACTACTTATGAACTACTTACTAACTAAGACGGCACAAATATCCATGCCCGAGGGGGGATTCGAACCCCCGACCGTAGTGGCCGTGCAGACCGTGACTGGAGCGCCTCAGTCACCTCGGCCACGGCGGCCGGCTATTATTATGAGTTTGTAACAACAGTATCTAACTTATGCTCATATTCATGTACCATAAAAGATACGAGAATGCATGCAAATGATTCATCTTCTACACTAATACCATCTACACAAAGAAGGGTTCTTCGTAACTTCATCTCAACTAATCGCAATACATTAGCAGGATTGATTAGCAATCGCCGCCCCATCTGACGCTTCACTACACAAATAACATCATGAAACGCAACTTCGGAGGCACACTGCACCGTCCCTACTGGCGAACCGACAGGTCACAGTGCAATGCGGCGCCGGCCACGGTGGCCGAGACGACTGAGGCGCTCCAGTCACGGTCTGCACGGCCACTACGGTCGGGGGTTCGAATCCCCCCTCGGGCATGGATATTTGTGCCGTCCTTAGTCTTAGCTAGTTCATAAGTAGTTTGTAAGCTTAGGGACTGATGACCCTATAGTTAAGTCCCATAAGTTCTACAAACATTTGAACAATTTTGCAACGCGGCATGGCACACGCAGAGGCCTCTAACGGACGACTACAGAGTTTTGCAGATGCGGGAGTATCACTAGTGCAATAAGGGATCTTTACATTATATCTCATACGATTTTGGTGTATATGTGTTTGTTCGAGCCCAAGTACTTTCCTTGTGAGTTACCTACTATCTGATGAAATTAAATTCAATAAACATGTCCTTCCGTCTCTAACGCTGACATAATCTGTAGCAGTGAGTAGAAATACTGTGGCTTTGTGAACTTTCCATGACGTAATTGGGCCAAATACATACGAAAATACCAGACGATCTATTAGTAAGACAGTTAACTCCTGACACTGAGGACAGAGGATGCTGTTGATAGCTTCAGTATACAAACAAATCTGACGCAGCAAGAAAACAGAGAAACATCGCGTCGCCACGAAAAACTACCGTCTCCATTGATATCTCTGTCAGTGTGTACTGTGATGAAACACGTTATCCCGTAAGGTCAGATAGCTGTATGAGCCTGCGTTGTCCATTAATAACAATCCTTTACTGTCGTTGCAGCAACACCTTGAACAGCTGCATTGCAAGACTGAGTAAAGGTAAATTATATGAGTATTCATTTTGAACGAAACACAGCAGAATAATGTGTAATGTTCTACATTTATTATTTAACTAAACCGTTTTCAGCCGAAGACGGTTCGTTAAATATTGTGAAATATTACACAACTGTTTTACGTGTTTCAGTCAAAATGATTCAAATTTTCTGAAGAACAGACGAAACATTCAGTAACATGTCTGACAGCTAGCGAAGCCAAGTTTTAAACCAAACATAAAATCATTTCCTTTGACAACTCCCTCTATTCCGTTGGAAAATTTTTGGTTTACAATGATAGACGGTAAATACCGGGTGATCAAAAAGTCAGTATAAATTTGGAAACTTAATAAATCACAGAATAATGTAGATAGAGAGGTAAAAATTGACACACATGCTTGGAATGACATGGGGTTTTATTAGAACGGAAAAAAATATCGCTAGACGGGTGAAAGATCTCCTGCGCGCGTCGTTTGGTGATGATCGTGTGCCGGCCGCGGTGGCCGAGGGGACTGAGGCGCTCCTGTCACGGTCTGCACGGCCACTACGGTCGGGGGTTCGAATCCCCCCTCGGGCATGGATATTTGTCCCGTCCTTAGTCTTAGTTAGTTCGTAAGTAGTTTGTAAGCTTAGGGACTGATGACCCCGTAGTTAAGTCCCATAAGTTCTACAAACATTTGAACATTTTTTTGATGATCGTGTGCTCAGCCGCCACTTTCGTTATGCTTGGCCTCCCAGGTCCCCAGACCTCAGTCCGTGGGATTATTGGCCTTGGGGTTACCTGAAGTCGCAAGTGTATTCATGATCGACCGACATCTCTAGGGATGCTAAAAGACGGTATCCGACGCCAATGCCTCACCATAACTCCGGACATGCTTTACAGTGCTGTTCACAACATTATTCCTCGACTGCAGCTATTGTTGAGGAATGATGGTGAACATATTCAGCATTCCCTGTAAAGAACATCATCTTTGCTTTGTCTTAATTTGTTATGCTAATTATTGCTTTTCTGATCAGATGAAGCGCCATCTGTCGAATATTTTTTGAACTTTTTTTTTCCTAATAAAACCCCATGTCATTCCAAGCATATGTGTCAAGTTTTACCTCTCTATGTACATTATTCCGTGATTTATTAAGCTTATAAATTTATACTGACTTTTTGATCACCCGGTAAATTAATTTTTAAGATTGGTTGCATGAGTAGAACTGAACAATGCTCATTAACCTTAACGCTAGTCACGTAAACGTGTCATGTAAACACTGATTCTTTCTACTTATCAAAAAATCTTTTAAATGATAAATCGAACATATAACTCAACGAGTAAATATAAATCTCCACGTTGGTCATGTAACGTCCACTCCGAAAATGCCTTTGTCGTCATTCCGGAAATGCCTGCCACGTATTGGTGTCTTCATCCGAGGAAATCGTAGGACGTCTCTGAGTGGAGAATGGAGGGAGGCTAAATTTCACAGTGTTAAATGTGCAACATGTGTGAATCTTTTCTTTTTAGAATAAAGTGGGACCTTGTCGTGGAGCTAAACACAGCCATGGGCGTCACTCTTTTTGAGAAACCTCCCGTAACCTCGTCAGGAGATTTTGGAAGTACACTTCTTGTGTTGTTCGATGGTGGATGGGTGTTTGCCTCTTTCGACGCAGGTGAAGCCACTTGTTCTTTTGCACCCTGCACTCGTCCAACGTGCTTAAGTGGCTAAACAAGTCACTTCGTCTGGGTTGCGGTGGAGTGGCTAAGCTCTCCAAGGCACCCCACTGCGGAGCGCGCCAATGATCGCCGTCGGAGGTTCGAGTCCTTCCTCGGGCATGGGTATATTTCTTAGTTTAAGTAGTTTGTAAGCCTAGGGACTGATGACCAAAGTAGTTAAGTCCCTTAGATTTACAAACATTTGAACTTCGATTGAAAGGACGCAGCTGCAACATTCCTTGTGCTGAGCGGTTGCGCAGGCTTATCGAATGGGCTTGAGCAGCAGAGGAACCCATCAGACGATGATCTTTACCATGTTCAAAATATCGTGTAAGGGTTGAAAAATGATCCATTGCTGATTTAAAATCTTACGTCTTTCGCCTCAAGTGTGATGCACTGGTCTTCGACTAATAGTTTCAACTTCTCTCGATATCCTTCATGCGTTCGCACGGGCAGTGAGATGACCGCCTCCTTATAATTTCTCGCCCCACTAACTCCATAAAGGTAAGCAGGCGGTGGGATGATCATATATGCTCTAGTTGTACCAACTACAGAATATATGAACATCCCACCATCTTATCCGTTTGTGGACTTAGTGCGGCGAGAAAGTGTAAGAAGGCGGTCACCTCACTGCCCGCGCGAGCGCATGAAGGATATTATTGATATGACTATTGACATGGTGTCTGTTCTTTCGGGCATGTCAGTAGTAATAAATGAAGTTTATACTGAACTATGTAACTGTGAACGTTTTGTCCCGAAAAAAAAAACAGACAGCATTATTTGACATTAACGGCCGTAAATTTATGAATTCGAAATATTAAAACATTTGGACCATTTCAGGGCATTGAAATAAATGAAACGGCAAATATGAACATTTTTGCTGAATCGGGATTCGAATCCGGATTTCCCTCGTCAGACCAGCGGTCGCTTAAACCAATTAGGCTATCCAGACACGCTTCCCAAATTTACAATTATAGCACACTACGATCTTAGTGCCCCTACCCATTAGTTCCTGTTGCTGGCAGTCTATACTTGATTCCCGAAAGGGCTAGAGCGTATTTGCGCATCAGCATAGAATTGCCTGTTAGGGGTTTATATGTAATTATTGATATGGCGTCTTTTTGGACATGTCCGAAAGAATAGACACCATATCAATAATTGTATATATGCCCCCAACCGGCAATTTGTTTCAGATGCACGAACACGCTCGATACCTTGCTGGAATAAAGTATAGACTGCGAGCAAGAAGAACTAATGAGTAGTGTGCTGTAATTGTGAATTTCGGCAGTAGGGGAAGAGTGCCTGGATATCCTGCCTCGTTAAGGCGACCGCTGGCCCGAAGAGGGAATTACGGGTTTGACTCCCGGCCCAGCACGAATTTTCTACTGTGTCGTTGAATTTATTTCAGTGCCATGAAACGGCCGAAATTTTTCAATATTTCGAATTCATTCTCTTGATATTTCTGGTTCTTCAGTGAGAAAAAAAATTCAAATGATTGTGCAGCTTATGGAACATAACCACGGTATCATCAGTCCCTAAACTTACAAACTACTTATGAAATAGCTTTATACTAAATACGGCACAAACATCCATGCCCGAGGGGGGATTCGAACCCCCGACCGCAGCGGCCGTGCAGACAGTGACTGGCACGCCTCAGACCGCTCGGCACTGCGGCCGGCCCACTGAGAAAAACTCTCCCATTCTGTCATCCTTCGTCATTCAGAATTTGAAACACTAGAAACGGCTGCGATTCTTAACAGCTGTGTCGTATGTTTTTGTATCTTTGCCATATAGGACCACGCGAAGTACAATTAGTAATTGTTGTTTCTGATGGTTGGCCTTCCTTCGCGCCCAAATTTGTTTCATCCTTTCAGTATGAAGTCTCTTTTTTTCATTAGACGACCGTGTTACAAATGTTTTTTAAGCTTAAGGGACTTAACTGCGGAGTCATCAGTCCCTAAACTTATGAACTACCTTATAATAAAGACATCCTTGCCCGAGATTGAATTTGAACCCCCGACAATAGCGGGCGTGCAGACTGTGACTGGCGCGCTGCAGACCGCTCGCGACTGCCCGTGTTCCAATCCGTTTTCTAATTTCCCTCTGATCAACTTTTCAATCAAATATCTTTTGTCTGAGTATTGTTCTACCTGTAACGACTGCCTGAGTTGTACGGCAAGTTGTCTGTTAGATTGATTAACGTATTGCACTTCTTTTGGCTCCTCTAGCGGCGTTCTACGTGGTGCAGCGCTCCAATTTCATTGTTTACCTGGACTGTAGACAAGTACTCTCTAAGAAACAGAAAAAATCAACAAACCGAGCTCCTGCAGGCTGTGGCCTGGACGCCTTGCCTTCTGCTGCCATGCCGATGAGTTTGGCGCGTCGTCAGCACACGGTCTGTCCCGTCGAGTTACCAGCCCTCGCAGTCTCAGTCAAATAGCTCCTCAATTGCGCCGCGAAGCTAAGTGCACCCCGTACAACTCCCTCCACCGAGGAACAAATCCTTTGCAGTACCAGAACTGAACCCGAGATTTCCACGACATTCGCCTACATTACTCATATCAAAAGTCGGACAGAAAGGTAGTTACTTAACCGCTATTTTTCCGAAGTGATAATTATAACTTCGACTACCCTACGTGTGATGGCCAGGAGTCTTCGTGGCAGAGAAGGCTCCATCTGGTAGCTGGAGGCAACATAGCGCCTGTCTGAATCAGTGGCGGACAAAGGCTGTTGGAGGCCCGGGGCAGCGGTGAAACAAAATAAGGCCCCCCGCCGTCCACACATGTATTACTATAAAAAAGAAGTGGAGGCCCCCAAGGACGAGAGAGGCTTGGGACAGTCTAAAAAATAGCATTCGAGATTCGGATGCCTCAGGAGAACGAGATGCCAATCGCGCTCCCCCCCCCCAAAAAAAAAAAAAGAAAGAAAGGGAAAAAAAACCTTGCTTTCGAGGTATTTTGAGGCCCCCCAAGACCGGAGGCCCGGGGCGGTTCGCCCCCTCCGACCCCCCTCCTAGTCCGCCGCTGGTCTGAATTCCGCCGTGGTGGCCGCCTTACATCACCACAGTAAGAATAGAGAGAAGGAAATTTAGCTACAGGACAAGAAAACGAGATTCTAGGCTACACACTGCATAGAGCTGTAAAACGACCGTAGGGTTGAGATCCTACCCGCCTTACCTGTATGTCAGGTGTGTTGCATATGCATCGGGCGCTACCTTATTCGCACGGCTTTGTTTTCGTATGAGACCAGTTCCTACTAAATACTTCTTGAGATCGGAACCGTTGAACCTTATAGATACTGAGTGAGGGCCGCTTAACCTACGGAACATTAGTATGCTGGCAGCAGTCTTCAGCGTGCCTAGTCGTTCGAGCGTGCAACTTGCACAATGCAGATACAAGGACCATCGGAAACAAGTCAGTCAAGTGTAAGTACTGCAGAACCATATACCATAATTCAGTGGCTACTCGTCAATGAGATTACCATCGGAAGTATGCACTCTGCCCAAAATCTACCAAAGGAGCAGTTCAGGAAATATTAGAGAGATTAGAAAAAATTTCGAAGATGTCTACGATTTCACGTGTTGAGGAAACCAGTTGCCGGCCGCGGTGGCCGAGGGGACTGAGGCGCGTCAGTCACGGTCTGCACGGCCACTACGGTCGGGGGTTCGAATCCCCCCTCGGGCATGGATATTTGTGCCGTCCTAGTTCGTAAGTAGTTCATAAGTAGTTTGTAAGTTTAGGGACTGATGACCCCGTAGTTAAGTCCCATAAACTATACAAACATTTGAACATTTGGAAACCAGTTTTTCGGGCGGTGCATCATCAGCTTGATGGGACCTCTGCAAGGAGACAGACCAAATCCTCGCTAGAGCTGTATGTGCTAATTATGCTTCCAGAGCCTCGTTATCAATGCTACAATAGCACAATAATGGTGGATGATGGTGAAAAACGTTAAAGTGAGTGCAAAGGAATAACAATAATATATAGAATTTTTAATGTTTGTACATATACATTGTACTTACATGAAAATTAATTGTTTTGATTACATAAAAGAGCTGAGGTTACGCGACCAACTTATTAATTAACAAATGAAATCGATATTCTGTAGGGATTAAAACTACACAACGGACTAACACTGAACGATGTATAGTTAAAATTGTGTGTAAAACTAATAAACAAACACAAAAAAGAGAAGTCGCCGGTTTCTGGTTTCTCTTTCATTCATTTCTATTTCTCTCCCTACCATTGGCTGTTTGCGTTATCGTCCAATACGATTTTAAATGCTGTATTCTCATTCGTGTAACCGTCGGGCGGCAGCGCCAGTTATTATAACTTCAGTTGCAGCGCGGTTCAGATTTGCTACCACTGTGTATTCCGAGTTACAAACCTAGTATATAGCTACCAAGTGCTCGTAATGACAAAAATAGTTTAATGTACTGGTAGAAACATCACATTTGTTAATATCTGAATTAGTATACCAATTACCTTCGGTTTATAAATATAACAAATGTAACATTATTCCGAAAGTGGACAGTAATGATGTTTAATAGACCCAGCAGTATTATCATTTTCTCTTTCGTTACTTCCCTGTAGTTCCTGTCTCTTGAAGTAATTAGTATCAGCTTTTTCTGCGTTATGTGGAACTTAGTACACTTTAATTACCTCATCAATCATATTATCATCTATCATGAATGAAAGAGCTTGCGTCTCTTACCTCACGCCCCTTGCGGTCCCTTTTGAACCAGGGAAGATTTGTATGATATTCTTCTTCAGTGTTTTGGAGTGCTGCTTGTATGGCGTTTTACTCCACAGAGTGCTACCATCTTCAATATCAGATTCATTGCGTCTGAAATCTTGTTCAGGAACGGAACTAGGATTTAAATTTGAATAATAGTATCCTGTTACTGATCTGATGAGGAATCTGGACAAAAATAACTAAGATCTTCATTACTTGACGAAAGAAGTCTACTTCCTCATCTGTTAGACGCATACCACGTCTACGAGACCTGAAAAAAATGTTCAAATGTTTGTTAAGCTTAAGGGACTAAACTACGGGGTCATCAGTCCCTAAACTTACAAAATACTTATGAACTACCTACAACTAAGGACGGCACAAATATCCATGCCCGAGGGGGGATTCGAACCCCCGACCGTAGTGGCCATGCAGACCGTGACTGAAGCGCCTCAGTCCCCGCGGCCACCGCGGCCGGCACGAGACCTGAAGATTAAATTATGTAGTAGAATAACACTCATTTCCGCATTGTGTAAGGCTTAAAAAGGTAATCATGAGAAACTAGAGGACAATTTATCGAGAGTTAAACTTCTATTTACGAAATAAATTTAGATGTTTGAGCATTCTAATATGTAGGGTAAAATTTATACAATAAATATTAACTAGAAATATAAATCCATTTGCAAGGAAAACTAGTCATAACGCAAAACAATTCAAATCTACTTACATGACAGGCAGCGCGGTGAAAATCTGCTACCAGTGATGTACTACCTAACAAAACTTTAGAAACTCTAGAAACTCAGAACCTGCACTGACATCATTTTTAAGGGTTAATTGAGGAATAGCTAAAGCGGAAATACGGCACCTCCATTATTGCGACAACAGTGAGCATTTAAAGAAAAGTAAAAGCATATTTGCACCAGTGTTGCCGCTTGAGGAGTAATTTCGTACGCCGTCCAGTGATATCACTTGTCTCAAAATCTACGATGTTATATAGTCCTCTTTTTGGATGTAGGGATTCAGAGCCTGTGTGAGGGCATGCCTGCTGATCGGCCTTTCATGCTACCTGGTTCTTTCTGCGGGCCTGTAGGCATCCTTTCTATTCATCAACATCCCCTAGGTGGCTCCATGGTGCAACTGCAAAATATCAACGTCCCATACTCTCGCAGACTGATCACAGCTCTTCTGGCACAGCGAAGCCTCATTTGTTCACAGTGACTCTATCATACATAATTTTCCGTCGAAGTACTTTGCATTGTCAATTTTCTTTCAACATAACTATTTTAATTATCTTATTAATGAAATCTCAAACAACGGCGTTATGTGCTCTTTAATTTTAATATCCTTTTATGTATCACTACTTGGGTGGTCTTGTACCGGATGACCAAAAAGTCAGTATAAATTTGAAAACTTAATAAATCACGGAATATTGTAGATAGAGAGGTAAAAATTGACACACATGCTTGGAATGACATGGAGGTTTATTAGGAAAACAAAAATTAAAAAATGTTCGACAGATGGCGCTTCATCTGATCAGAAAAACAATAATTAGCATAACAAATTATGACAAAGCAAATATGATGTTCTTACAGGAAATGCTCTTCATCATTCCTCAACAATAGCTGTAGTCGAGGAATAATGTTGTGATCACCACCGTAAAGCATGTCCGGAGTTATGGTGAGGCATTGGCGTCGGATGTTGTCTTTCAGCATCCCTAGAGATGTCGGTCGATCACGATACACTTGCGACTTCAGGTAAACCCAAAGCCAATAATTGCACGGACTGAGCTCTGGGGACCTGGCAGGCCAAGCATAACGAAAGTGGCGGCTGAGCACACTATCATCACCAAACATAATCACTTTAGTTTTAGCGGCATTTATCGTGATCATGTTCGTGTTTCCCAGTCCTCTGTGAACCTCAATTGTCGGCTAAGGCGAATTTTGGCAGCGTTCATCCTGCGGCTAGCCGTCAATAGCGTGGTGTCATCCGCGAATTGTGCAAGAATAATTTGAAGGAAAATGGGGATGTCATTGACGTATAGGAGGAAAACGTCGTCGAATGCACAGAACCTTGGGGGAAGCCTTCCGTCAGCGCCTTAGTACGTGAGCGTTGGTTTTTAATGCGGAAAACCGACGTTCCTTAAGAAAGCTGGCAATGATTTTGACCAGCTAGTTGGGGAGAACTTGGAGGCGCTTCAGTTTGGAGATCAATTGTGCTGTCATAGGCCTTCTGTGTATTTAAGAAGGCCGCCGCAGTGTAGTAGGCCCTATTCACGTTATAAGCCACGAACTCGGTAACCCGCAGCAGTTGCATTTCGGAATGAAGCCGGTCTGAAAAGCAAATTGGTCTGGCCTAATGATGCTGTGCTGTAGGAGTGGAGGCCGCAGACGATGCAGGATAAGACGTTCCAGGATAGAGTTGACAGAACGCTGGTCGACCTGTGGTTATTTGGGTTCTGAGTATCTTTGTCCGGTTTAGGAATGGGGACGACGCGAGAAGATTTCCTGACTCAGGGAAAGTAACTGTGCACGAGGTAGCTATTATAGATACAAGTCAGTAGGACGATTGGCCGACGGGGAAAGTTCTTCAGCTGGGCATCTGAGATGCCGTGTGGTCCAGGGGCGGAAGAAGAAGTGAAGTTGCGTATGATTCTTCTCACCTCTGCGGGGGTGGCCAGGTGTGTATGGTCCTGAGGGTCTGCCTGAGGGAAGTTCTCCGCGTCCCGTTCCACCCGTAGAATCAGATCCGGGCGGAGGAGGAAGTCCTGAGGATGTAATACGATTTGGGCTTAGTTTCAGCAAAGACTTCAGCCTTCTGTAGAGGGTCCAAAACGATTCCGGCCGCCCCAAGGATGGCCCTGTTCGGTGGCTTCGGGATTCGCATTGTACGGAGTAAGGACCAATCACACTTCGCACGCAGGAGGCATTGTACCATTTGGTCCTCCCATTTCTCAGTACACTACTCCTGTGCCCGACTCCTAAGTTCGACCGTATGTCGGCTATTTTCACTCTTATCTTTTGGGTTCACAAAGCGCTGCCAACGTTCCCGAGCACAGTTTTTAAGGGTCTTCAGGTCTTGGAGAAGCGCTGAGAACTCGTCGGAGTACGGGTGGGCAGATATGAGCGTCGTAGTAGAGTTTTTGCAAGCCTTCCTGAGCGTCCGTGTAAGGGAGTCGATAGCGGCGTCCACAACCTCAGGGGTGGGGGCGTCCATGGTGGGTCCTACTGCGTCGGACAAGTAAGCCCGGTATTGGCCCCGGTCGGTGACAACGTCAGTTGGGGGTGGAGACTCCGAGGCATCCGACAATCTCTCAAGGGCTGGGTTATGGCCAGACGACGGGGCCGATATTGTTCGGAGATGCGGATTTATGCGGCGGTTCTTAATAATCGTAATGTCAAGGACATCTGGGCGGAGGCGTCTGTTACGCGGGATATGCGTGACGTCAACCGGGCCGTAAGTGATAGCGTGCAGCTGCTCTTCTAAGCTGTAGAGCTGGACCCCCTTCGGGTTGTTACGACGCGAGTACCAAGCAACGTACTTCGTGATTAAGTCCCCATTTAAGACGATCTTGTCAAACGGTTGGAAGAGCGTAAGAAAGTCCTGTTCGACCAGAGGACTGTTCGGGCTAATATAGCCGGGAATTATCGTAATTTTGCCATATGAGGTGAAGACGGAAACGGCGGTGGCTTCAAAAGTTCGAAGAGGCGGCAGCGACTCCACCGAATGCAGAATGTGGCTTTTTAAAAATGCGGCCGTGCCTCATTTTTGTCTGCGTGGACGGTCCGTCCGATAGCCTGTCATATTGTGTAACCGGAATTGTTGCTTCTACTTGATGTGTGACTCCGTCAGGAAGAGCACGTCGACCCTGTGACGTGTAATAAAGTCTCAAGGTTTGACTTTCTTATTTCGAACGCCTTCCGCGCTGAAGTTGCAGAATATGAGATGCTCCGGCCTGTGAAGACGACGATCCATTACGGTGCGAAGACTTCATGAAGCCGTCCACCATGCCCATGAGTTTGGAGAGTATGTCTGATGTAGATTTGAAGTTATGGAGGATTTCCATGATTACCGTCCTCACGTTGTGTTGCTGCAATTGGAATGACGGCACCCCTCCTACCATTTGAATGATGTCGGACCAGTCGGAAGGACAACTGCCCTGCTGCGGACAGCCGTGGGAGGTGCCTGGTTAGGACTGCTGGCGGAAACTCTTTTGGGTTTGACAGCTGCACTGAAGGTGCTTCCTTATTGGGAGTCGGACGTCTGCTTTGGAAGGCCTTCGATTGCGCGTTAGAAATTCGCAAGGCTTCCTGAAATATTCCGCACCCCCTCCACGAGGTGGCATGGTCTTTCCCGTAATCTGAACAGATGGGTGTTTGTCCTTTATGCTTATCGCAGTCGTGGGTGAGGTGACTTACCGCACAGCGCTCACACTTCGCCTCAAAAGGTGCAGTAATTGGCCTTATGTAAGAAATTCTGGTTCAAAAATGTTCAATTGTTTGTAATCATATGGACCAAACTACGTTGGTCATCAGTCCTTAGTCTTACAAACTAGTTAAACTAAGTTAAACTAACCTAAGGACAACACACACATCCATACCTGAGGGAGGATTCGAACCTCCGACGCGGGAAGCTGCGCCCGTAACGTGGCGCTCCAGACCGCTCGGCTACTCCCGTGCGGCAGAAATTCTGGAACCTCTTACATTGGGGGGCCCATCTTTGTGTTTTATGTTTCGACTGTGATGCGCGTATCCAGTAGGTGTTTAATATCGTAAATCGAAGAAGTCTCCGGACCCAGGGCAATAAACGGGTAGAGGAATCAGCTTCCGCGTCTTTTCATTTCTTGTATTGAACTGAAAAAACCGAGACTCTAAGCTTTTGAGTTCGCTTCCATCTCCTGTTCGGAAATTTCAACGGGCAGGTACTTAATCACCACCTTTAAAACCTTGTCCTGCTGGTCTTGGTTGCCTGTAATACGCGACCTTGTTTGCTTTGAAAAAGTGGAGATCCTTTTTTGGTCAGCCATGCTGTCAAAATGGTATTTGATATGTTCACCTTCAAAGATACCTTTAAGAGGTCCTGTTAGATGTTTCTTCAGTTCTGCGTTATAATTTCGTGTGGCTCATTGGCCTGGTGCAAGTGTTTCAATTGGACGCCACTTCGACGACTTGCGTGTCCCTAGCCTACCCCAATTATCCAACCAGGGTAAGGGGACCTACAGCTTAACGTGGAATCCGAACCACGTGTCGTTTCTGGCGACTCCTCACATCGTTGAGAGGTGAAGGATGGGTTAAAACGCAGACTGTAAAAATCCGAAGTCCGACCGGGTTTCGAACCCGCGACCCTTCCGTTTCAAGTCGAGCGCTTTACCCCAAGACCACTGGTTAAGAAGGATGTATTTGCCGGTGTACTGGATTGATATGGGTGGCACCTTAGGGGCCTGACATCCCGAGGAGGAGCACTAGTTGCTGCATTGTCCGCATTGGTTGAGGTCCGGTGGGCCTGTCCTGTGGTTGTGCGTTACGTCGCCCAAAGGGGCGTAGTGGTAGGTCATCTTTAAAGCCGAATGCTCATCAGAATCAGAAAGTGTATGCTTGCGCTTAGGACCACGTTGTACCTCTCGGAACCCTCGCTAGGGCTCTGGTCGGGCATTTCCATGTCATCCGGGAAGGTTCCCTCGCCTGTTATGTCACTCTGGAACGAGGCGTCTAAAAGTATTGGTAGGTCTAAGGCTGCTGCCGCCGCGAGGGCGCGCTGTTTTCGTTCTGTCCTGTCCTGGTTCATTATTACGAGTCTAAGCCGTGATAGTCGTCGAAGAAGACGGTTGAGAAGTCGGAATCTTGCAAATGTTGACGCGGTCGGACGATAGCGAGCGACCGGTTGCGTTGGGATGTTGTTGCGTTGTCCTAGAACCACACGGCTGGCCGTCCGCAGACGGGACTCTGGCACCTCAGCGTCCTCTGTACTATTCCTACATCCGGCTATTCCAGAGGTTCCTGTATAGTCCTGTCAGCCATAGTAAACTAAAACAGGAACAACTAAGGTCTCTCGGAAAGCTCCGTAGCGCTACTAGTAGCAGAGCGGAATGAGATATGCTCAATGTCTGGGGAGTTGGTGGCCAGCGGAGGAGTTTAAACTCGTAACAACGATGCTGGAGCCACTCTGTAGCACTTCTGGATGTGTGGCTGTCGCATTGTCCTCCTGGAATCTCCCAGGTGCGTCGTAATGGACAATGGACATTAATGAAAGCACGTGATCTGCTAGCACGCGTAAGGACGTGTCACCTGTCAGAGTTGTATCTAGACGTATCAAGGTTCCCATGTCACTCCAACAGCACGCGCCCCACACCATTACAGTCTCCACCAGCGTGAACAGTCCCCTGTTGACATGGATTCATGGGGTTGTCTCTGTACCCGTACACGTCCATACACTCAATATAATTGGAAACCAGACTCGTCACATCAGGCGAAATGTTTCCAGTCATCGACAGTCCAGTGTAGGTGATGACGGGCTCAGGCGAGGCGTAAAGCTGTGTGTTGCGCAGTCAGTAAGGGTACACGAGTGGGCCTTCGGCTCCTAAGGCCCGTGCCGATCATATTTCGGTGAATGTTGTAAATTGTAAACTTTCACGGCCGGAAAGGTCAAAATCACTAAAAATTTTCGGGCTATTATGCCATGGTACTATGGAAACCCAACGTTTCGTCCCCGACTGCGGAGGACACATTTGTAGATCTTTACAAATATTGCCTCACGACTACCTATTTCAAATGGAACGACGATTTCTATGAACAAACAGATGGTGTAGCTATGGGGAGCCCATTAAGCCCGGTTATAACAAATTTCTATATGAAAAAAATCGAGGACCAGGCATTGAAAACAGCAAACAAAAAACCTGCTGTTTGGTTCCGCTATGTAGACGATACGTTTGTTGTGTGGAGACATGGTAGAGAGGAACTAGATCGTTTTCTTCAACACCTCAGCAGGATTAATTCTAGAATTCAGTTTACCATGGAGAAGGAGGCAGACGGAAAACTTAATTTTCTTGACGTGTCAGTTTTCAAAAAGGGGAATGGCAGATTGGGCAATACAGTTTATCAGAAGCGCACACATACAGACCGTTATCTGCACCGGCATTCAAACCACCACCCACAGCAAAATAGGGGCATTATAGCGGACAGAGCAAGGAACATCTGCGAACCGGAATTACTCGACTAGGAATTGAAACACCTGAGTAATGCTTTACTTAAGAACGGTTATTCGTCCACAGAGATAAAGAGAGCGTTGAGACCGACAAGTAAAATTGAAAACGATGAAAGAGTTCCTGTGAAATCCAAAGTCTTCCTGCCTTTTATTAAGGACGTCACCGAGCGCATCGGTAAAATTTTGACGAAACGGAATGCTTCCGTTATTTACAAACCTACTCGAAAGATACAGGATCACCTGAAATCGGCGAAGGATGCTCGCAAACCGCTGGAAAAAAGCAGGACTGTATAGGATTCCGTGTAGCTGTGGAGACGTATATGGGGTACCACAAAAATAAGTCAAAAAACGACTAGATGAGCACAAACGGAACTGTAGAAGAGGAAATGTTCAATGTTCAAATGTTTGTTAAGCTTATGGGACTTAACTACGGGGTCATCAGTCCCTAAACTTACAAACTACTTATGAACTACTTACGAACTAGGACGGCACAAATATCCATGCCCGAGGGGGGATTCGAACCCCCGACCGTAGTGGCCGTGCTGACCGTGACTGGAGCGCCTCAGTCACCTCGGCCACCGCGGCCGGCTAGAAGAGGAAAGATTGACAGATCAGCTGTTCAAAAATGTTTGTAGAGCCTATGGGACTTAACTACGGGGTCATCAGTCCCTACACTTACAAACTACTTACGAACTAGCTAATACTAAGGACGGCACAAATATCCATGCCCGAGGGGCGATTCGAACCCCCGACCGTAGTGGCCGTGCAGAACGTGACTGGCGCGCCGCAGTCCCCTCGGCCACCGCGGCCGGCGATCAGCTGTTGCTCAACATGTTTTTCAATCAGGGGACCACCTTATTCAATTTGATAAGACTCACGTTTTAGCAGCCACAAATGGATACCACGAAATACTGTACAGAGAGGCTATAGAAATTGTAAAACACCCCAATAATTTCAATAGGATGGAGGAGGGCGTGAAACTAAATGAAATCTGGATTCCGGTTTTGAAGAAGAAATGTAACAGTCTTCCACCATGGGACGACATTAACGGACGACGGCAATTGGCAATGACGAATTGTGCGCGCATGTCAAAAACATCTGACGTCACACCTCTGCGCGCGAGCCCTCGTAAACGGAGTTTGGCTTCAGTCAGTAGCGAGCCAGGGTGTGCATCGGACATTCGAAAGTGCCACGATCCCCCTTGAGAATGTCCTCCGCAGTCGGGGACGAAACGTTGGGTTTCCATAATAAATCCAAAAGACCACGGCGTAATAGCCCGCAAATTTTTAGTAATTTTTGATTTCGTTGAATGGTTCGCACACTGACACTTGTTCATGGGCCACCATTGAAATCTGCAGCAAATTGCGGAAGGGTTCCACTTCTATGACTTTGAACGATTCTCTTCAGTCGTCATTTGTCCCGTTCCTGCAGGATCTTTTTCCGGCCGCAGCGATGTCAGAGAGTTGACGGTTAACCGCATTCAAATATTGATAAATCTATGGGACTCAACTACTCTGGTTATCAGTCGTTAGACTTACAAACTACTTGAACTAACTGAAACTAACCTAAGGGCAAACAAACACACGCCCATGCCCGAGGGAGGACTCGAATCTCCGACGGTGAGCAACAGCGTGCTCCACAGCAAGACGCCTTAGAGAGCTCGGCCACTCCACAGCGGCGTTTAACCGGATTCCCGATGTTCACGGTGCACTCGTGAAATGGTCGTACGGGATAATACCCACCTCGGAGATGTTGTGTCCCATCTCTTGTGTGCCGATTATAATAGCACGTTCAAAGTCACTGAAATCGTGATAACCTATAACTGCAGGAGCAATAAGCGAGCTGACGCCTACGGCAGACACGTGTTGCCTTATATAGGCGTAGCAGCGGCGTCCTCTAAGTGTGTACATATCTGTGTGTTTGCAACAGCATACCTATCCAGTTTCTTTGGCTTCTCAGTGTATCTTGTTTATCGTCACGTACTGCTTCTTTCCATTTCTTTTTACTTATCATTTATCAATTGCTGTCTTTCAATCTTAAATTGAGGACCCTTTTTTCAAACTCGCTTTCTGCAGAATTGAAATTTTTCAGGAAATGCAAAAACTGTTTAGGGGTTTACGTATTAATCAAAATTTTGCAAACTATGCATGTAAATATTTATTTCCCAAACAGCAAATTATACATAGAACAATCAAAAGAATAATATGCAAACATATATTTAAAAAGCAACATTGAAAATTATGAATTTTTTCAAAACTCGCTTTCTGCATAACAAATATCAGTAAAACTTTCTTTCCCATCGTCCATTGACGAATGAAACACACCAAACAACTATCTTACATTTTTAATTGCATTACTGAAGCAGAATGCGGTAATTACATTAATATAAACATTTAAATATTTTAAGTCGATCCAATTAACAGGTCGAAGCTCCAGCATCTGAGTCAGTTTCCCCAACATCTTCATTTTCCATCACATCTCTTATATTTGCACTTTCCACAGCACTATTCCCCTTCATTATAACTTCACAGAACTTCCTGGCATCATTAGGTATTTCAATGAACTTCATTAACCTCGATACGTCGCGACTCTTTTCATTACTGACATTTTCATTTTGTAGGCTGCGCCCGTGGTTCTGAAAGATTTCTGTTCTTTCTTGAGGATTTTCTCTTCCCGCCCCTTTCGACTTGTATTACAGGTTCAGAATATTCTTCTGCCATTTTATTTAATATAAACTACTGTACACAGGCTAAGAATAATTACAGCACTTCTGTTGTCTCAGACAGGCACTGGTGCAACCAACAGTAAACTAACAACAATGCAAATGGGCAAAAATCAGTTGCCACAGGCCGGTATTGTTACTTCCACAAATGTTGCCAACACGAACAATTAAATTGGCGCTAACAAAATTCAAAGACCACACAGCCTACAGAAGGTAGCTACAGAAACAGAATTTTGTTATAACAGTTTCATAGCAGAAAGCGAGTTGTGAAATAACTGAGTAAATTTGGTAGCTTCTAACAATGGAAATAACTGAGTTTTGATAGAACTATTTTCACAATAAGAAAGGCGGCTATCTCAAAATAATAATATAAGCTGTAAAAAACTGTTTTTGGCCATTTTCTGCAGTAAGCGAGTTTTGGAAAAACGGTCCTCAATTTTATAACTTTGTTTCTACCACACACATCAAAAGTTGTTTAGCCTTCATATAATTAACAAAATCAAAGTATTTGTAATTCTATTATTATATACTCGTATCACCGGTTAATTATTCTTGTATGATTGGCTAACGGATAGAGAAAGCACCACTGATCAAACATAACAGTAAAGTATCAGATCTATAACTAAGGGCTAAACAAGAAAAACCCATTTATGCTTACTGTACGTTCCTCAAGGATACAACATGTGTCAAATACAAAAGAAGAATACGGGACGATTTCGTCTAAGAAAAGAACACAACACACAACTTTTCGCCACACTTTACGTGTTTTTAACTGTAAAACTCTTTTATAAATGTGTTGATAAAGACGAACATAAGTAAACCTAACTTAAACTCCAGCAAATAGTAAACGAAATATTTTTGCCTATCCTAGGGCTGCGAAACTATACCAGATGCAAAACGAGGCTCCAGCTAAAAAGGATGTAAGCCATCTGAAAATCGGTTTGTAAAAAGAAATCTGAAACCGGTAAGGGTCTAAATTCAAATGTTTGTGAAGCTTATGGGACTTAACTGCGAGGTCATCAGTTCCTAAACTTACAAACTACTTATGAACTACCTTATACTAAAGATAGCACAAACATTCATGCCCGAGGGGGGATTCTAACCCCCGACGGGGAACGACCTTGCGCATCGCAGCACAGCGCCTCAATGCGCTCGCCGCTCCGCCGCGGCCAGGGTCTAAATAAAAGAAACATTTTATATCATAGTTGTTCCTGGTCGCTGTTTCTAATTATAAACATTATAATATCTCAGTCACGGTTCTCACAACATCAGTTTTTGACAGAATAGCGTAAGACTTGTTCAATATCAAAATTGATACAAGACCTATGACTCTTTATTTCATACCAAATTACGTGCTCCTTATTACATTATCATTTGGCGAAAGCTTTGTTTCGATATCTGAAATCGTTCAAGAAATAAAACGGTTGCACGTTTTATGTGACTCAGCCTGTATTAAAGGAAAACATGTACGAAAAGAAACTACCTACTTACCATCCACTCGCAAGCTGTAGTGGTAGTTCTCCTGCTGTCAGTAATAGAGTTTAGTAGCTGTAAAACACACACTTTACGAGATATGACGTCATAAACAATGAGATCCCTGTAAAACTGCATATAAAAGGAAAGTGTGTAATCATAAAGACACACTTTTCTTCATGACTACCCAATGTAAACCACTTGCGGTTGTGGTGGTACATAGATCACAGTGCCCTGCTTTCCGACCAAAAATACACAGATTTATTGATCCAGCATTTGGGAAAGATATCAGTTAGCAACTTGTAACAAAATTCATGTATAAATTCCAAAGCTCCACGCCGGCCGCGGTGGCCGAGAGGACTGAGGCGCTCCAGTCACGGTCTGCACGGCCGCTACGGTCGGGGGTTCGAATCCCCCCTCGGGCATGGATATTTCTGCCTTCCTTAGTCTTAGTTAGTTCATAAGTAGTTTGTAAGTTTAGGGACTTATGACCCCGTAGTTAAGTCCCATAAACCCTTATAAAAAACAAAAACAAAACAAAGCTCCACGATACTTTCTTACGCTGATACCCCAACAAATTGATGAAAGGAAAAAAGTTAATCGATTCCAACATTTAGCTGCGCGGGAATTGGTCTTATGGTCTGAGGTGCCATGTCACGGATTCCACGGCAGCTCCCATCAGAGGTTCGAGACCTCCTTAGATCATATATGTGTGTGTGTGTGTGTGTGTGTGTGTGTGTGTGTGTGTGTGTGTGTGTTTTGTCCTTAGCATTAGTTACTTTAAATAGTTTGTACCTCTAGGAACTGTAAACCTCAGCAGTTTGTTCCTTTAGGTTACAAACATCTGAACATTTTTCCGACATTTACGCTGTTCGTGAAGTAAGGGTGGCAAAAATGTTTCTCGTGCATTGTGTTTATGTAAAGTACTAAAAAGTTTTGAATCTCGTTTCCTGATACGGAGACAGATCCTCGTGCCATTAACTATGCGCTATATTTCCATCGGGCAAAGGTAGTTCTTTACAAAATAATAAAAAGATTTTGTAAACAACTATATGGTAATTTATCTGGACCAAAGTGGAATCAGTTTATTCTTGGAGACATAATAATGTCTTGAAGATAAAAAACGTAGTTGCCAATAAACATTTTACATAAAAGAAGTAGCAAAAGAGGAAACACAAGGAAGTGTGGTCTGTAGTGAGGTCTTACAGGACCAGCATTTGGGAAGAGTCTTCAGGGTTTCATAGGAACCGTCTGAACTTTCTTAGGTGCTGAAGGAAATCAGTAAACTGATCAGGGTGACCGGTTCGAACTTTTATCTCGAAATAACGGAAAGAGGTCCAAGTAGAAATTAATACAACAAGCAGGATTTGAAATGTTCCATATGTTTGTATAGCTTATGGGACTTAACTAGGGGTCATCAGTCCCTAAACTTACAAACTACTTACGAACTAGCTAACACTAAGGACGGCACAAATATCCATGCCCGAGGGGGGATTCGAACCCCCGACCGTAGTGGCCGTGCAGACCGTGACTGACGCGCCGCAGTCCCCTCGGCCACCGCGGCCGGCCAGTGTTTGAAGAATGTGTTGCTATATACCTATCTCATACGTGACAACACGCGAAGATTTATCAAGTTATTCTAAGGAAATATGTTTAAGATTAATCTTATCTGCGGGTAAAACGTGCCTGTTCTTTCAATCAATTTGTGTATTTATGGAGAATCGTCGCAGCTAAACGATTTGATTTGTGGTTTCTTTCCAGAACAGCCAGAGTTCGTAGTAACATGGGAACTCAATTACGAAATTCGAAGTTATATCGGGGGTTCCCCAGCGAACCGTTAGAGTTCCTTTGCTGTTCTTCATCTACATCCACTTCCTAAGAGACAATCTGCGTATTAATCTTACATTTATTGCAGGCAATGTTGCTGTATAGCATCTAGTAACGTCATCGAAAGCTGGAAATAAATTTAAAAAATGACTTAGACAAGACATCTGCAAGGTGCGAGGAATGGGAATTCAGCCTGAACAATGTAAAGCTTGAAATTATCCGCAAAATTACTATAAAGAGATCCGTTACATTTTGATTGAATGATAAATACCTCAAATTTAAATGATGTCGATTCAACTAAACACCTAGGGATCACAGTTACGAACCTAGGGATCACAGTTACGAACAGTTTGGAACCACCACACCGAAAATGTTGTGAGGAGGGAGAACCAAAATGTATGTTGTCCGTCCGCTTCTGACGTGTTACTTCTGGATATGAAGCCCTCACCAGGTAAGACTGGCGGAAGATATACAAAAAGTTCAAAGAAGGGAAGCTCTTTTTGTGTAATAGTTAAATATTGGAGAATGTGTCGGAGATATGATAACAGATAAATGAAAGGCGTTTTTCGTTGCTTCGAGATATTTTCACGAAATCACAAACATCCACTTTTTCCTTCGAATATCAAAATATTTTGCCGACTTTTGGTTGAGGGAAAATGACCGTCGGGGACTGATGACCTAGCTGTTTAGTCCCCTTAAAACCAACAACAACAACAACAAAATGACCGTCATGGTGAAAAATGAACTAGCAAGGTGTGCATATAAAGTTGTAGTTGTAGGTTTTTTTTAGCGTGGTATCTGGTAGTGTATTGGTCTAGGAATAGTCTGAAACTTAGTCCGAAACTTGTTCTGTGGACCTTCCGATAGGAAATTTACTTTAAGCAACAGAATAATATTGTAGCTCTAGATGTAAATCGGTCCTTTGTACGATACATAATATTGTAAAGCTGAGGTCAGCAAACAGGCAGTTAAAATGGTGGCCGGGGCCGTTGCTCGCTCCAGAAACTTTGCGTCCACATCCGGCTCCGGTTCGCCGTCCAGATCTGCAATCTCAGCCTTGAGTGTTGACCTGCTTCGCGCGTCATACGTGTTATTTGCATCGCCGGCTGGGCGTGTCACTTGGACATGTGTCAATCAGACTTTGAGCCTTCAAGACGCTGCGAATATTCATCTCTCTAAATAACTACAAATCTGGAAATAAAACCATATCGACACTCACGAGACAAGCTATTTGGCAGGCGATAAGCGGGGCGTGGTGTTGCCCTCGCAGAAAGGACTTTGAATTTCCTCTTCACGATTCGCTGTAATTCTCCAGCAAGCCAACGGCTCCTAACCAATGGCCGGCTGGACGAGTTGTTAAAGGTGAGGCGAAGATGGTGGACGTAACACTGGAACCGTTATCACACCGGCTACGAAAACATTTAAATCGTGTGTAAGAGCTAACATAAATGTTGTGGGTCAGGCGTACGGGTCACTCACTTTTCACTTTCATAGGAAGCCTAGAGTGCGGCTCGGTTGCACAGTGGTAGAGTGCCAGACTACAAATCCAAAAGTTTCGGCTTCGATCCCCACCAGGTCCTACGATTTTTATTTGTCACTTTCCACTTCTTTCACCTCTGGCAGTGTTGCTGATGTGAAAGATACCGCGTAGCACCGTGATTCGGAACCCACGTTAAACTGTAGGTGCCCCTATAAGTTCGAAGGTCGGTGCAAGGCAACGGCATACCACCTCCAAACAGGACCATGCCTAGTAAATCACTGTGGTGTTCAAACCAATCTTCGGATGGTTGACTTTTTTTTTTAACTAAGCTTTTTTTGTGATCGAATGTTTTTGGTTTTTTGTTATCTTCATTGCGAAGACTAGTTTGATACAGCTCTCCAACAAAGGATTTCCCGTATAAAGATGTTATCTCTGTCTGTCTACCGCACCCATTATCCATTTATACTTGCTTACTCTGACAACGGCACCGACCAAGGTGGCGTAAGGATATCTCACTGGACTGGCATTCGTGAGAACGTCGGCTAAAGGCGGTCATTTTCCTAAATTGCTCCAGGCAAATGCCTTCGAACAGGCACGGTCTATTTCGCCGCGCGGGAGTAGCCGCATGGTCAAAGCCTCATGCTACGGACTGGGCGGCCGCTCCCGCCAGAGGTTCGAGTCCTCCCTCGGGCACGTGCGTTCAAATCAAATGTTTGTTAAGCTTAAGGGACTTAACTGCGGGGTCATCAGTCCCTAAACTTACAAACTACTTATGAACTACCTTATACTAAAAACGACACAAACATCCATGCCCGAGGGGGATTCGAACCCCCGACCGTAGCGGCCGTAGATAATGTCGTGGGAAAAGCGAACCAGAGACTGCGTTTTATTGGCAGAACCCTTAAAAGATGCAACAGAATTAAAAAAAAAAATAACTGCATACACTACGCTTGTCCCTCCATTTTTGGAGTATTGCTGCCCAGTGTGGGACCCTTATCAGGTGGGTTTGATGGAGAACATCGAAAGAGTAAAAAGAAGGGTAGCTTATTCCGTATTGTCACGATACAGTGGAGACAGCATTACGGAAATGATACAGGAGCTGAGATGGAAATGATACAGGAGCTGAGAAGGAAATCATTACAACAACGGCGCTTATCGCTGCGCCATGGGCTAGTTATGAAAATCTAATCGCCAACATTCTCCTCCGAATGCGAAAATATATTGTTGACTGCCACTTACATAGGTAGAAATGATCATCAGAATAAAAAAACGAGAAATCAGAGCTCGAACGGAGAGATTGAGGTGTTCTTTCTTCCCGTGCGCTATTCGAGAATGGAATGGCAGATAAATAGTGTAACGGTGGTTAGATGAACCCTCTGCCAGGCACTTAAATGTGATTTGCAGAGTATCCTATTTAGATGTAGATTGTTCTCAAAAGGAGGATCTCCTCTCCGTCAACAAAATAACAGAAGTAAATAGGTACTCCTCTCAAAAACATTATTTAATGTCTGTAGCAAAGGGGCGTAATATTTATTAATGTTTTATGTTCGTTTTTGTTTTTTTATTTATTAGCCGTGTGGAATGGACGAGCAAATTGAGGCGCTATGCTTGGATGCGCGAGGCCGTTCTCTGTGGGAGGTCAGAGGCCTCCCTCGGGCATGGATGTTTGTGTTGTCTTTAGTACAAGTTAGTTCATAAGTAGTTTGTAAGTTTAGGGACTGATGACCCCGCAGTTGAGTCACATAAGCTAAACAAACATTCGAACATTTTTGTTTTGTTTTTATTAATAAATCTGATGAAATATTCCTTTTTACGCAATATAAACTTATTATTTGATAAAAATATAAACGTTTTCGTGTCGTTTATTGTAAGCCATCGATATTTAGACGTCGATGATGAAATTGCAATCAGCATCGCTAATTTGCCAACATCGGCGATCCTTAATGTGGACAGGCTCACGATAGCTCCCGCAGCGTTCGTGCTGGGTTCTCGCCTTTACACACCGTGACGCTCTTCCACGTCACACGAAAGTGGACCAACATTAGCACACTCACTATACAAGTTTACTCTACAAGGTCTACTGAACGTCGTCTACGCATCAGCTCCGCTCGAAAACGTTTCCATCTGTTTAGATATTCGTTAGTGTGTTTACCCTTATGAGAACATTTAGGCAACAAATGGTGGCAGCACCTTTATCTTCATTATTACTTTGCCGTTTATTTTCTGTTATTGGTAGTTTCTTTGAATTTACAAACTGTAAGCCATCAATTTCTAATTCTAATGGTTTATTTTTATCGCTTATCTCTTCCTAGACTGTGAAATATATACTGTGCAAGCCAATGTACAGTACGCAAACATGGGCCGAAGCGAAACTGCCATTAGTGTATTCCTTCGTGATGTTACTTAATCTGAAGGTAAAACAAGTATTTATTATAACCACTATTGGTCTGAAGAAAGAGAAGAAACCAACACTAACGTAGGTAAAATCTTCATCAGACATTACGCATGAATTTCAAATTGTCCATACAATCCTGTCTTCAAATCTACCAATACGTTTGTAGCACTATACCCAGGTCAAAAACAACCAATTTCAACAAAGTTGTTATATACACGAGACAAGTAATCTATATCTATAAATGTGAATGTTCGGTGTACGTTTATCACGTCTGAACCACAAGACATAAAGAGCTAAAAATTTGTACAGTTACTGATGTCTACCCGGCGAAGGCTTTAGGCACGGTTTTATGGCGATCGGATAGCTATTTATCTATATATATTAATGTGAATGTCTGTTCGGTGTACGCTTATGACGTCCGAACGACAAGACGCAGATACTTAAATATTTGTACAGTTACTAATTTATACCTGAGGAAGGTTTTAGGCACGGTTTTATAGCGATCTGATGGATATTTAGTAATTTGAAGAATATAACCCGAAATGCGGAACAATAATTACTATTTGAAAATGGTTTTATTAGTTGCATTGTTGCTTGAGGGTTGATAATGATAAAAGGGTGGAGTATATTGGAATGGATAGTTGTCGGTGCACATAAAATTCTACGCGCGCGCGTTTGTGTGTGTGTTAATATTTTGCTCTGTAACGAAAACTACAGAACGGAAACGGATGGTCTGTGTGTAATTGTTGTCCGAAGTCTCCCGTTATACACCATAGCAGTTCCATGCCGATAGCTATAAAACTGCGAGATTTTATAAATACGCTATATGAGAATACTTAGCGACTTCCAACAAACTTTCAACATAATTTCAAACCGTTATTAAACTTTTTCTCGCTGACAACCATAGCAATATGATGAAAGGAAAAAAGTTTCTCGCTTACTACTTTTCCGCTGTTTATGGAGTAAAACTACGGCATTCGGTATGACGTTAAAATTTATAATTTCTACACTACAAATTGTAGCCACAGGGAAATGTTACAGACAGTATACACACATATAGTTGAATGTACCTTCTAAATTGTATCACAGTACGACATGTAGTTCATGAGATTTGAGCACATAAACAATAACATTCCGCTGTTCATGGACTAAAACTACAGCATTCAGTATGACGTTACAATTTTTAATTTCCACACTACAAATTGTAGCCGTAGGAAATTGTACCAACAGTATACACGCATATAATTGAGTGTACCTTCTAAATTGTATCACAGTACGATACACAGTTTATGAGATATGGGCACATAAACAGTAACGTTCATAGAAAACCGCCCTATCAAGCACTAAGTTTTAATCTATTACTTCTTCACTACTAACTGGATTCCAGGAGATTTTACCGACATACAGCCCTTATAATGAATGTATGCCTGAAAAATGGCAGGAAGAAATTAATAAATACCCGGGCAACGCCGGGTTTTCAGCTGGTATAGCAATAATGTTTAGTTCAGAAAACAGGCTATGTACAGAAATTTGCTTTTAGGTGATTAATGTTTATAACTTTACATGTGAGATGTAATTTTCCTGTAACACTTCCTTGGGGTACGCCAGATATAACATTCACGTCGTATGACTAAAACAGAGGTGATATCGGGCGTTCCACAGGGTAGTGTCATTGGTCCTCTGCTGTTCCTTATTTACATAAACGATTTGGGAGAAAATCTAACGTCGGGGGTTCGAATACTCCCTCTGGCATGGATGTTGGTGTCGCTTTTAGTATAAGGTAGTTGATAAGTAGTTTGTAAGTTTAGGGACTGATGACCCCACAGTTAAGTCCCTTAAGCTTCACAAACATTTGAACATTTTTGGAGAAAATTTAAGCAGCTCTCTTAGGTTGTTTGCAGATGGCGCCGTCATTTACCGTCTAGTAAAATCATCTGAAGATCAAAACCAACTGCAGGAAGATCTAAATAAGATATCACTATGGTGTAAAAATTGGCAATTGACTCTAAATAATGCGAAGTGTGAAGTCGTTCACATGAGTACGGAAAGAAATCCGTTAAACTTTGTGTACAAGATAAATCAGTCAAACGTGAAGGCCGTAAACTCCACATAATATCTAGGAATTACTATTACTTCGGACTTAAACTGAAAGAACATGTAGATAATGTCGTGGGAAAGGCGAACCAGAGACTGCGTTTTATTGGCACAACCCTTAAAAGATGCAACACGACTGCTAAAGAGACTGCATACACTACGCTTGTCCGTCCTTTTTTAGAGTATTGCTGCCCAGTGTGGGATCCTTATCAGGTGGGCTTGACGGAGGACATCGAAAGAGTTCAAAGAAGGGCCGCTCGTTTTGTATTGTCACGATACAGAGGAGACAGCGTCACGGAAATGATACAGGACCTGGGATGGGAATCATTTCAACAACGGCGCTTATCGCTGGAGCGTGGTCTACTTACGAAACTCCAATCACGAACATTCTCCTCCGAATGCGAAAATACATTGTCGACTCCCACCTACATAGGTATAAATGATCATCAGAATAAAATACGAGAAATCAGAGCTCGAACGGAGAGATTCAGATGTTCTTTCTTCCCGCACGCTATTCGAGAATGGAATGGGAGATGAATAGTATAAAAGTGGTTCGCCGGCCGCGGTGGCCGAGGGGACTGAGGCGCTTCAGTCACGGTCTGCACGGCCACTACGGTCGGGGATTCGAATTCCCCCTCGGGCATGGATATTTCTGCCGTCCTTAGAATAAGCTAGTTGATAAGTAGTTTGTAAGTTTAGGGACTGATAACACCATGGTTAAGTCCCATAATCTTAACAAACATTTGAACATTTTTGTATAAAAGTGGTTCGATGAACCCTCTACCAGGCAGTTAAATGTGATTTTCAGAGTATCCCATGTAAATGTAGACTTCTGTCCGTTGAGAATAATATGCTGTGTTCTATCTGCTAGAATTCCAATCCGTAATCCGTACGGTTGTATTTTGTTAATTAGGCGACAGTACGGAACCGCCTCGAGCGTCTTGTAGAAGTCAAGAAACACTGCAGATACCTGGGAGTCTGTATCCACTGCTTATTGGGTCTTGTAGACGAAAAGAGCGAGCTGGGTTTCACAAGATCGTCGCTTTACGAACCCATGTCGATTACGGCAGGGGGCAGTAAGTGTCACTATCCACTATCTTCTCTTAACATACTGCTACACGTTATCATCGCAAAAGCAATTACGAGTGCAGATTCACTACCCATTTCCAAGAGTTACTCAATCCACTGCAACGTGCGCGTTTCTGATTGAAGACGCTCACCATATGGCGACTGCACTCTCCGCAATAACTGCACGACTCGGTGTGGTGACAGTGAACATTGTGTGTCTGTGCTTAATAGCTGGCGCGTTCCGCATCACCCTAAACCTGTCGCTGTACACAGCTGAACTCTGTTCAGTAAAACGCCGTACCATCTGTTCGTAATGAGTTCGTGGATGACGAGAATTTAATGGCAGGCTGATAGGTCATTTCCCGTTATGCCGTGTCATAAAGCAGAAAACAGGTAGAGCAGCGCACAGACCAGTGAGGTATCTCCCACTTAGAGTGCAAAATTTGGTCAGACACGGCTTCCTGCTGTCACGTTAGGCTGGGTTTACCGATGCAACTAAAATTACGCCACTAACCCGCTATAAGACTTCAACGAAAGTTGCTTATGTTAACATCCAAGATCATGTGGTGCCACTCAACTGTCGCCACTTTAAAATCTTTTAACTGAATGATGCCGCCATCTAGATTTCGAGGCTTCCGAAGCTCTCGCTACAACTGGTCTACCTGTATATTCGTCCTTGCGTATTACCAAAAATATGCAGCTTCAGTTTCAAAGCGCATTAAAAATCTCACCAAGATACATAGTCTCAAGTACAGGTTGTTGCTTTACAGTAACAGAAAGTCCGACTTTTGAATAATCTTCATGAGCGCATAATTCTTTATTATTCATATCTTTTATAAGATTCGTGTGCTTGGAAAAATCAAAAATGTTCAAATGTTTGTATAGCTTATGGGACTTAACTACGGATTCATCAGTCTCTAAACTTACAAACTACTTATCAACTACCTTATCCTGAGGACGGCACAAATATCCATGCCCGAGGGGGGATTCGAACCCCCGACCGTAGTGGCCGTGCAGACCGTGACTGGAGCGCCTCAGTCCTCTCGGTCACCGCGGCCGGCGTGCTTGGAAAAAAAGTATTACGGAGTGATCACTATAAGTTGATTTGTACATACACAGTAGCGTATTTAATTATACAAATGGTGAAAATTGATGCAGTGGTGACACTTGGCTGTATATTTAGATTCTGGCAATATTATGTTCAATGTTCATAAAGACTTGAGAAGTGAATTTGCTATAGGAAGAATAAAGATTTCTGGTACACTACTAGTTATCCAAAATACAACAACAAGAAGGACGAATGATACCTGATCCAAAATTTGTTTGGGAGATAAGACATTGTAAAAACAATACATAATTGAACAACTTACCCATGTGCAGTGAGGAAGATAATGAAATCAGTATCGAGCGTTGAAAGAAGGAAGGAAGCTAGGCGTTTAACGTTCTGTCGACAGCGTGGTCATTAGAGATTTACGGAAATGATGGAAAACCTAATCTGGATGGCCGGAGGTGAATTTGAACCGCCGTCTCCCCCCTCCCCCCCCCCCACCCCGAATGCGAATCCAGTGAGTCACCATTGCGCCACCTCGTTCGGTATGAGCGTTGCCACTATTGCTGGGTATAACCGTTGCTACTCGGTTAGGCATTGAATCAAAGAGGCTCTGGATGTGCTGTTGGAGTATAACAGTCCATGCTGTCTCCACATACTGCCCAAGCTGATCCGCTGTAGCAGTGGGTGGTGTACTCCGGGCAATCAAATCAAAAATGTTCAGATGTTTGTATAGTCTATGGGACTTAACTACGGGGTCATCAGTCCCTAAACTTACAAACTACTTATGATCTACTTACGAACTAGGACGGCACAAATATCCATGCCCGAGGGGGGATTCGAACCCCCGACCGTAGGCCGTGCAGACCGTGACTGGAGCGCCTCAGTCTCCTCGGCCACCTCGGCCGGCTCCGGGCAATCGATCAAATGTTTGTATACCTTATAGGACTTAACTGCGGGGTCATCAGTCCCTAAACCTACTAACTACTTATGAACTAGCTTATACTAAAGACGGCAGAAACATCCATGCCCGAGGGGGGATTCGAACCCCCGACTGCAGCGGCCGTGCAGACCATGACTGGCACGACGCAGACCGCTCGGCCACTGCGGCCGGCAGAGGCGGGCAATCGTTTCACAGTTATTGACCAGACGTATTCGATAGATAAGAGATTGGGAGAACAGGAAGAAGAAGTCATCAATGCAATCCGATGGTCGACGAAGTAGTCCTGAACATTACATTCCGCATGTGGTTACGCATTATCGTGTTAAAATGTCGTCGTCGGCAAGCTTCAAAGGGATTGGAGGACAACAGGCTCCAAAACTTCAGTGGTGTAACGCTGGCTCATTGGCATGCCGGCAGGGGTACTGGGGAGTGTGGCGGTGTGGGATTCAATACTAACCCAATAATACCGGCTGCGGGACCTGTATGACAAAGCGCAAGGAAACTCTTACTTGTTTACGTCCAGCAATCTTCGCATCATAGCCAGGGCAAACGCTTGTGTCGTTGGCTCAGTAGTAATCACAGCAGTGGAAGCCTTGCGGGCGGTCCAGCGTGCTGTCAACGATGTGGAATGGTACGCGCAGACACTGCAGCAATCGATTATAGATCAGAAACAGAGCTATGTTATGTCCAACACCATCAGCGATTTCTCTCATGCATAATCCCCATGGGCAACTATTCTTCCCCCTTGAATTAGTAAACGTGCTCAAAAGACGCTTGCTGTCTCCTCCGAGGCATACCATGAAGCCCGCGTGCACAACCGCAAGACAGAACAATTCCAGTAGTGATGTGAACCTGCGCTACAATGCAGGTCCTTTGCATCTGTCGTCGTCGCAAACGCAAATTTCACCTGATTCCATCATGCTACGGACAGTGCGCTTCGAGTCCTCCCTCGAGCGTGAGTGTGTGTTTATTGTCCTTGTAAGTGTACGGACTTATGACCATAGCAGTTTGGAAGAACAGGTTTACAAACATTTCAGGATTTTAACTAGCTTGCTTCGGGGTGTTGCGCTTTTTGAGTGGCCAACAATGTAACAGTTTAATTTCGGATTGCATGTATGTACTATTATAGGAAATCAGGTATATCGCAGTGTCTTCCAGTGCATTTGTGCCAAGGTTGACTCCAGAATTCGGAATAGTTTAATATGTCGTCGTAGTTAACTGATATGGGGTGCAGGAGTGGATATGTTTCCTCTCAAATCAGTCTCAATGGCATCCAACGCATCACATAAGAAACCTGGGATTGTTCTGAGGGTATGATATGAAGTTTGGACAGATGATAAGTAATCCCCTGTTGTTAAATACCAATGCGTCACTCGAACAATTATAGTCTCTTCGGTGTAAACATTGCAATTTTTGACAGAGCTTGCTCGATACAGAGATCAAGATTTGATCCAAATTTACATTTGTTATCCTATATTGGTTCAAGAACGGAATATCGATTACGGGTGCTAGTCCATTCATACGTTCCCAAAGTGATATTTTCATTCTGCAGCGGAGTGTGCTCTGATGTGAAACTTCGTGGCTGATTAAAACTGTGTGTAGAACCGGGATTGGAACCTTGGGCCTTTACTTTATCTGTGGAAGGCAAAGGTGCTAGGCCTGATTTCCAGTCCGGCACATAGTTTTAATCTGCCAAGAATTTTCGTTTATATGTATTTTTGACGCCTTTGTATATACATGTGTGTGTTTGGCGGTGGGGGGGGTTCTGTTCTTTAGGACATGTCCTAAACAACTACACCATTTTTGGCCCTGACCCTTTCAGACCTACTGGCTGCAATTGTGTACAACACTTTTACAGTATCTAAGATTTATTAGAAACTTTTGTTTTCAATGAAAACGTCACGTATACGACTGTTAGTGTTCGATCTTTTCATCATGCACACTTAATGCCACCTGCGGAAGATCATTATAAAAATATCAAGCCGACCGCAGTGACCGAGAGGTCTGCGGTGCGTCAGCCACAGTCTGCACGGCCGCTACGATCAGGAGTTCGAATCCCCCCTCGGGCATGGCTGTTTGTATCGTCTTTAGTATAAGGTAGCTCATAAGTAGTTTGTACGTTTAGGGACTGATGGCCCCGCAGTTAGTCCCTTAAGCTTAACAAACATTTGTTTTGAAAAATATCAACAAGTTCAAAAAATGTTCAAATGTTTTTTGTAATTCCGTTGGACCAAACTACTTTGGTCATAAGTCCCTAGACTTACAAACTACTTAAACTAAGTTGAACTAAGCTAAGAACAACACACACATCCATGCTCGAGGGGGGAGGGGGGGATTTGAACTCCCGAAGCGGGAGGCCACACATCAATAACGTGTCGCTCCAGGCTGCTTGGCTACTCTCGCGTGGCCATCAACAAGTGCGTGTTGCACTGCGTAGCAGATTGTGAGCTTCAAATACCACGGAAGTTGCGGGGTACTTGTACTCCACTGTAGAACTGAAAGTTATAGTGGTTATTTTGTGTGGTAATTAATGTTTGATGAAAATCGCTGCATACAATTGCATAAATCGTGCAACTAATGAAAAATGTAACTTAAGAGGATTACAGCATAAAAATATACATTTCCTCAAGAAAAAAAATGCGCTCTGATACTCTACCTGTGCTGCTAGAACATGTTCCTTTACAAGTACGACACAACATGTGGTTCATGCACGATGGAGTTTTTGTACATTTCAGTCGACGTGTTCGTACGCTTCTCAACAAGATTCGGTGACCGATGGATTGGTAGAGGCGCACCAATTCCATGGCCTCCACGCTCTCCTGACCTCAACCCTCTTGACTTTCATTTATGGGGGCATTTGAAAGCTCTTGTCTACGCAACCCCGGTACCAAATGTAGAGACTCTTTGTGCTCGCCCCTCAGGGGCTCAGCATTAGTTTGCTGAGTACGGGCTTGGCGAACCCGGTGTCCTGAGCCGTGGGCTGTGTCGCGCCAACAGTCCGCTACACCGTAAGCTCTGTGCGTGCCTCAACGACCATCGTTCGGCGCGACGGTGGAACGTTGTACGTTTCAGAGCCCGGGGATCTTGGCTTAATCGCCCGGGTCGCGAGGACGGTACAAACCTCTATAAAAAAAACCTCAATCTCAAGGTGTGCTACGTGCCGAGGAGATGCATGGCTGTTGAGGTTGAACAGCCGCTAGCGAGCAACCTCTGAGGAACCTGCCGCACCTCAGTTGTACAAGGCTTACCCAGGCAAGCGGGCCTCTGCCTGGGTGGACCTTTAGTTCCCTAGCTGCTCGTGGGACGAACATGAAACGAGCAATTAATAGCGTCGCCACACGCAAACCTGGCGTCTCTAAGCGTGGTAAAAGGGACTACAATGCTGCAGATTATGATCCCCAAACGTTTCCTTCTCTGGCTACACCTTGGGAAGAACGTCAGGGAAGACAGAAGGGTGAGGCTTATGCCCCTAAGTATCTGGTCTGTAGCCGTAGTGATGGGGAATCTTTTAAGACAACTAAACCACTATTTTTTGTTGAAAACCTTGAAGACAAGTATGGAGAGGTGGAAGGCATGTCGAAGATGCGGTCGGGATCAGTATTAATAACGACGTCATCCCCAGCTCAATCGCGGGCACTGCTTGCCTGTGACAAGCTGGGTGATGTTTCCGTTACCATTACGCCGCACAAGACCCTAAATATGGTACAGGGTATCATCTTTCATAAAGACCTCTTGCTGCAGTCAGATGACGAATTGCGTGCCAACCTAGAACGGCGGGGTGTACATTTTATTCGGCGAGTCCATAGGGGTCCGAAGGACAATAGGGTCGCCACCGGTGCCTTCATCTTGGCTGTTGAGGGTGATTCATTGCCCGAGAAGGTCAAGGTGATGGTTTACCGGATAGACGTAAAGCCCTACGTTCCTCCCCCTATGCGCTGTTTTAAATGCTGGAAGTTTGGCCATATGAGCTCCCGATGTGATGCCAACGCAACATGTCGGGAGTGTGGACGTGCCGTTCATCCGAACGTCCCTTGCACGCCGCCTCCAGTATGTGTCAACTGCGGCCAGAATCACTCCCCTTGCTCGCCTATGTGTACGGTTCTGCAGCAAGAGAGGAAAATCATGGAATACAAGACCAGAGATCGACTGACTTATTCAGAGGCCAAACGGAAATATCAGAAGCTCCATCCTGTCCGCCTGGTAACTACCTATGCCGCGGCAGCCTCATTGTCCTCGTCCACTGTGCCTGCTGTTCCACCTGTTCCGTCAACGATAGCACGCCCCCAGGCCCAATCGACTGACCCGGCCCCCCTACCAGCAGGGGCCACCTCATCTTCGGTGGCTCCCACTCTTTTCACAGTGGGAGCATCACCTGCTACAACACCGGGGACTCCAGTCCCCACCTCTAAGCCGGGGAAGGAGAAGCCTTCTCCGGCCCCTCTCGCTCAGAAGGGGTCCTTAGAGACAACCCCTTCTGCGGCTTCCCAGAGTGCTCCGGAGGATCCTGGCCGCAGTCTTCAGGATCTCCAACTTGCCGGTCGAAGAGCTTCCTGCTCTTCCTCCGTCCCGGATGCCACTTCTGGGAAGCCCCCTCGGCCCTGCAAACCAAAGGGCCAGCGAGGGGACAAGAAGAAGAGAAATCAGAAGAAAGAATGTTCACTGGCTTCAAAGCCACAACCACCCACATCCTCTTCTTCGGAGGATGAAGTCGAGATCCTCGCATCTCCTGAGGATCTCGCAATTACTGATTCCCCAGAAAATTAGATCTCTGGTTCCGTGAATTCCGAGCACATGGTAGCAGACGATCCGATGCAATGATCTGCTGTTTTATTCGTCATGGCGGTACAGCCAGAAGGAAACACGATCCTCCAGTGGAATTGTAGCGGCTTTTTCCACCACCTGCCTGAGCTACGAAAACTTCTCAGCCAAACACCTGTCTTCTGTATCGCTCTTCAAGAGACCTGGTTCCCAGCGACGCGGTCCCCTGCCCTTCGAGGCTACCGGGGCTATTTTAAAAATCGGCCTATCTATGACAGAGTTTCTGGTGGAGTCTGTATCTATGTCCTAGCTACTGTCCCGAGCGCTGCCGTGCCCCTTCAAACGCCCCTAGAGGCGGTTGCTGTTCGGCTCCGGGCAGTGCAGGATGTTACAATCTGTTCAATCTATCTCCCGCCAGATGAGGCTCTCTCTCCTGTGGAACTTCCCCCACCCTTCCTTCTTTTGGGGGATTTCAATGCCCACCACACTTTGTGGGGTGGTACGCAGACCTCGGCACGGGGTGGGGATGTTGAGACACTACTGAACCAGCTGAACATCTGCCTCCTGAACACCGGTGCTGCTACGCACTTTAGCGTGGCACACGGTACATTCTCCGCCATAGACCTGTCTGTCTGTAGCCCAAGCCTACTTCCGCACTTCACTTGGAGGGTCCACGATGACCTGTGTGGCAGCGACCATTCTCTATCTTCCTGTCGCTCCCACAGTGTCCATCTGCTGACCGTCTGCCTCGCTGGTCCCTCCATAGGGCCGACTGGACAGCATATTCCATAGCCGCTGTGCTTCCCTCTCCTCTTCTGGCTGATATAGATACCGCTGTTCAGCAGGTCACTCATTCGATCATTTCTGCTGCTGAGAAAACCGTACCCGTCTCACTGGGATCACTCCACCGTAAGTCAGTGCCCTGGTGGACGTCGGAGATAGGTGAGGCCATCCGGGAACGTCGGCGAGCACTACAGCGCCACCGTCGCCACCCTTCCGTCGATAACCTTATTGCGTTTAAGCGTCTCCGTGCACGGGCACGCCGATTGATCCAGCAAAGCAAGAGGGCCTCCTGGGAGCGTTATGTCGCCTCCATTGGATCCTGAGCATCACCTTCACGGGTATGGTCGCAAGTTCGACGCCTCTTTGGCCACCGCCCACCAGTGGGAATTCCGTGCCTCAGCATTCAGGGTACAATTTGCACTGACCCTCTCACAATAGCTGAGCATTTGGAACACCACTATGCTCGCACCTCAGCGACCGCTGCATATGATGCGGATTTCCGCGCCCTTAAAGAGCGCACCGAGCGAAAACAGATATCCTTTCAAACGCGACGCCAGGAAATCTATAACATCCCTTTCAGCGAATGGGAGTTCGAAAGCGCCCTTGCCGCATGCCCAGCCACGTCCTCTGGACCCGACCGCATTCATAGTCAGTTCCTCCGACATCTGTCAGCAGACTCTAAGCGCCAACTTCTCTCCTTGCTGAATCGTCTCTGGGTTGAGGGTGTCTTCCGTCTCAATGGCAGGATAGCATCATCATCCCAGTGATGAAGCCCGGGGCTGATCCACAGGTGGCTGATAGTTACCGCCCAATCAGCCTCACCAACATTCCGTGTAAACTCCTCGAACGGATGGTGAGTCGGAGGCTCATGTGGATCCTCGAGGACCGAGGACTCTTGGCGCCTCAAAAGGGTGGGTTCCGTCAAGGCCGCTCTGCTATAGACAATCTCGTGTCACTAGAGTCGGCCATTCGTACAGCATTTTCTCGCCGTGAACGCCTGATTGCCGTCTTTTTTTACCTGCGGAAAGCGTATGACACCACCTGGCGCTATCATATTCTGTCTACGCTGTACGATTGGGGCTTACGGGGTCCACTTCCTACATTCATTAAGAACTTCCTGGCGTTGCGTTCTTTTCGTGTTCGTGTTGGTTCTTGTTTCAGCTCACCACATTGTCAAGAGAACGGAGTCCCACAAGGTTCCGTTCTTAGTGTTCCTTTATTCTTAATCGCCAAAAACGGTCTTGCTGCAGCTGCGGGGTCATCGGCTTCTACTTCCTTGTATGCCGATGACTTCTGCATGTATTACAGCTCCTCCAGCATCAGCGTAGCTGAACGGCGGTTGCAGATCGCAATTCGGAAGGCACAGTCGTGGGCGTTTGCCCACGGTTTTCAATTTTCTGCATCCAAAACCCGTGTGATGCATTTCTGTCGACGTCGGGCAGTACACCCGGAACCCGAACTGTATCTCGCTGATGACCTGCTGCGTGTCGAAGAGACGCACCGTTTTTTAGGAATGTTGTTCGACAACCGGCTCACCTGGGTGCCACACCTTCGCCAGCTCAAACAAAAGTGCTGGCGACACCTTAATATTCTACGCTGTCTAAGCCATACTGTTTGGGGAGCGTCACGCCCAACGCTCCTGCACCTTTATAAGGCGCTCATCCAGTCGCGCCTAGACTATGGCTGCGTAGTATACGATTCGGCTGCACCTTCAGCACTGCAAACATTAGACCCAGTCTTACATTCTGGAGTTCGTTTGGCGACAGGGGCTTTCCGCACGAGCCCTGTGACAAGCCTACTAGTTGAAGCTGGGGTCCTTCCTCTGCGGTTCCGCCGGCAGCACCTGCTGGCTTCGTACGTTGCCCATGTTAAGGCCTTGCCACACCATCCGAACCACCGGCTTCTTTTTCCAAGCGCTGCACTCCCTATCCCTCCAAGACGACCTCGGTCGGGTTACCCATTATCAGTCCGCGTTCGTTCTCTACTTCCGAATCCTCGAATCCCAACCACTCCCTGCCACTTTCCACTATTCCTTTCAAACCCCTCCTTGGTCCATTCCTCGTTTGCAGCTTTGTCTGGATCTGGCCAATAGATCAAAGGACTCCGTTTCTCCAATGCAACTCCGACACCAGTTCCTGGATCTCTTCAACTCTTTCCGTGGTGCTGAAGCCATCTATACTGATGGGTCCCTAGCTGATGGTCGTGCTGGGTATGCATGTCTCCATGGTGACCATGTCGAACAACATTCATTGCCCCGTGAAAGTAGTGTCTTTACTGCAGAGCTGGTCGCTATCCTCAAGGCTCTAGAACACCTCCGAGCCTGCACCAGGGGGTCATTTGTCATCTGTAGTGACTCCCTGAGTGGCTTGCAGGCACTCGACCAGTTCTTCCCTCGTCACCCGTTAGTGCAGTCCATTCAAGACACTACTTACTCTCTTGGCAAATCTGACCGATGTGTGGTCTTCCTATGGTCCCCTGGCCACGTCGGCATTTTGGGGAATGAACGTGTTGACCGGTTGGCCAAACAAGCCGCCACTGAGTCACCCTTCACCATTGGCGTCATGGAATCAGACCTCCGGACATCATTGCACAAGAAGGTGCCGAATGGTCTACCATGAGTGCAACAAACAAGCTCCGAGCAGTGAAGCTATCCACAACCCTGTGGAAGTCTTCACTGCGGCCGATCCGCCGAGAGGCGGTTGTCCTCTGCCGCCTCCGTATTGGGCACACGTGGTTGACCCATGGGTATCTCCTTCGCCGTGAGTCCCCGCCCGTGTGTCGATGTGGTGTCGCAATGACAGTGGCCCATCTCTTGATGGACTGTCTGCTTTTAGCCAATCTGCGGCATTCTTTTAATCTCCCAGACGCACTACCCTTAGTTTTAGGTGACGACGCCTCTATGGCTAACAAAGTTTTACGTTTTATCCGCGCTTCTGGTTTTTATGCATCTATCTAACCGTGGGTGCTGTGGCCTGATATCTTAGGCCACCAGCAACCCAGCTTTTTACCTTTTCACGTCCTTAGGAGTTCTTATTGTGTGCAGTGTGGCTGGCTCATCCTGTTTTTTCTTTGTGATCAGCCAGCCAATGTACTCTGCTATCCAGTTTTATTCGTGACTTTCTTTTACTAATTCTGTGTGTCTTCGTTTTGTATTGTCAGTGGCTTGTCCATTCTTAACCTGCCCTTTTATGCGATGTCACTTTCAGGGCATTGTTTTATCTTTCTTGACAGTTGACCCTCAGCTAGGAACAGGGGACTGATAACCTAGCTGTTTAGTCCCCTCAAAACAACAACCAACAACAACAACAACAACAACAATCTTCGTGCTCGTATTGTGGACGGCTGTGATACAATACGCCATTCTCCAGGGCTGCATCAGCGCATCAGGGATTCCATGTGACGGAGGGTGGATGCATATATTCTCGCTAACGGATGACATTTTGAACATTTCCTGTAACAAAGTGTTTGAAGTCACGCTGGTACGTTCTGTTGCTGTTTGTTTCCATTCCATGATTAATGTGAGTTGAAGAGAAGTAATATAATGAGCTCTAACATGGAAATTAAGCGTTTCCGGACATGTCCACATAACATATTTTATTTCTTTGTGTGTGAGGAATGTTTCCTGAAAGTTTGGCCGTACCTTTTTGTAACACCCTGTATATATCATTTTTGCCCTTATGGACAGTGCTTGAACGCGAATATCTCATGATGACACAATTTTTTACTTCTTTCCCTTCTTCCTCTTCTCTTCCCAAAATCTCCTCATCCTTTGGCTGTGCCCCTGTTTCCTTTCTTCTGTCCACAATGTTCCTGCCTTCTTCTTCTCACGTACCATAAGTTTTGCATTCTTAATTTTGTTTCTGAATTCTTTTCTGTCTCCAAATATGTTCAAATGTTTGTAATTCTATCGGATCAAAGTGCGTGGTCATCAGTCCGTATCTTACCAACTACTTAAACCTAGGTAAACTAACCTAAGAACAACACACACTCCCATACCCCAGGGAGGACTGGAACCTCCACGGCGAGCAACCGCGCGCTCCGCAGCGAGACGTTTTAGACCGCTCGGCTACTCCACAGCGGCTTTCTGTCTCCCATCATTTGCCTGTTAATTCCCAACTGCTTTAAGTCTTCCTCTATTTCATGATGCCAATTTGTTTTCTGGCTTCAACTGCTTACTACATCAAAGATTCTCTTTGTAAGTCTGGTCTTGCCCATTCTATGTATGTGCCCATAGAAAGTTAATCTGCGTTTTATGATCACGTCTGTGAGTCTGTCAGTGTACTGCTACAGTTCTTTGGTAGGTGTTTCCATCCATATGCCATCTCTGTGTATTGGTCCAAATATTTTTCTGAGAATTTTACGTTGTATTTTCTCTGTCTCTGTGATGCCCGATGCTCCGATTGTGATCGTTTCTGACGCATACAGTGCTTCTGGTAATATGACTGTTTTGGCCAATCTTGATATGCTTTTCTTATTATAATGTAACCATGTGAGTTTGTATGCTTTCTGGAGTTTTTATGTGCGTTCTCTGTTAGATTCCTTGTTTGATCCTCCCATTTCTATGTATTCTCCTATAATATAACTCAATCCTTGTGAGGCCAATTGAGGAGGTACTTGATTGAGAAGTAGCGGATCCGGTCGTGAAAACCTACACAACGACCTGCAGTGCGGGGCGCTGAACAAGTCCCCCTCCATAGAGAGGGGAAAAAAAAGGTTCAAATGTTTGTTAAGCTTAAGGGACTTAACTACGGGTTCGTGAGTTCCTAAACTTACAAACTACTTATGTACTACCTTACACTAAAGACGACACAAACATCCATGCCCGAGGGGGTTTCGAACACCCGACCGTAGCGCTCCATAGAACATTCAGTCACGTGACTCGGGGCATTTTTCATCATTACGAGTAACGCGAAATATAGCTGAGAGTTGCAGTTCTTATCCTTTGTAATGAAAATTAAGCGTGTATTTGAAATATAAAACGTGTTAGCGTGTTCTTATTACATCTTTAGTAGTACAACTGGCGTTAAGTTCCCTACAATTGCAAGAATTAATGCGACAGCTACAGTTTTTACATGTGCCTAGACGATACGTATTGACAGTCTTTTTACAACCAAAAAACTACATATTTTAAGCGAAAGATTGTTGTTGTACTGTGAGTCTTTTAGTTTGTATTTTACACAGGAGTAGAAGATCAAATACCAGTATTAAAGGTGCATAAGCTTCCTTAAGATTCCTCAACAATACATGTGAAATGTTTCGTTGTGCTTTTATAAGAAATGAAATCTGTTTGCATCCATAATGTCCGGTTTTAACAAAATACAACCGTTTATATTTTAAGATTTTTGCCACAGACTGTGGTCCCAAAACGTCAAACAACGAAAATATTGGCTGTTTACACTAAATATTATGGTAATGAGGAAACATCATCGATGCACTCGGCAAGAAGTGACTTTATAGGTATAATGAATAATCTGTATGAATTTTTAGCATTGTATAACGATATTGAAAGCATATTTTCTCCAGAAATCACTTAATTGCTGACATATAAGCTTCCTCAAGAGCAGCTTGAAGTATCTTCCCATCGATAATCACATTCTTAAGCTGTAAAAAGTAAAAGATTCATTGCGTAACACAAACACCGAGGATATGTAATTCTGTTGCTTCTGAAAATAGCTGACAATGCGGTACTTTTCACCGCGGCACATGTAAACACAACAATCACTGCAATAATATCAATAACAAGATGAAATTGCATTACCTTTACCATTACATGTGTAATAGGAATACGAGAAATCGTTTTGTTGTTAAAATCGAGGCTCGATTTCTCTTATAAACGAGAAAAACTGTTGGTCATAATTACGAAAACTCAGTCACGTGACTCGGGGTAGTATTAGATGTTGGTTTCAAACCACAACACGGCAGAGATAGGGACACGAGAAGTCTATGTTATCTTTGCTCTATGCCTTTTGAGGCATTTTAGGAGTTTAGTTTTAGTCTGTTAGAATCATCTTAGTTGACGCCATACTGAAAGACTTGGAGCTTGAATTATTACAGGCGCGGGTGGAAGCGGCAGCACAATGCCACACATGACTTGCTGTGGCGTGACTTTAATTGCGAGTGTAAACTCTGCTTTACTGGGCAGACCGGATACTGACTCTGACTCAATTCCTATACGGGTTTCGTGAGCAGCTAGTATTGTGGTCTGTGTTGTGTTTACTACTTTTCTAGGATATACTGAAATGCTAGTGAAGTAAACAAGAGCAGTCGTAACTGTGCGGTTACTCACTGCGGTAATATTGCCAATAAAACAAGTGCAGTCATTGTTCAGCGCAAGCTACCATATAGGGACAAAAGGGTACATAAAGTATATGTTCGCAACACGACATGAAATCTGCCTCAGAATACGTACGTAATTTTTCGAAGAAAATACCTGAAACTCAGAATCGTGTAACTGCTTCAGACAATGCATTCGTCAAAAGAACGACTTACACTGCGGTGATAAAAGCCACCGAGGTGTCAAAAGTCTTGATATCGTGTCGGAATTCCTTTTGCCCAGCGAACTGCAGTAACTGGATTTGGCATCGACTCAACGAGTCATTAGAATTCCCCGGCAGGAATATTGTGCCATACTCACATTATATCCATCCATAGCCGTCTATGATAAAGAAACTGTTGCCGCTGCAGTATTTTGTATACGAACTGACCTCTCGATTTATCTACTACTGATGTTCGCTGGCCGCGTGGGAATGGCCGTGCGCTCTAAGGCGCCTTTCTGCGGAGTGTGCGTCTGCTCCCTGTCGGAGGTTCGAGTCCTCCCTTTGGCGCACATATAGGGTGTCCCAGCTATCTTGTCCACCCAAAATATCTCTGGAACAGTAACAGCTATTGGAAAACGACTTTCACCGGTATCAATGTACGGCTGGGGCCCATGAATGTACATGTTTGGAAACATTCTAAAACGAAAGCAAAGGTGTTTTTAACACAAACTTATGATTTTTTAATGGACACCCTATATTTTTTCTTCAGCAATCCATAGCATGACAAATCACATAAACAATGGCGTTGATTGCATCGCAATATACCGATTTCATCCCGAGATATTTCGACGCGAAGTTGACGCTTGAAATACGCGAAACGCGCGGCTAGTGCACGTCCTGAGACTCAGGCGAGAACCCCATTCTGCTCAGGACGTGCGCTAGCCGCGCGTTTCGCGTATTTCGAGCGTCAACTTCGCGGCTCATTATTTCGGGATGTAAGTGGAATATTGCGATGCAATCAACGTCATTGTTTATGTGATTTGTCATCCTATGGATTGCTGAAGAAAAAATATAGGGTGTCCATTTAAAGAAACATAAGTTTGTGTTAAAAAACACATTTGCTTTCGTTTTAGAATGTTTCCAAATATGTATATTCATGGGCCTCAGCCGTACATTGATACCGGCGATAGTCGTTTTCCAATAGCTGTTATTGTTCCAGAGATATTTTGGGTGGACAAGATAGCTGGGAGTGTGTGTGTGTGTGTGTGTGTGTGTGTGTGTGTGTGTGTGTGCGCGCGTGTGTTACTGTCACTTTAAGTGGTTTGTCAGTATATGGACTGATAACCACTGCAGTTGCAAAAGTCTCCATGTAGGCAAACATAGCCATTATTGGTTCAGTTGGACCAGAGGACCCAGTCCATTCTATTCAAAACAGCCCACGCTATATTTGAGTCGCTAGCGATTTGGACAGTTCCTTGTCCAAAATTACACGGTTCAGTAGCACAGTGGTAGAGTGTCCTAGTATGAATACAAAGGTCGCGGGTTCATTCACCGCTAAAGCCAAAGATTTTCATCTGTCAATTTTCACTTCTTTCACCTCTGGCAATATTGCTGATGTGAAAAAAGTCGAGTAGGACCGTGAAAGAATCCACATTAAACTGTAGGTCCCCGTGTAACAGGCTGGATAAGTCAGTTCGAAGGTCGGAGGAAGGTAACAGCATACCACCTCCAACAGGAGGCCGGCCGCAGTGACCGAGCGGTCTGCGGCGCGTCAGTCGCAGTCTACACGGCTGCTACGGTCGGGGGTTCGAATCCCCCCTCGGGCACGGATTTTTGTGTCGTCTTTAGTATAAGGTAGTTCATAAGTAGTTTGTAAGTTTAGGGACTGATGACCCCGTAGTTATGTCCCATAAGCTATATAAACATTTGAACATTTTTTTCTCCAAACGTCGACGTTCGTCGCACGTCCAGCATTGATTTCTAAAGTTAATTTACGCACTGTTACTTGTCTCTTAGCACGGAGCTGTAGCACTCGTTTGTTAAGTGGTCTTCTCCCACTGCGTTTTCCGTAGAGAGAGAGAGAGAGAGAGAGAGAGAGAGAGAGAGAGAGGTAATCCCTGAAAATTGGTATTCTCGGTACACTCTTGACACTATGGATTTCGGATATTAAATTCTTTAATGATTTTCAAAATAGAATGTTCTATGCGTATAGTTCTAACTACCATTCCGCGGTGAGAGTCTGGTACACCTGCCTAATATAGGCTCCCTGTGAACTCACTAAAATGCTGCAACATGACGTGACATGAACTCGACAAAAGTAGTGCTGGAGGGAAGTGACACTATGCATGAAGCAGGTACGTGCAAAAGTCCGTAAGAGTACGAGGAGGTGGAGATCTCTTCTGAACAGCAGGTTGCAAGGCGTCCCAAATGATGCTCAATGATGTTCATGTCTGGGGGTCTGGTGTTTAAATTCAGAAGAGTGTTCCTGTAAATCTACATCTACATGGAATATTCTGCAAATCACATTTAACTGCCTGGCAGAGGGTTAATCGAACCACCTTTATACTGTTCATCTCCCATTCCACTTTCGAATAGCGCGCAGGAAGAAAGAACTTCTGAATCTCTCCGTTCCAGCTCTGATTTCTCGTACTTTATTCTGATGATCATTTCTCCCTATGTAGGTGGGAGTCAACAATATATTTTCGCATTCAGAGGAGAATGTTGGTGATTGGAATTTCGTAAGTAGACCATGCCGCAGCGATAAGCGCCGTTGTTGTAATGATTCTCATCCCAGGTCCTGTATCATTTCCGTGACGTTGTCTCCTCTGTATCGTGGCAATACACAACGAGCTGCCCTTCTTTGAACTCTTTCGATGTCCTCCGTCAAACCCACCTGATAAGGATCCCACACTGGACAGCAACACTCCAAAAAATGGACGGACAAGCTTAGTGCATGCAGTTTCTTTACTAGTTCTGTTCAGTCTTTTAAGGGTTCTGCCAACAAAACGCAGTCTCTGGTTCGCCTTTCCCACGACATTATCTACGTGTTCTTTCCAATTTAAGTCTGAAGTAATAGTAATTCCTAGATATTTTGTGGAGTTGATGGCCTTCACTTTTGATTGATTTATCTTGTAAACAAAGTTTAATGGATTTCTTTTCGTAATCATGTGGAAGAATTCACACTTCGCATTATTTAGAGTCAATTGCCAATTTTTACATCATAGTAATATCTTATTTAGATCGTTCTGCAGTTGGTTTTGATCTTCAGATGATTTTACTGGACGGTAAATGACGGCGTCATCTGCAAAAAACCTGAGAGAGCTACTTAGATTTTTTCCCAAATCGTTTATGTAAATAAGGAACAGCAGGGGTCCAATGACACTATCCTGTGGAACGCCCGATATCACCTCTGTTTCAGTCGATGCCTTACCATCGATTACTAAAAACTGTGTCCTCTGTGAAAGGAAGTCCCCTATCCAGTCTCAAATTTGGGTCGATATACCATACCATAACCACGCAATTTGATTAATTGTTTGCGAGGTACGGTATCAAAAGCCTTCTGGAAATCAAGAAATACGAAATCAATTTAGAACCCTTGTCGATAGCACTCATCACTTCGTGTGATTAAAGAGCTAGTTGTGTTTCGCATGAACGATATTTTATAAATCCGTGTTGACCTTGGGTCAATAGATCATTCTGTTCGATATACTTCATAATATTTGAATACAGGATATGTTCCAAAAGCCTGCTGCAAATTGACGTCACTCTGTAGCATTTCTGGACGTGTCGGGTGTCGCATTGTCCTACTGAAATTTTACAACTTAGTCGGAATGCACAATGGACATGAATGAATGCAGGTGATCAGCAAGGATGCAAATGTATATGTCAGCTGTCAGAGTCATACACTACGGTCGGGGGTTCGAATCCCCCCTCGGGCATGGATATTTGTGACGTCCTTAGTATAAGGTAGTTGAAAAGTAGTTTGTAAGTTTAGGGACTGATGACCCCATAGTTAAGTCCCATAAGCTAAACAAACATTTGAACATTTCAGAGTCATATCTAGACGCATCAGGGGTCCCATATCACTGCAACTGCACACGCCGCACACCATTACAGAAGCTGCACCAGCTTGAACAGTCCCCTGCTGACATGCAGGGTCCACGGATTCATGAGGCTGTCTCCGTACTTGTACACGTCTATCCGCTTGATACAATTGCCGAAGAGTCTCGTCACACCAGCCAACACGTTTCTAGTCATCAACAATCCAATGTCGGCAAGGCGTAAAGCTATGTGTCATGCAGTCAGCAAGGGTACACAAGTGGCTCCATGGCTCCGAATCCCATATCGATGATGTTTCGTCGAATGCATTAAAGATAAACGTGAAGCAATGAATTAAAATTTGTGATGCGGCCGGGAATTGAACCCAGACCTCCACGCCTACTAGGCAGACGTCTTACCGTTAGACCACCGCACCACCAACGATTAAGGGGCCTCGGAATAGACTAAGTACGACTTCCCTCCACCTTACAAACTTCAATTCAGCTTCTGTGTTTCATAGATAATTGCCACGTCACAAATTTTAATTAATTGCTTCACGTTTATCTTTAATGTCTTGGACATATTCGCAACGAAAAACCGTCGCAGGATTTCTCAATTTATATTTAAATTGATATTTATATCATCTTAGCAGGAATGTTCCACTATGTCCATTGCCGAGGTGCTATTCCGCTGCATGGAGAGCCTTGGCAGCAGTGACAATTATCTATGGGATACAGAAGCTGAATTAAAGTTTTTGACCTGGAGGGAAATCGTACTTTGTCTATTCCGAGGCACCCTAGTTGTTAGTGGTGCGGTGATCTAATGGCTCAGCGCGCCCGGCAGGGGGCTGAACGCTCTCTGTAATAAAAAAGCTGAGCTAACCATTCAACGAACAAACGGGACGAACGACCGCGAACCATAGATCTACAAGATGGGGAAAAAAAACAACTACGGGAAGCCTACCTAATAAGCATGGAGGTCCGGGTTCGATTCCCGGCCGCATCACAAATTTTAATTAATTGCTTCACGTTTATCTTTAATGTCTTGGTCATATTCGAGACGAAAAACCGTCTCAGGGTTTCTCAATTTATATTTCGTCGACTGGTTCGCAAGCTGACACATTGGTAGCCCAACATTCAAATCCGGAGCAATTTGCGGAAGGGCTGGCCTTATATCCCGTTGAATGATTCTCGTTGGTCCCGTTCTTGCAGGGCCATTTTCCGGTCGCATGGATGTCAGTAATGTAATGTTTTATCGTATTGCCGATATTCACGGTGCACTCGTGAAATGGTCGTAAGGAAAAATCCGCACTTTATCGCTACGTTACATCTACATCTACATCTGCAAATCACATACTCCCATACAAAGCAACACTCCACACAAATGCCTTCAGAAAGGACTTCCTTATGCTTAAATTAATATTCGATGTTAACAAATTTCTCTTTTTCAAAAACGCTTTTCTTCCCATTGCCATTCTGCATTTTATATCCTCTGTACTGGCACCATCATTAGTTTATTTTACTGCCCAAGTAACAAAACTCATTTACACCTTTATTTTCTCTCGTTACCTAATTGAATTTCTTCAACCTCGCCTGATTTTCGAAGACTGCATTCCATTACCCTTGTTTTGCTCTTATATGCTCCTTTCAACACACTGTCCATTCCGTTCAACTGCTCCTCAAAGTCCTTTGCTGTCTCTAATAGAATTACAATGTCATCGGCAAAACGCAATGTTTTTAATTTCTTCACCCTGAACTTTAATTCCTTCTCCAATTTTCTTCTTGCTTTCCTTTATAGCTTGCTCAATGTACAAATTGAAAAACATTGGAGAAAGGCTACAACCCTGTCTTACTCCACCCTGGAGATGGATCATAGTGTTATAGAATATGAATATCAATAATAAGTTAGTTTCAGCTCTTCAGTATTTGTTATTAGGCAAATTTATTATTACAACTTTGAACTGTTACATACCATAGTATGTTGGATTGGCTGGGAATATGAAACTTACAATTATGCTTGAACCTCTGTCGTGCAAATTTACGTTGCATTTGCGTCACATTTTTACAGGTTTATTTTCATAAAACGCACATATTACTCTGACGTCGTCAGGTCGCAGGAGGGTCGTTTTCGTCTCTTTGGTCATATACGAGGTGATTTTTCCCGACCTGTACAAACTCTATGGACTGATCGATAAGAGGATACGGAACATTATCTTGTTATGATAGAGTTCTTGTAGTCAATCACACTTTGATACAGAGATCGCGGTATAATACGCGATGCGCCATACAGCCACAGTTCCAGTGTGTACGGAAAATGGTTTCATGTGCCTCACACACTCGTGCACATCGGGCAGGCTGTACCCGAACAATGTCAAACCCAGCATGAATACGCTGCTCCAGTTGTCTACACATTCGGAATGGGCTATGCATAAACAATACTTTTGAGATGGTTCCATAAGCAGAAGTCGCACCGGTTTAGATCTGGTGAATGGGCAGTCAATACAACTTGACCTCTTCGTTCGATCCAGCGAACAGGAAGATGTCCAAATCATGGATCCCTAGACTTACAAATTACTTAAACTAACTTATACTAAGGACAACACACATAACCACGCTCGAGGCAGGACTCGAACCTCTCTGGCGGGACCGGCCGCGCAATCCGTGACAAGGCGCCGCCGACCGCGCATCCCTTCCCACACCGACCAGGGAAGACACGACTGAATGCGTCCTCATGTCAGCTGGACCACCGTACCTAACTGCCACATAGCCCTCCCAGTCATCAATGGCACTTCTTGCAGCAGGGGAGGCAAGTTCCGGCCTGTTAGGTAACGTGGGTGCGGCTCGGTAGCACAGTGGTAGAGTGCCAAAGATTCTATCCCCGCCAGGTCCTAGGATTTTTATCTGTCACTTTCCACTTCTTCACCTATGGTAGTATTGCTGATGTGAAAAATAGCGAGTAGCGCCGTGGTTCGGTATCCACGTTAAACTGTAGGTCCCCCTATAACTGGCTGGGTAAGTCAAGTCAGATCAAAGGTCTGAGGAAGGCAACCTCCAAAAAGGACCATGCCTAGTAGAGCACTGTGTTGTTCAAACCAATCTTCGGATTGTAGACTGCTTTACCTTTTGGCCCACTTTAGGTTACAGTAGTAACACTAGAAGTGGGCCTTTGCGATCGTCTTTTGACAGCTCGAAATTTAAATGAAAATAGGGCCTTAACCGTTCATCTGACACGGAAACTGAATACATGAATTTGTAGAGGAGAAATTTCTCTGCAGCTTTGTTCTCTTTTTTTTATATCTCGCATAGTTTCACAGATAGTTGCAAAAATAACGGCGATTTTGGGATGACTGTCTGTCTGTCCGTAACGTGTTCCCACTTTTTAAGTCGAACCGTTCAACCGATCTGCACCAAATTTTACAGACATAATTGTTGGCCACCAGAGACCAGAACTTCCCATTTTCAAATTTTTCGTACAAAAAATACGTTAGTAACACTAAAAATATTATCACTATAGTATAGTCGTAATCGTATCACTATAATTTTTTATTATTTACCTTATTACTTTTGTCCGAAATGTTTGCAAAAAATTATAAAACCACAAATCTAAAGGGGGCCGTAAAACACGTGAGTGCGAGTTTTTTTTTTCGGGTAACGTGGAAGACTGGTCCCAAAATACGGTCGCCAATTATCCCGGACCACACACACTCCGACTGCGCCGATGTTGACCACTTGCTGTCATGCTGTTACTATACCATTTGGGTGCTGCAGACTATGCCACAGATGACTGTTGTGAATGCTGAAGATACCACTCCGCGTAAAGGAGGCCTCATCTGTGAGTAGAATGGAAGACACAGATCCCGGTCCTCAAGTTTGGAAAGTAGGAGGCGAGGTACTGGCAGAAGTAAAGTTGTGAGGACGGACCGTGAAGCGTGCCGGGATGGCTCAGATGGTAGAGCGCTTGCCCGCGTAAGGCAAAGGTCCCACTTTCGAATCCCGGTTCCGGCACACAATTTTAATCTGCCAGGAAGTTTCATTCCCTAGAGTATCTACAGCCGGCCGCGGTGGCCGAGGAGACTGAGGCGCTTCAGTCACGGTCTACACGGCCACTACGGTCGGGGGTTCGAATCCCCCCTCGGGCATGGATATTTGTGACGTCCTTAGGATTAGCTAGTTCATAAGTAGTTCGTAAGTTTAGGGACTGATAACCCCGTAGTTAAGTCCCATAGACTATACGAACATTTGAACATTTGAGTATCTACACGTCGAAAAAAATTATCCGGTATAGTTTAGTAACACTTTGGCCCAGCTTTGGAACGCAATATAGGTTTTATTACGCGTGGTGTGGATTCGAAGAGTCCTCGGATGTTTTCGTTGGTATGTTGCGTAAGATACCTACTTCCGAAGCCGAGTGGCCAACATGACAGTCCCTCTTGCAGGGACCCGGGGCTAGAAGCCTGGCACTGTTATGAATTTTTCCTTGCTGGGGAAGCTAGACCAGTGTGCACTCAGCCTCGAGATGCCAGTTGTGGATCTAACTGATTGAGGTGGAGGATCCAGGCTTGGTAGGCCGTCTCGCCCAAAAGCATCCCAGGCATTTTTGATAGGATTCGTGTGTGGACGCCATGTTGACCATTCTAACCTTGAAATGTTATCACGAAGGAACGCATTCACAACATGTCCACGGTAGATGCAGGAATTGTCGTCCATTAAGACGAAGCAAATTCAAATGTCGGTAAATCTATCTGACCAAACTGCGTGGCCATCAGTCCATAGCTTACAAACTACTTAAACCTAGGTAAACTAACCTACGGACAAACTCACACACCCATGCCCCAGGGAAGACTCGAACCTCCACGGCGAGCAACCGCGCGCTCCGCAGCGAGGTGCTTTAGACCGCTCGGCTACTTACCGCGGCTAAGACGAAGCCCTCAAGGAAATGCTGTCGATATGGCTGCACTATAGGTCGGTGGATGTCATTACTGAACCGTGTAGCCGTTTGATTGGCTTCTACGACCGACATAGCGCCACCCCAAAACATCAGAGCACTACCTTGCTGCACTTCCTGGACGAGTCGTCTAGGACTTTCAGGCTGACTGGCTGCCTTCAAAAACGTCTCCGACGATATTCTGCTTCAAGGCAGATATGTGAGTCATCAATAAATTTCAGCCGGCCGCGGTGGCCGAGGTGACTGAGGCGCTCCAGTCACGGTCAGCACGGCCACTACGGTCGGGGGTTCGAATCCCCCCTCGGGCATGGATATTTGTGCCGTCCTAGTTCGTAAGTAGTTTGTAAGTTTAGGGACTGATGACCCCGTAGTTAAGTCCCATAAGCTTAACAAACATGTGAACATGTGTGAATAAATTTCACTTCAGACCAAATCTGGCGAATCCATTCAGCATGCTGTTGTACACTACGCTTGTTTGTCCATTTTTGGAGTATTGCTGCACAGTGTGGGATCCTTATCAGGTAGATTTGACGGGGGACATTGAAAGAGTCCAAAGAAGGGCAGCTCGTTTCGTGGTCTCACGATACAGGGGAGACAACGTTACGGAAATGATACAGGATCTGGGATGGGAATCATTACAACAACGGCGCTTATCGCTGCGGCGTGGGCTACTTACGAAACTCCAATCGCCAACATTCTCTTCCGAATGCGAAAATATATTGTTGACTCCAAGGTAGAAATGATCATCAGAATAAAATACGAGAAATCAGACCTCGAACGGAGAGATTAACGTGTTCTTTCTTCCCGCGCGCTATTCGAGAATGGAATGGGAGATAAATAGTACAACGGTGCTTCGATGAACCCTCTGCCAGGCACTTAAATGTGATTTGCAGAGTATCCCATGTAGCAGTAAATGTACCCATCTGTACCGCGCTGCATTGTGTCTAGGTGTCAAAGGTAAACGTAGCCATGGACGTCGGGAGTGAAGTTGTATGTCATGCAGTTTGAGTCAAAACACGATGTTCCGTATCTGCATGAAAATCATTAATCAGCAAGGTGGCGTTCTTCTCACAAGGGAATCTCCCCATCGCACCCCCCTCAGATTTAGTTATAAGTTGGCGCAGTGGATAGGCCTTGAAAAACTGAACACAAATGAATCGAGAAAACAGGAAGAAGTTGTGTGGAACTATGAAAAAATAAGCAAAATATAAAAACTGAGCGGTCCATTCGGAAGATAAGCAACGTCAAGAAGGTGGTCAGGCTAGGAGTGCTGTGGTTCTGTGGCTAGCATGAAGATTTGTGGAGCCAGAGGATCTTGGGTCTAGCCTTTCCACACGCGAAAATTTTAATCTCATCATTTTGCTTGGAAATATGCAGGATTTGACAGTTTACTCACAGAAGAATTCGAAAAAGTTAAAAACACATGTTTTGAAAGAGCACAGGGAAAACTGTCCGACTGTGAAACTGTTGCATTCATTTGTGCGGTTTATGTGACAAATTATTATTTTTTCATTACTTTTTTGGGGGCGATTATCACATCCACAAGAAAACCTAAATCGGACAAGGTAGAATCTCTTTACCCATTCACCAAGTGTACAAGTTAGGTGGGTCGACAAAAGATTCCTGTCATATGACGCACATACCGTCACCAGTGTCGTATAGAATACATCAGACGAGTTTTCCTGTGGAGGAATCGTTTGACCTATCACCTTGCGATCAAGTGTTTTAGGTTCCCACTGGAGAGGCACTTCCTTTCGTCTACTAATCGCACGGTTTTGCCGTGCTGTCGCAAACCACAGACACTATACTTATTACAGCGAACAGAGACGTCAATGAACGGATGGACATAATTTTGCGAAAACAAAAATAATAAAATTTTCTTACGAGGGAAGGCTTGAACCAAGGACGTCTCACTCCATAGCTCTTCACACCAGGCACAGGACTACAGTGCTCCTATTCTCCCAATGTGTTCCTCTTTGCCTATCTTTCGCACGGACCGTTCGGTTTTTCTATTTTGCTTTTTGTTTCATAGTTCCACACATCTTCTTCCAGTTTTCTCAATTGATCCGTGTCCAGTTTTTACGGCATATCCACTGCGCCAGCTTATAACTAAATCTGAGTGGGGTGCGATGGGGAGGTTCCGTTGTCAGGGTTCCTCCGAGCTGAAATCCTAGAGTAGCGGTCATCAGCTGTTGTGATGGCCAGAGCGAGACAAGTCATCGACTTCCACGTCCCAACAACATCGCTTTGGTTCAATCAGAGACGTCTGGAAACTTCCTCTGATGAGTGTCCCTCATGACACAAGTAACAATGTGGATACGATCTCATTTCGGAACTGACCTTCTAGGCATAGCAGAACTACAGTCAATACTAGAACTGATCAGCCACCTTACCCACTCCGTCACATTGGCAATGGTCGTATGTGGTTGTTTACATGTTTGTGCTGGTTGAGTGACGCCTATGGACAATCAAAGGAACTGTGTTTATGATGCAATATACCGGGTGATCAAAAAGTCAGTATAAAATTGAAAACTTAATAAATCACGGAGTAATGTAGATAGAGAGGTAAAAATTGACACACAAGCTTGGAATGACATCGGGTTTTATTAGGACAAAAAAAAAACCAAAGTATTGGTAGACGCGTGAAAGATCTCTTGCGCGGCGTTTGGTGATGATCGTGTGCTGAGCCGCCACTTTCGTCATGCTTGGCCTCCCAGGTCCCCAGACCTCAGTCCGTGCGATTATTGGCTTTGGGGTTACCTGAAGTCGCAAATGTATCGTGATCGACCGACATCTCTAGAGATGCTGAAAGACAACATCCGACGCCAATGCCTCACCATAACTCCGGACATCCTTTACAGTGCTATTCACAACATTATTCCTCGACTACAGCTATTGTTGAGGAATGATGGTGAACATATTGAGCATTTCCTGTAAAGATCATCATCTTTGTTTTGCCTTAATTTGTGATGCTAATTATTGCTTTTCTGATCAGATGAAGCGCCATCTGTCGGAAATTTTTTGAACTTTCTTTTCTAATAAAAGCCCATGTCATTCCAAGCATGTGTGTCAATTTTAAACTCTCTATCCACATTATTCTGTGATTTATTAAGTTTTCAAATTTATACTGACTTTTTTATCACCCGGTACAAGACCACCCAGGTAGCAATACACAAAAGGATATTAAAATTAAAGAGCACATAACGCCGTTGTTTGAGATTTCATTAATAAGAGAATTAAAATAGTTATGTTGAAAGAAAATTGACAATGCAAAGTACTTCGACGGAAAATTATGTATGATAGAGTCACTGTGAACAGATGAGGCTTCGCTGTGAAGATCGGATGCGTGGCACAAGTCAGTGTTCAAAAAAATGTTCAAATGTTTGTATAGCTTATGGGACTTAACTACGGGTCATCAGTCCCTAAACTTACAAACTACTTATGAACTAGCTAGTACTAAAGACGGCACAAACATCCATGCCCTAGGTGGGATTCGAACCCCCGATCGCAGCGGCCGTGCATACCGTGACTGGCACGCCTCAAACCGCTCGGCCACCGCCGCCGGCCGTCAGTGTTCAGGAGACCTTGTAACGAAGGTAATGCAACATTTTTATGTGCGTAGAAACGTTACCTTTTTATGTTGCGCAAGGTGACGACGAGGTCACGTATTCCCAAGATGGACCAGTGGTTTGTGGATGTGGAGATGTCACCAAATATCGTCGCGTACTCGGTGGGCAAGACATCAGTGTTTGGTCACTTTGCATGCAGTTTACATGGCAGTAGATTGCCATCATCGCGGTCGGGACCGTCACAAAGCAGGCGACGAATCCGGACGCCACCAAAAACCTAATTTAGAGAGAAACATGATTCATTTGATACGTTTCCATTCATCTACGATCTAATCTGCTGTCTGCAATCGTAACTGCCCACGTCGTTAGGTAAACATGAAAACACGTCGTGGTCGTCTGCTGCGAAGCCGAGTCTTCACTAATGTGCGGAGGAACATTTGTTCCTGCACCAGCACTGTATTTTGTCGTTAGATCTTTCACAGGAAGTAAGGTAGGAAGATTAGGGTCTAACGCAGGCACGTCCAACTTTTCCTTTCCCAGAGTGTTCGCAAATGTGTTCAAGAGATGTCAGGCTGCTCTTTCCATAGAGTGACATCATTCTGAACATCTACTGTAAATAAAGGTAAGCTTAGGTTACTCAGATGGCAATGTCTTTTATACTTTAACCCAGTGTATGCGCCTGCGGCATAATAGAGTCCGAGAATCGGGCGCTGCCGTTGCCGGCGGATGCGGTGGCGGCGGCCGGGTGCCGTACCGCGCGATCCGCGGACGCCTGGCAGGCGTCTTTCGTGATGCACCCTGTATTTACGTTATCAAACGCATCTGAAGATAAGAATAAATTCTCGAAACGCGTCATAATGAACATGAAAAAGAGAAAAAAAAGTAACTTATGCTGTTTATCGTTATTTAAATTGTGAATAACACAGTTACAGAATTTCACGAAACATCGTTTGTGTTGGACGAAACTAAAAATTAATTCCATTTGCCAGCATCCTCAAAAGTTTTACCAGCAGCTTCACTTAACTCAGTTCTTCAAAATGATGTCACCCCTTGGCATTCCAGGTATGTAATCGTGGAACAAAATTCTGTTGAACCCGTTCTGATATCCGCGGTGTTGTCTGAAACAGTGACGCAGGCATGTCTCGTATCCAAGATGATTCACGTTGCACGGTTACCGCTGGCCATAGTGCTGATGGTATACTGCAAGAAAATGACTGCTTTGAGAACGTATTTCTTAGACTTTGCGATAGGCGCAGTGGTAATAATATTTGCTCCCCTACTATATGCTGCGGCTGAATGTGCTTGAATAGTCTGAGTTTAGTACCTGCTCACATCACAATTGATATCAGAGAAATATTAAGCGCAACGGTAAGCAACACTTGTATTCCATGCCGAAATCACTGCCATCAGGACGTGTGTGGAGGAGAATTTGCGTAGGTGCTACAAAGACCGTAGCATCTATATCTCTTCAGATTACCAGGCAGCCCTGAGATCACTGGCAGCTCCTGCAACAAGGTCTAAAATTGTTGCAGAATGTCACAGGATTATGGTGGAGCTAGGGGAAAGCAATAGAGTAAACCTAATGTGGGTCCCTAGCCACTCGGTGATCAGTGCCAACGAACATGCCGACAGATTAGCTAGGATGGGGGGCAGAGACTCCATTTATTGGACCGGAACCTGTCCTGACAATCACCAAGGCAATGATCAAATTGGAGCTACGTAACTGGCTCAGAAGACATCACGTAGAATATTAGACCATAGTCTATCAACAAAAACATGGCAAGGTAATGATGCCAAAGCCATGTTTTAAAAGAAACTCTGCAATCCTGGGCCTGAACAGGAGAGAGATTAGACTCATGGTTGGATTGCTCACAGGCCATGGAAATTTCAAAAAACACCTACATACAATGGGAATAACAGAAGAGGGCCCTAAATGTAGGATCTGTGATGACGGTGATGAAACTGCATCACATCTAATCTTCGAATACATTGCATTGGAGAGTAAAAGGCACAGAATATTTGGGACAACCAGACCCGAAGAAATTGTGTCTAATAAAGAACTGGTAAAGGGACTCCTTGTACTGTTCAAGGGCATTGGTTGGCTTTACTAGACATACAGGGAGCGATACCGCACAATAAACTTAGTTTCGGTGCGGGCAGTGGCGGGTTGTACCAAGACTGTTTTGGCTACCCTGAGAAAATCAAATCAAATGAAGCAACACTTACACAAAGCCAACGCATACAACACCGGGGACGGTAACTGTCTGCTGTAGTCATGCCTAAGAGAAAGAAAATAATGCATGGTGCTAGATTTAATTCTTTCCCTCTTATGTCTAATTACTATTTATGATAGAGGTGACTTGGAGGATTGTTATGGAACTGTTTTCACAACAGAAATTTGAATCGGATGTTGCAGGAAACAAGTTTTTTATTACAGGCTTGTAGATGCTACAAAATCATAATAATTGAAAGTAAATAAAAGAGACGAATAGTATCTCAATGGTCTCCTAATGTCTGGCGATATCTCCGATCACACTTTAAGGAAAGGAACAAGTTCACCCCCCTCCCCCCCCCCCCTCTCTCTCTCTCTCTCTCTCTCTCTCTCTCTCTCTCTCTCTCTCACTGTCGCGCCATTCTCATTCATCAGCATGCAATAGAAATATGCAGTATAAGTCGAATTATTCAGACTCACTGCTGCCTGCGTGTAGCTGTGTAGGTACGAACAAATGGAGTTGAAAAACTAGCCAAAGAAATGCCTGAGAGGCAGCAAAAATATCTTTAAACCAAAAAATTGTATTTTATGTTCAAATGTTTGTAATTCTATCGGACCCAACTGCGTGGTCATCAGTCCGTAGCTTACAAACTACTTAAACCTAGGTAAACTAACCTAAGGACAAACACACACACCCATGCCCCAGGGAGGACTCGAACCTCCACGGCGAGCAACCGCGCGCTCCGCAGCGAGACCGCTCGGCATTTAATGTTCAATTTTGGTATTAATCGTTGCTCTAATGGAGATGTTCATCAATGTTATAATGTATTAAGGATCCCTATTTCTTACATATGGCAAAACACACACCACATGGCCAGCTCAGCGTGCGCACACTATTCGACAAAATAATGTGGCAGGCAGCTCGCGATCCCCTCTAGCTTTGCTTCATTAACTGCCCCTATACTTTGCCAAGACAAACGGCGCCAACATGTGCACAAGTGCGAATCACAAAGAAAACATGTTCACTTGTTTGTGAACCTATTGGACCAGTCCCTAGACTTACAAATTACTTTAACTTACACTAAGGACAATACACACGCACACACAAACGTCCGAGGGAGAACACGAGCCTCCGGCGGGAACGGCCGCCCAGTCCGTAGCATGACGCCTTAGACCAAGCAACAAGAAAACATGGCAATAAAACAATTCTGCGTCACAAATTCAGATTCTTTATTCTTTTCAGATTCTTTATTCGCCGTCGACCACACATAGTGGAATATGTAGTCAGTAAGTTACAATTACATTCATTTAATATTCACATTATTTTTACAATTGCTTAACTTACATTACACATTTATACAATTTTTAAAAAAGGACCTTAATAACCAATTTCAATATTACATACATCAAAAAATTATCTCATACTATAGAATGGGTTCATAGGTAACCAGTTATACAGTTTATTTTTAAAATTATTAAAGGTTGTGGTAAAAACAGAATGTGGCAACTTATTAAAGAATTTAAGACAGTTAATTTTATGTGAGTTTCCTGTTTCTGTCAGTCTGTGCCTAGGAATATCAATGTTAGTTTTGCCTCTGCTGTCATGGTGGTGTACACAGTCTTAGTATAAAAAACTATTACGTTGTTCTTAACATGTATTAACGAGACATAGATAGAAAGATTTATCACTGCCGATATTTTTAATTTTGTGAACAGAAGACGTCCACGTTCCTTAGGTCCAACCTTACACATTCCTCGCAGTACTTTTATTGTGTTAGCAGAAAATCACTTATATGAGAAGCATGTCCCCATAGTAACAGACAGTAAGAATACATGAGACTTGAAAAGACCAAAGTATGCAGTCCTCAGATAATTCTTACTTTTTAAATCGGGTAATATCCGTATTAGGAATGTTACACGCGATAGCTTTTTACAGATATTGTTGATGTGGGGTTCACGGTTCATTCTTGAATAAATGCTTATGCCTAGCAATTTTACACATTTTGTTTCTACTTCTTTAGTTCAAAAATGTTCAAATGTTTGTAGAGCCTATGGGACTTAACTACGGGGTCATCAGTCCCTAAACTTACAAACTATGTGTGAACTACTTATAACTAAGGACGGCACAAATATCCATGCCCCAGAGGGGATTCGAACCCCCGACCGTAGTGGCCGTGCAGACCGTGACTGGAGCGCCTCAGTCCCCTCGGCCACCGCGGTCGGCCTTCTTTAGTTAGGACTAGATGTAGGTGTTGGGTTTTCTCCGGATTTCATACTAATTTGTTAGATGCAAACCAATTGAATGCTAGGTCAAACTTCTCTTGTGAAACCTGGTGTAAGATTGTCATTTCTTGATCTGTACTTATTAACGTTGTGTCATCTGCATAACAAATTACTGATTGAGGCCCAACAAAAAGTGGAAAATAATTATTGCAATAATGAGAAGAAATGGTCCAAGGACCGAGCTTTGAGGCACACCAGATGTGAACTCCTTTAGTGAAGATCGCCTGTCTGTAACTGCCACAAATTGTCTCCTTTTGTGTAAGTAGGAACTTACTGCTGCTAGTGATGCGCCATTTACTCCATAAAACTGCAGCTTGGCAAGTAAGATGTCAAATCATGGTTCTTTCGTGAGTACGTGCATAGCGATGGGGGATTCGAACCCCCGACGGGGAACGGCCTCCCGCATCGTAGCATAACGCCTCAATGCGCTCGGCCGCTCCACCGCGGCTCAGGGGTGTCGTACGATAGACAGTTTTCATCCGCCTTCTTAATTGTAGCGTGTCATAAAATGAAGTGCACTGCCAATCCGTTGTTTTTTTGTGTTTTGAGCAAAGTTTCGCAATTTCAATTTTTCAGTAACAATTTCATGAAGTAGTGGAATTTGCGGAACTTCCATAGCAAGGGCACTCAGTGTAAACTTCCGGTTGTGCTTAATGTTCTTTTCAATTGTGTGAACCAGTTAATCAGTAACCACACGCGGGCGTCCACTTCGTTCTTCATCGTGCACTTGATCACTTCTTTCGCTGAACAGCCTGACCCATCTTTTAACCATTGAATTACTCATAGCGTTTTGTCCGTAAACCTCGCAGATTTGTCGATGAATTTCCTTTGGTTTAACTTTCTTTACATTTAGAAAATTAATCACAGATCTGATTTCACACGCGGCGGCATTTTCAATTACGGCTGACATTATAAAGAAGCCCTGCAAAGCACACGCGACAGCAGAGAGGTGAGAGTGGTGTACATGTCTTTTCCTTGAGTCAGAGTAACTGCCGCGCATGCTTAGAACTGCGATCGTAGCGCTGCCGCAGACAGAAATAGAAACGGAACTTACTTTGCGGACGACCCTCATATTAGGAATATTCTCCCTTAGACCTGATAGTTAGGAATAAGTGAGCGCAAGAAAAGGCGACAGCACAAAATTACAGGTGTTAGGGCAAAGAAAAAGCTCTAAGAAAGGAATCACTTGGTAAGTAATACGAGCAGGGCCGGCCCAACAAATTCCACGCTCTAGACAAGTTATTGTAATGACGCCCCATTTAATAAAATCACAATAAAACATCTGTGTTCAATACACATTGCATAATTTTATTCAAATAAATAATGACAACATATACATTACATAAACGTATATCCCCATTACAATGGACACATCATACACTTTTATACAATAATGGTACTTTTTCATCGTTTTTATATTTTGTATTTTAAAAAGGTTTTGGTTGATATTTTACAGTAATTGATACAATTATAAGATTCATTATACAAAGAGTCACACAAAATTCAGTTTTCTTGCCTTGGCTTTTGCAAAATCTGAGACAATCTCCTGTAAATCAATTGTGGCTGCTGTCTCTCGTTCACTTGATAAAGTTGCCAACCACACTAGTCTTTCTTGAGTCATTGTGGATCGCAGATATGTTTATATAGTATTAATTTCCAGAAGCTGCACTCACCACTGGCTACAGACACAGGAAGAGTAAACAACACTCTTAGTGCAGTAACTAAATTAAGTACAATGTCTGTAAATCCATTTTTTACAAATATAACTCAGAACGTCCCGTGACCCTAAGTTATTAGGTACTCTGCTAGCAACAGCTTGTAATTAATTGCATAGATCAGTAGCATCACTATCTTTAGAGGCTTTGTAAGTTAGAGACTCTTCCGAATTAACAAATTCTTCAAGAACAGCCTTAGGATTTTTATTTTGTGCATCATGTATGTTGAACATACAGCCAAATACACGATTTAGGTTGTTAACCTAATGAAATCTGTGATATTCCTGGCCTATAGCCACTTCATATTTCTGGCCGTTGGCCGTTTCTTTGCTAACATCGTACGTGTCTTAAACGCGGAAGAAAGACAGAAGTTGAAATGTGGGGTGGGGAGCAGTAGCATATGGCACAGTAGGTGCTGGTTCCCGTGGGAAAGCCCGCCTATGTTACTGGTACTCTCCTCGCATTGGCTGCTGCATTTCACGTCACGTGATTTCCTTTGAAATTAGTTTTGTTTATTATATATTAAATATTAATTATTCAGAGCTGAGAATTTGTAATAAATATCTCTCAAGGACAGGCTAGATTTTGACAGTTTAAAAAGTTTACGGTGCCTTCTCTTATTGTAACAAGAGAAGAGCGATTTTGCAGAAGGCGCGCGACGGCCCTGTTTTGGCGCGAAACAGAGCGTCAGGTGCCCTCTCGCAACGCGCCATAGTTTCAGTTTCGAGCTGACCACTATACGCGCCGGACCGCGCCGGTCATGAGTAAAGTTTCGTATAATTGTGATAATAGTCGAGGTCTCAACATGAACTACGGGCAGCATAGGCCATTTCGTATTAACAATAGTTGTTCATATATTATTATTTATTTAATAAATGACATCCCTGACAATTAAAAAATCTCGCGAGTCGTTTCTTATGCTTCCAACATACAGAACTTATTTTAGCCTCACTTGTATGCTGTAGAAGAACCAACGACCTGTGTGCTGTCTTCTGCGATGGGGACACAACTATAGAAGACAACAGGTTAGTCAGAACTCTATGCTTTCTGTAAAGTCTTGGACAGCAACTACGGCACCTCGTGCGTACTGTAGGGCAGTACAAACGCACACTGCTACGCAACAGCATCCGCAAGGATGTGGAGGTTTTAGGGGACTTGTGGGAGGAAGCAGTATTAACTTCTCCGTCCGCAAATAAAACCCCAGGAAGCTTGTACATGGCATCCCTTGCGGGGATCAAACATTTCGGAACGAAATATACAGATACAGTGAGGCGATAAACGGTGGAAGTGATTCGCGAACTGTTAGACATCAAGAATTTTATAAATAAAGTGACCGTTAGCCAGTTGATGTAAGCGAGTGAAGCAAGTGCAAGTGTTGAGTTCGCGGTCCATTGGATTACGTAACTTCAAGAATCGAAGAGCTACAGAACGGCGGCGTCGCAACACTTCACCGGCCACGTCGACGGAACAACCACGCCCAGCGCCATAGCAGACAGAAGAGGGGTGCGGCGCCTGAAAGGAACGGCCGTAAACATCGCCAGCAGCGGCAGACGACGACTCCATCTATTAGCGGAGCTACAACCACCAGCCTTCACGTCGCAACAACTGCACATCGCGACGCGAGGAAAAAACAGGAGTAAGTGCCAACTCCTGTAAATTATAGTTAATTGTGTATGTCTGTTAATTAAATTTGGAAATTAAAAACTGGCGTAAAAAGTATATTAGAGATGGAAAATGAGGGAAAGACTAGGTATTATCTCAGAAGTAGGGACGGAGAATGTGTTCAAAATACAGGTAATGATCATTCAGGTCAACTACCTCAGATGCAGGGTGACAATGTCAGTCCATATTTTGTAGCGAATATGAGTGAATTGCAATCTAATATTATCCAGGATATGGAGATTAATCAGATCAATAGCACACATAATGTAGAACAAAGTGCTGTTGAAAATTTTGTAAGTGACGTACAGAGAGATACACAAGTTCGTTAATCTGTCGCTCCTAACCATACTGACGCGATTTACCACGTCATGACGTGGTAAATCTGGATGCAGCTGTCAGAGAAAATGTGTCTGGCGCCTGCATAACAGAGGAGCAGATGGAGATATCAAGTGACAGAATCCATAGCACAGCTTCAGCTGATACATTGCCAGTAGAAAGTAGTGGGGATAAGGAAGCTGGTATTGACAATAATAGTATATAAAATGCTTAGCGCCATGATAGCTAAATTAAATTAAAACATGCTTGCTAAGTTAGATCAATGCATGAATAAGTTTGATTAAAACATAGAAGAACAAAATCAGAACATCAATAAGTTGGTAAACGAAATTAATGCAAAATTTGATCAAAACAAAGAAGAACAAAATCAGTGGGCGAATGAAATTAAAACAGAACAAAAGCAAAGCATAAATAAGTTAGTAGCAAAACTTGACCAAAACATTGAAATATTAGACCGTGTGATAGAGGAAATACGTACACCAATGGCTAGTGTAAATAATAAAGTGCAGGGGAATTGTTAATGAAGAAAAAACAGAAAAGTGTTTTAAATAATTAGATTTGGAAATTTGTAAAAATGACGTTGTGCACAGGGTGGACTCTAAAGTAAGCAAAATTAACGAAAGATTACAGGTCAATAGTGACACGCTATCTACAGTTACAAATAATGTAGACTGTTTGAAAAAAGAAAAGGTTAGCGTTAGTAAAACATGTAAAGAGGGATATCTGTCACAGCAATCAGACATCGAAAAATGAACAGAAATGTAGCATTAATTGACAATAAAGTGTCACAGGTAGGCACATCATGTACAAGTAATGCAAATGCACTTCACAGTAAATTAACTGAGATCGAGCAGAAACTGAATGAGCTGCCTGATTCATGGAATCTAGTGGAAAATATTAGCACCAATGAAAATGAACTTGAGAGAAAACTTGAAGCGTGGGTGGAACAAGAACGTAAGAAAGGTATAAGTAACAAAGTTGATTTTGCAAATAATCCTTATTCATACAAATTTCACAATTTTTCAAAGACAGGTAATGTACATCCTGTTGCTTTCATCAGGCAGTTCGATGGTGTTGTTCCTAATAACATGACAGAACAACAAAAGATTAAATTCGTAGTGAGTAGGTTTGAAGGTGATGCAATTTTGTGGGGAACAGGAGCTATGAACATTTGTAAAACATATCAGGAGTTTGTCACTGCATTTCTCAATCAGTATTGGTCTGAAGGTACACAAAATAATACACACACTGAAGGCTTCATGAAAGACTACAAGTATAAATTTAAAGTCAAGACCCATGAACCTTTTAGATTTAAACCTTATTCAATCAAATTAGCCAAAAGAGAAGCGGTGAAGCAGGAGACTAAGAAAATGACAGAAATGAACATTATTGAAAGGTCTGGTAGTGTATATTCCAATTCTCTTGACAGCCCCAAAGAAAGATAATTCAGTTAGGATCACACTAGATGCAAAGGTTTTAAATAAAATTATATTACCACAGACGGATAGGCGCGAAATACTGGAGGAACTTGTTCAGAAGTTTCATAGAGTCAAGATATTAACAACCATAGACTATACTTCTAGCTTCTGGCAAACACTTGTAAAGGAAAATTGTTGCAAATACACTGCTTTTACATATGGAGGAAGGTGTTGTCAGTTCAGAGTGTTGCCTTTTGGTCTGAAAATATCAACATCTGCCTTCATATGCAAATAGATAGATGTACCTCAGGGGGCAATAGCGCTCTTTGCTTTGCCAGGTAACTGACGCCTACCAGGTACCCTAGTCAACTAGCAGCTTACTTCCTTTCCTTTCACGCTGTTAGTTCTTCCTCTTACTATTCAATCTGAACTCTTTTCTATCGTCTTTACTTTCTTCTCTATCCAAGTACCAGATTGCACAAAAACACTAATTTAGACGAGTAAATAAAAAACAGGATTTGACATCAGTAACCAGGAATATGAGATTTACGGACTTAATACGTACTGAATTTGGCTTAATGTGGGTATGTAACAATTATGGAGCATGGTAAATATTGTAACTCAGCAGTAAACATCTGCATAGCACGAGTTACCTTTACAAAGTTAAGTGGCAGGCACAGATTTCTCGGAACTAAACGTAATAGCTGACTAAATTATTGAAGGATTTTTTTATTCCAATACTGTTTACTCTGATTATTATAAGGTAATATATGACGCTGAGAAGAGGACGGCGCAACAACAGGTGAGTGAACTTAATGAAAATGACTGTTGGACATAGGCAATGTAAAACATGGTTTTATTATGAATGGTATGAGGAACGAGGTGTATGGTCTGCTATGTGTAGTTGTAAGCAAGTATTGAGAAGGTAGTAAGAAGGGTCAAGTACAGGTGACTGATAAATTCGGCCTGGAAATAGGCTCATAATTAAGAAGATAGTAAGGTGGTAAGAAGGGTCAAGTACAGGTGACTGATAAATTCGGCCTGGAAATAGGCTCATTATTGAGAATGTAGTGAAGCGGTAAGAAAGGGTCAAGTACAGGTGACTGGTGGATCCGGCCTGGAAGTCGACTCATTATGATTATATATGGTGTTTCCGGCGGCAGTGAAGTCGTCATTTGTGGAATATTGAAAATAGGTACGGGACGCAGTGTGTGCCTCACTCTACATTTTTTAAATTATAAATACACAGTAGCAGAAATGGCACCATTTTGAAATACATTTGTCCTATGCTCTTACACATACACATCTATGAATTAGTATATGTATAAATTATATGGTATTTTTTGACCTGTTTCGCCTCCACATAAACCTCAGGAAATCATATCACATAAGAGCGATAAACATCATGTACTATGGAATATATGTATCATACATTATGGAATTTCACGGTCAGCTGTCAATGAAAGCAACCATCCGTCTGTCGGAACTATATTCAGTCTTTTTGCAGCAAATGGTTTCTGTTGATTTCTGTGATCTGCATTTTGCATTAAATATTAAGCATTATGAGAAGCTATATGTAGCCTATTACAGTGAATATAAACGTGGCATCTGTTTGCCAACAGTACGGTATTAAATATTAGACATGGCATGAGTTGCCAATTGTAATATGGGAATATAAGTAACATCTGATGACAATATAGAGTATTGTCAATGAATGAAGGGTCAGTGACCCAATTAGGAAACGGATATATATGACTTAATATATCTTAAAGCGTGTCACGAAAGATAATTAAATATAAGTGTATGACAGAAAAGGTAACTGAAGAAATATGAAAAAGCGACTTAAACTATATGTTTAGTATTCTTGCAGGGCCGGCGCAAGCCCAAGTGCCGCCCGTGCGAGCTGCTAAATTGCAGCCCCCCCCCCCCCCCCACCCGTTGGTTCTCTTTTTCCTTTTTTACAAAACGTTTGTGAAATTTTATTTAAACCAATCTGTAGGAAAAGTCAGCAATCAATCGCAATTTTTGTTTCTACTTTTCAGATCTACCTAGGTTTCGCCCACTGAGTGGCCAGTTTCAAAGCTTTTAATATGTGCTTACATCTAATCCGTCATTTGCCAGTTACGTTCTGCACGACGATATAGATGTAAACATAACTCAAAGCATTGAGAATAGCCACTTTGTGCCAGAAATCTATGAAGATCTGAAAAATAAAAACAGTTGAAACGGCCAAAGAGTGGGGCGGAAGGCAATGGAGAGAGGAAGAATAACGAGATGGATTAACATAATAATGCAATAAATACACACTCGGGAATCGACGGGTACTGATGCTAGTCGAAATATATTAACTCACTGCACTGTAGAGTTGGCTACGGTTTCATGGTTTCGAAACCAGGTTTCGATACACACAACAGTTTCAGTGTTTCAAAACCGGCATCTTTCACGGTTTCGAAACCATGCGGTTTCATTCCGTTCTGTTTCGGATCACATTCACGGTCGATTGTCGATACACTGAAACCGTTTCTTCCTGTCGGTTTCACGGTTTCGTGTCGGTTTCACAACACCGGTGTTTCAAACCACGAATGCAGAAATGCGGAACAGACTAATGGTACCGAAATGTGGTGTTTCATTTTACTGAAGCTCCACAAAGATACACATAGAACTTACTAGTATATAAACCATTTAGAGAGTGTCAAATAGTAGTTGACATTCTTGAGTCTGCAGCTTATGATTACTGATATCAAGATTTGTTGGCAAGAGACTGCTGTATTCCGAAATGACATAATGTCTGCTTTATAAATGTAAAAGAACAATAAAACAACGTTCACTATTTGCAGTGACATAACCAGTTAAGTTCTAGGTTTATCTACCATATTAAAAACAGACGAGTGAAACTACATTCTTTAAAATAAGATACAACATGAAGCCTGAAATGACATTTCTTATACTGACAAGGGTAGATCGCATATTTAATCTCGTGTTAAAGAGTTGGTTTCTTATAAGCGAAAACGAAGTTACCTACTGTCGTTATAATTTTTCGACACTCGTGTGAAAAGAATTGCGGCGGTGGTGTAACGGTCAAGAAGCACAAGTGGTGAACTTGCCTCTCATTTTATTATTTTTGTAATTCCAAAGCATTAAGTTACTTGTGATTATTTAGTTTGCCCTTTATCCCATATAATTTATTTAGTATGTATAAAAAATAGCATTTATGATCCAACACTGTAATATGCGTACCGTATTGCAGTTTGTGAGTTCCTAACGGGGTAACTTTTACCTACCATACCGGCGGCCTCGTGTGACTGTTGGCAACATCAACAACACGGGAGAAAATCTTTATCAACATGTTCCGTACAGACCAAGAAGTAAATATATACTCTATGTTTGACAGGCTCTTGTATGTACCCTTGTCCACATAGTGAAAAATTTTGCCCTCCTAGAACGAAGATTTCATGGCAAAACATACATTGCTTCATAGTTTCGTGGTTTCGAAACAGTGTTTCGAAATAGTGTTTCGAAACCACAGATGGTACGGTTTCATTAGTTTCGAAACCGTCAGATGTTTCAGTTTTCCCATCTCTACTGCACTGCGGTTATTCATTTCAAAGAAGTGACCCTCGCCATCTGTCGTAATTTGCGTGTGTCAGTTGTGTCGTGTCTGATTATGGAATAAGGGGTAACAAATTAGTCATCGCCTTATCACGTCATTTTTCTGCGCTTCATTTTCATTCTAGCTACTGTGGTGACGCTTGCTTATTTGCCAATTTTTTTAAGTAACAGATCCTAAGCAAAACAAATTTTCCCATTCTGCATTCTTGAAGGAGAAAAATTCGAACTTATGTGCATGCGCCATACTAATTGAAGGTTATATGAAAAGCACTTAACTATTACATCCCAAGTTGCAAGAAATTCGGACGCACCAATTCTTCTGTTCTTGTGAAACTCAATGAAAGTGCGTCTGACCCAGTGTCTCCAGATTGAATTTTCGAATTTTCCCCATACCAGACAAAAAAATTCCCCAAAATGACACTATTTTGGAAAGTTTTCCCCAAATAGATTAAAACTACCTTTTTCTTCAAATTAACATTTGTCGGTAATGGCAACTTGAAGGGGTGTAACTACGTGTTCAGGGCCATAAAGTTATGGCATGTATCAGAAATTATATTACATAAAACAAAATTATTAATTTATCGATGAAAACATACAGCCTGTGTGATATTCCTGGCCTATGGCCACTTCATATTTCTGGCCGTTGGCCGTTTCTTTGCTAACATTGTACGTGCCTTAAACGCGGAAGAAAGACAGCAGTGCAGCATATGTTGAAATGTGGGGTGGGGAGCAGTAGCATATGGCGCAGTAGGTGCTGGTTCCCGTGGGAAAGCCCGCCTATGTTACTGGTGCTCTCCTCGCATTGGCTGCTGCATTTCACGTCACGTGATTTCTTTTGAAATTACTTTTTTTATTATAAACTAAATATTAATTATTCAGAGCTGAGAATTTGTAATAAATATCTCTCAAGGACAGGCTAGGTTTTGACAGTTTAAAAAGTTTAAGGTGCCTTCTCTTATTGTAACAAGAGAAGAGCGATTTTGCAGAAGGCGCGTGACGGCCCTTTTTTGGCGCGAAATAGAGCGTCAGGTGCCCTCTGGCAACGCGCCGCAGTTTCAGTCTCGAGCTGACCACTATACGCGCCGGACCGCGCCCGTCATGAGTAAAGATTTTTGCGTAAATGTGATAACAGTCGAGGTCTCAACATGAACTATGGGCAGCATAGGCCGTATCATACTAACAATAGTTGCTAATTTTTTTATTATTTATTTAATAAATGGCATCCCTGACAATTAAAAATCTCGCGAGTCGCTTATTATGCTTCCATCATAAAGAACTGTAGCCTCACTTGTATGCTGTAGAAGAACCAACGACCTGTGTGCTGTCTTCTGCGATGGGGACACAACTATAGAAGACAACAGGTTAGTCAGAACTCTATGCTTTCTGTAAAGTCTTGGACAGCAACTACGGCACCTCGTGCGTACTGTAGGGCAGTACAAACGCACACTGCTACGCAACAGCATCCGCAAGGATGTGGAGGTTTTAGGGGACTTGTGGGAGGAAGCAGTATTAACTTCTCCGTCCGCAAATAAAACCCCAGGAAGCTTGTACATGGCATCCCTTGCGGGGATCAAACATTTCGGAACGAAATATACAGATACAGTGAGGCGATAAACGGTGGAAGTGATTCGCGAACTGTTAGACATCAAGAATTTTATAAATAAAGTGACCGTTAGCCAGTTGATGTAAGCGAGTGAAGCAAGTGCAAGTGTTGAGTTCGCGGTCCATTGGATTACGTAACTTCAAGAATCGAAGAGCTACAGAACGGCGGCGTCGCAACACTTCACCGGCCACGTCGACGGAACAACCACGCCCAGCGCCATAGCAGACAGAAGAGGGGTGCGGCGCCTGAAAGGAACGGCCGTAAACATCGCCAGCAGCGGCAGACGACGACTCCATCTATTAGCGGAGCTACAACCACCAGCCTTCACGTCGCAACAACTGCACATCGCGACGCGAGGAAAAAACAGGAGTAAGTGCCAACTCCTGTAAATTATAGTTAATTGTGTATGTCTGTTAATTAAATTTGGAAATTAAAAACTGGCGTAAAAAGTATATTAGAGATGGAAAATGAGGGAAAGACTAGGTATTATCTCAGAAGTAGGGACGGAGAATGTGTTCAAAATACAGGTAATGATCATTCAGGTCAACTACCTCAGATGCAGGGTGACAATGTCAGTCCATATTTTGTAGCGAATATGAGTGAATTGCAATCTAATATTATCCAGGATATGGAGATTAATCAGATCAATAGCACACATAATGTAGAACAAAGTGCTGTTGAAAATTTTGTAAGTGACGTACAGAGAGATACTCAAGTTTGTCAATCTGTCGCTCCTAACCATACTGACGTGGTAAATCTGGAGGCAGCTGTCAGAGAAGATTTGTCTGGCGCCTACATAACAGAGGAGCAGATGGAGGTATCAAGTGACAGAAGCCATAGCACAGCTTCAACTGATACGTTGCCAGTAGAAAGTAGTGGAGAGAAGGAAACTGGTATTGACAATAATATTATATCAATGCTTAGTGATATGTTAGCTAAATTAAATCATAACATGCTTGCTAAGTTAGATCAAAACAAAGAAGAACAAAATCAAAGCATGAATAATTGGGGAAATGAAATTAAAACAGAACAAAATCAGAGCATAACTAAGTGGGCAAACGAAATTAATGCAAAATTTGATCAAAACAAAGAAGAACAAAGTAAGTTGGTGAATGAAATTAAAACAGAACAAAAACAAAGAATGAATAAGTTGGTGGAAAAACTTGACCAAAACATTGAAAGATTAGACCGTGTGATAGAGGAAATACGTACACCAATGGCTAGTGTAAATAATAAATTCCAAGGCTTAGAAAACAGGGTAATTAATAATGAAGAAAAAACAGAAAAGTGTTTTAAACAATTAGATTTGAACATTTGTAAAAATGACGTTTTGCACAGGGTGGACTCTGAAGTAAGCAAAATGAATGAAATATTACAGGTTAATAGTGACACGCTGTATACAGTTACAACTAATGTAGAGTGTTTGAGAAAAGAACAGGCTAGCGTTAGTATAACATGTAAATATGCATATCGGTCACGGCAATCACACATTGAAAAAATGAACAGAAATGTAGCATTAATTGAAAGTAAAGTGTCACAGGTAGGCACATCATGTACAAGTAATGCAAATGCACCTCACAGTAAATTAACAGAGATCGAGAAGAAACTGAATGAGCTGCCCGATTCATGTAATTTAGTGGAAAATATTAGCACCAATGAAAATGAACTTGAGAGAAAACTTGAAGCGTGGGTGGAACAGGAACGTAAGGAAGGTATAAGTAACATAGTTGTTGTTGCAAATGATCCTTATTCATACAAATTTCAAAATTTTTCAAAGACAGGTAGTGTACATCCTGTTGCTTTCATTAGGCAGTTCGATGGTGTTATTCCTAATAACATGACAGAACAACAAAAGATTAAATCCGTAGCGTGCAAATGTGAAGGTGATGCAGTTTCGTGGGTAACAGGAGCTATAAACATCTGTAAAACATATCAGGAATTTGTCACTGCATTAATCAACCAATATTGGTCTGAAAGTACACAAAATAATATACACACTGAAGGCCGCATGAAAAACTACAAGTATAAATTTAAAGTCAGGCCCAAAATAATTGAGGAACTTGTTCAGAAGTTTCATGGAGTCAAGATATTAAAAAGCATGGACTTGACTGCTAGCTTCTGGCAAATACAGCTAAAAGGAAATTGTTGCAAATACACTGCTTTTACATATGGAGGAAGGTGTTGTCAGTTCAGAGTGTTGCCTTTGGTCTGAAAATATCAACATCTGCCTTCATATGCAAATAGATAGATGTACCTCAGGGGGCAATAGCGCTCTTTGCTTTGCCAGGTAACTGACGCCTACCAGGTACCCTAGTCAACTAGCAGCTTACTTCCTTTCCTTTCACGCTGTTAGTTCTTCCTCTTACTATTCAATCTGAACTCTTTTCTATCGTCTTTACTTTCTTCTCTATCCAAGTACCAGATTGCACAAAAACACTAATTTAGACGAGTAAATAAAAAACAGGATTTGACATCAGTAACCAGGAATATGAGATTTACGGACTTAATACGTACTGAATTTGGCTTAATGTGGGTATGTAACAATTATGGAGCATGGTAAATATTGTAACTCAGCAGTAAACATCTGCATAGCACGAGTTACCTTTACAAAGTTAAGTGGCAGGCACAGATTTCTCGGAACTAAACGTAATAGCTGACTAAATTATTGAAGGATTTTTTTATTCCAATACTGTTTACTCTGATTATTATAAGGTAATATATGACGCTGAGAAGAGGACGGCGCAACAACAGGTGAGTGAACTTAATGAAAATGACTGTTGGACATAGGCAATGTAAAACATGGTTTTATTATGAATGGTATGAGGAACGAGGTGTATGGTCTGCTATGTGTAGTTGTAAGCAAGTATTGAGAAGGTAGTAAGAAGGGTCAAGTACAGGTGACTGATAAATTCGGCCTGGAAATAGGCTCATAATTAAGAAGATAGTAAGGTGGTAAGAAGGGTCAAGTACAGGTGACTGATAAATTCGGCCTGGAAATAGGCTCATAATTAAGAAGATAGTAAGGTGGTAAGAAGGGTCAAGTACAGGTGACTGATAAATTCGGCCTGGAAATAGGCTCATTATTGAGAATGTAGTGAAGCGGTAAGAAAGGGTCAAGTACAGGTGACTGGTGGATCCGGCCTGGAAGTCGACTCATTATGATTATATATGGTGTTTCCGGCGGCAGTGAAGTCGTCATTTGTGGAATATTGAAAATAGGTACGGGACGCAGTGTGTGCCTCACTCTACATTTTTTAAATTATAAATACACAGTAGCAGAAATGGCACCATTTTGAAATACATTTGTCCTATGCTCTTACACATACACATCTATGAATTAGTATATGTATAAATTATATGGTATTTTTTGACCTGTTTCGCCTCCACATAAACCTCAGGAAATCATATCACATAAGAGCGATAAACATCATGTACTATGGAATATATGTATCATACATTATGGAATTTCACGGTCAGCTGTCAATGAAAGCAACCATCCGTCTGTCGGAACTATATTCAGTCTTTTTGCAGCAAATGGTTTCTGTTGATTTCTGTGATCTGCATTTTGCATTAAATATTAAGCATTATGAGAAGCTATATGTAGCCTATTACAGTGAATATAAACGTGGCATCTGTTTGCCAACAGTACGGTATTAAATATTAGACATGGCATGAGTTGCCAATTGTAATATGGGAATATAAGTAACATCTGATGACAATATAGAGTATTGTCAATGAATGAAGGGTCAGTGACCCAATTAGGAAACGGATATATATGACTTAATATATCTTAAAGCGTGTCACGAAAGATAATTAAATATAAGTGTATGACAGAAAAGGTAACTGAAGAAATATGAAAAAGCGACTTAAACTATATGTTTAGTATTCTTGCAGGGCCGGCGCAAGCCCAAGTGCCGCCCGTGCGAGCTGCTAAATTGCAGCCCCCCCCCCCCCACCCGTTGGTTCTCTTTTTCCTTTTTTACAAAACGTTTGTGAAATTTTATTTAAACCAATCTGTAGGAAAAGTCAGCAATCAATCGCAATTTTTGTTTCTACTTTTCAGATCTACCTAGGTTTCGCCCACTGAGTGGCCAGTTTCAAAGCTTTTAATATGTGCTTACATCTAATCCGTCATTTGCCAGTTACGTTCTGCACGACGATATAGATGTAAACATAACTCAAAGCATTGAGAATAGCCACTTTGTGCCAGAAATCTATGAAGATCTGAAAAATAAAAACAGTTGAAACGGCCAAAGAGTGGGGCGGAAGGCAATGGAGAGAGGAAGAATAACGAGATGGATTAACATAATAATGCAATAAATACACACTCGGGAATCGACGGGTACTGATGCTAGTCGAAATATATTAACTCACTGCACTGTAGAGTTGGCTACGGTTTCATGGTTTCGAAACCAGGTTTCGATACACACAACAGTTTCAGTGTTTCAAAACCGGCATCTTTCACGGTTTCGAAACCATGCGGTTTCATTCCGTTCTGTTTCGGATCACATTCACGGTCGATTGTCGATACACTGAAACCGTTTCTTCCTGTCGGTTTCACGGTTTCGTGTCGGTTTCACAACACCGGTGTTTCAAACCACGAATGCAGAAATGCGGAACAGACTAATGGTACCGAAATGTGGTGTTTCATTTTACTGAAGCTCCACAAAGATACACATAGAACTTACTAGTATATAAACCATTTAGAGAGTGTCAAATAGTAGTTGACATTCTTGAGTCTGCAGCTTATGATTACTGATATCAAGATTTGTTGGCAAGAGACTGCTGTATTCCGAAATGACATAATGTCTGCTTTATAAATGTAAAAGAACAATAAAACAACGTTCACTATTTGCAGTGACATAACCAGTTAAGTTCTAGGTTTATCTACCATATTAAAAACAGACGAGTGAAACTACATTCTTTAAAATAAGATACAACATGAAGCCTGAAATGACATTTCTTATACTGACAAGGGTAGATCGCATATTTAATCTCGTGTTAAAGAGTTGGTTTCTTATAAGCGAAAACGAAGTTACCTACTGTCGTTATAATTTTTCGACACTCGTGTGAAAAGAATTGCGGCGGTGGTGTAACGGTCAAGAAGCACAAGTGGTGAACTTGCCTCTCATTTTATTATTTTTGTAATTCCAAAGCATTAAGTTACTTGTGATTATTTAGTTTGCCCTTTATCCCATATAATTTATTTAGTATGTATAAAAAATAGCATTTATGATCCAACACTGTAATATGCGTACCGTATTGCAGTTTGTGAGTTCCTAACGGGGTAACTTTTACCTACCATACCGGCGGCCTCGTGTGACTGTTGGCAACATCAACAACACGGGAGAAAATCTTTATCAACATGTTCCGTACAGACCAAGAAGTAAATATATACTCTATGTTTGACAGGCTCTTGTATGTACCCTTGTCCACATAGTGAAAAATTTTGCCCTCCTAGAACGAAGATTTCATGGCAAAACATACATTGCTTCATAGTTTCGTGGTTTCGAAACAGTGTTTCGAAATAGTGTTTCGAAACCACAGATGGTACGGTTTCATTAGTTTCGAAACCGTCAGATGTTTCAGTTTTCCCATCTCTACTGCACTGCGGTTATTCATTTCAAAGAAGTGACCCTCGCCATCTGTCGTAATTTGCGTGTGTCAGTTGTGTCGTGTCTGATTATGGAATAAGGGGTAACAAATTAGTCATCGCCTTATCACGTCATTTTTCTGCGCTTCATTTTCATTCTAGCTACTGTGGTGACGCTTGCTTATTTGCCAATTTTTTTAAGTAACAGATCCTAAGCAAAACAAATTTTCCCATTCTGCATTCTTGAAGGAGAAAAATTCGAACTTATGTGCATGCGCCATACTAATTGAAGGTTATATGAAAAGCACTTAACTATTACATCCCAAGTTGCAAGAAATTCGGACGCACCAATTCTTCTGTTCTTGTGAAACTCAATGAAAGTGCGTCTGACCCAGTGTCTCCAGATTGAATTTTCGAATTTTCCCCATACCAGACAAAAAAATTCCCCAAAATGACACTATTTTGGAAAGTTTTCCCCAAATAGATTAAAACTACCTTTTTCTTCAAATTAACATTTGTCGGTAATGGCAACTTGAAGGGGTGTAACTACGTGTTCAGGGCCATAAAGTTATGGCATGTATCAGAAATTATATTACATAAAACAAAATTATTAATTTATCGATGAAAACATACAGCCTGTGTGATATTCCTGGCCTATGGCCACTTCATATTTCTGGCCGTTGGCCGTTTCTTTGCTAACATTGTACGTGCCTTAAACGCGGAAGAAAGACAGCAGTGCAGCATATGTTGAAATGTGGGGTGGGGAGCAGTAGCATATGGCGCAGTAGGTGCTGGTTCCCGTGGGAAAGCCCGCCTATGTTACTGGTGCTCTCCTCGCATTGGCTGCTGCATTTCACGTCACGTGATTTCTTTTGAAATTACTTTTTTTATTATAAACTAAATATTAATTATTCAGAGCTGAGAATTTGTAATAAATATCTCTCAAGGACAGGCTAGGTTTTGACAGTTTAAAAAGTTTAAGGTGCCTTCTCTTATTGTAACAAGAGAAGAGCGATTTTGCAGAAGGCGCGTGACGGCCCTTTTTTGGCGCGAAATAGAGCGTCAGGTGCCCTCTGGCAACGCGCCGCAGTTTCAGTCTCGAGCTGACCACTATACGCGCCGGACCGCGCCCGTCATGAGTAAAGATTTTTGCGTAAATGTGATAACAGTCGAGGTCTCAACATGAACTATGGGCAGCATAGGCCGTATCATACTAACAATAGTTGCTAATTTTTTTATTATTTATTTAATAAATGGCATCCCTGACAATTAAAAATCTCGCGAGTCGCTTATTATGCTTCCATCATAAAGAACTGTAGCCTCACTTGTATGCTGTAGAAGAACCAACGACCTGTGTGCTGTCTTCTGCGATGGGGACACAACTATAGAAGACAACAGGTTAGTCAGAACTCTATGCTTTCTGTAAAGTCTTGGACAGCAACTACGGCACCTCGTGCGTACTGTAGGGCAGTACAAACGCACACTGCTACGCAACAGCATCCGCAAGGATGTGGAGGTTTTAGGGGACTTGTGGGAGGAAGCAGTATTAACTTCTCCGTCCGCAAATAAAACCCCAGGAAGCTTGTACATGGCATCCCTTGCGGGGATCAAACATTTCGGAACGAAATATACAGATACAGTGAGGCGATAAACGGTGGAAGTGATTCGCGAACTGTTAGACATCAAGAATTTTATAAATAAAGTGACCGTTAGCCAGTTGATGTAAGCGAGTGAAGCAAGTGCAAGTGTTGAGTTCGCGGTCCATTGGATTACGTAACTTCAAGAATCGAAGAGCTACAGAACGGCGGCGTCGCAACACTTCACCGGCCACGTCGACGGAACAACCACGCCCAGCGCCATAGCAGACAGAAGAGGGGTGCGGCGCCTGAAAGGAACGGCCGTAAACATCGCCAGCAGCGGCAGACGACGACTCCATCTATTAGCGGAGCTACAACCACCAGCCTTCACGTCGCAACAACTGCACATCGCGACGCGAGGAAAAAACAGGAGTAAGTGCCAACTCCTGTAAATTATAGTTAATTGTGTATGTCTGTTAATTAAATTTGGAAATTAAAAACTGGCGTAAAAAGTATATTAGAGATGGAAAATGAGGGAAAGACTAGGTATTATCTCAGAAGTAGGGACGGAGAATGTGTTCAAAATACAGGTAATGATCATTCAGGTCAACTACCTCAGATGCAGGGTGACAATGTCAGTCCATATTTTGTAGCGAATATGAGTGAATTGCAATCTAATATTATCCAGGATATGGAGATTAATCAGATCAATAGCACACATAATGTAGAACAAAGTGCTGTTGAAAATTTTGTAAGTGACGTACAGAGAGATACTCAAGTTTGTCAATCTGTCGCTCCTAACCATACTGACGTGGTAAATCTGGAGGCAGCTGTCAGAGAAGATTTGTCTGGCGCCTACATAACAGAGGAGCAGATGGAGGTATCAAGTGACAGAAGCCATAGCACAGCTTCAACTGATACGTTGCCAGTAGAAAGTAGTGGAGAGAAGGAAACTGGTATTGACAATAATATTATATCAATGCTTAGTGATATGTTAGCTAAATTAAATCATAACATGCTTGCTAAGTTAGATCAAAACAAAGAAGAACAAAATCAAAGCATGAATAATTGGGGAAATGAAATTAAAACAGAACAAAATCAGAGCATAACTAAGTGGGCAAACGAAATTAATGCAAAATTTGATCAAAACAAAGAAGAACAAAGTAAGTTGGTGAATGAAATTAAAACAGAACAAAAACAAAGAATGAATAAGTTGGTGGAAAAACTTGACCAAAACATTGAAAGATTAGACCGTGTGATAGAGGAAATACGTACACCAATGGCTAGTGTAAATAATAAATTCCAAGGCTTAGAAAACAGGGTAATTAATAATGAAGAAAAAACAGAAAAGTGTTTTAAACAATTAGATTTGAACATTTGTAAAAATGACGTTTTGCACAGGGTGGACTCTGAAGTAAGCAAAATGAATGAAATATTACAGGTTAATAGTGACACGCTGTATACAGTTACAACTAATGTAGAGTGTTTGAGAAAAGAACAGGCTAGCGTTAGTATAACATGTAAATATGCATATCGGTCACGGCAATCACACATTGAAAAAATGTACAGAAATGTAGCATTAATTGAAAGTAAAGTGTCACAGGTAGGCACATCATGTACAAGTAATGCAAATGCACCTCACAGTAAATTAACAGAGATCGAGAAGAAACTGAATGAGCTGCCCGATTCATGTAATTTAGTGGAAAATATTAGCACCAATGAAAATGAACTTGAGAGAAAACTTGAAGCGTGGGTGGAACAGGAACGTAAGGAAGGTATAAGTAACATAGTTGTTGTTGCAAATGATCCTTATTCATACAAATTTCAAAATTTTTCAAAGACAGGTAGTGTACATCCTGTTGCTTTCATTAGGCAGTTCGATGGTGTTATTCCTAATAACATGACAGAACAACAAAAGATTAAATCCGTAGCGTGCAAATGTGAAGGTGATGCAGTTTCGTGGGTAACAGGAGCTATAAACATCTGTAAAACATATCAGGAATTTGTCACTGCATTAATCAACCAATATTGGTCTGAAAGTACACAAAATAATATACACACTGAAGGCCGCATGAAAAACTACAAGTATAAATTTAAAGTCAGGCCCAAAATAATTGAGGAACTTGTTCAGAAGTTTCATGGAGTCAAGATATTAAAAAGCATGGACTTGACTGCTAGCTTCTGGCAAATACAGCTAAAAGGAAATTGTTGCAAATACACTGCTTTTACATATGGAGGAAGGTGTTGTCAGTTCAGAGTGTTGCCTTTGGTCTGAAAATATCAACATCTGCCTTCATATGCAAATAGATAGATGTACCTCAGGGGGCAATAGCGCTCTTTGCTTTGCCAGGTAACTGACGCCTACCAGGTACCCTAGTCAACTAGCAGCTTACTTCCTTTCCTTTCACGCTGTTAGTTCTTCCTCTTACTATTCAATCTGAACTCTTTTCTATCGTCTTTACTTTCTTCTCTATCCAAGTACCAGATTGCACAAAAACACTAATTTAGACGAGTAAATAAAAAACAGGATTTGACATCAGTAACCAGGAATATGAGATTTACGGACTTAATACGTACTGAATTTGGCTTAATGTGGGTATGTAACAATTATGGAGCATGGTAAATATTGTAACTCAGCAGTAAACATCTGCATAGCACGAGTTACCTTTACAAAGTTAAGTGGCAGGCACAGATTTCTCGGAACTAAACGTAATAGCTGACTAAATTATTGAAGGATTTTTTTATTCCAATACTGTTTACTCTGATTATTATAAGGTAATATATGACGCTGAGAAGAGGACGGCGCAACAACAGGTGAGTGAACTTAATGAAAATGACTGTTGGACATAGGCAATGTAAAACATGGTTTTATTATGAATGGTATGAGGAACGAGGTGTATGGTCTGCTATGTGTAGTTGTAAGCAAGTATTGAGAAGGTAGTAAGAAGGGTCAAGTACAGGTGACTGATAAATTCGGCCTGGAAATAGGCTCATAATTAAGAAGATAGTAAGGTGGTAAGAAGGGTCAAGTACAGGTGACTGATAAATTCGGCCTGGAAATAGGCTCATTATTGAGAATGTAGTGAAGCGGTAAGAAAGGGTCAAGTACAGGTGACTGGTGGATCCGGCCTGGAAGTCGACTCATTATGATTATATATGGTGTTTCCGGCGGCAGTGAAGTCGTCATTTGTGGAATATTGAAAATAGGTACGGGACGCAGTGTGTGCCTCACTCTACATTTTTTAAATTATAAATACACAGTAGCAGAAATGGCACCATTTTGAAATACATTTGTCCTATGCTCTTACACATACACATCTATGAATTAGTATATGTATAAATTATATGGTATTTTTTGACCTGTTTCGCCTCCACATAAACCTCAGGAAATCATATCACATAAGAGCGATAAACATCATGTACTATGGAATATATGTATCATACATTATGGAATTTCACGGTCAGCTGTCAATGAAAGCAACCATCCGTCTGTCGGAACTATATTCAGTCTTTTTGCAGCAAATGGTTTCTGTTGATTTCTGTGATCTGCATTTTGCATTAAATATTAAGCATTATGAGAAGCTATATGTAGCCTATTACAGTGAATATAAACGTGGCATCTGTTTGCCAACAGTACGGTATTAAATATTAGACATGGCATGAGTTGCCAATTGTAATATGGGAATATAAGTAACATCTGATGACAATATAGAGTATTGTCAATGAATGAAGGGTCAGTGACCCAATTAGGAAACGGATATATATGACTTAATATATCTTAAAGCGTGTCACGAAAGATAATTAAATATAAGTGTATGACAGAAAAGGTAACTGAAGAAATATGAAAAAGCGACTTAAACTATATGTTTAGTATTCTTGCAGGGCCGGCGCAAGCCCAAGTGCCGCCCGTGCGAGCTGCTAAATTGCAGCCCCCCCCCCCCCCCACCCGTTGGTTCTCTTTTTCCTTTTTTACAAAACGTTTGTGAAATTTTATTTAAACCAATCTGTAGGAAAAGTCAGCAATCAATCGCAATTTTTGTTTCTACTTTTCAGATCTACCTAGGTTTCGCCCACTGAGTGGCCAGTTTCAAAGCTTTTAATATGTGCTTACATCTAATCCGTCATTTGCCAGTTACGTTCTGCACGACGATATAGATGTAAACATAACTCAAAGCATTGAGAATAGCCACTTTGTGCCAGAAATCTATGAAGATCTGAAAAATAAAAACAGTTGAAACGGCCAAAGAGTGGGGCGGAAGGCAATGGAGAGAGGAAGAATAACGAGATGGATTAACATAATAATGCAATAAATACACACTCGGGAATCGACGGGTACTGATGCTAGTCGAAATATATTAACTCACTGCACTGTAGAGTTGGCTACGGTTTCATGGTTTCGAAACCAGGTTTCGATACACACAACAGTTTCAGTGTTTCAAAACCGGCATCTTTCACGGTTTCGAAACCATGCGGTTTCATTCCGTTCTGTTTCGGATCACAATCACGGTCGATTGTCGATACACTGAAACCGTTTCTTCCTGTCGGTTTCACGGTTTCGTGTCGGTTTCACAACACCGGTGTTTCAAACCACGAATGCAGAAATGCGGAACAGACTAATGGTACCGAAATGTGGTGTTTCATTTTACTGAAGCTCCACAAAGATACACATAGAACTTACTAGTATATAAACCATTTAGAGAGTGTCAAATAGTAGTTGACATTCTTGAGTCTGCAGCTTATGATTACTGATATCAAGATTTGTTGGCAAGAGACTGCTGTATTCCGAAATGACATAATGTCTGCTTTATAAATGTAAAAGAACAATAAAACAACGTTCACTATTTGCAGTGACATAACCAGTTAAGTTCTAGGTTTATCTACCATATTAAAAACAGACGAGTGAAACTACATTCTTTAAAATAAGATACAACATGAAGCCTGAAATGACATTTCTTATACTGACAAGGGTAGATCGCATATTTAATCTCGTGTTAAAGAGTTGGTTTCTTATAAGCGAAAACGAAGTTACCTACTGTCGTTATAATTTTTCGACACTCGTGTGAAAAGAATTGCGGCGGTGGTGTAACGGTCAAGAAGCACAAGTGGTGAACTTGCCTCTCATTTTATTATTTTTGTAATTCCAAAGCATTAAGTTACTTGTGATTATTTAGTTTGCCCTTTATCCCATATAATTTATTTAGTATGTATAAAAAATAGCATTTATGATCCAACACTGTAATATGCGTACCGTATTGCAGTTTGTGAGTTCCTAACGGGGTAACTTTTACCTACCATACCGGCGGCCTCGTGTGACTGTTGGCAACATCAACAACACGGGAGAAAATCTTTATCAACATGTTCCGTACAGACCAAGAAGTAAATATATACTCTATGTTTGACAGGCTCTTGTATGTACCCTTGTCCACATAGTGAAAAATTTTGCCCTCCTAGAACGAAGATTTCATGGCAAAACATACATTGCTTCATAGTTTCGTGGTTTCGAAACAGTGTTTCGAAATAGTGTTTCGAAACCACAGATGGTACGGTTTCATTAGTTTCGAAACCGTCAGATGTTTCAGTTTTCCCATCTCTACTGCACTGCGGTTATTCATTTCAAAGAAGTGACCCTCGCCATCTGTCGTAATTTGCGTGTGTCAGTTGTGTCGTGTCTGATTATGGAATAAGGGGTAACAAATTAGTCATCGCCTTATCACGTCATTTTTCTGCGCTTCATTTTCATTCTAGCTACTGTGGTGACGCTTGCTTATTTGCCAATTTTTTTAAGTAACAGATCCTAAGCAAAACAAATTTTCCCATTCTGCATTCTTGAAGGAGAAAAATTCGAACTTATGTGCATGCGCCATACTAATTGAAGGTTATATGAAAAGCACTTAACTATTACATCCCAAGTTGCAAGAAATTCGGACGCACCAATTCTTCTGTTCTTGTGAAACTCAATGAAAGTGCGTCTGACCCAGTGTCTCCAGATTGAATTTTCGAATTTTCCCCATACCAGACAAAAAAATTCCCCAAAATGACACTATTTTGGAAAGTTTTCCCCAAATAGATTAAAACTACCTTTTTCTTCAAATTAACATTTGTCGGTAATGGCAACTTGAAGGGGTGTAACTACGTGTTCAGGGCCATAAAGTTATGGCATGTATCAGAAATTATATTACATAAAACAAAATTATTAATTTATCGATGAAAACATACAGCCTGTGTGATATTCCTGGCCTATGGCCACTTCATATTTCTGGCCGTTGGCCGTTTCTTTGCTAACATTGTACGTGCCTTAAACGCGGAAGAAAGACAGCAGTGCAGCATATGTTGAAATGTGGGGTGGGGAGCAGTAGCATATGGCGCAGTAGGTGCTGGTTCCCGTGGGAAAGCCCGCCTATGTTACTGGTGCTCTCCTCGCATTGGCTGCTGCATTTCACGTCACGTGATTTCTTTTGAAATTACTTTTTTTATTATAAACTAAATATTAATTATTCAGAGCTGAGAATTTGTAATAAATATCTCTCAAGGACAGGCTAGGTTTTGACAGTTTAAAAAGTTTAAGGTGCCTTCTCTTATTGTAACAAGAGAAGAGCGATTTTGCAGAAGGCGCGTGACGGCCCTTTTTTGGCGCGAAATAGAGCGTCAGGTGCCCTCTGGCAACGCGCCGCAGTTTCAGTCTCGAGCTGACCACTATACGCGCCGGACCGCGCCCGTCATGAGTAAAGATTTTTGCGTAAATGTGATAACAGTCGAGGTCTCAACATGAACTATGGGCAGCATAGGCCGTATCATACTAACAATAGTTGCTAATTTTTTTATTATTTATTTAATAAATGGCATCCCTGACAATTAAAAATCTCGCGAGTCGCTTATTATGCTTCCATCATAAAGAACTGTAGCCTCACTTGTATGCTGTAGAAGAACCAACGACCTGTGTGCTGTCTTCTGCGATGGGGACACAACTATAGAAGACAACAGGTTAGTCAGAACTCTATGCTTTCCGTAAAGTCTTGGACAGCAACTACGGCACCTCGTGCGTACTGTAGGGCAGTACAAACGCACACTGCTACGCAACAGCATCCGCAAGGATGTGGAGGTTTTAGGGGACTTGTGGGAGGAAGCAGTATTAACTTCTCCGTCCGCAAATAAAACCCCAGGAAGCTTGTACATGGCATCCCTTGCGGGGATCAAACATTTCGGAACGAAATATACAGATACAGTGAGGCGATAAACGGTGGAAGTGATTCGCGAACTGTTAGACATCAAGAATTTTATAAATAAAGTGACCGTTAGCCAGTTGATGTAAGCGAGTGAAGCAAGTGCAAGTGTTGAGTTCGCGGTCCATTGGATTACGTAACTTCAAGAATCGAAGAGCTACAGAACGGCGGCGTCGCAACACTTCACCGGCCACGTCGACGGAACAACCACGCCCAGCGCCATAGCAGACAGAAGAGGGGTGCGGCGCCTGAAAGGAACGGCCGTAAACATCGCCAGCAGCGGCAGACGACGACTCCATCTATTAGCGGAGCTACAACCACCAGCCTTCACGTCGCAACAACTGCACATCGCGACGCGAGGAAAAAACAGGAGTAAGTGCCAACTCCTGTAAATTATAGTTAATTGTGTATGTCTGTTAATTAAATTTGGAAATTAAAAACTGGCGTAAAAAGTATATTAGAGATGGAAAATGAGGGAAAGACTAGGTATTATCTCAGAAGTAGGGACGGAGAATGTGTTCAAAATACAGGTAATGATCATTCAGGTCAACTACCTCAGATGCAGGGTGACAATGTCAGTCCATATTTTGTAGCGAATATGAGTGAATTGCAATCTAATATTATCCAGGATATGGAGATTAATCAGATCAATAGCACACATAATGTTGAACAAAGTGCTGTTGAAAATTTTGTAAGTGACGTACAGAGAGATACTCAAGTTTGTCAATCTGTCGCTCCTAACCATACTGACGTGGTAAATCTGGAGGCAGCTGTCAGAGAAGATTTGTCTGGCGCCTACATAACAGAGGAGCAGATGGAGGTATCAAGTGACAGAAGCCATAGCACAGCTTCAACTGATACGTTGCCAGTAGAAAGTAGTGGAGAGAAGGAAACTGGTATTGACAATAATATTATATCAATGCTTAGTGATATGTTAGCTAAATTAAATCATAACATGCTTGCTAAGTTAGATCAAAACAAAGAAGAACAAAATCAAAGCATGAATAATTGGGGAAATGAAATTAAAACAGAACAAAATCAGAGCATAACTAAGTGGGCAAACGAAATTAATGCAAAATTTGATCAAAACAAAGAAGAACAAAGTAAGTTGGTGAATGAAATTAAAACAGAACAAAAACAAAGAATGAATAAGTTGGTGGAAAAACTTGACCAAAACATTGAAAGATTAGACCGTGTGATAGAGGAAATACGTACACCAATGGCTAGTGTAAATAATAAATTCCAAGGCTTAGAAAACAGGGTAATTAATAATGAAGAAAAAACAGAAAAGTGTTTTAAACAATTAGATTTGAACATTTGTAAAAATGACGTTTTGCACAGGGTGGACTCTGAAGTAAGCAAAATGAATGAAATATTACAGGTTAATAGTGACACGCTGTATACAGTTACAACTAATGTAGAGTGTTTGAGAAAAGAACAGGCTAGCGTTAGTATAACATGTAAATATGCATATCGGTCACGGCAATCACACATTGAAAAAATGAACAGAAATGTAGCATTAATTGAAAGTAAAGTGTCACAGGTAGGCACATCATGTACAAGTAATGCAAATGCACCTCACAGTAAATTAACAGAGATCGAGAAGAAACTGAATGAGCTGCCCGATTCATGTAATTTAGTGGAAAATATTAGCACCAATGAAAATGAACTTGAGAGAAAACTTGAAGCGTGGGTGGAACAGGAACGTAAGGAAGGTATAAGTAACATAGTTGTTGTTGCAAATGATCCTTATTCATACAAATTTCAAAATTTTTCAAAGACAGGTAGTGTACATCCTGTTGCTTTCATTAGGCAGTTCGATGGTGTTATTCCTAATAACATGACAGAACAACAAAAGATTAAATCCGTAGCGTGCAAATGTGAAGGTGATGCAGTTTCGTGGGTAACAGGAGCTATAAACATCTGTAAAACATATCAGGAATTTGTCACTGCATTAATCAACCAATATTGGTCTGAAAGTACACAAAATAATATACACACTGAAGGCCGCATGAAAAACTACAAGTATAAATTTAAAGTCAGGCCCAAAATAATTGAGGAACTTGTTCAGAAGTTTCATAGAGTCAAGATATTAACAACCATAGACTTTACTTCTAGCTTCTGGCAAACACTTGTAAAGGAAAATTGTTGCAAATACACTGCTTTTACATATGGAGGAAGGTGTTGTCAGTTCAGAGTGTTGCCTTTTGGTCTGAAAATATCAACATCTGCCTTCATATGCAAATAGATAGATGTACCTCAGGGGGCAATAGCGCTCTTTGCTTTGCCAGGTAACTGACGCCTACCAGGTACCCTAGTCAACTAGCAGCTTACTTCCTTTCCTTTCACGCTGTTAGTTCTTCCTCTTACTATTCAATCTGAACTCTTTTCTATCGTCTTTACTTTCTTCTCTATCCAAGTACCAGATTAAACGAAAACACTAATATAGACGAGTAAATAAAAACAGGATTTGACATGAGTAAACAGAAATAAGTGATTTACAGACTTAATACGTACTGAATTTGGCTTTATGAGAGTATGTAACAAATATGGAGTATGGTAAATATTGTAACTCAGCAGTAAACATCTGCATAGCACGAGTTATCTTTACAAAGTTAATTGGCAGACACAGATCTTCTCAGAACCAAACACAACATTAAAAATAGCTGACTACATTATTGGTGGATTTTTATTTAATTTATTCAAAGATTGTTTACACTGATGATTTTAATGTAATATATGACGCTGAGAACAGGTGAGTGAATGAAAATGACTGTTGGACATAGGCAATGTAAAACATGGTTTTATTCTGAATGGTATGAGGAACAAGGTGTATAGTATGCTATGTGTAGTTTTAAGCAAGTATTGAGAAGGTAGTAAGAAGGGTCAAGTACAGGTGACTGATAAATTCGGCCTCAAAATAGGCTCATTACCAAGAAGGTAGTAAGGTGGTAAGAAGGGTCAAGTACAGGTGACTGGTAGATCCAGCCTGGAAGTCGACTCATTATGATTGTATATGGTATTTCAGGCGGCAGTGAAGTCGTCAGTTGTATAATATTGAAAATAGGTAGGGGACGCAGTGTGTGCCTCACTCTACTTTTTTTTTTTTAAATTAGAACTACACAGTAGCAGAAATGGCACCATTTTTTGAATACATTTGTCCTATGCTCTTACACATACACATCTATGAATAAGTATATGTATAAATTATATGATATTTTTGACCCGTTTCGTATCCACATAAACCTCAGGAAATCATAACACATCAGAGCGATAAACAACATATACTATGGAAAATGTATATCTTACATAATGGAATTTCACCATCAGCTGTCAATGAAAGCAACCATCCGTCAGTCGAAATTATATTTTGCGTTTATGCAGCAAATGGTCTCTGTTGATTTCTGTGATCTGCATTTTGCATTAAATATTGAGCATTATCACAAGCTACATGTAGCCTATTACAGTGAATATAAACGTGGCATCTGTTTGCCAACAGTACGGTATTAAATATTAGACATGGCATGTGTTGACAATTTTAACATGGGAATAGACGTAACATCTGGTGACAATATAGAGTATTGTCAATGAATGAAGGGTCAATGAACTAATTAGGAAACAAATATATATGACTTAAAATATATTGAAGTGTGTCACAAAAGATAATTAAACGTAAATTTATGACTGAATGGGTAACTGAAGAAATATGGGAAAGGTCAATGATCTTAAACTTAATGGGTAATTACCAAACACTGAATGTGTATTATTCTTGATTCAATATGCAAAATGTCTGCATTGATTTGATTTTATAAATGTATTTGTATGCATACATTCTATGTACCACTTTATGTATATCCTTTGTATGTACAAGCGTGTGAAGCCAGCAGTACAAAGTAGGATACGAGAAAAATTATTAAAAATATAAAGTCATGAGTGCCTAGTGTTGAGTTTGCACTCAATGCGTGTGTCAAAAGTGAAAAAGCTGAAAGTGAGTAGGCAATTCAATTAATAAAAAGAGAAAGTGTTGATAGGTGGACGGCATTGTGCCGATATAAGTGATAAATGACCTCGTGCCAAAAAAAAAAAAAAAAAAAAAAAAAAAAAAATAGTTTCATTTGTTGTGATGGTTTTGATGGACGGCAATGTGCCGAAAGTTAGTAATTTTATGTAAGGCAGTATACTATGTGTTGTGGTGGTATTGATGGACGGCAATGTGCCGAGAATTTAATTGGTGTTATAAGAGGCCATGAGCCGAAAGTCTAAATGTCATATGTTCAAATGGCAAGGTGCCAATGAATTTTGTAAACATGGACGGCAATGCGCCGATTTTAAATCACAACTATTGAGAGGCTTTATGCCTGCTGTATTTCCTTGAAGTATTCAAGTATGTTTCTATACTTTTTTGTGTAATCATTTTTGATTTAGATGGGACAATTCAGAAGTAATGGTTTAAAGATTTATGTAAGTCCTTGAGAGATACTGGGTACTATTTTTCAAAATTTAGAGGGTTTCTTATTTCCAACTTGTCTGTTGTCTTCTAGAACATTCCAAGTTTGGAAATCTCCGAAGGAAGGGGATGTGTGATATTCCTGGCCTATGGCCACTTCATATTTCTGGCCGCTGGCCGTTTCTTTGCTAACATTGTACGTGCCTTAAACGCGGAAGAAAGACAGCAGTGCAGCATATGTTGAAATGTGGGGTGGGGAGCAGTAGCATATGGCACAGTAGGTGCTGGTTTCCGTGGGAAAGCCCGCCTATGTTACTGGTGCTCTCCTCGCATTGGCTGCTGCATTTCACGTCACGTGATTTCTTTTGAAATTACTTTTTTTATTATAAACTAAATATTAATTATTCAGAGCTGAGAATTTGTAATAAATATCTCTCAGAGACAGGCTAGATTTTGACAGTTTAAAAAGTTTAAGGTGCCTTCTCTTATTGTAACAAGAGAAGAGCGACTTTGCAGAAGGCGCGCGACGGCCCTGTTTTGGCGCGAAACAGAGCGTCAGGTGCCCTCTAGTCTCGCAACGCGCCGCAGTTTCAGTCTCGAGCTGACCACTATACGCGCCGGACCGCGCCGATCATGAGTAAAGATTTTTGCGTAAATGTGATAACAGTCGAGGTCTCAACATGAACTATGGGCAGCATAGGCCGTATCATACTAACAATAGTTGCTAATTTTTTTATTATTTATTTAATAAATGGCATCCCTGACAATTTAAAATCTCACTAGTCGCTTATTATGCTTCCATCATAAAGAACTTTAGCCTCACTTGTATGCTGTAGAAGAACCAACGACCTGTGTGCTGTCTTCTGCGCTGGGGACACAACTATAGAAGACAACAGGTTAGTCAGAACTCTATGCTTTCCGTAAAGTCTTGGACAGCAACTACGGCACCTCGTGCGTACTGTAGGGCAGTACAAACGCACACTGCTACGCAACAGCATCCGCAAGGATGTGGAGGTTTTAGGGGACTTGTGGGAGGAAGCAGTATTAACTTCTCCGTCCGCAAATAAAACCCCAGGAAGCTTGTACCTGTCAACAAAAATAGAAAACCTGCTTCAAGGATGCTGCATTTGCTTTCTTCATGGTTCTATTGATTTAACCATTAGATGATATAACAACTTTAGATATAGTTATGAGAGCTATTAGTGAGTGATAAAAGTATAATTACGGCAGTAGGTTTAATTTTTTTTTATGACTGAAGTTTCTAACAATACAAAATATAAAAATGTTCAAATGTTTGTATAGCTTATGGGACTTAATTATGGGGTCGTCAGTCCCTAAACTTACAAACTACTTATAAACTAACTAATACTAAGGACGGCACAAATATCCATGCCCAAGGGGGGATTCGAACCCCCGACCGTAGTGCCCGTGCAGACTGTGACTGGAGCGCCTCAGTCCCCTCGGCCGGCTACAAAATATAAATTGTCATAACAATCACAATAGATTGATATATTATCAAAAAATATTAAGTTACATGCTACAATGAATGAAACTGTCATCCGCTGTAATTACTGTACAAAAGACAACACTGTTTCTTGTCATTTATATTGAATTGAAATATAAGTAATATCAGTATAACCTATTTATTATGCCAGAAACGACATGACATCAACATCGTTTTGATTTTTATACACATTCTCTGATTTAAATTTCATAAGCATTTTAGTGCTTTATTATAGCCTTCGTTTTTCAAACTACCGCACTCTTGAGTATGCGAACAGCTGTGGATGTGTGCATTCTATTTCTCAGTTTGTTTTTTATTACATATATTATGGAGAATGCTCTCTCCACACTACCACTCGAGAATGGCAGGCACAAAACGACCTTTGAATGCTGTTGGAAAACGCAATAGAATGTGGGGAATAATGTTTCGTGTTGACCATGAAGTAAGTAATTAATGCTTTCCCTGCTCTGTGGTTGACAGGTTCTTGTATCTACCTTTTTTTGCTCAGTAAATTAATTACTCTCGTAAATGGAACATTTCGTTGCCAACATAACCACCCAACACTGCCACTGCTGATAATATAAATTTAACTCCAAATTTCCCCAGTACAGAATTTTTTTCCCCAACAATTTTCCCACTTTTTTTTGTTTCTCCAGAAGTTCCCCACAAAATTTTTTTCCCCGAAGTGGGGAAATACCCAATCTGGAGACACTGTTCTGACCAATCTTGACTCTCTCGTCCAAATATCGAACCGATTTCTGTAGTTTTCGTTGTAGAGAACGCAACAATACCTATTGTCTGGAAAGGCGAAGCGGTGACGCGGCAGTGCCACCAGGAAATATACCCGGGCCGCTGAAACTTTGCACTTGACGTTTACAAATAACAAGTGAAGAGCAAGAAGCGCTAGGCGCTAGTCGCTAGGAACGATTCAATCACAGCGCGATAAACACTTCCAGTGATCACGTGCCGTGACGTCAACGTTCCCGCGTTGCCGGCGTTGTTCAGTTCTACCGTAAACGAAGTTGTCTATCGTATTTATCGCGTGTTTATGTTGTGTGTGTGCTTTTTTTCGGTGCTATTTGGTTTACTGTGAGTGGTTTAACTCGACTTTCCGAGTTCAAGTAATTGGATAATGTCATAGAAAAGACGTTTGTCTAGTGACGTTTTCTAAGTTCTCAATTTCGTATCAATAAACGAAGCATATGCTCTGAGCAGGAAGTTCATTCTCGCTTCAAACGATCGGAAAGAAGTTATGTGCAGTGCTTATAAAAAACAAATAATGCTGCAGATACGTCAATGTCAAAACTTCTTTTATATTCGCTCGTGAAACAAAATAAGCCTATTACACCTACATATGCAGCAGACGAAATCGCAAAGGAGCATCGTCACAATGTAATAAATCTGCCCCATTTCACTGCCGTTTTAACCCTATAAAATTGGTATGGAGTGACGTGAAGAATTACTTAAGGAACAATAAGTCTTTCACAATAACAGAGGTGGAAAAGCTGTTGCCAATGTGGATGCTGCATCTTGAAAAAAAAAATAAAAATAAAAAAAAATAAAATAAAAAGGGGGTCGAGAACGTTGAAAAACTGATGTTCAGATGTTCAGATGTTTGTTAAGCTTATGGGACTAAACTACGGGGTCATCAGTCCCTAAACTTACAAACTACTTATGAACTACTTACGAACTAGGACGCCACAAATATCCATGCCCGAGGGGGGATTCGAACCCCTGACCGTAGTGAGCGTGCAGACCGTGACTGGAGCGCCTCAGTCCCCTCGGCCACCGCGGCCGGCTGAAAAACTGATTCGGGCAGCGCAAACAATGGAAAGGATTATGAACAGTTAATGATTTGTCTTGGTGATGACGATTTTGGCAGTGACGACAACAGTGAAGATAGGGAGCTGTATGTAATGGTACCATTGTCGCCGTAAATTGGAGAGTGAAAAGCATTGATTATAAAACGTAGAGAGAGAAGTTACTAACTTCATTATTGTTTATTTCGCATCCGTCGTGATGTAATGCTTTTTTTCTATATTGCTTTGCTCCGTTATTGAAAGCGTATGCATTGTTGTGCTCTGGTCTTCATTAATATGCCGTCAATCAATTGCTGTTCAAGAACGAATTATTATATGCACTTTTACTGCTCAACAGCATACATTTACGAGATGCAGCTGAAAACCGTTTCGTCTGCTGTGTGTATAGAGGCTAGTGTTGCAACGTCGCTAAACCAGTGTAGCCAACGTAACTCGCCGTAACGCGAAACGTCAAGTGCAATGTTTCAGCGGTATAGGTAACGTGATGCGTTACAGCAATGCTACGGTTAAACTAGCGCCCAAGAAGAAGAAGCAAGAAGTTCACAATAAGTATGTGACCGATGATATGGATAAATGTATTATCAGGCAGTAATTTTTATAGCGTTACGAACAATAGAAAGAATACGAACTTTGCGAAAACTGCACAACTTTTGCCAAACAGCAATGAGCTTCAAAGCTAGCAAGGAAACCCTTAGAAGCAATGTTCTGTCTATGGATTTTCGTTTTACAAGGTGTCAAAATTAACGTTTTGTTTCGCTTGGACGAGAACGCAAGACTATCCTTTGTCAGGTTTTCAAAAAATGTGCAAATGTTTGTTAAGCTTAAGGGACTTAACTATGGGGTCAACAGTCCCTAAACTTACAAACTACTTATGAACTACCTACAACTAAGGACGGCACAAATATCCATGCCCGAGGGGGGATTCGAACTCCCGACCGTAGTGGCCGTGCAGACCGTGACTGAAGCGCCTCAGTCCCCTCGGCCACCGCGGCCGGCTGTCAGGTTTTCATCAGAATCAAAGCGACCAGTAGTTTACTTAGACGAAACATGGATCCACACGCATTATACAGTAAATAAATGTTGGCAAAGTGATAGTGTGCGAGTAGTTTTGTCACACAAAAGTGTTGGTCAGAGTTTAATTATTGTGTTCATGCAGGCGGATACAGGTGTTTCAGGGCTCAAAAACCAAAACGTCCGACTATCACTCAGATACAGATAGCAAACATTTTCAAAAATACGTCGAAACCCAACTTATGCCAGGTTTACTATCAATGTCTTTATCCCTTGTAATTACTCACAGCGTATTTACCCATTAGGAATACTTCTAGCCATTGTAGGTGTTGGACATGTTTGACTGTAGTAATGTTCAACAATTTTTTTTCTATAGTGCGGGAAGAATAAAGCACTCAACTGCCATTGAAGGGCTTAGCAAAGTTGCTTCAGGCTTAACATGTAACCGCAGTATCGAACATTACATTCGAATTTCCAAATTATATTTCGTCTCCTGCAAAATTAGTTGTCAGTAAACGCCCGGCGCGTAACAGGCTGGCAGCGCTCCACCCATAAGAATACTGGCGTGTGCGCCAGACTGCTTCCCTTCCGGCGTAAACACGACGGCGCTGCCACAGTGGCAAGGAAGAAATTAGCCCTACTCCCACCCGTTGTTCGACAGGGGCGGCCGACAGGTAGTCGAGGCGCCATGCCACAGTTCCCGAAGCCGCTCCCTCCGAGGTTTGGTTTCTAATCTCCTCTTGGGAATGAATGTTGAGTTTGTACTACAAAAAAAAGGGGGGGGGGCGGCAGAGTTGTTTGCGCCGGCCCTGTATTCTTGATTCGATGTGCAAAATTTCTGCATTGATTTGATTTTATAAATGTATTTGTGTGTATAAATTTTATGTACCACTTTATGTATATCCTTTGCATGTACAAGCGTGTGAATCCAGCAGTGCAAAGTAGGCTATGAGAAATATTATTAAAAGTATAAAGTCATGAGTGCCTAGTGTTGAATTTGCACTCAATGTGTGTGTCAAAAGTGCAAAACCGAAAGTGAGTAGGCAATTCAATTACTAAAAAGAGAAAGTGTTGAGAGGCTTGGTAGACGATATAAGTGATCAATGGCCTCGTGCCAAAAATAGTTTCATTTGTGCTGAAGTCAACAATCGGAGTTGTGGTGGTTCTGATGGACGGCAATGCGCCGAAAGTTAGTAATTTTATGTAAGGCAGTATACTATGTGTTGTGGTGGTATTGATGGACGGCAATGTGCCGAGAATTTAATTGGTGTTATAAGCGGCCATGAGCCGAAATTCTAGATGTCATATATTCAAATGGCAAGGTGCCAACAAATTTTGTAAACATGGACGGCAATGCGCCGATTTTAAATCAGAACTATTGACAGGCTTCATGCCTGCTGTATTTCCTGGAATTATTCAATGTAACAGTGTTACTTATCTATTGTTCAATCGTCTATTTTCTGTACATTTTCATAGAATGTGTTAAGTAATTTGTAACTTTGAGATTTTGTGTGTGCATTTTCAGAAGGATATTTAGAGTGTATATCAGCATTTATATGTAGTTTCATATATTGTAAAGTTAGTTAATTCATAGCTGCCCAAGTTCAATTTAGGCAGGGTTATAATGTTGATGTTTCTATACCTTTTTGTGTAATCATTTTTGATTTAGATGGGAAGATTCAGAAGTAATGGTTTCAAGATTTATGTAAGTTCTTGAGAGATAATGGGTACTATTTTTTCAAAATTTAGAGGGTTTCTTATTTCCAAATTGTCTGTTTTCTTCGAGACCATTCCAAGTTTGGAAATCTCCGAAGGAAGGGGATGTGTGATATTCCTGGCCTATGGCCACTTCATATTTCTGGCCGCTGGCCGTTTCTTTGCTAACATTGTACGTGCCTTAAACGCGGAAGAAAGACAGCAGTGCAGCATATGTTGAAATGTGGGGTGGGGAGCAGTAGCATATGGCGCAGTAGGTGCTGGTTCCCGTGGGAAAGCCCGCCTATGTTACTGGTGCTCTCCTCGCATTGGCTGCTGCATTTCACGTCACGTGATTTCTTTTGAAATTACTTTTGTTTATTATAAACTAAATATTAATTATTCAGAGCTGAGAATTTGTAATAAATATCTCTCAAAGACAGGCTAGATTTTGACAGTTTAAAAAGTTTATGGTGCCTTCTCTTATTGTAACAAGAGAAGAGCGATTTTGCAGAAGGCGCGCGACGGCCCTGTTTTGGCGCGAAACAGAGCGTCAGGTGCCCTCTCGCAACGCGCCGCAGTTTCAGTTTCGAGCTGACCACTTACGCGCTGGACCGCGCCGGTCATGAGTAAAGTTTCGTATAATTGTGATAATAGTCGAGGTCTCAACATGAACTACGGGCAGCATAGGCCATTTCGTATTAACAATAGTTGTTCATATATTATTATTTATTTAATAAATGGCATCCCTGACAATTAAAAATCTCGCGAGTCGCTTATTATGCTTCCATCATAAAGAACTGTAGCCTCACTTGTATGCTGTAGAAGAACCAACGACCTGTGTGCTGTCTTCTGCGATGGGGACACAACTATAGAAGACAACAGGTTAGTCAGAACTCTATGCTTTCCGTAAAGTCTTGGACAGCAACTACGGCACCTCGTGCGTACTGTAGGGCGGTACAAACGCACACTGCTACGCAACAGCATCCGCAAGGATGTGGAGGTTTTAGGGAACTTGTGGGAGGAAGCAGTACTAACTTCTCCGTCCGCAAATAAAACCCTAGGAAGCTTGTAAATCTCTCGTCAATTGAATTAAATGCAGTTTCGCCAGCTTTGATCATGGGATGATTAATTGCAAACTGCTACTCGCTTATTCATTAAACGCTTACTATCAAAATTCTGAAGAGAATGTATGTAACATTGACTTGCGTCTTGTCTGTTGCCTGTTGCCCTGTAGTAACCGGGAATTCACCGCTCCTGGAACCGAAGCGCAACAGCAAGGTAAACCGCAACGCGAGCGCATAAGGTTGGTCGCGCACGACAAATTTGCCGCCCCCCCCCCCCCAAATTGGAGCGCCCTAGGCAATTGCCTAGTTTGCCTATTTGGACGGGCCGGCCCTGAATACGAGACTGATTACATTTGGCGTGCAACGCACTGAACGTGTTATGACGCGACCTGCCGCTGTGTCACCGCCGTCATCTGGTGGTGTGTGGAGGCAGACAGCATGTACTTACAACATGATGGCTCGCGTGCAGATGAAGCGGTCTTAAATGGAATATTTAATGACAGGTGGATTGGTGGTAGAAGCGCCATACCACGGCCCGCACGTTCGCCGGATCTTACATCCCCGGATTTCTTTCCGTGGGGAAAATTGGAGAATATTTGTTTTCGTGATTCACCGACAATGCCTAAAGACATGTGTCAGCGCATTGTCGATGCAAGTGAAAATATTACTGAAGGCGAACTACTTGCTGTTGAGAGGAATTCGTTACGCGTATCGCCAAATGCATTGAAGTTGGACATCTTTTTGAGCATTTATTGAAGTCCTGAGGTAATTACAGGTAATTACACAGTACCAGCATGCGTTCTCATAATGTATGATAATTTCACAAAAGTACATGTATCACAATGAAACAACAGAAATAAAGTTCAAACGTACCTACGCTCTGTGTTTTAAGTTAAAAAACCTACCTTTTACCCACTGTTCGCCTAACATTGTGAGTAATATGTTTGTGACTATTACAGCGACAAAGTGACAAATGTGTTCCAAATAAAACATTCATACTTATTTACGTACTAGACGAATATGTAATAAAAATCGGGGTACCTCTTTAATACAAATGCACTTGATATCCGTTTGACCTATGGCAGCGCCATCTTGCCGGCCAACCATAACGCCATCAGTTTTTCCCCTTCAAGCTGGAAACGTTTTGTTCTTTGTAGTTTTTTCTTTGATGCTTATTTCGTGAGATATTTGGCCCGGTCACTATCAATGGACCACCCTATATATTGGTGTCTGTTTTCCGGATATGTGCGAAAGAATAGGCGCCACTTCTGATACTGCAGTTATTATCTATTCAGATGACATTAACTGTGAATGGGTAAAGCTGAAAATGTGTACTCAGCTGGGATTCGAACCTCTCTCTCCTGCTCTTGTGCTGACCCCTACACTACTGGGGATACAGCGATCACCTTACCTGCACGGAATTACTCAAGTACGCCTCCCGTCAGATAGGAATTCTCAGCTTTACCCCTGCTCAGTAGAACTCATAATCGTAGTTATTGTAAAGCAAACCTTTCTTCAGTAAGGAGACACTCCTAGGCCCTTACTCTTACAAGGGACCATCAGCAACTCGACCTCATATTATCTTGGGAAAAAAGTAAATGAGCTAGATATCAACTCCAGAAATCGATATCACGTGAAAATTTGGGCCATTATTCAGATACTGCTCAGTTACGGCCTCCTCAAAGTACAGCTTTTAAACATTCGCGCTTGGATTATTCCTCACTCGGTTCTAGTGGGCAGGGGTAAAGTTGAGAATTTGTATATGACGGGAGCCGTACTTCAGTAATTCCGTGTAGGTGTGATGATCGCTGAGTCCCCAGTGGTGTAGGGGTGACGGGCGTCGTAGCGGAGCGCGCCGGGAAATAAAAAATTAAAAAAAAAAATTAGCCAAGAACAGGTCTAACAACAACGAACTAACACGATCAGCGACCACAAGGTACACAACTAACCATAGAGAGAGAGAGAGAGAGAGAGAGAGAGGGAGAGAGAGAGAGAGAGAGAAAGGGGGGGGGGGGTGTCAGCGCAGCTTCCTAGAAAGCAGGAGATCCGGGTTCGAATCCCGGCTGAGTATACATTTTCAACTTTACCTATGTGCAGTTAATGTCATACCTTCCGTGAATTTTGAAGAAGGAAAGCGGGAAGATTAGTGTTTAACGTCCAGTCGACAACGTAGTCGTTACAGGCGGAACACAAGTTCGGGTTGTTCTTGTTGAGGATGGGCAAGGAGAGCAACCGTACCCTTTCAAAGGGACCATCCCGGCATGCGCTGGAGTGATTCAGAAAAATCACGGAAAACCTAACTCTGGATGGATTTGAACCACCGTCCTCCCGAATGCCAGTCCACTGTGTTAACACTGCGCCTACTCTCTCGGTTTGTCACCTTGGGTATATTTCAAACCACTGTAGCATCTAAGACCAGAAATAACTATTTCTTTCTTACATACATAGATGCTTAATTGATGAATAGTGTGTCGTCTTTCGGCCAGAAGAAAAAACACAGTGATGAGTTGACGAATAGTGTCTCTTCTTTCGGCCGGAAGAATAAATACAATACGTATAGCGGCAATGAATTTCCAATAAATACTGTGCGGTATGTACCATTTTTCAAAATCAATATCAGATTTACTAAGCATATATATATTTATATATATGATGGAATTTTTATTGAAATAACTAAGGTATTTGCAACTGTAAGGTCCCTATGGTCCTGGCATAAGTCGGTTTTCTGTAATATTTTTGTACATATGTAAACTGGCCACATATGTATATAATAAGTGACACAGTAATCTTTGGAAGTTCATTGTAGAGTAAGCGCTCTGGCAGCGAGAGAGCAGTCAGTAGCAAGTCTGTTGCGAGCTGTGTTTGGAGTTAGTTGCGGAGGTGAAGTAACGCGAGGACGTTGTTGGAGAAGGCGGTTCTTAAGTATATGTCGCAGCACGCCAGTATTGTAATGCATGACGTTAATTTAATTTTCTATAATATCTTTCTATTTCATATTTTCTAAGAATATATAATTTCTAATGTTTAATTTGCGTTCTGCCTCGTCATTTGGTAGTTAGTTTCCCCTTCCTTTCATTTTCTTCATGTATGATTATTGTTGAACTTAATTACTACCCACCTATCATTTTTGAAAATTTTAATACTGAAATACTGCATGACGCGTGTTGCTTGCTGTTTCCTGTTTCCAGTTTTGTAATAAGAAGATACGAGGTAAGTCAATTTTTTTATTTATTTTTTTTTTATTTTAACTGTGCCGCAGTCCAATTGTTTCCCCCTTCTCATTATTCAGGTTCATCAGTTTCGTTGTACCCTTTGGGAGTACTTTAGACAGGGCCATAAATTCTAGTGTTTGCGTTTCCCTATTTCCCGGGCGTGTCCGTTGCGCATATTAATGTTTTCGAAGGCTTACCTCGGTGGTCGTAGTCACCACATTGTTCGGTTTTTAAAAGTTCAGTTTTGCAAGTATTCCAGATACCTTGCAAATTTCTATTAAATTTTTATTTATTTAAATTTTACTGGGATACCTTGTAAAAGGAATGGAAAAATAAGGTAAAAGTAATGACCGAGAAAACGACTGGTACAAGATATTACCAGTCTTGAGCGCAACCCATAATGTATTTTACACGCCACGGAAATGTCCGAAGCCGCGCATCTTTATTTAGAAATTTGCATCAGCCAGAAAACGTACCGAAGACCCCCATGTAGTAACTAGCCTTCTCCCGCAGAGTGACATTGTCTGCTGAAAAACAGACCTTGATGTAGGTTATTAAAATTGCATGGAAAAATTCAAATTCAATTTTCTCCAGAATTATTTAGCGTTTCATCGAAGTTCTTTGGAAATTAGTATTCGAGTTCTGGACTTCACGTAGCGTAAATAGTGAAAGTTGCAAAATGCCGATTGATCTCTTTATTAGTTGCAGCCAGTCACTTGTACGCAGTCATTAAGAATGGAAAAAAAATGTTGTAACCCTATTGGACCAAAGTGATATGGTCATCAGTCCCTAGACACACTGACTACTTTAACCAACATACATTAAGGACAACACATACACCCATGCCCTCGACCATCCGTCGGCGAGCAGCCACGCGTTCTGCAGCAAGACGCCTTAGAACGCTCGGGACCACTCCACCGCGGCGACGGAACAGCAATACGTGTTTTTGTAAAATAAAGACACGGATGTAGACTGTCGCTGTTACATGAAGTAAACTGTTGCATCAACTAAGGGTTTCCATTTTGTAACAGTGACTGTTATTTCTCACAAAAACAAACTTATTGGCTGTGTATAGGAACCTGCGACAAATTGATTTTTGGTTACTTTACACAAGAAATACCGTTACCTGTTCCCAATTTATACAGTTCATCAGACGGCTTTCATGATTTCCTCAAAACGTGCTGGTGCATTCGTTTACTGATGAGTTGCCGTAGGATAATAGATATTCACAATTACAAACGTGTAATGAATATATGTGCGTCACAGACATACGTCATGATCAATTTATATGAAATGTTCATATGCAGCACTTATTTCCATAGTTTTTTTCTAAATAGCCGTGTTCGTAATGCTCTTTATATTTTCACAGTGTTCGTTGGAATAAAACTGTGACAACAGGTGCTCCAGACGAACACTTCACGTAACTAGTATTATAACATAAATCTGCTGAGTAAGCATATTTATTAAACGTCTGTAATTGTCACTTCATGTTTATCTTTTGCAACTCATGTCTAAAGCAATGCTCCAAACCTTTTGACGAAAACATGGAAGTAGCTTGATGATGAATTGTATAAATTCAAAATCGGTAATTTTTGAATAAAACAATTTTAAGCCACCTTGTGGCTGAATGCTGTGTACAGTCAACAATTTATAACAATATCCATGTATATGGTTCGCAAATAGCTAAATTTCCCGACGTCTGCTGCTCCTGTAAGATGGACAAACGATCTGCAACACATGAAAATGGGTGCCGGACCGGGACTCGAACCCGGGTCTCCCGCTTTTCGCGAGCGGTCGCCTTAACCTATCGGCCACCCGTGCACGCTCCCCGGCCAGACCCAAACTTCCGTGTGTTGCACTTGCCACTTTCCCTCACATGCTCGCACACGTTATAGTGTGAGTCCCACAAGAGGGAGAGACACAATTCTACCACCGTAAGCTTGTCAGGCGTTAATATTCATTATTATGTATGTTCCAAGGGAACAGAAGTTGGCGGTGATCCGCAGCAGAGATAAATATTTCGCGATTTGCGAACCATATACATGGATATATTTATCTCTGCTGCGGATCACCGCCAACGTCTGATCCCTTGGAACAGACATAATAATAAAAATTTATAACAACGTTTACGAACACATGTCCATGTGAAGGATAGCCCATCCTAACATATAAAAGATCCCTTGTCGGCCGTACCTGTGTGCTAGTCTAGTAGCTACACTCCTGGCTATTAAAATTGCTACACACGAAGATGACGTGCTACAGACGCTAAATTTAACCGACCGGAAGAAGATGCTGTGATATGCAAATGATTAGCTTTTCAGAGCATTCACACAAGGTTGGCACCGGTGGCGACACCTACAACGTGCTGACGTGAGGAAAGTTTCCAACCCATTTCTCATACACAAAAAGCAGTTGACCGGCGTCGCTTGGTGAAACGTTGTTGTGATGCCTCGTGTAAGGATGAGAAATGTGTACCATCATATTTCCGACTTTGATAAAGGTAGAATTGTAGCCTATCGCGAATGCGATTTATCGTATCGCAGCATTGCTGCTCGCGTTGGTCGCGATCCAATGACTGTTAGCACAATATGGAATCGGTGGGTTGAGGAGGGCAATACGGAACGCAGTACAGGATCCCTAAGGCCTCGTATCACTATCAGTCGAGATGACAGGCATCTTATCCGCATGGCTGTAACGGATCGTGCAGCCACGTCTCGATCCCTGAGTCAACAGATGGGGACGTTTGCAAGACAACAACCATCTGCACCAACAGTTCGACGACGTTTGCAGCAGCAAGGACTATCAGCTCGGAGACTATGGCTGCGGTTACCCTTGACGCTGCATCACAGATAGGAGCACCTGCGATGGTGTACGCAACGACGAAACTGGGTGCACGAATGGCAAAACGCCATTTTTTCGGATGAATCCAGGTTCTGTTTACAGCATCATGATGGTCGCATCCATGTTTGGTGACATCGCGGTGAACGCACTTTTTAAGCGTGTACTAGTCATCGCCATACTGGCGTATCACTCGGCGTGATGGTATGGGGTACCATTGGTTACACGTCTCGGTCACCTTTTGTTCGCATCGACGGCAGTTTGAACAGTGGCTGTTACATTTCAGATGTGTTACGACCCGTGGCTCTACCCTTCATTCGATCCCTGCGAAACCCTATATGTCAGCAGGATAATGCACGACCGCATGTTGCAGGTCCTGTACGGGCCTTTCTGGAAATGGAAAATGTTCGGCTGCTGCCCTGGCCAGCACATTCTCCAGATCTCTCACCAACTGAAAACTTCTGGGCAATGGTGGCCGAGCAACTGGCTGGTCACAATACGCCAGTCACTACTCTTGATGAACTGTGGAATCGTGTTGAAGCTGCATGGGCATCTGTACCTGTACACGCCGTCTCTTATGCTGTTTTGTTTATGGAAGAGATTAGCGGTGAGAGACACTAGAAACCAGTATGAGACGGTATTATCACGGTTTGTAGTTATCCGAGGTCGAATCCTAACATCGTTTGGATTTCTACAAGGTACAGACTTAATATATGAGTAGTGTTAATATCAACTATCTCGAATATCAGAGGAAGCAGACACAAGGTGAAGCAGCTAGAGATATCAGTGCCAACATCCATTAATGTCCGTGTATCTACGAATGATACAGGCTTTATCATATCACGAGATTCTCAATGCCCAGGCGCATCAAGGCCGTTATTACGGCCAGAGGTGGTTGTTCTGGATACTCATTTCTCAGGTTCTATGCACCCAAATTGCATAAACATGTAATCACATGTCAGTTCTAGTATAATACATTTGTCCAGTGAATACCCGTTTATCATCTGCATTTCTTCTTGGTGTAGCAATTATAATGGCCAATAGTGTATTTTGAAAGCCCAGGCCTATTTCCCCCATCAGGAGAAGGGAGCTCTTGTTCTTCCTAAAGACAATTGACCAGACTTCTTTCAATCTGCTAGGTTTATGGCTGTTTGAGCTGACTATGCCTGCATAATTTCCCCGGGATGATCCTTGTTTTGCAACACATGTGGGAAATGAACTTGATGGGCTCTCATTGCTGACTTGTGTTAGTGGGAACTAGAAATGACCCATTTAAATATATGTGTTCTGACAGTGAGGCTTAATGGTCGATAGAGCTGCATAAAAATTTTATTATTGCGTCAATTATGTTTGGAGCTCACGAAATTGTGAGTCATCTGTCGGCAGTTATGGGGTGCAGTAAATATTTAGAGACCTCTGGGGTAAGACCTAACGCACCAAACCGCTGAAGTCATAGGTTCTCAAACTAACATAGTAGTTAAAGTAACTTGTGCTTTCAGCAACTCTCGAGGAAAGACTCGAACCTCGGGCGGGAGCGGCCGCGCAATCCGTGTTTATCGCGGTGTGTATTACGGAAGTCGTTAGTCAGTCGTCAACAAAATTAGTCGGACCGTGAGTAAACTGTTGGAGGATACGATAAGAGCGTTCATGAGCGCGACCGTGGAACCGTCTCATCACTTGCTGTTTTGTGGACGCTCCACAGTAAGAGGTCGCAGGTCAGAGGCGTGCAGTAACCGGCTAGTTGGAGGTGTTGTGCAACAAATGAGACGAACTTTGTCATGTTTATTAGAAGATAATAATACCATTATCTTCCTATGGAAATTCGAAGTGTCGAGTTTTTCTGTGTGTGTCCTTCACATTTCTGACTTTAGACTCTTATCCTTTTTTGTTTATGGAAGAGATTAGCGGTGAGAGAGACTGGAAACTAGTTTGAGACGTTATTATCACGGTTTGTAGTTATCCGAGGTCGAATTCTAACATATTTGGATTTTTACAGGGTACAGACTTAATATATGAGTAGTGTTAATATCAACTATCTCGCGTATCAGAAGAAGCAGAGACAAGGTGAAGAAGCTAGAGATATCAGTGTTAGCATCCATTAATGCTCATGTATCTACGAATGATACAGGCTTTATCATATCACAAGATTCTACTCACTTTATTTTATTTTGTATTTAACATTTACACTGATAAGCCACTCATAATTACCACCTACCTTATAGCTGATATGACCAACCTTGGCATGAATAACATCGGCGACGCGTCTTGATGTGGAAGCAGTGAGGCCTTGGTAAATAGCTGGAGAAGATAGCACCACGTCTGACTCCCGTAAATTCCGGCCCCGAGCTAATGCAGTCTTCCTTCCTTCTGTACTTCCCGGACTGCATTTCCTTTCGCCCTCCCCTCCTTTCCCATCCTCACTCCTTCCCCTCCCCACCGGGGAACTGATAGCCTCAGTAGTTTAGTCCCCCTATCCCAACCAAACAACCCAACCCAACCAGTAAATTCCGGGGACGGAGGCGATGAGCTCTGGCGTTACTTCAGTCACGTCCCAGATGTGTCAGTTGGGATTCAGATCTTGTGCCTTGTGGGGCTAACAGATCAGTTGTAACTCGCCACTGCGTTGCTCGAACCACTCCATCACACTCCTGGCCTTGTGACATGGCGCAATATCTTATTCGAAAACTCCGTTGGGTAACGTGATCGTCATTAAAGGGTTACGTGGTCTGCAACCATTGTACGATATTTCTATCACCATGATGCCTTACACTGGCTGCACTGGATCCATGTATACCCACGTGAATGTTCCCCATAATTAAACCGCCGCCAGCTTGTCTTCCTCCTTCAGTACAGGTATCAAGGAGCTGATCGCATTGTAGTTCCTTCCCTAGATTGCCGCACAGATCTCAAAATGGCAGATATTGAAATAATTGACAGAGGGATAGAAAAACAATTAAAATCGCTCAAAAGAGGAAAGGCCGCAGGACCAGATGGGATACCAGTTCGTTTTTACACAGAGTACGCGAAGGAACTGGCCCCCCTTCTTGCAGTGGTGTACCGTAGGTCTCTAGAAGAGCGTAGCGTTCCGAAAGAATGGAAAATGGCGCAGGCCATCCCCGTTTTTAAGAAGGGACGTCGAACAGATGTGCAGAACTATAGGCGTCTATCTCTAACGTCGGTCAGTTGTAGAATTTTGGAACATGTATTATGTTTCAGTATAATGTCATTTCTGGAGACTAGAAATCTGCTCTGTAGGAATCAGCATGGGTTTAGAAAAAAGCGATCGTGTGAAACCCAGCTCGCGCTATTCGTCCACGAGACTCAGAGGGCAATAGACACGACTTCTCAGTAGATACTGTGTTTCTTGACTTCCGCAAGGCGTTTGATACAGTTCCCCACAGAAGTTTATTGAACAATGTAAGAGCATATGGTCTATCAGACCAAGTGTGTGATTGGATTGAGGAGTTACTAGGTAACAGAATGCAGCATGTCATTCTCAATGGAGAGAAATCTTCAGAAGTAAGAGTGATGTCAGGTATGCCACAGAGGAGTGTCGTGGGTCCGTTGCTGTTCACAATATATATAAATGACCTTGCGGATAACATCGGAAGTTCACTGAGGCTTTTGTGGATGATGCTGTAGTGTATAGAGAGGTTGTAACAATGGAAAATTGTATTGAATTGCAGGAAGATATGCATCGAATTTACGCATGGTGCATGGAATGGCAATTGAATCTCAATGTAGACAAGTGTGATGTGCTACGAATACATAGAAAGAGAGATCCTGTATCATTTTAGCTACACTATAGCAGGTCAGCAACTGGAAGCAGTTAATTCCATAAATTAGCTGGGAGTAGGCTTTAGTAGTGATTTAAAATGGAACGGCCATATAAAATCAATCGGCGGTGAAGTAGATGCCAGACTTAGATTCATTGGAAGAATCCTAAGGAAATGCAGTCCGAAAACAAAGGAAGTGGGTTACGGTACACTTGTTCGCCCACAGCTAGAATACTGCTCACCGGTGTGGGGATCCGTACCAGTTTGTGTTGATAGAGGAAGTAGAAAAGCTCCAACGGAGAGCAGCACGCTTCGTTACAGGATTATTTGCTAATCGTGAAAGCGTTACGGAATTGATCGATAAACTCCAGCGAAAGACTCTGCAGGAGAGACGCTCTGTCGCTCGGTACGGGCTTTTGTCGAAGTTTCGAGAACGTACCTTTACCGTGGAGTCTAGCAGTATAGTGGTCCCTCCTACGTATATCTCGCGAAGAGATCGTGAAGATAAAATCAGCGAGATTAGAGCCCACACAGAGGTATACCGACAATATTTATTTCCGCGAACAATACGTGACTGGAATAGGAGGGAGAACCGACAGTGGTACTCAGGGTACCCTCTGCCACACACCATCGGGTTGCTTGCGAAGTATGGTTGTAGATGTAGATGAAGACGATGGACCGACGCCCTCCCATCGCCATGATGAAGCAGGTATCAGAGTAGGGGATAACCAGGAGTGTACCAGAGTGTAGCTATATAAATGATCTGAGTGACACAGTGAATTGCAACCTGTGGCTGTTTGCTGATGATTTTGTGATGTACAGGAAGTTGTTGCCATTGAATGACTGTATTACGATGCAGGATGACTTGGACCTAATTTCTAAGTGGTGTTAGTGTGGTGTCGCACAAGTATAAAGTGCGCGCCACCTACTTTCGCCGCGCGCCGCCATGCACGCACGGCGCGGCGTTTTTACGACGTCAGCCACGAGCGCCCTCTGCTACAACTCCGCTCGTGGCCACCACTGAACGACATCGTTCACTTGGGACTGAGATAGGAACCAGCTAACACTTCGGAATCAGATAGGCACAAGTGAAGACTTGGCTATCGGATAGGCACTAGGAATGATCAGTAGGCAGGCCTCTATATAAACTATGTATCAGCATTCTGCAGTCAAGAACTATGTAAAAGATAAGTATTACCAAGACTCCATGAAATATATATCTCGTTCTAATTTACTCTAGTGTTTCTAGTTTCTTCTGTCCCACTGGCTGGTCACCTCCGTACCCGCATACGCGTGCATCCTTTTTTTCCTGTGTCGGCCTCTTTCTACTCGGCCACCGACACCTACAACAACCGGCGGAAACGGGACACAAAAGTGGCGACGAGGCTGGGACACAAAAGTGGCGACAAGGATGGGATACGAAAGTTAGGAATGGCAGCTAGCTCTAAATCTAGAAAAATGTAAGTTGATGCAAATGAGTAGGAGAAACAGTCCCATAATGTTCGAATACAACATTAGTACTGTGCTGCTTGACGGAGTCGCGTCAATTAAATACCTGGGAGTAATGCTGCACACCAATATGACATTGAACGAGGATATAAGGACCGTCGTGAGGAAGGCGGATGGTCGTCTTCGATTTACTGGGACAATTTTAGGACGATGTGATTCGTCTGTAAAGGAGACCGGAAATATAACGCTTGTGCGACCCCGTATTGAGTATTGCTCAAGTGTTTGGGATCCCAACTAGATCGGTTTAGCCGGCCGCGGTGGCCGAGGGGACTGAGGCGCTTCAGTCACGGTCTGCACGGTCACTACGGTCGGGGGTTCGAATCTCCCCTCGGGCATGGATATTTGTGCCGTCCTTAGAATTAGCTAGATCATAAGTAGTTTGTAAGTTTAGGGACTGATAACCCCGTAGTTAAGTCCCATAAGCTATACAAACATTTGAGATCGGTTTAAAGGAATATATAGAAGCAATTCAGTGGCGGGCGGCTTCGGGAGCGCCAATGGGAGTCGCTGGAGGGAAGGCGATGTTCTTTTCGAGAAACATTTTTATAGAAATTTAGAGCACCGGAATTTGAAGCGGACTGCAGAACTATTCTACTGTCGCCAATAACGTTTCCCGTAAAGGGCACAAAGATAAGATCAGAGAGATTAGTGCTCGCACAGATGCATACAAGCATTCGTTTTTCCACCGTTCTATATGGGAGTGGAACAGGAAAGCAAGTAATTAGTACCCTCCACCACGCACATTTGTGTGGACTGCGGAGTATGTATGTAGATGTAGATGGTAACGTGCCCATTTCACCCGTAGTTGCGATGTCGTGATGTTAGCATTGGCACACGTCAGCTAGTGATTCCCATCGTTAGATTGTGTCGGTTCACTGTGTCATCAGACAATGATGCACTCTGCCCAGACTTAAACTGTGATATTAGTTCGCCACAGTTGGCCACTCGTTCTGTTTTACCGGTCTGCCAGCCTACGACGTCCGAAATTTCTGCCCGTCCAGGGCCTCCATGTTTGGACGTGGTTTCACCTTGTTCAAAATGTTCAGATGTTTGTACAGTCTATGGGACTTAACTACGGGGTCATCAGTCCCTAAACTTACAAACTACTTATGAACTACTTACGAACTAGGACGGAACAAATATCCATGCCCGAGGGGGGATTCGAACCCCCGACCGTAGTGGCCGTGCAGACCGTGACTGGAGCGCCTTAGTCCCCTCGGCCACCGCGGCCGGCTTTTCACCTTGGTTTCGCTACTTGTTCAAGGCATTCACCACAGTACTACCCGACAAAACGTGCAGTTTCCAAAATGTTAGATCCGAGTCTCCAAGCCAATACAATCTGCTGTCGGTCAAACTCAGTTAGACCGCAGCTTTCCCCTTTCCACACATGACAGCACGCTCACTAACACTACATGCACCGTGCGCAAACACCACATCACCGTATAATAATATATTTCTACAAGACGGTGGCGTATGGTTCACTCCTTCACTACATCTACATATTTACTCCTCAAATCACATCATAGCAGAGGGTTCATCGAACCTCTTCCGTTCTCTGATAGCAGGCAGGAAAGACAAATACCTTAATCTTTCCGTTTTCGATCTGATTTCACTTTCTTTATTATGATGATCATGCCTCCCTACGTACGAGGGTTGGAAATTAAATAGTGGCAACACTGCTGTGGCAACACTATGCAATGGAATCTTCTGTTGTCGCTGATAGCAGACGTTGTTGACATACCTACCTTACCTCCGAGCAAATGGACTCGCCTGTACCACGGGGCTCGTCTGAACTGGGCAACTTCTACCTGTTGGTGATAAACGGAAGATTCGAACTGGGCAACTGTCCCCCAAAGTGCCCCCGGAGTGGCACGCACGAACTCGGCAACTCCTACCTGCTCCTGGCTGACCGACTCCACAATCACGCAAAATGCTTCCAAATCTAAACTTACCGAGTGCGCAACCTCTGCCCCTATTTGTAGAGTTCTTAAGGAATAATGTCAATACTGTGCCAAGGAACATGGCATTAAAACAAGCAAACTATATACAAATACGAAGGTTTTGTTACAAATTTCACATACAAAAATATTTGCAGAAAACAAATGCATTTAGTTTGGCTCATATTCTGCTCACGACTGCTTGGTATGAAATGCACTTTACATCTTGATTGAAGGGAATATAACCTTGGTACTCTCGTGGGAGGACTGTTCGAAATCAGTACCACTGTCTTGGGATTAAAAGACAGTTGTCTCTTCCTACATTCATGCTGAACACACTGTATAATTTAATTAAATATGTTTCCTTCTTCTTATATTTTATAAGACTGAACACTAACGGCATGTAAGAACCACCAGAGTAACTGTGGATCGTGAATAACTGAAGAAAGTGTTTCACTGCGTACTGAAAAGTACCATCCATCAATATAATTTCCTGCTGACACAAATACTGTAGATTTGTCCATTTTCCATGTCATTATTAAGAACAAAGTCGTCGCCTTTTGTAGTTGTCACCTCCATTTGTGACAAAGCAATCTGCACTTCCATCACCGATTTCGGCAGTTTCGGCATACTCTTTAGACGAGTGCAAATAATATTGTTACGAATAAACCTTACGTCTTTCCTCGTTAGTGTGTTTAAGGTTGTTGTATTCGCATCAACTGCATTGCGTATCAGCTTTGACGGTCTTTCAATCAGTGTCGCCTTTTGTTTTTAGAGAATTAGATATCATTCTCCTGTTTAACAAGTCTTCTGTAACAGGTGCGTGTCTTCCAAACGCGAAATTGTGTGTTCGCTGCCTACTGTAAATAACAGCACACCGCGAACGTTTACCGCAGCATCGCCATCCACGTTCTTCAATTGCTACAACTCTTCTGTAAGGTTTGAATTGATAATCGTCGCAGATCAAATGTGTATTACCACGATCACTAATAACAGGTTGCAAATCGTGACTTTCTGCCGTATTATTCGCTTCTATAGTTAAACTGAAGTACAAAACGAAACGCGATGTGATTCTACACAGATGTCAGATAGTTGGCGTCATTCACAGGACTGACGAGTTCAGTGAGGGCCAGAAACGCCTTGGGTCGGACCGTCCTGCTACCTGCGAGCGGAAGTTACCCAGTTCGGGTGTGGGATTAACTGTCCTTCTAATGGCCAATAAAAGTTGCCCAGTTCGGATATGTTCGTCCCACGTCACCGGCGTGCGCATAATCGAGGGAAACACAGTTACTTGTGAGCGAGCGATGTAAGGCATCGCTGTCACTACGTTTTCGAAACAGGAACAACGGAGTTGGATCAAGATTGAGTATGCCAGATGTCTACTGAACGACAGTATCATCAAGGTCTTCAAGAGGCGTGTGGGGAATCGGCATTGCCGTACAGAACAGTGGCACGTTGGGTAAAAGCCTTCAACGAAGGTCGCCAAACTGTGGCGGACATCCATCGGGCAGGTCGTCCTACCATCTCTGAAGAAGAAGTGCATACTGTTGCCGCGTTAGTGGCAGTGATAGACGTCAGAGTCCCAGTATAGTGAGATTTATGGTGATTCTGGTGTACGACTGTGATGGTGTATCCTAACGCATTACGTTCCTCCGCGGCAAGCCGTCAATGCACAGTATTACTGTTTGCATCACCTGCCGCCAGCTTTGCAAAGGAAGCGGCAACACTTTCTGTGCAACCCACCCATCATTTTGCACGACAATGCGCAGGGTCATATAGCGCAAGCTGTGGCTGTTCCGGCCCGCTGATGGGACAGGTATGTACTGTACCATCCACCGGACTTAAGTCCTTGTGACTTTCATTTGATTCCGAAGATGAAGGAACCACTTCGTGGCATTCGCTTCAGAGCTGTACCAGAGATTCGACAGGCAGTAGACCGCTCCATTCGCACCATCAACAGAACAGGCTCTGCGAACGGTATACTACGCTGACAACGGATTCCACACAACGCTGGTGACTACTTTGAAGGACAGTAACAGGTGCAAACATGTAACGCTTTTGTACCGGTTGTGAATAAATAGTTGCCACTATTCAAGTTACAACCCCCGAATGTGGGTACTAACAAAATATATTCTCGTTTTGAGGACAAAGTTGGTGAAATAAATTTCACAAATAGATCGCGCCGCAACGAATAACTCCATCCTTTTTGTGGTGTCGCACAAGTACAAAGTGCGCGCCACCTACTTTCGCCGCGCGCCGCCATGCACGCACGGCGCGGCGTTCTCACGACGACAGCCACGAGCGCCCTCTGCTGCAACCCCGCTCGTGGCCACCACGGAAAGACACCGGTCACTTCGGACTGAGGTAGCAACGAGTTAGGACCTTCGTAATCAGATAGGCACCATTGAAGACTTTGTTATCGTACAGGCACTAGGCAGGCCTCTAACAACTATGTATCAACATTCTGCAGTGCTATGTAAAAGTTAAGTATTGTTACATTCTGTGCAATATATATCTCTTTCTAATTTACTCTAGTGTTTATAGTTTCTGGCTGCTCCCCTCCGTACCTGCACCAGCGTGTCGGTCTCATTCCACTCGGCCACCGACACCTACGACGAGGCTGGGACACAAAAGCGGCGACGAAGTTGGGACACAAAAGTGGCGACGAGGAGTGATAGAACCTTGGACCAGCCCGCTTACAGCAGCCAGACAGCAGCAGTCGGAGCACGCAAAAATTGCTCCCGCCCACCCACCCTTATTATAAGATTTTTGGGGGAACATATTCTGTTACGTATTTTGTGGACTTTTTTGTTGCAGAGCGTCCTCTTTCATATTGCATTTGTGTTTTGTTATAAGTTACTTGTATGCGCGACGCCTAATCGGTCAGCATGGCCACTACCCCGAACCCAAACTTAATGGAAATTATAAAGTTACAGACGGCGCAAATAACACAACTTCTCCAGGCTGTGGCCCAGCTCACAGCGCAAGCAGCTAACCAACAACAACAGCCGCCGCTTCAGCAGCCCACACCAGCCGCCGTACCGCTCCCTACGTTCCGCCAGTACAACGAACGTGAGGAAGAATGGAGCGACTACTTCGCACAGTTTCAAGAACTCGTCGCGGCTCATCAAATTACAGGTCAGAGAGTGAAGAACCTTTTCTTATCGATTGTGGGCCCCCAGACCTTCGTACTATTGCAGAAACTATTCCCTCACGCATCTCCTCGTGATGTAGACTTTGAACAAATTGTAGATGCACTGAATGCTCATTATGAGAGAAAAGTTCTTGTAGCCGCTGCACGATACCGATTTTTCAGACTTAAAAAATTACCGCAGCAGTCACACCAAGAATGGATCACGGAATTGAAGGGCTTAACCCGCCAATGTAAATTTACTTGCTCTTGTGGACTTTCATATAGTGACGTGATGTTGAGGGATGCGATTACGCAGAATATTCAGGACCCCAGAATTAGAGCAGCAATTCTGAAACAGTCTGACCCCTCATTAGACAGTGTACTGCAGCTTATAGAAGCGCATGATACTTTTGACTTAGCAGATGTAGAAATGCAAAGCCACAGTGTAAATTCAGTGCGCCGCAACGGTCGCTTTCCTAGCCGTACTTCTCAGTATAGCACTAGTGATTCTTATTTTTCTACCGGCCGTGCTGAACAGACAGTGAACAGTAGCCAGTGTAAAAGTGCGACGCAAAGGTCGCCCCGTCGTGTTAGAAACAGTAATTTGAATAACGGGCGCCAACGCTCATTTCAGAAAAATGTACGTAAATCTTGCCCCCAGTGTGTGTCTCGTCACAAGCGTGCTCATTGCCCTAGTCGCAACGCAACCTGTTACCAATGTGGCAAATCAGGACATGTACAGTCTGTGTGTATGCAAATTGAAAACTCAAAGAACAGTAACGTTAGGAACAGTGCTTCGCGGAGTGCGAGAACAGTTAATTCTGTAAATGTCATACACGCTGTAAACTTGAACAGTGCTTTCCTTGGATCTCCATTGCAAGAAAGTAGTTCTGCGCCTATGGCAAAACTATATAGTGCACCACGTAGCAAGCGCCGACGAGCGCGTAAAACAGTGCAACGGACAAGGGTTCGGGACAAGCAAAATGACTATGAACAGTGCATTCCTGTAGTGAAAATAGTGCCTTCTGCAACTGCTCCTTGTAATAGTGCCCAGTACTGTGTAGCTAGTGACAGTAGACACCAAGTAGCTACTCAAAAGTGTAGTGCAGTAGTTAGTACATCTGGAGTAGCTTCGCATTGCGCGGACGCCGATCCGGCGGTAGTGTCATCTAGTGACAGTGTGGTTAATCCGCTGCGTGCCGAGTCTGCGCCGCTTACTTCACTACGCGGCCCGCGCAGACGCAGCAAACTAACCGTAGCAGACGTTGCCCACGTTCGCGCACCTGTCGAGCGCCGCAAGCAAAAACTGTTTGTGACTCTCTTCATAGAAAATAAGTCGGTGCAATTTCAGCTTGATACTGGTTCCGCTGTCACACTAATGAATAAAGAAACTTATGAACTACTGGGTTCGCCAAAATTGTCGCCGTCACAGCAAGTGTTAACAGCGTACACAGGACAAACTATTCCGGTGCTAGGAACGTGTAGCCTGCCTGCCTCTTTTCAAGGTGTAACAAAACCAGTTGCTTTTGTAGTTCTTCAGGCCAAATCTACGCAGAATATTTTTGGACTAGATGCTTTTGACTTGTTTGGTTTATCAATTCAAAGAGATGTGCTTCAAATTTCGTCAATAGTGCCTCAGGATAAAATCAATGCATTGTGTGACAAATATAGTGACTTGTTTTCGCCGGAACTAGGTTGTGCAAAAGACTTCGTGGCACATGTAACTTTAAAAGAATCTGCAGTTCCAAAATTTCGTAAAGCTACACCAGTGCCTATCGCCTTGCGTGATACAGTTGCCGAAGAACTTAAACGTTGGCAAGATAGTGGGGTGATTTCTCCTGTTTCTGCGAGTCAGTGGGCCTCGCCTATAGTAATTATACCCAAGCCGTCAGGAAAACTTCGTCTCTGTGCGGACTTCAAATCAACAGTGAACAGTCAAACAATTGTCGACACTTATCCCCTGCCCAGACCTGAGGAACTGATGGACAAATTAGGACAGTCCCGCTTCTTTTCTAAGATTGATTTAGCAGAGGCATACTTACAGATTCCACTTGATGATGAGTCAAAAAAGTTTTTCGTCATTAATACTCACATGGGCCTTTTTCAATTTCAACGCCTACCCTTTGGCAGTTCTTCCGCTCCCGCTATTTTTCAGCGTTTTTTGGAACAGCTGACAGTTTCCGTACCGTGTTGTTCGAACTATTTAGATGACATTGTGGTGTCCGGACGTACAGTTGAAGAACATTTAGCAAACCTGGAGTGCCTTTTCAAAGTGTTGACTGCAGCAGGTCTACGTTGCAATAAAGCAAAGTGTTCGTTTTTTCAAACTGAAATAGAGTACCTAGGCCATGTGATTAATGCCCAAGGAATCCATCCCTTACAGTCACATCTTCGAGCAATCAAAGACTTGCCTCCTCCTAAGAATGTGCACGAATTGCAAGCAGTAATGGGGAAGCTGAACTATTATTTCAGATTTATTCCCAATGCCTCTCAGATTGCAGCTCCACTGCATCACTTACGTAGGAAGAATGTTCCTTTTGTATGGTCTAAAGATTGTCAGGTTGCCTTTGACAAACTAAAGTCTGCACCACTCAGTGATGCATGTTTGATTCCCTTTGAACTCTCGTCGGGTTGCGCAGGAAACAACTGCGGATGCAGACCTAATTGTGGTAGCACGTTTTGTTCGCTCAGGGTGGCCTGCCAGAGCCAAAGACATTGATCGGCCTCTGGTTCGACGTTATTTTGCACAACGTCATGCATTATCTTTAAGTCAGGGTGTACTGTTGTTGCATACCGACAACGACCAATCAAGAGTGATTGTTCCTCGTTCCCTGCAACGAGAAGTGTTACGCCTCCTGCATCAAGGACATTGGGGCATTGTTAGGACAAAGCAATTGGCCAGACGTCATTGTACCTGGGTTGGTATGGACGCTCAGATAGAGAGCATGACATCACAGTGTACAGTTTGTGCGGAGCATCAGGCGGCTCCTCCACAGCGTTTCTCAGACTGGCCACGCCCCAAGGGACCATGGCAACGTTTACATATTGACTTTGCCGGACCATTCTGGAATACGCGCTGGTTAATTGTGGTAGACGCTTTCAGCAAGTTTCCTTTTGTGATTGCCATGAACTCAACGACGGCTTCTAGTACAATCAGTGCCTTAACATCAGTGTTTTGCATCGAAGGCTTGCCTGAAACTATCGTCAGTGACAATGGACCTCAGTTTGTTAGTGCGGAATTTCAACAATTTTGTCGTGTGAATGGTATTCAGCATATTACCACCGCACCTTTTCACCCTCAGTCCAATGGTGAAGCAGAACGTTTCGTTCGAACATTCAAGTCTCACATGGAGAAGATGAAAGGTCAGCACTCCAGGCAGCAAGCTCTTCAAATTTTCCTGTCTACGTATCGGTGCATGCCACGTGACGGCCCGTCTCCTGCCGAGCTGCTACACGGCCGCCGTCACCGCACTCTCCTTCACCTGCTGCAGCCTCCCACGCACCGAGTCGGTTCGTATGGCGCTACGCGTTTTCAGGTTTCTACGCCGGTGCTGTACAGGGTGTTTGCTGGAAACAAGAAGACATGGCTGCCGGGCACCATTCAGCGCGTGCTCGGTAGCAATATGTATGTTGTACGTTCTTCCACAGGGTCGGAGCTGCGGCGCCACGCAAACCAATTGCGCCTGCACAGGCCGCGCGATCCTGTCTCCGGTTTCTTGATTCCAGACCCAGTTCACCGCCCAGGCCCTCCTCCCAGTGCCGTCGCCGTGGCCCTCAGCCCTACGCCACGACGGCGCGGCGGTTTGGGGGGGAGGGGTGTGGTGTCGCACAAGTACAAAGTGCGCGCCACCTACTTTCGCCGCGCGCCGCCATGCACGCACGGCGCGGCGTTCTCACGACGACAGCCACGAGCGCCCTCTGCTGCAACCCCGCTCGTGGCCACCACGGAAAGACACCGGTCACTTCGGACTGAGATAGCAACGAGTTAGGACCTTCGTAATCAGATAGGCACCATTGAAGACTTTGTTATCGTACAGGCACTAGGCAGGCCTCTAACAACTATGTATCAACATTCTGCAGTGCTATGTAAAAGTTAAGTATTGTTACATTCTGTGCAATATATATCTCTTTCTAATTTACTCTAGTGTTTATAGTTTCTGGCTGCTCCCCTCCGTACCTGCACCAGCGTGTCGGTCTCATTCCACTCGGCCACCGACACCTACGACGAGGCTGGGACACAAAAGCGGCGACGAAGTTGGGACACAAAACTTTTAATGATTTCCGCCCAACTGCCCATAATTTCCGTGACATTCCCTCCTGTATCGCGATAATACAAAATGAGTTGCCCTTCTCTGAACTTTTTCTAAGTCCTCCGTCAGTCCCGATTGATGAAGATCCCACAATGCGCAGCAATACTCCAAAATATAACGGACAAATGTAGTGTAGGCAGTTCCATTAATAGACCTGTTGTATCTTCTAAGTATTCTGCCAATGAAAGACAACCTTTGGTGCGCGCTCCCTACAATATTTTCCGTGGTATTTTTTCGTTTTAAGTTGCTAGAAGATATTTAGTTGAATTTACGCACTTTAAGTTTGACTGATTTCTCGTGTAAATGAAGTTTAACGAATTTCTGTTAAAGTTCATATGGATGACTTAACACTCTTCATTATTTACGCTCAGCTGACAATGATCGCACGATACAGATATCTTACTTAAATCGTTTTGCAATTGCTTTTGATCTTCTGGTGACTTTGCTAACCGATCAACGAAAGTATCATCTCGGAATAGTCTAAGAGAGTTGCTCAGATTGTATCCAAAATTATATATACAGACGAGGAACAAAACACGCCCTGTAACACTTCCCTGGGGAACGTCAGATATCACGTCTTTTTTTACTCCATGACTTTCCGTCAATTACTACGTACTGTGTCTTTTCTAAATCTACATACATACTTGACAATCCACCCAAAGGTGCGTGGCGTAGGGTACTCAGTATCACCACTACTTATGGTACAGTGGGGTTATAAGAATAATTTCTACTTACATCGATTTTTTCCGGAAAATTATTAATTTTTGTTTTAATCATTTACTATGACTTATATAGGTATACTTATTCTACAGATGAAAGGTGGTTGTACAAGACTTTCAAACATTTATGTTATTCTGTTATTCGATTTACCCTCCCGAATCCGCAAAAGTACATTTCGATGGGATTATTCGGATAGTGGCCGGGGCTATTTGAATAAGGTCAATACACAATAGATTACGTGGAAGGTTAGATCAAAACAGCTAATTTCTATTAATACTCATTACCATTAATAACAATAATTAGAATAGTAATTTCACATTAATTGAATTAGCCGTTATGAAATGTTTCTGTTCTTATAAATCACGTGCAGCGTGCACAGAGAATAGCTTACGACCTCTCGTACCGACGCAGTATTACTGACAGCAGGTGGCGCACGTTTGGCATCGTGTCCATTCACATTTATCTTCATCTGCGACGCGTAACCATTTTCCCTGGCAGAAACCCCTTTTTTATTCTATCGCCTCATCTTCAGAATCATTTAAAGAAACAACATCGTGGACACTTTTTGGTACAAGATTACTGTTAGCCATAACTTCATATTCTTCTTTTTGGCAACATCGGTACAAACTCGTATATGATACTCCATAAGTTTTACTGGCTTCTAATAGTGATATTCCTTTCATCGCTACTTCAAATTCCTTCTTCATCGACCCTTCGTCCCACTCCATTCAGCCTCCTTTGGGTTTATAGGCCGTCACCATCTGAATAAAATGAAGCAATAATTAATTACAGATCATTTATAGAGGTAGAAAATACAACTCAGTAGTAAGACCCTCTGCACTCTATGCCTCCGAGTGCCTCTTGATGAATCGAAAGGGTCCACTCAGGAAACTAGAACTTAAAGAGAGGAAGATCCTGAGGAGAATATTAGGACCCATAAGAGAGGAAGACGGTACTTACAGAATAAGGCACAATAACGAACTGTATGAACACCAGGAAGACATAGTCACATGTATGAGGAAAAGGCGACTGACCTTCTACGGGCACATCACTCGCCTGAATCACTCAAGGCTAACCAAGAAGATCCTCACAGTAACAAGCAGGGGAAAGGCGTCCAAAGCTAAGTGGTTCATCTCTGTTAGATCAGACTTAGAGGAATTGCAGATCCCATTACAGATAACCGAGAACCGAACTCAATACCGTCAGGCCATTCTACATGGAGTCTTCCCACTATCTCTCACAAGCAAGAAGTGTACAGGCACCACCAGACCTAAATGGACGGATGAGAGGAAGCAGGCTCGCAGCCAGAAGATGAAGGCGTACTGGGCCAAGAAAAAGCAGAAGATCCTGGCTAGGAGTTAAGACGAGCCTCGTGGTCCCTAGTAGGCCGAAACGAACTAAAAAAGAGGTAGAAAAAATAGCGGTCCTATCACTCTTTCCTGGGGCACCCTGACCATACCCTAGTATCTGACAAACACTCGCCATCGAGGACAATGTACTGGGTTCAAATGTTTGTAGAGCTTATGGGACTTAACTAAGGGGTCATCAGTCCCTAAACTTACAAACTACTTATGAACTAGCTAATATTAAGGACTGCACAAATATCCATGCCCGAGAGGGGATTCGAACCCCCGACCGTATTGGCCGTGCAGAACGTGACTGGCGCGCCGCAGACAGCTCGGCCACTGCGGCCGGCGTACTGGGTTCAAAAAATGTCCAAATGTTTGTACAGCTTATGGGACTTAACTACGGGATCATCAGTCCCTACGCTTACAAACTACTTATGACTAGCTAATACTAAGGACGGCACAAATATCCATGCCCGAGGGGGGATTCGAACCCCCGACCGTAGTGGCCGTGCAGACCGTGACTGGCGCGCCGTAGTCAGCTCGGCCACCGCGGTCGGCGTACTGGGTTCAATTGCCTAATTAATCTTAGAGCCATTCACATATTTGGGAACTTATTCCATAAGCTCGTACTTCCATTAACAGTCTGTAGTGCGGTACCGTGTGAAACGCCTCTCGAAAATCGATAAATATGCAGTCTGCCTGTTACCCTTCGTCCATAGCATGCAAGATGTCATGAGAGAAAAGGGCAAGCTGGGTTTCGCGCGATCGATGCTTCCTAAAGCATGCTCTCTGCTTGCCATGACATTCTAACAGGAAATCACGAATCCGATTAAAATGTTTGCATACCCATTGGCCACGCGGGAGTAGCCGAGCGGTCTGGAGCGCCAATTTACGGATCACGCAGCCTCCCGCGGCGGAAGTTCGAATCCTCCCTCGGGCATGGATGTGTGTGTTGTCCTTAGGTTAGATCAACTTAGTTTAAGTAGTTTGTAAGTTTAGGAACATATGGCCGAGCCGCCAAGGTTCGAATCCCCCCTCGGGCATGGATGTTTGTGACGTCTTTAGTATAAGTTAGTTCATAAGTAGTTTGTAAGTTTAGGGACTGATGACCCCACAGATAAGTCCCATAAGCTTTCCAAACATTGGAACATTTGAACTGATGACTAACATAGTTCGGTCCCATAGAATTACATTCATCGTGAAGATGGGGCAGGATCAGCAACTGGATATGTAATGAAAACCATTGTTTTTTCGTCACAGTTGCATTATTTAGAAGTTGGTAACTACTTTCGGACTTGTTCGTCCATTTTCAAACCATAGGCCTTATTCCAACCGTAACAATACACTGCATGAAGCAAATCACTGATAAAATCTGTACGTTGTCCACTTAATACATGATTACATTGAAATTTAAAATAGGTAAAAATAGATGATGCGTTCACAGGCGTCCAACGAAGGAAGCTTGGTCATTAGAGACGGAGCTAATGCTCGGAGTTTTGCGTGAGGATGGGGGGGGGGGGGGGGCGATCGGCCGTGCCCTTTTGAAAGGAACCATCCCAGCATTTGCCTGGAGTGATTTGGGGAAATCACGGAAAACCTAAATATAGATGGCCAAAGGTGGATTTGAACCACCATCCTCCCGAATGCGTTACCACTGCGCCACCTCGCTCGGTCGGGCCTCCAACGGTTAGAATAAGGGCTATGGTTTGAAAATGGACGAACAAGTCCGAAACTAGGTACCAACTACTAAATAGTGCAACTGTGACGAAAAAAGAAAAAAATAAATGGTTTTCATTACAAACATTTGAACATTTTTTGTAAACTTATTCAGAGTGTAGTCGCACCTCCGGCGGGAACGGCCGCCCATTGCGTATCTTTTTTTTTTTTTTTTTTTTTTTTTTTTTTATGTTTGTTAAGCTTATGGGACTTAACTACGGGGTCATCAGTCCCTAAACTTGCAAACTACTTATGAACTACTTACGAACTAGGACGGCACAAATATCCATGCCCGAGGGGGGATTCGAACCCCCGACCGTAGTGGCCGTGCAGACCGTGACTGGAGCGCCTCAGTCTCCTCGGCCACCGCGGCCGGCAGTTCGTAAGTAGTTCGTAAGTAGTTCATAAGTAGTTTGTAAGTTTAGGGACTGATGACCCCGTAGTTAAGTCCCATAGACTATACAAAGATTTGAACATTTTGCCATTCCGCGCAGCATCACGAATCCAATCGCACAACTGAGACAACATACCACAAGCACATAATTTGATCAGAAGCCATTTGTGAGGCACAGTGTCAAAGCCTTCCGTAAATCTAGAAGTACGGAATCGATTTGAGATCACTTGTATCAGTTCGTTTTACTCATTCTGACTGCGCCAGAACACGGTTTCTTCAACAGTTGCTGGCGAATACGAGCGTTATTCGGTGGCAGTGGGAGCCGGAAGTAGCAGCTGTTTACAAATATTGCGTTTGCTGTGAGTGAATGGTGGCTATTTTTGTGTGGCGCGGCGCGGCGCGGCGGGCGACAATAAAAGCCAGAGCCGTATCGGGCGCATCCGGCGCGTTTTTGTGTGCCTGCTCTCTGCTCTGCTCACCGTGACCTCCTTTTTTGTGCGCCTGCCGATGAGAGGCCTCCGGCCTCGCCAGTGGCAGCCACTGTCACAGACAAATATATGTTACTCTGTGCCACTGTTCAAACCTGACTCGCTCTATTGATGACATGCCTGTTTAAGGTCACCCGCGGTTTGTCACTCTGAGAAGCAAAACTCGTCAATAATACCCCCACATTTAGTGCTAACAGTGGCGTACTTAAAGGTAGGGATGGGAAAAACCGACCGGTTAAAACCGATACCGTATTTTAGTTTTGAATAACCGTTTTTTTCTCGGTATTTATTTGGTGTCAGTTGTAACCGTTTTTTTTAGCTATTGCCAAGAACCGGGTAAAAATCCGGTACGACTACTTCCTGTAGTAGTGGTTCAAAATGCGGTTTTTGTAAATAATTAAAAAAAAATTAAAACTAGTACACTCCAATATTTAGGGCTACTCCTAAAATTTTCACTGCTGTGAAATATTAGGTCATCGCAAAAACTAAGAAAAGAGACCAGTGATTAAGAACAATCAGCAGTCATAAACGCGCAACAAACGCGTGGCATAAGAATTTAAAGACTGGTGCAGCTACTGAGGCATCGATGCACCTTTTGCCGTGTGGCGTGCGTGGCCTATTAGACGACGCGCGTGCACCGGCAGTGTACGAGACTTGCCTCCGTCTGGTCATGCGGCAGTTGCTTGCTGTCGTCGACAGACATCGGTTGTGTCTTAAGTGGCACCTTCCCGAGTGTGGAAGTTCGGCCGAAACTAGAAGAACCGAAAATTCGGTTACGGTTTCTGTTTCGGCCGCAAAATGTTTAGGTCGAACTCTACTGGAAATAATAACAATAAAAAACCGGTTATCGTGAGCAGTTTTTACAGTGCGGTTAAAATTGAGATGAAAAGAACCGGTGTAACCGAAAACCGGTTATTTCAACAATAACCGCCATCCCTACTTAAAGGGCGCCAGGGCTCTTGCCCCCCCCCCCCCCCGAAAATGATTAAAATAAGAAAAACAAATTGTTTGGTATCTGAATTATTTTGATGAATGAAAGGTTGCAAACTAATATTTCAGAGCTCGATCAGAGGTGCAAAGATTATGATATGAAAATCAGTATGTCTATAACGAAAGTAATGTCTGTGGGAAAAGATTTAAACAGATTGATGGCCAAATAGGAGGAACAAAGTTAGAACAGGTAGACAGTTTCAAGTACCTGGGATGTATTGGTCCACTTTAGGTTACGGTAGTAACACTAAAAGAGGGCCTTTGCGATCGCCTTTTGACAGGTCGAAATTTAAATGAAAATAACGGCTTAACCGTTCATTTGACACATTTACATGAATTTGTAGAGGAGAAAATTCTCTACAACTTTGCTCTGTTATGATTTTTTCATATCTCGCATCGTTTCAGAGATATTGGCAAAAATAACGGTGATTTTACGATGTGTGTCTGTTCGTCTGTCTGTCCGTAACGTGTTCCCACTTTTTAAATCGAACCGTTCAACCGATCAGCACCAAATTTTACAGACATAATTTTTGGCCACCAGAGACCAGAACATCCCATTTTCAAATATTTCGGACAAAAAATACGTTAGTAACACTAAAAAAATCCGTTGTAATTGCAAACAAACCGATCATCTGACACGAAAGTTAAATAACCGAATTTGTAGAAGATAAAATTCTCTATAACTTTTCTCTCTTATGTTTTTTTCGTAACTCTCGCCGTTACAGAGATATTTGCAAAAATAACGGCGATTTGACACCGCCTCTTGATTTTATGTCAGCCACGCGTTAGGAATTGTTACTTGACATTCCTCGCCCAGAACTCTCTTTGCATACGCCATTTTCCTTCCTGTATTTTATTCTTTTCTTATTATAACTTAAAAAAGGTAAAGCAGTCAAGCCGGCCGCGGTGGCCGAGGGGACTGAGGCGCACCAGTCACGGCCTGCACGGCCACTACGGTCGGGGGTTCGAATCCACCCTCGGGCATGGATATTTGTGCCGTCCTTAGGATAAGCTAGTTGATAAGTAGTTTGTAAGTTTAGGGACTGATGCCCTGTAGTTAAGTCCCATAAGCTATACAAACATTTGAAAAGCAGTCAACAATCCGGAAATTGGTTTGAACACCACAGTGCTTTACTAGGCATGGTCCTACTTGGAGGTGGTATGCCGTTGCCTTCCTCCGACCTTCGAACTGACTTACCCAGCCAGTTATAGTGGGACCTAAAAGTTAACTTGGGTTCCGAACCACGGTGCTACTCGGTATTATTCACATCAGCAATACTGCCAGAGGGGAAAGAGGTGGAAAGTGAGAGATAAAAATCCTAGGACTTGGAGGGGCAACCGAGGCTTACACGTCGTCATTTCAAAGCAATGGCTCACTGAAGAATTAACGAAACCACGTCGTTCTTCGTACGATAAATGGTAATCTGGTAACTAAAACGCCATATTAGCATCAGTTAACAACTGTCATCAATAACAGGAGAAATAAGGAACTGTTTCTTGATTGTTTGCCGTAGTGTAGTGGGCAGCACGTTATATTGTAAATACCATGCACGTGCTTGGTGGTTCGAAACCCGCCACTACCAAAATTTTACGTGTTGACTGCATAGATATTATCACAATAGTAGAGTCCTGATCGTATTGCCCATAATTTTTTTATTAATTACATTTTTATTATTTTGAGTAAAATGTTTCCAAAAATCACAAAACTACAAGAAAATCTAAAGTGGGCCGTAAAACACGTCAGTGCGATTTTTTCTCACAGGATGGCAACATAGTGAAAGAACTGGAATCGAGTTGCAGAAAAGCTAATGCAGTGAGTGCTCAGCTAAGACCTACTCTCTTCTGCAAGAAGGAAGTAAGTACCAAGACTAAGCTAGCAGTGCACCGCTCTATCTTTCGACCAACTTTGTTGTATGGGAGTGAAAGTTGGGTGGATACAGGTTACCATATTCACAAGGTAGAGCTTACAGATATGAAAGTAGCAAGAATGATTGCAGGTACTAATAGATGGGAACAATGGCAGGAGGGTGTCCATAATGAGGAAATCAAAGAAAAACTGGGAATGAACACCATAGATGAAGCAGTTACAGCGAACAGACTGAGATGGTGGGGTCATGTTACACGCATGGGAGAAGCAACGTTACCTAAGAGACTCATGAGCTCGGCAGCGGAGGATAAGAGGAGTCGAGGTAGACCAAGAAGAAAGTACTTAGATTCGGTGAAGAATGATTTTGAAGTAAAAGGCGTAACATCAGACGAGGCATCAATTTTAGCATTGAATAGGGGATCATGAAGGAATGTTATTAGAGGTACTATGCTCCAGACTGAACGCTGAAAGGCATAATCAGTCTCTAATGATGATGATGATGCGTGAAGGCCGTGGTGGAGTAGCCGAGCGGTCTAAATCGTCTGCCGGCCGCGGTGGCCGAGGAGACTGAGGCGCTTCAGTCACGGTCTGCACGGCCACTACGGTCGGGGGTTCGAATCCCCCCTCGGGCATGGATATTTGTGCCGTCCTAGTTCGTAAGTAGTTCATAAGTAGTTTGTAAGTTTAGGGACTGATGACCCCGTAGTTAAGACCCATAAGCTTAACAAACATTTGAACATTTTGAACAAAATCGTCTCGCTGCGGTGCGCGCGGTTGCTCGCCGTGGAGGTTCGAGTCCTCCCTGGGGCATGGGTGTGTGTGTTGTTCTTAGGTTAGTTTACCTAGGTTTATGTAGTTTGTAAGCTACGGACTGATGGTCACGCAGTTTGGTCCGATAGATTTACAGACATTTGAACATTTTTGATGCGTGAAGACATCGTTGTTGTAGACAGTCATGTTGTTGTTGTTGTTGTTGTGATCTTCAGACCGCAGACTGGTTTATTGCAGCTCTCCACGCTACCCTGTCCTGTGCAAGCCTCTTCATCTGAGAATATGTAGCCGGCCGCTGTGGCCGAGCGGACTGAGGCCCTCCAGTCACGGTCTGCACGGCCACTACGGTCGGGAGTTCGAATCCACCCTCGGGCATGGATATTTGTGCCGTCCTTAGTTGTAAGTAGTTCATAAGTAGTTTGTAAGTTTAGGGACTGATGACCCCGTAGTTAAATCCCATAGACTCTACAAACATTTGAACATTTGATTTGAGAATGTGTACGGCAACCCGTCCATTTGAATCTGCTTACTGTATTTGTCCCTCGGTCACCCTCTGTGATTTTTACCCCACACACTTCCTTCTAATGCTAAGTTGACAATTCCTTGATGTCTCAGAATGTGTCCCACCAACCTAACCCTTCTCTTAGATAGGATATGCCAGAAACTCATTTTCTCCCAAATTCTGTTGAACACCTCTTCTTTAGTTACGTGATCTACCCATCTAATCTTCTTCATTTGTCTGTAGCACCACATTTCGAAAGCTTCTATCCTTTTGTTGTATGAACACCTTATTATCTACGTTTCACTCGCATACAACGCTACACTCCAAACAAACGCTTCCTAACACTTAAATTAATATTGGATGTCTACAAATTTCACTTCTTCAGGAATGCTTTTCTTCCCATAGCCATTCTGCATTTTGCTTCGACCATTAGAAGTTATCTTGCTACCCAAATAACAAAACTGATCTACTACTTTTATTGTCTCTTTACCTAATCAGCATTGCCTTATTTTCTGACACTACATTCTATTACCCTCGTTTTACTCTTGTTAATGTTCATCTTATATCTGCTTTTCAAGACACTGTCCATTCGGTTTAATTGCTCTTCCAGGTCCTATGCGGTCTCTGACAGAATTACCATGCCATCAGCAAACCACACGGTTTTTATTTCTCCTCCCTGGACTTTAATTCCCTCTCCAAATTTCTCTTTGCATTCCTTCACTGCTTGCTCAATGCACAGATTGAACAACATTGTGGAAAGGTTACAACTCTGTCTTACTCCCTTCCCAACCACTGCTACCCTTTCATGCCCTTCGACTCACATAATTGCTGTCTGGTTTTTGTACAAGCTGAATATAGCTCTTCGCTCTCTATATTTTACCCCTGCTACCTAAAGAATCTGAAAAAGTGTATTCCAGTCAACATTGTCAAAAGCTTCCACCAGATCCACAAATGCTAAAAACATAGGTTTCCCTTTGCTTCATCTATCTTCTAAGATAAGTCTTAATGTGAGTATTGCCTCGCGTGTTCCTACATTTCCCCTAAATCCAAACTGATCTTACCCATAGTCGGATTCGACCACTTTTTCCATTCGTCCGTAAATAATTCTTTTCAATATTTTGCAACCATGGCTTATTAAACTGATAGTTCCGTAATTTTCACATTTGTCTGCAGTTGCTTTCTTAGGAACTGGAATCACTATACTCTTCTTGAAGAGTGAGGGTATTTCCCCTGTCTCATACATCTTGCATACCAGGGGGAACAATTTCTTCATGGGTGGCTCTCCTAATGATGGTAGCAGTTCAGACGGATCATCATCTACTCCAGGGGCCTTGTTTCTACTAAAATCTTTTAGCGCTCGTGAAATTCTTCTCGCAGTATAGTATCTCCTGTCTCATCTAGCTCTACTTCGTCTTTCACTTCCCTGTATTGGTGAGGGGAGTCGGGTGTTAGAGGTGTGAAGTTCGAGCAGATTTTTTAAATAGCTTTATTTTTATGATTTGCTTACAACAATTTAAAAAAAACCTTGATCTCAGGAAAGTAAAAGGGCTTCAGCGCAAATTATCCTCTAAATATGAGCAGAAAAACTGATACAAAATATCATGCGGTGCCTCCTTAAAATTACTTAAAGTAAATGAACATTGGTCTTGCCCTCCCCACCCCTCCCGAAAATATATGCAATATTCGCCAGTGAGAGGTACGTTGGCGCAAAGTATAGTCCAGCAAAAACTGAACATAGAGGGAACATCAAAACAGGAAGAAGAAGTAAGAAAATAGAAACAGCGAACCATCCAGTCCTAAGATGTAAGATGTGTAACACTGAGCCATTGATTACTGGCATGGCGTCGTGGTTGTGCGGTAATGGCGCGGGAAGTATGTGTTCAAAGCTTCGTGCGCTATGTTTTCATCTTTCGTTTTTTGTCCTTTTTTCTTTTCTTTTTTTACAAAATTATGAATACCCATATGACTTGTCTGCTCTCTACATTCAATTTTGTGTCTATGGCATGGTGTAATCATCCTTTCCAAAAGCGAGATGTAAGGAAGAGTGAGCTGCAATTTGTTCTACACAAGTACCACGTATATTGCAATTGCATATTGGTACGAAGGATATTACCCTAGATATCCTTGAAGGGTTAGAAATTTGGACTAGCTATCATAATAATAAAGAATGATTAATAAATGACCAATTTTTTTGTTCCAGACAGAGGTATTTCGATCTGTTTCACAACCTAGGTTTTCTTGAATGACCGATACTTGTGCTCTCTTCCTGTGCGGAGGTTTCCCTAAGTTTGAAATGTTCAAATGTTTGTTAAGCCTAAGGGACTTAACTCCGGGGTCATCAGTCCCTAAACTTGCAAACTACTTATGAACTACCTACGAACTAGGACGGCACAAATATCCATGCCCGAGGGGGGATTCGAACCCCCGACCGTAGTGGCCGTGCAGACCTTGACTGAAGCGCCTCAGTCTCCTCGGCCACCGCGGCCGCCCCCCTAAGTTTGTTATTTGACCTTTGATTGGATATCGGTGGTGCGTTTACTTCTTCCCCTCTTATGGAGAGATTTTATATCCGCCATAGCCGCGGTGGAGTGGCCGAGCGGTCCTGCGGTGGAGTAGCCGAGCGGTCTAAAGCGTCTCGCTGCGGAGCGCGCGGTTGCTCGCCGTGGAGGTTCGAGTCCTCCCTGGGGCATGGGTGTGTGTGTTCTCCTTAGGCTAGTTTACCTAGGTTTAAGAAGTTTAAAGCCGGGCGCCGTGGCTCAGCGCGCCCGGTCAGAGAGCTCAACGCCCTCTGTAATAAAAAAGCTGAGCCAACAGCACACCGAACATGAACGAACAACAACGATCAGCGTCCGCAACGAAGAAAACTACAAAAAAAAAAAAAAAAAAAAAAAAAAAAAAAAGCGGTCTAAAGCTCCTCGCTGCGGAGCGCGCGGTTGCTCGCCGTGGAGGTTCGAGTCCTCCCTGGAGCATGTGTGTGTGTGTGTGTGTGTGTGTGTGTGTGTGTGTGTTTGTCCGTAGGTTAGTTTACCTAGGTTTAAGTAGTTTGTAAGCTACGGACTGATGACCACGCAGTTTGGTCCGATAGATTTACAGACATTTGAACATTTTTTATATCCGCCATATTCATGACATTGTTGGTATACGAGAAAATCCTTAAAAAAAAGTATAGGTGCTATATATGTTGTTTTATTGTTTGACAACTATTTTCCATATTGAAAATGTTTTTTTAACTAACTCGCCGTTGAATTCTTTTTATCCTTGTAAATTATGGTAACTTCTGCGGCCATACATAGAGGGCGCCTATGCTACGCCTAAGTTGCTCAGTAGTATACTTTCCATTCAGTGGTATTTGCATGTGATCCATCGAGCTAGCAACTTATGTTACAAGTACAGCTGATGTTGACCGTTAATGTATTATGAGTATTTACATTCATCTTTTTCCCTTCTCCATTCAGGAGAGCTATGTACTTTATAATTGTAAATGCTAGATATTGTTTTTCTTTCTTTTAATTTGGTCTTTGTAACTATTTTTACCTGTATATACTGTATCCTGTTCTTTGTCACCAGGCGCTCCGATGATGGGCTGGGCCCGAAACGCGTCAGCATAAAGAGAAAAATAAAGGATTTTACAACATCTACAACTCCTTCATTACTGCAGCCAATCAGCTTTTTTAGAATTCTCTTTGTTGTCATACAAGTACCATGTATTAAGTTTTGGAGGTGTTGTCTCTTAAATTTACCTATTTGACAACTGTTTGTTTGTTGTCTTCATTTGTGTGGGAGGTCCATGCTACATCTCGCATCCACTCACTAGTCACCACATTTACTTGTTACGGTTACATATCCTTACAACATCACTCATATTGTATAACGATTGTATAGTATGACAGTGGCAGAGGCTACGAAATTAGATCAGAAACGTCAATAACCGAACGGAAGTTCCATGCGCTTCAGTGTGACTTGCAGAATATTTATGTAGATGTAGAAAGTTCATAATCGTGTGAAAGAAAAACAAAACGAAAAATGTAAATCATGATGGAAGTTAGAGCGCAAGTCTCTGGTATCGCAGTTCAACACTGTGACCATCGCTCTGCTTCGCTTCTCAACTTTGGATATTTGTGCTGAGACCGTCCACAGTTTTCATTTTGTTTTCACAATTCCGTACACCGGCTTCCTGTTTTGATTGTGTTCAGTTTTAGACGGGGTATCCACTGCGTCATCTTACGTCTCCAACTTAATGGAGTGCTATGGGTAGTTTCCTTTGTGAGTATCCGTGGAGATTCACCCAGCAGTGTCAACTCATATTTTTCAAAATACTCTTTTAGTCCTATAAAATTTGTGAAGGTAATGTCTGATTAAATGTGACTGTAGAGGGGTACACGATAACTAGGCTTAGAATTTCTGTTTAGGGCGATAAATTACAGCTTCCTCTAAAAAAGAATTTAATAAATCCAGTGGCCAAGAAAACGGATGCAAAATACTGGCACGAAGTATATCCATGCTGACTATAGGGAACGAAGTGTTTACAGAAAGAAAAGAAAAATTTGAACATGCCGACTACAGGGAAGTTCATTTTTGGTTTCGGATAATTGTGGTTCCATGGATTTACCTTATGAGAGATATTGAACTATGTTCATAGGACAGGAGATATGAATGAAAATGCCCGAAGTCACAAACTATTTCGTGCTTTATTATAATCACACGATGCATTTCGGACCCTGTAGGTCCATCATTAGGTGCAAATCTCAATATATCATTTACCAGCGTCTTTCGGTGGCGTGATACGTATGTTTCTGTTCTGAACTGACGAAAAAAACCAAAGATGTCCTTCATTAAAATTACCTGGCATTGCATGATAAGGAGAGCAACCTAAGTGATTTGATGAAAATTCCGAAGAGGGGACGTAACAGCCAAGATCGTAATTCACTTTAAAGTCCTTTATTTAAGTGATTACGGTTTCAGTGACGAAGTCATCATCTTCAGATCAATGTACAATATTTACAAAGGAGCTACATTGTTAGCCAACCACTTATCCAGCGTTGTAAAATAAATAAATTAAAACATTTTCAATTTATGTATTTTACAACGATGTAAAAATTATTAAATATAAAGTGGCTAATTTGTGTATATTGTACGTTAATCTGATTAAAACATCTTCAATTATGTATTTTACAATGATGTGCAAGTGGTTGACTACAGATGTAGCTCCTTTTTAAATATTGTATACTGATCTGAAGATGATGAATTCGGCATTGAAATCGTTATCCACGTCAGTTAAATAAAGGGCTTTTAAATAAATTGCGTTCTTGCTGTGAATTTCCCTTGGGAAATTTTATCATTTCTTCATTGATTATTTGGTAAATTTTTCACCGTTTTTAGTATTTTTTTCGACTGTTTTACTAATATTTTCCGTAGTTTATTCACAACCTAACATTTAATATTCACAACAGGAACATATGCATTACCTCAGTGAAAGGCTCTAGTAAATGACATACTGAGATTCGCACCTGATGATGGACACATAGGGTTCGAAATGCATCGTGTAATTTAACAAAGCACGAAATAATTTTTGATTCAAGGCCTTTTCATTCATACCTCCTCTGTATTGAATACAGTCACGTTACACAGCTGCAGAAAATGAATTAAATTAAATACGTTCGTAGCGCTTTTAAATTTAGATGAAGCTTTAGACAAAAATTTTGACTGGAATACTGTTATAAATGGATTCTTCCGTCACTTCTTGGTAGAACAATGGCATATTTCAGGTTGAAAACAAACGATTTGTTTTTGTTCTACTAATTTGTGTTTATTTACGAACAAGTTTTCGGCTTATTATGCCATCTTCAGGTAAACGTTTGAGAGACGTCGACGTCTCGTAAATGTTTACCTGAAGAAAGCCCAATAAGCTGGAAACTGTTCGAAAATAAACAGAAATTAGTATAACGAAAACACAATGTTTGATTTCAAACTGAAATATGGAATACTGTTATTAAAATTCTGACGTTCGACTCCTCCCTCGGGCATGGGTGTGTGTCTTGTCTCAGCATAAGTCAGTTTAAGTAGTTTGTAAGTCTAGGGACTGATGACCATAGCAGTTTGGTCCCATAGCTTAAAAATTGGAACATTTGAAACATAGAATGAATACAGTAGGCATGTTCAAATAGACAGGGACTGATGTAAGTTCTCGTCCACAGGTAACACTGCAATTCGTCGCCCCTCTTCCCACCTCCCTAACGCCGCAGTGATGAATTATGATATATAATATTAATAATGTATTTAAAGGGAGTTCTTTTATCAACGAAAAGGCAAACAGGTAGAGTACGAATTAAATCTTACAATACACAATACATTTTTATTTAAATAGCGAATAAAAATAAAGAAACCAGAGAAGACTAGACCTTGCTTAAAAATAGACTTTGCCACTTGGAGGTGGCCGAGCAGTCTGAGGCGCAATGTCAAGGATTGCGCAGCAGGTCCCGCCAGAGTTTCGGGTCCTCCCTTGGGCAATGACTTAAACAATGATATGTTTTACAACGCCAAAGCGCCATAGTTTTTAGTATGTTGGATGAATATCGACCTTATAAGCTACCTGTTCCTAAGAAAAAGCAGCCTGAACAGTTGAATAGATCTACATCTACATAAATACTCCGCTAATCACCCTTATGTGAATGGCGGAGGGTTAATCGAACCGGCTGTATGATATTTTTCTACCGTTCCATTCTCTAATAGCGCTTTCGATCTGATTTGTCTTCTTTTATTAAGATGATCATGTCTCCCTACGTAGGTGGGTGCTAACAAAATATGTTCGCATTCGGAAGAGAAAGTTGGTGATGCGAATTTGACAAATAAATCTCGGCGTAACGAATAACGCCTTTCTTTTAACGATTTCCATTCCAACTAATCGCGATAATACAAAACAATCCACCCGTCTCTGAACTTTCTCTATATCATCCGTCAGTCCCACTTGGTTGGGATCCCACAATGAGCAGCAATACTTAGGGTTACCATATGTTCATCACCAAAAAAGGGGACAGTTCATATAAAGAAGAGCACACTTTATTGGTAACATAATGTAATTTACAACTTTATTAATGAACCACGTAGAACTACTACAAAATAAAACAGCAATCATGTGTGGTTATTGTAAAACAAAATAATATGAACCTTCCTGGCAGATTAAAATTGTGTGCCGGAACCGGGACTCGAACCTAGGACCTTTGCCTTTCGCGCACACTCCGCTGCAGAGTGAAAGTTTCATTCTGGAATTTGAACCTTGACTGTTTGTTCATCATCACTACACTCAATTGTCTCATTCTTGTCTTTAAATCTCTCTCGAGAGCATTTTTATTTTTCAGGTACTGACAAAAGCTCATGTATTTTAAATATTTGAAATTATACTGTACACATACAGTAGCTTTTATATTTTTTTGATTTTAAATCTATTCCTGTCTTTTGTCTACTGTTTGTTCACAATGCACTGGTTGAATACAGGATGGACAACCGGATTTCTTCGCAGAGAAGTTCCGAATCGTTTGCAACTGTCAGATCCATTTGGAGAGTGATATTGTAAACGGCAATTTCGCTGTGTGTATGTGCGTGATAGTTGCGAACAGTTTGGGACTGCAGAGAAAACGAACCCGTTGTCGCTTATGACACAAAAATTTTCTTTCTCGAAACCCAAAAAAAAAAAAGAGGACATTTTGTAAATTTTTTATAAATGCCGGCCGTACACATTTTCTTGCCTCAAAAAGAGGACGTGTCCGGGAAAAAGAGGCAGTTTCTTTAGTAGAACTGTTGCATCTTCTAAGTGTTCTGCCAAGGAAACGTAGTCTCTGATTTGCCTTCCCTAGAATATTTTCTATGTGTTCTTTCCAATATAAGTTGTTAGTAAATGTAATTCACAGGTATTTAGTTGAATTTAACGCATTAGATTTGACAGATTTATCGTGTAAATGAAGTTTAATGGATTTCTTTTAGTGCTTAGATGGATAACTTACACTTTTCATTGTTTAGGGTCAAATGCCAAATTTTTCATCATGCAGATAACAGAGTGTCATCATATTGATACTACTATGGTTTCGTTTCTACCGATTAAGGTACTGAACCATAAAAGGGAACAAAAACCGAAAGACTGCCTGATCTGTAACGTTTACAAAATCGGCAGTGTACGGAAAAGCTTAGAGTTCGTGTTCGTGCCATTGCGGTGTATGTCACAGCAATACTTCATTAACAAATTTAATGTTGCATGGACGGCAGATGACCAAAATCTTAGCCAGTAATCTAAGTAGCAGGCCAAGTCATTATTTATTTGTGAAAGGAGTAAAAATTCAAATAAAAGTATTAACAATTAGTTAATACTTAGATCCGTCACTGTACATGCAAATAGTTGTCGTTTGTCGTAGCTATTCAGAGGTGAAAAGGATTGCACAACACTACGGAGAGCTGCATCAGATCGGTCTGTGGCGTGAAGGACAACAATAACACATCCTGCCTACGTGCAGTCAAACGCACATGTTTACTGTCCGTCCCCTCTTTCGTCTTATCAACGTATACAGTCCCTTATATCTCTGCACGACCTTAACTCTCTTGTCAGAACAACACAACAAAAGCATTCGATCCCATTACAGAAAAATCTTTTCTGTCCCACTCTTTTATTCAGCTGCTTTCTGGAATTAAGAACCCGACAATGAAGTGACCTTCCTCGTTATATTTAAAAAAGTGTATGACAGTTCCATCTTTGGAGGGCAGTTCATGACATATCTACATATCTAGTAAAGCAAAAATTGTGTCTGGGCTTTTCTTGTACACACTCGTTTTCCCATTACAACTAAGTAATTTTCTTTCCTATCAAATTTTCCTCAAATCCCAGAGCTCTTAGTTGGTGCAGTCTACCTAAATCTGTTTTCCTTTTAATTTGCACTCTCGGAAAGTTACCAAAAAAACGTTGAAATGTTTGTAATCCTATGGGACTCAACGACTTAGGTCATCAGTCCCTAGACTTACAAACTACTAAAGCTAACTTAAACTAAGGGCGACAAACACATCCATGCCGAATGGAGGACTCAAACTTCCGGCGGGGAACGGCCGTGCGCACCGCAGCAAGGCGCCTTGGTGCGCTCGGCTACTCCGCTGCGGAAGAAAGTTAGCACTTTTGCGCATCTACAAACGTACTCTGTATTGGTTACCACCGTTGTTATTATCAACAGTGTTGGACTGGTAGTAATATTACGAGTATTGGTGGAAGCGAATACTTTGTCATTTCGTTCCTCATCAGTTCTGTTTTCCACGTCACTCTCTTTACTCTCCTCGTACTTGTCCTGTTAATATAACTTGCCACATATGGCTGAGAGTTCTGATGAAATTTGTAACAGTAAACTGTTCCCGTCAGTACTTATAACATTGCTGTAGCGCACCTTCAAACAAGCCAAAATTCAGAGAAATCCTTTATTTTAAAAGACCTCATCGAAAAATTTGAGATACGCGTTACTCATTTGCTTGTTTTAAGAATAAGAAAAGCACCAAACTTTAGCAACGTTATATGCACGAAATAAAATAAAATGTTCAAATGTTTGTTAAGCTTATGAGACTTAACTACGGGGTCATCAGTCCCTAAACTTACAAACTACTTATGAACTACCTTATACTAAGGACGGCACAAATATCCATGTCCGAGGGGGGATTCGAACCCCAGACCGTAGTGGCCGTGCAGACCGTGACTGGAGCGCCTCAGTGCCCTCGGCCACCGCGGCCGGCCGAAATAAAACCGAAGTGTACACTCGCCTTTGGCACTAAGATTATGAACAATGATCTGCACACAAGAGTTCTATTTGCATCGGTCATTCCCTGCTATGTTTCGCATAGGTGAATCCTTTAATTATATTTTTTTCGTGGAAACTCTTTCCATCTGTTTTCTCTTATTCAGCTACCTTCCAGTCACGAACATGTCAGAGGCACTTCAGGTGCCGTAAACTGAGGTTACTTGAGCCCAGGTGTAATTTGGATCCAAAAGAAAAAAAAAATTAAATCAGTTCCGGGCGTTCTGTAATGCACGTATACAGCTGACTGACCATTTCGTCGACAGGTAGTAGCACTAGCTAGTGCCTAGTGCCCTCAGCATTGCATCTGCTTTTCGCGTCTTCTCACAGTTAATGTTACACTGTTGTGTAGTGAAACCAAGGATTGCCGCTGCCAGAAAACTTGTACTTTCACCGCGCTGCCCACTGAAGTTGCATGCAAGTTCAAGTAAAATTTGTGTCACATATTTTATCAAAGTTCTACAAGTTCAATGATGTAATTATACCTATAACACTAGTCTTCTTTAAGAAATTTCTGTATACATACTATCTGTACAACAACTTAAGATCTCTGACCTGTGAACTTCTAAGCTGCATAACTATATCTCTGTAGTGTTTACCTGACGATGGCGTAACTACCGAAAACTAGTTAGTAACAAATAAAATTCGCAGAATATTGCACAATTATCTCGTGTGTTTCACTCAAAATGAAGACAAAGAAATGCTAAAAGGTTTTTTTTAAAGGAGCAGGATTTTGTTCTTGTGGCTTGGAATAATGTTTTATTTCCAGGTCAAGTAATGTCCGTATGAGACAATGGTGCCATTGTTGAATGCATGACAACGACAAGAAAGGCCTGTACATGGCCTTCACGAAAGGACGTTTTATTCTACAAGTGGTGTGACATTAAAAGGATTACCCCCCCACTTTAATTAGAAGGGGGTTTGTTCTCAGTGGTAACATAAACTAACTTTGTTGTGCACCACAATTTATTATTATGAATATCTAGCACAGTGTAAACGAGTGCTGATATGCTTCTTCCAAACAAACACAGTTTATTGTGTATTTTTAGGATATTTTCCAATTGAATGTCAAATTAAAAGAACATTCTTTTCACCAAAATATATTTATATGTCTTTATTTCCAGAGCCCAGGTCCTATTTGCACCCGATGCACCTTCAAACTGCTTTTTACAAGGATAATAATGCATGGGTTAGCCAAACTCTGGGGTTACTTGGACCCAAATTTGGATAATTTTTTACTCACATACAAAAAATAAAATTTGGTCAGAAACAGACGTAAAGTTCTAGAAAAACATCACAAATATGAAAGAATTTAGGATTACGGCAAAATTAATAATTTTAGGCTTTCATTGGAACTAAGTATACAAAAATTTTCACTTCTTGGATACAAGTAACCTCAGTTTACGGTACTCAAAGTTTTGGTTACGTGACTCTTGACATCTGTTGGATAATTAGAGAAAAGCATGTTTAACCGTCAGATGTTTATTATAAGGCTTAATCAAATACCTGTTTCTGACTATGACTATCATCACCAGATGTCTTTTGAAATCATGAAGTAGATCTAATGTCACAAATTCACTGACATACAATATGGCACTTTATGTTAATAGAAGCAACTACTTAAAGATAGAAATGAGTGATCAGTTAATAACATAATACAATATCTCACTGAGTTCAGATAATACTGCTGATTTAACAACACTTGTACGTCTGAATCGCTCTCCATGTCAGATAACTGCTCTACAGCTTTATAATATAGCTCTTACAATATTTTAGCTATTATTTCAACAAATAATGATAGTTATTATGCTACTATCTAATCAATAGCTTCTGCCTTGCAATAAATTACTTCTAATAACGTACAGTGTCAAATTGTATTTCAGGATATTAGTCACTTTACATCCCCCTCTCAGTTTTAACAGACATCCAATGATAACGGTCAAAGAGCTTGAGGCACCATGGCTGAAGAAAGAAAGGGGTATACGGAATGTGGGTATGGAACAGTTATAACACAATTATTAACGTATGGCGAGACAAATATTGAGAAACTGTCATTGCTTTAATAAGTGTGAATAATGAAGTTGAGTTCGGTCTTTAAGTACTAGGTCAGGATTCTTTGACAATTGTTTGTTCATAGCCAGAATTTCTCATTTTTATTTTCTACCTTTAGTTCCCCTACGGAGTACATGACATTTAACGACATAAGAACGACATCTGTTCAGAGCATGGTCAGCAAAGGTAGAAATTTTCCTTTAAGTCTCCAGTTTCTTTCAGCTCAGTCAGTGTAGTATTTAGAGCCGTACCTGGCTGACCTACATATAATTAGCCACAACAGATGGCAAATAATTTTTATAAAAGTGGAATTTTGTCTCTACCGTACAACAAAATGTACAAAAACAGTATTTCTTGTATAAAGTGCTGGAGTATATTATCTAGATAGTTCAAAAATGCAGTTTTCATGCTTTCGAAATTTATTGTGGAGTGAACATTGAGTGTACGCCAAGAATGAATAGTGAAATTTTAAGTGATTAAGTGTACAGAGTATTCCAGAAGGAATAGTAAATAGTGGTATTACATACTAAGTCGAATATAACTTACACTTAACATTTGTTCAATTTTAATTCGCTACACAGATACACTATTGTAATGTAGTCCAAATAAATACTTACACAACGCGTTACTCAAAGTCAAGTGATTACCTTCTAAGTTGATGTTTCATGAATTGCACCTCCAACCTCAAAGCAATCACGTAGTATCTTGACAGTACCGTTATTCTCAGGTCATCTTGGCGTTCTTTTATCACGGCAGCGCTATTCATAGAGTAAACAATCATTTCGTTTATTGATTTTGCCTACTCTCTGTAGATTTCGTATTTCAAACAACCCCGCAGACAAATATCTAAATGGGTAAGGTTCGAAAACTTTACTGGCCAGGAAACATGACTGTTCTATACGATCCTGCATTTGGGGAATGTCGGTTTTTGATAACAGTGAAAACACTAGAAAACTCTTTTCAGTCTGGTACTCTGCGATAAGCACGTAGCCCACTATCCTCTCTACAAGCAGCAACAGCATGTCCATTGCAAAGCAGGTACAAAAATAGCATGTCAGCATACTCAGAATTTGCACATACATGCGGCATACTTAAGCGATGCAGTGGACTGGCCAATAAATAACCACCACAGCTGGAGCTGAAAAATTCATTTATGTAAAGTCAAGCACAGCTCCAAAATTTGAATTTAAAAAACAAACGAGATATTCATAAATAAACCAAGAGCACTCGGAACCTCTGTAACCAGCTCTATCTATGTAAGCGATAAAAGTAGGACACACATGAATCGTTTTAGTGGAATGAGTTTAAACTACCAACTCCTTGAATATTTACTATTTATCCTGAAAAATCCTGTGATGAGTTTTTACACTGAGTCAGCAAACGTCATTTTCTTAGCCAATGTGAACAACCACCTAACATCGTTTGGAGCTTCCTCTGGCCTTGCTGACTGCACTGTGACGCCGTTGAAGTGAGTCTACAAGTCAGGTAATCTTCTGCAGACAGTTCACACCAAATCGTTCGTAGAGGAGCAGTCAATTCTCGTCTGCTCTTGAGAGCAAGATTTATGGCGAACAACCTGTGTTCCATGACATCTCAGATATGCTCCATGGGTGGCCATTTTTACTCACACGAAGTGATGGGTGCTATCGACAAGGGTTCGCAAATTGATTCCGTATTTCTTGATTTCCAGAAGGCTTTTGACACCGACCCTCACAAACTGCTTTTAATCAAATTGCGTGGTTATAATGTATCACCCCAAATTTGCGATTGGATAGGGGATTTCCTGTCAGAGACGACACACATCTTAGTAATCAGTGGTAAGGCATCAACTAAAACAAAGGTGATATCCGGCGTTCCACAGGGTAGTGTATTTGGTCCTCTGCTGTTCCTTATTTACATAAACGATTTAGGGGAAAATCTAAGTAGCTCTCTTAGGTTGTTTGCAGATTACTCCGTCATTTACCGTCTAGTAAAATCATCTGAAGATCAAAACCAACTGCAGAACGATCTGAAAAAGATATCACTATGGTGTAAAAATTGGCAATTGACTCTAAATAATGAGAAGTGTGAAGTCGTCCACATGAGTACGAAAAGAAATCCGTTAAGCTTTGTTTACAAGATAAATCAATCAAAAGTGAAGGCCGTAAAGTCCACAAAATACCTAGGAATTACTATTACTTCAGACTTAAATTGGAAAGAACACGTAGATAATGTCGTAGGAAAGGCGAACCAGAGACTGCGTTTTATCGGCAGACCCCTTAAGAGATGCAACAGAACTAATAAAGAAACTGCATACACTACGCTTCTCCGTCCTTTCTTGGAGTGTTGCTGCCCAGTGTGGGATTCTTATCAGGTGGGTTTCACGGAGGACATCGAAATAGTTCAAAGAAGAGCAGCTCGTTTCGTATTGTCACGATACAACGGAGACAGCGTTACGGAAATGATACAGGATCTGGGATGGGAATCATTACAACAACGGCGCTTATCGCTGCGGCCAATCGCCAACATTCTCCTCCGAATGCGAAAATATATTGTTGACTCCCACTTACATAGGTAGAAATGATCATCAGAATAAAATACGAGAAATCAGACCTCGAACGGAGAGATTTAGGTGTTCTTTCTTCTCGCGCGCTATTCGAGAATGGAATGGGAGATGAAATAGTATAACGGTGGTTCGATGAACCCTTTGCCAGACACTTAAATGTGATTTGCAGAGTATCCCATGTAGATGTAGATCTTAGTCTTCTGACCTTCGCTGCATATTCCTGGGACTATTCCCGGGCAGCGTCAGAGCGATCTTGAAACACCACAGAACCTTCAGGGTTTTGGAAGGCAGAAAATGGTGGAGATGGTCGTCAAACAGCTCTCCATACTGCGAACCATATGAAGTCACTTCCAGAACAACGAGAGGATGCAACTACCAGGAGAACGCACCCCAGACCATAACAGAGACACTACGCCTTATTGGCCATCCATTAATTCATGTGGCCTGTGTCATAGTGACAAATGTTCAAATGTTTGTAAACCTACTGGACCAAACTGATATAGGTGATCAGTACCTAGACTTACAAACTACTTAAACTATTTTACACTAAGGATAACACACACAAACACACACACACACACACACACACACACACACACACACTTATGCCCAAGGAAGGACTGAAACCTTACAAGGGAACTTACAAGGGAACGGTCCAATAAGACATGTCTAAACCTACCCTGAAATGTTTTACACGGGCAGAAGACAACAAAAGAAATGCACTTTCAAAATTTTATCTGCTAAGAGGTACTGCAAGTATTTTTTAAAAATAGCTGAAAATTGCCAAGTTCGTAGCATGCCAGGTGGCGATAGAAATGTACACTCCTACTAGCGGAACTAGGCGCAACACACAGACACACACAGTCGAGGTCGGCGGTATATTGTAAACAGGAAACACGACACAACCCCATCGTAATTTGTAAAGGACGTTTCAGGTTATTGTTCGTCTATTAACTATTATCAGTTGAATTTTGCAGTAAAAAAAAAAAAAAAAAAAAAAAAAAAAAAAGTATTACATCAGCTTTCAGCGACAAAGAAAAGGCGGTTAAATACTGGTTAAACGAAGGAGGGAAAAAACGCTTGAAGTTAAGCAGTGTGCAAAGGCGTTTTCGTTTCGTAAAATCTGAGCGTGTATTTTATAAATGGAAGAAAGAATTAAATGAAGTACGAAATATGCGCCAAACGGAATCTCGACAACATCTGAAAGAAAAACTGTTCGAAAGATTTAGAACTGCTCGTGACAGGCAATGCACCGGTACCGATGGAGATCTACGAGACTGGGCCCTCCGAATTGCATCTGACACGAACATTGCTAATTTCCAGGCTTCGTCGACCTGACTAAAATGTTCAAGAAATTGTACAGAATAGGAAGTCGCAAAAGTACCAAGTTTACGTCACGTAAACGCGTAGAGCAGCTACCGTGATAGACAATGCCATAGAGAAGTTCTTAAGTGACATAAAGACGAAACTTGCTGTTATCCCTGCAACAGCTGTTTATAACGCTGATCAGTCAGGTTTCGTGAAAAAATTGCACACCGCACTTCATCATTTCGGGGTGAAAAAAAGACGGAGTCGATTGCCCAATCAATGAATGTAATGACACATTCATATACGATGATGCCAATGATAAGTATGAGTGGTTTACTGTTTCTGCAGCTGTATATCTGTCTTCAAGAACCTCAAGGCAAATTAGGAGCAAAAATAAAATATGGACTGTTTAATTGCAAAAATCTTGTAATCGACGTATCAAAATCTGGAAAAATGGGAAAGAATAATTTTCAACATTTCGTTCTAAACGTATTCCTACCAGTTGCAGAAACTCATTCAATACTTTTGTTGGATTCATGGTCTGGACATAATGACGCCTCTGTTTTTGTGGAGGACGGCGAAAAATCTGTGGCTGTAATGTGGATTCCGCCTGGAACTACTAGTGCGATTCAACCTCTCGATAAGGAATTTATTCGACAGTGGAAAGCATTTTTTAGGAAATTATCAGACAACATAATTTCAGGTTTATCAGCGGTACAGTATTTTTAAGTTCCAGTCATTTGTGTATTACGAGTTTTCTTCGCCACGCTTTACGAATTTGATCAAGTATGCCTGGTATGCAGCACAATATGCAGAACAACGGCCGGGACCATTTCTGACTCCGTCCCAGTTCTGTCTAAATAAAACTAGTGGTTACTGCGAAGTGCCTGCCTGAATGCATCAATTTTTCCTTTTTCGGGTGTGCCTCGTGCAAGAACAATATTTGTTTTTGTCATTCAATAGACACTTCGCATTTTTGTGACGACTACATGGAATAAACAAAGAACTATTTCACTGATAGTCAAATGCACAAAATTCAAAAATTGTTTTAAGGAATGGCCGACAGGAACTATTATAAAATGTGGTACTGCTAGACACATTTCATTTCAACAAATTACAAGACCACATTGAACGGAAGTCATGAACTTATTTTCTCTGCTAACCACTTTTATCAGAATTTCATGTGCAAGAATTGAACTGTCGGTATCAAGTTATTAAAAAAATGTTTGTGTCGTTAAAGCCAGGTGTTCAGCAGGGCAAACAAACTAACAAGGATGAGCAAAATTCTATCTGGTGTACCCGGTAGGCCTGTTGCAGGTCTTTTAACTGGACGCCACTGCAGCTGCTAAGTTTTTTAATTCGATTTCAATATATCACCACCCTGGAGATTGGATGAGGCAGCTTCGTACCTCGCCAATAGTGCAAATGACATAAAACTTCTTTTTCAGTGTACATCATTACGACAATTATTTTTGAAATTTAATGTTGGGATTCCCTCAAGTGATCCTGTGAAGCGCCTTTTTAGCGAGTTCAAGGAGGTTCTTTCACCGAAGAGGGCGAGCCTGGCTGATAAAATCTTTGAAATGCAGCTATTTTGTAAAGTGAACCGTGAGCTAAAACTGTTAATCTATAGGTAATTTGTTACACATTTTTGTAGTCAATCTTGTACTACACTCTCTTTTATATAAATATATGTTTATATAATTCTATTAACTGTTTGGTGTATTTTTTCATGTACATTGATCCTCCTAACTACCTGTGTCAGTAATCGTTTTTGGAATGGCCATTCTTTCTCACTGACAACTACTCATCATGGTGCAGGGTGTGTGGCTTCGCTTTCCCATTGGGCACAGCAGAATTGGTGAGTGAATGACGCCTGGAGAATAAATATACCAGTACCAGTCATTAGATATGCTGGAAGGGATTGGATAAGGTAGGAGTCAAGTGGACCTGAATGGGTTGAAGTGGGGATTTTTTTTTAAAATTTTTATTTATTTATTTTATTTTTTTGTATGTTAAGCAATCTATTCTATTTGAATGTATTTCATTTTTGCTCTATGCATTCCATTTCGTTTTTAGTTAGGACAAAAATTTCACCACACTAAAAAGTAATTGTAATTTTACAAATTACTTTTTGAAAAAGTAGTACTTATATGTAAGTACATTTTTTCCAAGTAATTGTAATTGAATCCAATGACATTTTTGAGTACTTTTCGAAACACTAATTAACAGCGGGACCCGTGTACGGAGTCGGATCAACACCACCTAGAGAGAAGGCCGCGGCGCTCTCGTGTGACGTCAGGCAGAGTAGGTTGCGCATGCACAGCTGACTGGCTCGCTGCTTCGGCATAGTGGGCCCTGCCCCAGCAGCTACCCAGTCAGCTATGCGCGCGCAACCTACTCTGCCTGACGTCACACGAGAGCGCCGCGGTCTTCTCTCTAGGTGGTGGTTGTCGGATCCCGTACCCCATGGAAGGCATGTTCCTACGGATTGTCCATTGGGAACCATGTTCAGCAGGTAGTGTATTGTAGGTTGGATAGTTGGGGCAGAGAGACCAAACTGCCTAGGTCATCAGTCCTGCCGCTCGGGATTAGTCGAGCAGTCTGGAGCGCTACGTTGAGCATCGCGCGGCCTCCTGCGTCGGAGGGTCGAATCCTCCCTTGGCCACGGATGTTTGTGTTGTTTTTAGTATAAGTTAGTTCATAAGTAGTTTGTAAGTTTACGGACTGATGACCCCGCAATTAAGTTCAAATGTTCAAATGTCTGTAAATTTATCGGACCATACTGCGTGGTCATCAGTCCGTTGCTTACAAACTACTTAAACCTAGGTAAACTAACCTAAGGACAACACAAACACCCATGCCCCAGGGAGGACTGGAACCTCCACGGCGAGCAACCGCGCGCTCCGCAGCGAGACGCTTTAGACCGCTCGGATACTCCACCGCGGCCGCATAACCTTTACAAACATTCGATTTTTTTTCATCAGTTCCCCGGTGGGGAGGGGAATGAGTGTGGATGGGAAAGGAGGAGGAGCGAAAGAAAATGCAGTCCAGGGAGGGAAGAAGGAAGGACCTCTTGAGCTCAGGGCCCCATGCTAGCCACACACAGACTCACGAAAGAACCATGAGCGCCCTGGGGGATCCTGTATGGTATTGAGGCGTGATTTGTTGTACTTTTGCCACTATTCACGATCCGTCTCAGATCTCACGGGCACCGAATGCGGCTGGATGGTCAATATTTCGTCCGTTGTGTACTGTGACACCTTCACTGAACCATTCACGATACTCCCATGGACACGGTCGAATGCGTCGAGTCGAATTCTTGCTCCACTGCCGAAATCGAAATTCCGATCAGTCGGGTACAACATTCGGACACCATCAGCTTACGACGACGTTGCGCGTTACAGGAATCACGTCAGAAGGCCTTCTATACAACTACATCTGGCACAGGGGGAGTCTGTTGCGCAAACAATACTCCAACGTGATCTATACCCAAATATCCCATGACATTTGCTAAATCAGTTTTTTTCGGATTAAAACAAATTAACTGTTTTTATTCTATTGATTTTTTATTCACTTACCACTAGTTTTCGGCTTATTAGGACATCATCAGGAAACAACTGACTAGCGTCGGCAAGAAACACGTGTTCGTTTTGACATTTCAAAACACAGGTCACGATCCCACAAAAATATGTACCTTTGATTGTAAAATAATACTGAGTATTTTAGATAGCATAAGTAATGTGCGTTGCAGCCTCGGTTGCACAGTGGTAGAGTGCCAGACTACAAATCCAAAGGTTACGGGTCCGATCCCCGCAAGGTCCTAGGATTTTTATCTGTCACTTTCCACTTCTTTCACCTCTGGCAGTATTGCTCATGTGACAAATACCGAGTAGCACCGTGGTTCGGAACCCACGTTAAACTGTAGGTCCCCCTATAACTGGCTGCATAAGTCAGGTCGGAGGAAGGCAACGGCATACCACCACCAAACAGGACCATGCCTAGTAAAGCAGTGTGGTGTTCAAAAAAATGTTCAAATGTTTGTAAATCTATCGGACCAAACTGCGTGGTCATCTGTCCGTAGCTAACAAACTACGTAAACCTAGGTAAACTAACCTAAGGACAACACACACACCCATGCCCCAGGGAGGACTGGAACCTCCACGGCGAGCAACCGTGCGCTCCGCAGCGAGACGCTTTAGACCGCTCGGCTACTCCACTGCGGCACTGTGGTGTTGAAACCAATCTTTGAATTATTGACTGATTTACCTTTTACCTAAGTAATGTGTATAAACCATGTTAATAAATGGCAATCAGCAAATTTATTGAACACTATCTGTAACATGAGAAGAAAGTGAAAACTTCTCAACGAATATCGAAACGTAAGACCCTGTGTTTATATACATCTTTAAGTAAAATGTTTGAAAATCAAAGAATTTGCGTTTCTTGCCGACGCGAGTCAGCTGTTTCCTGATGATGGCCTAATAAACCGAAAAATAATTTGAAGTTAATAAAAAAATCAGCAGAACAACAACATTTTATTTGTTTTAACCCGAAATATGGAATTGCTCTACGAAGAAGTGACGGAAGAATCCATACAAAAGATAAGTCAGTTTATTTAACGTATTTCAATCATGGAGTGGATCACGAACTTTCTACGAAAACTATAATTTCAAGAGAACAGGTATTTAAGTAAGAAAATATTTTATTCAATTCATATTACGGTTGTGGTCGGTCATATTGCGTGTAGGTCTAGTAGCTCGCTACAAGGGAGCAGATACAATGCTCAATGGCCAGAGTTTGTCGCAAACAACCTGAGGAAGACGCTGTCTGGAGCCGAGATACTGACAGACGTAGACGTAGTCGTGATCTAGTCTGCAGAGAGTGAGACTTGTGTTTACATTGGCCGTGAATATGTTGACAACATGGTGCAATAACACGGTGTAGTGAACAAGTGTAGTAGTGGAGATAAAGAGGAAAATCCCTTCGTATCTCACGTGTCTCAAGTCATGTAAGAGTTACGTCTTCACACGTGAATGTAGAAAACTCGCAAATGAAACAGCTGGTTTGAGCGCTCGCGTTGCCAGCAGCACGTTCTGCTAATATGATTCAATGGGAAGTTTCGCCGTCTCTTCTCATCGGGTCAAAAGCTGTGTCATCAAACTCCGTGCTATTTTCCCGCGATTATTGTGGCCACATTGTTTTTCTTTCTTCGCGCGTTTCGCGTGTAAATAACAGTATCAGTAGAACGTTCTATGAAAGGTCACTTGATACTAGTTGTTCCGCCAAGTGCGGCGTACGTTGTACTTTGCCCGCCACGATAAGGGGCGTGTCTCTGTTGTAATATGCGCCAGCTACTTCATCACAAGTGCTCTTCCATCTGCATATTTAATGCGTTCTCTACTTTCCATCTGCTCTTCAGCCGTAGGTAGGCTTTAGTGACCATTAATGTCAGTTCAGTGTCAACAGAATATAGTAATTCCTATTCCAAAGAAATCAAAACGCAAGCAAGCGTGAAAATTACAGAAATATCAGTTTAATAAGTCACGGTTGTAAATTCTAAGGTAAAGCAGTCAACAATCCGAAGATTGGTTTGAACACCACAGTGCTTTACTAGGCATGGTCCTGTTTGGAGGTGGTATGCCGTTGCCTTCCTCCGACCTTCGAACTGACTTACCCAGCCAGTTATAGGGGGACCTACAGTTTAACGTGGGTTCCGAACCACGGTGCTACTCGATATTTTTCACATAAACAACACTGCCAGAGGTAAAACAAGTGGAAAGGGCCAGATAAAAACCCTAGCGCCTGGCGGGGATCGAACCCGCAACCTTTGGATTTATAGTCTGGCACTCCACCACTGTTCTATTGAGTCACGAGATATTTACAGACGAATAGAAAAATTGGCAGGTTAGTTTGGATTTAAGAGGAATGTAGGAAGACGTGAGGCACAACTCACCTTTCGACTTACCTTCAGAGATAGATTAAAATCAAATGTTTGTAAATCTATGGGACTTCTTTGGTTATTAGTCTCTAAGCTTACAAACTACTTAAACTAAATTAAAATAACCTAACGACAACACACACACCCATTCCTGAGGGGGGACTCGAACCTCCGACGGCATGCAACCGCTCGCTCCGCAGCATGGTGCCTTACAAACCTCGGCCACTCCACCGCGGCGATAGGTTAAAGAAAGGCAAACATACGTTTTTGGCTTTTGTAGATTTGGAAAAAAGCTCTTGACAATGTTGACTGGAATACACTCTTTAAAATTATGAAGGTAGTAGGGGTAAAATATCAGTAAAGAAAACTTTTATATAAATTATACGAAAACTAGACAGCACTTATAAGACGAAAGGCAATGAGAGGGTCGCAGTGGTTGGGAAGGGAGTAAGACAGGGTTTTAAACTTTCTCAAATGTTATTCTATTTGTACTTTGATCAAGCTGTGAAAAAAAATCGCACTGACGTGTTTTACGGCCCACTTTAGATTAGTAGTTTTATAAGTTTTTGCAAACATTTTGGACCAGAATAATAATGTAAATAATAATAAATTAATAAATAAGAGTGTCTTAAACCTTTTAGGAAAAATATTGTGGGGGGTTTCGAAGCACCGATCTTCCGCGTCACAGACCAGCACCTTGCCCACCACGCTACGGCTGTAAATCAAAATAAGAGTTCTTTCATCTCACAGTATTGATGGCCGTTGTTAACTGATGTTACTATGGCATTTGTAGACATTAGATTATCATTTATCGTACGAAGAACGATGTGTGTTTGTTAATTCCTCAGTGTGCCGTTGCTTTGTAAGTTACAATAAGAAAATCATCAAATACGCGAGGAATGTCACGTAACATCTCCGAACAGCTGGTTTTCGTTAATTCAATGGAGGGTGTCAAATCTCCGTTATTTTTGCAAATGTCTCAAACGATACGAGATATGAAAAAAACATAAGGGAGCTAAGTTGTAGAGAATTTTCTCCTCAACCAATTAGGCTATTCAATTTTCGTGTCAGATGAACGGTTCGTTAACAATTACAATTATATTACAAACGGCTTTTTTTTTTGTTTTACTACCGTATTTTTGGTCCGAAAAATTTGAAAAAGGGACGTTCTGGTCTCTGGCGGTCTACAATCATGTCTGTAAAATTTGGTGTTGATCGGTTGAACGGTTCGTCTTAAAAACAGGGAACACGTTACGGACAGACAGACCGACAGACATACATACATACATCCCAAAATCGCCGTTATTTTTGCAAATATCTTTGAAACGCTACAAGATATGAAAAAAAACATAACGGAGCGAAGTTGTAGAGAATTTTCTCCTCTACAAATTCGGTTATTCCATTTTCGTATCCGATGAATAGTTAAGCCGTTATTTTCATTTAAATTTCGAGCTGTCAAAAGACGATCACAAAGGCCCACTTTTAGTGTTACTACCGTAACCTAAAGTGGGCCAATAAAGGATTTATTTATTTATTTATTTTATTTAGCGTATGGCAGTTTGAAACATAACAATGTCACATGTGTTATAGATTACAAATTAACAAATGTTTAACTTTAGATTATATAACAATTTTCGACATTATTGATTTATAAGCAAACGTCCTGATTTTTTATATATTTTACAGAATGACTAGTCCGAAATAGAAAGTCACTGAATGTTCGACAATATGCGTATTTTCTGCACTCCTTCAGGATATGTTGCACAAGTTGCCTCTCCACGCCACAGTCACATTGTGGGGAGAGAATTTTTCCCCATTTGTGGAGCGCATCTCTTGCATGTCGGGTGCGGATTCGGTTGAGGGTTGTCCACACGGCGTGGGGCTGATGGAACCCTGGTGGCTTCTCCTCGATGCAGGGCAGGCTTCGGCACTTTGCAGGGCAGTTTTGTCGCCTTCTTCAGTCCATGAGGGGAGGACGTCGAACTTGCTTTGCGACAGGTACTTGGCTGTAACAATGGGAGGATGTCTCGATCTCAGCCGTCTCCATTCGGCGTGGGCTACATCAGTTAGCAGTGGTAGTTCAGGATTACCCAGGATCTTTTCATATTCACGCATGAGGGTGCACTTCCATCTGGCATCTGGCGGTGGACGGGCCTCGGTGGCCGAGGGGACTGCGGCGCTCCAGTCACGGTCTGCACGGCCATTACGGTCGGGGGGTTCGAATCCCCCTAGGGCATGGATATTTGTGCCGTCCTTAGTATTAGCTAGTTTGTAAGTAGTTTGTAAGTTTAGGGACTGATGACCCCGTAGTTAAGTCCCATAAGCTGTACAAACATTTGAACATTTCAATCTGGCGGTGGTATGTGACTCACAAGGAAAGTACTTGGGCTCGAACAGACAGATATACACCAACATCGTATGAAAGATAATGTAAAGATCCCTTATTGCACTAGTGATACTCCCGCATCTGCAAAACTCTGCAGTCGTCCGTTAGAGGCCTCTGCGTGTGCCATGCCGCATTGCACTTTGACCTGTCGGTTCGCCAGTAGGGACGGTGCAGTGTGCCTCCGAAGTTGCGTTTTGTGATGTTATTTGTGTGGTGAAGCGTCAGATGGGGCGGCGATTGCTAATCAATCCTGCTAATGTACTGTGATTAGTTGAGATGAAGTTACGAAGAACCCTTCTTCGTGAAGATGGTATTAGTGTAGAAGATGACTCATTTGCCTGCTTTCTCGTATCTGTTATGGTACAGAAATATGAGCATAAGTTAGATACTGTTGTTACAAACTCATAATAATGATAATAGGGATGATAATGACGAACAACTCATTGCAAGCGGTAGTGCTACGGTAAGTGCGGGAAGAGGCGATGGAAGCAGTGGCAGTGAATACCAACAGTCTTTTGGGAAGAAGGTTAAAGTTGCAACTATCATCACGGCTTTTGATGACAATTCGCTAGAGAACATGCACGATGATTATTACATAATTTATAGTTAAGATATCTGCATTACGTATGGCGTCCACAATTACATTTACAGTGCTATCTAGAGCATGGTTGCAGAGCTTTGCAGAAAAACGACACCCACCACCACATTGAGGTGTACGTAGAGATCCTGTAACCAAACGTTCATACAGATGTTTGTTCGAGCCCATGTACTTTCCTTGTCAGTATCGGCAACCAGTAAGTGGGAGTAGATCTGATTGTCCCACTGATAATGCGCATGGTCTCGTGCAGCTGTGTAGTCTTTCTGTGTCACACAGGTGCACAATATTCTGCAGCCGAGCAGACGAGTTCAAGAGCTGAAGTTCGCAGCGTGTCAGCAGAAGATCCCAACTAGTACCACATAATTTGTGCAATATGTTGTCCCTGCTCCTCAGCTTCATGGCAAACTTGAGGTGTTCCTTATAGGAGAGTGTACGGTCCAAAATGACGCCTAGGTATTTAGGATGTGTGTTGTGGTGAAGTCTTTTTCCATCGAAATCAACATTTAGGGTTCTGTCGGAAAGTCTATTGCAGAGGTGGAAACGGGACACTTCTGTTTTATTTGGATTGGGCTGTAATCTTCATTGGCGAAAATATTTGCCTAATCTGCTCACGTCTGAACAGAGGACTTCTGCGTTCTTTCAAACATGCTGTGCTGAGTAGCAATGGCCCAGTCGTCTGCGTAACCAAACTTCCTAGATTGTGTTTCAGGCATGTCAGATAAATACAGGCTGAAGAGAAGGGGAGCAAGCACAGAACCTTGTGCTAAGCCATTATTCAGTGTTTTGGGGGGGGGGGGGGGGGGGCTGATATCTTTTCCTACTAAAACAGAAAAATTTCTGCAGTTAAGCTTATTGTCGACAAGCCGTGCTGTTTTGACATGGTATCACCTGTAGGAATTTATAAATCAGACCATGTCTCCACACTGTATCGTAGGCGCACTTAAATCTATAGAGGCAGCAGATGTTTTAATCTTCATCTGGTATCCTGCTTCTATAAAGGTGGTTAGAGACAGGACCTGATCAGCACAACTTCGTGATGGCCTGCTGTAGTGGTAGTTTCTCAAAAATCACTCGACTGATTCTTTGACTCAGTAATAGAATAGGGCGATAATTTTTCGGATCGTCATGCGTTTTGCCGGTTTGAGTACAGCGATGATTTTTTACTGTTTCATTTTCGGTGGTATTATGCCTCTTTCCATTACGTCTGTGAAGAACTCTGCCAGCCATCGTTTTGCATACTTGCCGCAGTGCAAGAGAAATTCTGGATGTATACTATCGTCTCCCTGTTTTACATCCTTCAGAGCGGTCGTGATTTCTGATATGGTGAAAGGACGGGTGTGTTCTGTTAGTTGAGCACAGTTTGTTTTGAGAGCCCTAAGTTTGCGTTTAATTTGCCGAGTGAAGCCTTTATCTCTTGGTGCTCTAGAGGTGGTGCTGCGATTTTGTTGGCTGTTATGAGATTGTTCTATCTCGCCTTCCTTTTGATTCTTCCTAGTTTCTGTAGTAATGACCATGCTTCTCTGCTGGAAGTTTGGAAGCCGAGGGATTCAATAGTCTGTACCCATCTAGCACGGCGTGATGCATCCGGTCTGTGCAGCAGGTCATTTGCAATTCCCTGGTCACGTGTCTTGAGGAACTCTTCGTACAGTTGTTCGCACGTTTCATCCCAACCTGGAATATATTCCCTTCTATATCCTCTTGGTATAGCCTTTTTTGCCGCACATATGATTGCTCCCACAAGCCTTTCATAATTATCAGCTTTGGGAGGGATCCAACCCAGGCACTTGACCAAATTTTCAGCAAATACGCCCCGTTTCGCTTTCTTGAAGTTCCATTTAGGTCGGGGATGAGAAGAAATCAGCGGTATGCTAGTTCCTATTTCAATAAGGACTGGGCGGGAAGTCCTGTAGAACTTGTCGTGATTTTGGCCCTGGCGGTCTAAATTCACTGGTGCTTACGAAGCATAGGTCTGGGTTGTACTCCTGTCTCCATGTTGCTGACTTGAACGTTCCCCTATCTTTTGCGTCAAATACCACGTACAAATTGTTGGCCTGCACCCAATTAACTAGGCTTTCACCATTTTCGTCACTGTCCCTATACTTCCATTGAGTATAACGACTGCTGAAGTCTCCAACATACACTGCAAGATGTTGTGATGTAGATATAACTTGGGGAGGCCACGATGTAACTGGAGGTTTGTATATGTTAGTTATGGTTACATCAACTATTTTAATTGCTACTTCATGAATGTCATCGAGATCGGTGGATTAACAGAGGCTGACATTTTCGAGTGTTGTTTGGACATATGTTGCCACTCCATAAGCATGATGGTTTGTTGTTCCTAGTAGGTGATAGCCTGAAATTTTCCGTCTATGACTGAGCTGCTTCTCATGTGTAGCGTGGGTTTCTTGAACAGCGCCAACATCGATTTCATTCCGTGATAGGATTTGGTGTAGAACTTGGCATTTGGATCTACTTATTCCTTCAATGTTAATCTGGCAAATCCTGATAATTGGGCCAAGATTCTTGGCAAGGGGGCCCTTAGGAGGACCATTTTTATCCACATTTTGTGACTTTTAAGCAGTATTTTTGGCCAGGAGATCGCTGAGATTGTCTGGCTGCCTTAACTTCTTGGCGTTAGATGTTTTCCTCGAAGTGATCGCTCTTTAGCACCACCCAGGGGACGCGTGTAGCTTGAGAAGTGCTACGGACGAGAACGATCGTTGTCCTCCAAAAGGAAAAAGGGAAAATTAGGAAACGGAATTAAAGTTCAGGGCGAAGAAATAACAATTTTGCGGTTTTCAGATGACATTGTAAGTCTGTCAGAGGCAGCGAAGAACTCGGATGAGCAGTTCATCGGAATGGACTTGTCTTGAAAGGAGGGTATAAGATAAACTTTAACAAGATAAAAACAGGGGTTAATGGAATGTAGTCTAATAAAATCAGGCAATGCTGAAGGAATTAAATTAGGTAATAAGACAATAGAAATAGTGTAAGAGTTTTGTTATTTGGATAGAAAAATAAATTATGATGTCTGAAATAGAGAAGATATGGGAAGAAAGCATCCCTGAAGAAGAGAAATTTGTTTTTAAGAGTTAGGAAGTCTTTTTTAAGACAGTTTTCTGGGGTGTAATCTTGTACGGTAATGAAACCCGATAAGGAGATGTGAAAAAAAAATAGAAGCTTTTGGAAACTGGTGCTACGGAAGCATTCACAAGATGAGTAGGGTAGATTGTGTTATATGTGGCAGTGGACAGCATTGGGGAGAAAAATTTCTGGCATATCTTGACTAAAAGAAGGACTCGATTGGTAGGACACATTCTGAGACGTCAAGGAATCGTCAATTTAGCATTTAGGGAAGTGTGGGAGGTAAAGCAGGCGAGGGAGACCGAGAAACAACAGTAAGCAGCCTTAAAGGAATGTAGTTTGCCGTTCATATTCAGATTAGGAGGCTTGCGGAGGATAGGAAAGGGCGGAAAGCTTCATTAAACCAGTCCTTGCACTGACACAACGAGGATTTTACAGGGTGTCTCACCTAATTCTGCCACCTTAAGTATGTCTGGAACAACAACAGATATTCAAAAACGGTTTTCACCAGCATGATCGGACGGCAGGGACTTAGGAAACTAAATATTATGCGAGATTTTAAAACGTTAACAAATACTTTTTTCAACACAAACTTCTGTATTTTTAAATGGACACCCTTTCTTTTCGTATGCAATCAATAGCATGAAAAATTTCAAAAATAATGGCGTTGGTTGCATCACAATAAGTCAAATACACCCCGAGATATTGCGAAGCAAAGTTGACGTTTGAAATAAATAGAGCGCACAGCTAGCGCATGTCCTGAGACTCAATTGTGAACCTCACGCTGCCGGTAATCGTGATGTGAGTGACGTACTACGTCAGTGGAGTGTTAATGTATGGTGTGATATTGTATAACAACACGTCATTGGCCCATATTTCATTGGTGTTGCTCTTAAATGGAGATAGTTTAGCCCCTTCTTGAGCTGTACCTTACTTAAACTGATCTACCTCTTATAATGTGTCAAATAATGCGGTATCAGAATGATGGATGTCCTGCGCATAGTTTTTATTGCTGCAAAATGACAACTAGAGGTACAATTTGTGGTAACACACGTGGTTTCACGTTTCTAAATCTCGTACGTTCTGAAATATGTGGCTTGTAAAGGATAGCAACGGCGTCACAGTTTCTGACGTAAAGCATCGCATGTACGAGGGTAACTCAATTATTATCCGCAAAGTAGTTATAAAATTTTATTGTAATAAAATACGAAACTTACAAGAACATCATTTTTCGACATAGTCTCCTTGATTTTCAATGCACTTCGTTCATCGCTCTACAAGCTTCCTTATGCCCTCATAAAAGATGTTTTCGGTTGAGCTGCGAGCCAGGAATGCACCGCTTCCTTCACTGCTTCGTCCGAGTCAAATCGACGGCCCCTTAATGCCTGTTTGAGTGGACCAAACAAGTGATAGTCAGAAGGGGCAAGATCGGGACTATATGGACGATGATCCAGTACTTCGAATTTGAGTTCCCGGAGCGTTTCAGCAGTGTGGACAGCAGTATGCGGACGGACATTGTCGTGCAAACATAACACCTTCTGACAGCAATCCTCGGCGTTTGCTTCGAATTTCAGGCTTTAGTCTCTCAGTAAGCATCTCACTGTAACGTACACTGTTTATTGTTGTGCCCCTTTCAAAAATGTTCAAATGTTTGTAGAGCTTATGGGACTTAACTACGGGGTCATCAGTCCCTAAACTTACAAACTACTTATGAACTACCTTATACTAAAGACGGCACAAACATCCATGCCCGAGGGGGGATTCGAACCCCCGACCGTAGTGGCCGTGCAGACCGTGACTGGAGCGCCTCAGTCCCCTCGGCCACCGCGGCCGGCTGTGCCCCTTTCACCATAATGTTCCAGTAAATGACCTAGTGCATCTCAAAAACCGTAAGCATCAGTCTTCCTGCGGACGGTTGGGTCTTGAACATTTCTTGCACGGTGAATTTGGATGTTTCCATTCAATACTCTGCCGTTTACTCTCCGGCTCGTAATGATGGTTCCATGTTTCGTCACCAGTAACGATTCTGTCTAAGAAGTTGTCCCCTTCGTTACCATAGCAATCCAAATGTTTTTTGCAGATATCGAGGCGCGTTTGCTTATGCAACTGAGTGAGTTGTTTTGGGACCCATCTTGCACAAACTTTACGAAACCCAAGTCTGTTGTGAATAATTTCGTAGGCAGAAACATGACTAATTTGAAGACGATGAGCCACTTCATCAATAGTTAATCGTCTGTCTAAGAGAATCATTTCACGTGTTCGCTCTATGGTTTCTTCATTTGTGACGGTAAACGGTCGTGCGGCTCCTTCATCGTGCTTAACACTCGTGCGACCATTTCGGAATTTTTCAATCCACCCGTACGCATTTCGTTGTGGCAAAACACTGCTCCCGCACTGTACTGAATGTCTTCATGAATTTCGGCCCCTGATACACCTTCCGCCCACAAAAAACTTATCACTGAACGTTGGTCTTCTTTGGTGCAAATAGACAGCGGAGCAGCCATGATTAACAGCACGGCAGCGACAAGGAAACTAACGTAGCAGCTTGAAAATTGCAAAGATATAACAACAAATAAACAAAGCATGCGTTACCAACGTAAAACGACAGTACTACCACCATAAACAAAAATATAATTAAATTGCGGATAATAATTGACTTACCCTCGTAGTACTGTGCTCAGAGCAGGGGTTACCTGCACTGGCTCCTGTGTCCTGCTGTAAACAAACCAATATCACCACGGCATGCTCTACCTTCAGTGTACAGGTGTCTCCTAATCTGGTCTGCTTAACTGCTCTCATACTGTAACGTAATTCACATAAGCTGTCACATTAAAACCTGTTGCCGTGCAGCATGTTATATTTGCCGACATCTAGTCGTTATGTCGGCCTTCAGTAATGAAGAAAACTAGATATTATTTTGATTTATGGCGAATGTCACAGAAATGAAACCGCAGCTGTGACACTGTACTCTGAACGCTACCGTTATCGGCAGTGCCTGTCAAGTCAGACCAGTGGCGAAATCTGCGAGACACTCACGGAAACAGGAAGCCGGGTTCCTACAAAACGTCGAAGTACAACGCCAGCCACTGGCAATGAAACGAAATTGCTGTTCTGGCTGCTGTAACGCACACTCCTCAGTTAGATTAGAAAAAAGTTCAAATGTTTGTAAAGCTTATGGGACTTACTGCGGGGTCATCAGTCCCTAAACTTACAAACTACTTATGAACTACCTTATACTAAAGACAGCAGAAACATCCATGCCCGAGGGAGGATTCGAACCTCCGACGCGGGAGAGGGCGCGATCCGCAACGTGGCGTTGACAGACCGCTCGGCTACTCCCGCGCGGTCCAGGTAGGTGTACGACACGTTGCACGAGGTGTAGGAATAAGTAACAGTAGTGTGTGCACAACTTTGCATCGGCATCGGTTTCATCCGTTCCATATCTCACGAACTGTACGGAAATGACTTTGAATGCCGCACTGCACTCTGTCGTTTTGCACTTCAGCAGTTGAAAGGTAATCCAGTATTCCTAAGCAATAGGTTCTTTACGGACGAAGTTTCATTTAAAAATCATGGTAATGTGAATCTACGGAATATGCACTACTGGTCCGTACAAAATCCCCACTATATTCTTCAAGTTGCTCAAATTCAAAACTAAGGTAAACTAACCTAAGTACCACACACACACACACACACACACATATGGCCCAGGGAGGACTCGAACCTCCGTCGGCGAGCAACCGCGCGCTCCGCAGCGAGGCGCCTTAGACCACTCGGCTACTCCACCGCGGCCCCAAGTTGCTCATCGACGACAGTAGAGTGTCAATTCAAATGTTTGTAATTCTATGGGAACAAACTACTTTGGTCATAAGTCCCTAGACTTACAAACTACTTAAACTAGCCTAAGGACAACATACACATCCATGCCCGAGGGAGGGTTCGAACCTCCGACGCGTGAGGCAGTGCGATCCGTAACGTGGCGCTCCAGACCGCTCGGCTACTCCCGCGCGGCGGAGTGTCAATGTTTTCGTGCGGTGTTATTGCTAACTGTGTCGTAAGTCCCTATTTTTACCGTGGAACATTAAATGGACAGCCAAAGGCATAATTTCTTAAACACACACTAGTGCTCCTCAGGGGGGCTTTAGGATTACAAACTCGTCTATCAGTGTGGTTCCAACATGATGAATGACACGCACACAATGAAAAAGTTGCCAGAGACGCTCTAAATGCGTCATTTTCAAATAGGTGGATAGGGCGGGGAGGTACTGTGCGATGGCCAACACGGTCACCCGACTTGACTATCTGTTTAGTATCAAGTTATTTGACGATGGCCTAAGAAGCCGAACCTGTAAATTAAAAAATGATGTACAACATAATGTAACCTTAAGATTCTGAGTTAGTTATTAAAGATTGCTCATCACTTACTCATTTTTCCTGGTGATACTAAATGCCATGAAGGAATTGCGTGATACATTACATAAATACTGATGTTTGATTGTATATGGCATTTTTACTTTAATGAGTGTACCAATATCAAAATATAGTTGTTACAAGCCACCTTACAAACTTGTAAGCCAAAAGTTCCCCATTGTCCCTACCCATTTTACTGTTTGTGGCTAATTTGTCCCTTTCTTTGCCTTTTTTGAGAGTATTAGTACAGTTGCATGTATGACTTTGCAAACTTAGCTAAAATCATTATAGTTAGAGAGAAAATTTTTCTGACACTAACCACACATCAGCTGTCACTGTTTTGTCATTAGATTATGTTAAACTCCATTAAATAGATCACACTTGGAAGGAGATGTAAGAGGAAACTGAAACAAAAGTTCCCCATTGTCCCTACCCATTTTACTGTTTGTGGCTAATTTGTCCCTTTCTTTGCCTTTTTTGAGAGTATTAGTACAGTTGCATGTATGACATTGCAAACTTAGCTAAAATCATTATAGTTAGAGAGAAAATTTTTCTGACACTAACCACACATCAGCTGTCACTGTTTTGTCATTAGATTATGTTAAACTCCATTAAATAGATCACACTTGGAAGGAGATGTAAGAGGAAACTGTGGAAATAAGTCATACATTGACAAAAATGTTGCCGGTCGCGGTGGCCGAGGGGACTGAGGCGCTCCAGGCACGGTCTGCACAGCCACTACGGTCGGGGGTTCGAATCCTCCCTCGGGTATGGATATTTGTGCCGTCCTTAGTCTTAGCTAGTTCATAAGTAGTTTGTAAGCTTAGGGACTGATGACTCCGTAGTTAAAGTCCCATAAGTTCTACAAACATTTGAACAAAAATGTTAACTGACAAATATTTTCTTCACAATATCAATGTCACACATGGATTGCATGATTAAAATTCAGCCATAATCTATAACAAAAGCTTTATCATTAGTAATATTTGTTAAAACAAGTTTGTTTTATCTTTTTTTCATTCTGAAGATTTACTAGGGCGACACAGTTTAAATCAGGTTAATTAATGTTGCTCAAAATTTATGTTGAAGCATCATTCAGTAAGGAAAACAATAAAGTACAACTATAAATGAAATTTATTTAGAATATTCTATGTCTATACAATTAAAATAGTTACAGAAAGCATTCCTAACATGGATTGCCTCTGTCTGAGATGAACTGAGTCTTTTTTATGGACTACTGTTTGCTCCTACTGTAGTCTGATTGCTGGCAACATTCAGTGATGGACCAATGCCATCCCGATCAATAACAACGTTATTTAAATTAACAGTAGCTTTTACAACTGCAATTGCGTTGTCTACATTGGTTTCTGTTGCCTTCAATAAAACCCTCCACTTCGCTGACAGTATTCCGAAAGCACATTCTACCACTCTTCTGGCCCTAGACAACCATTCATTAAAAATTGTCTTTTCAGCTGTTAAATTTCTTGAAGGATAAGCTCGCATTAAGTATGTCCTTAATGGAAATGCTTCGTCTCCTACAAAGACATGAGGCACTTCCACTTCACTATCTGGTAAATACAAATCTTCTGGTAAAATCAGTTCGTGTGCCTCAATTTTCTTTCGAAAAATATAATTGTTGGAAACACCAGCATCACTTTGTCTTCCATGTGCTCCAATGTCCACCACTATAAATCTGTAGTTTGCATGTTACAGTCGGAAGGACTATAGAGAAAAAACATTTATAATTGGCAGGATTGCGTACTCTTATATGTTTTCCATCAATACTGTCAATTCAATTTGGAAATTACCACTTTGTGTCAAATTCCTTGGCAACACTTTGAAAAAATTCCTTAGTTGGTTCTCGCATATGAATTGCCTGAAAGCATGTCCAGAGTCTGTGACATATCTTTCACAATATCAGCCACTGTTGTCTTGCCAACTCTGAATGAAAAATAGAGTTGGCGAAATGAAGCACCTGTGGCGTAATACCTGAAGAAAAGAAAAGAAAAGAAAATATTTATACACAGTATTGGATTTTGTAAAAGTACTATGTCTAAACGTGGAACATGTAACCAATAGCAATAGCAAAGAAATTGTTTCAGCCATAATGCTTAGACTGAAAACAGGTAGTAAAAATTACTTCCACAAACAAACGTGTGGACTATCTGTTTAGTACGAAGTTATTTGACGATGGCCTAAGAAGCCGAAAGCTGCTAATAACAAGCATATAAAAAATATTGTGGAACAAAAATATTACGTATTTAAGTTTTTAAAAATCAAATTTTTTTTTACAGGTCCTATGTTCTGCAGCAATTCTGGTACCACAGGGCAGTACCCTAAGAACCCTATTATTACATATTTACGTAAATGATATCACAACTTTGTTGGCACAAATGTTGTTGTGATATAGACAAATTATGTGCGCCTCGGTTGCACAGTGGTAGAGTGCCAGACTACAAATCCAAAGGTCGCGGGATCCCCGCCAGGTCCTAGGATTTTTATCTGTCACTTTCCACTTCTTTCACCTCTGGCAGTATTGCTCATGTGAAAAATACCGAGTAGCAGCGTGGTTCGGAACCCACGTTAAATTGTAGGTCCACCTATAACTGGCTGGGTAAGTCAGTTCGAAGGTCGGAGGAAGGCAACGGCATACCACCTCCAAACAGGACCATGCCTAGTAAAGCACTGTGGTGTTCAAACCAATATTCGTATTGTTGACTGCTTTTAGACAAATTATTGGCAACATCTGCAACAAGATCATGTACAAAACTAGTTTTATTTACCTTTCTTTAAAGGGAAACAAAGACACGCCAGGAACTCTATCTCTGAATTCGAAGTAAAAAATTTTAGGCTAGTTCAGTGATAAAAAATACATTGGAAAGTTCACATTCTTTATCTTGCTAACTAAGTAAGCTCTGCTTGTTCTGTGTTACTTGGAAGCAGTACAGTGTGCAGCAGGCTTGTGTACTTTGTTTATACACATTCTACAGTTACCTATAGGCTCACTAAAATCTAGTTTGTGCAAAAAAGTTCCAGCAGAGACAAGAGAAAGGAATTATCTTCATTAAGGACAGTATTCAAATTTTTTAGTGTGCCATTGGTGTTAATAATAACATAAAGCAACACTTACAATAGCTTTCAGAATAAAAGTATCTATGGATGAATGAGCTACTACTACTGCTACCACGCAATCTGTAACAAATATTATCTATTCCCTATATACATATACACACAAGAAAATAAATAAATTACTATTTAATTACGTTGCGTCTTGAAAGCACACAGCCTATACAAATGCGATACCAAAAATATTTATTGCAATATTTATTATGGAAAAGTGTTACTTGTTTATTTTTGTGGGTTGTGCATACCTTTTCCCCTGAAATAGGCAACGTGAGGTTAATGCTTGAGTCTCAGAACGTGCGCTAGCTGTGCGCTTTATCTCTTTAAAGCGTCAACTTCGCTTCGCAATTTGTCTGAATGTAATTGACGTATTGCGATGCTTCTAACGCCATTATTTTTGCGATTTTTCATGCTATTCATTGCATATGAAATAATTGTGGTGTTCATTTAAAAATACAAAAGTATGAGGTAGCAAAGTTAGGTGAGACACCACACACACACACACACACACACACACACACACACACACACACACACACACACACTGGCCTCGAATTGGGAAGGACGATAGTTCAAATCCACCTTTGGCCATACAGATTTAGGTTTTCCGCTTTAATGTTTGTAATTCTATGTGACTCAACAACTTACGATATCAGCCCCTAGACTTACAAACTACTTAAACTAACGACGACAAATACCGGGTGATCAAAAAGTCAGTATGAATTTAAAAATTTAATAAATCACGGAATAATGTAGATAGAGATGTAAAAATTGACACATGTTTGAATTAACATGGGATTTTATTAGAACCAAAAGAAAAAGTTCAAAAATGTCCGACAGATGGTGCTTCATCTGATGAGAAAAACAATTAGCATAACAAATTAAGACAAAACAAAGACGATGTTCTTTACAGGAAATGCTCAATACGTTCACCATCATTCCTCAACAATAGCTGTAGTCGAGGAATAATGCTGTGAACATGTCGTGAGTTATGGTGAGGCATTGGCGTCGGTGTTGTCTTTCAGCATCCCTAGAGATGTCGGTCGATCACGATACACTTGCGACTTCAGGTAACCCCAAACCCAACAATCGCACGGACTGAGGTCTGGGGACCTGGGAGGCCAAGCATGACGAAAGTGGCGGCTGAGCACACGACTATCACCAAACGACGCGCGCAAGAGATCTTTCACGTGTCTAGCAATACTTTGTTTTATGTTTTCTTTGGTTCTAATAAAGACCCATGTCATTCAAGGAATGTGTGTAAATTTTTACGTCTCTATCTATATTATTCCGAGATTTTTTAAGTATTCAAATTCATACTGACTATTTGATCACCCGATACATCCATGTCGGAGGGAGGACTCGAACCTCCGACGGGGAACGGCCGCGCGCTCCGCAGCAAGGGGCCTTGGTTCGCTCTGCTATTCCGCCACGGGTAGGTTTTCCTATATTACTCCAGGCAAATGTCGGGATGTTACCTTTAAAGGGGCACACATCCCTACATACATTCATAGCATGAGCTCCGTCTCGCCGGCCGCGGTGGCCGAGGAGACTGAGGTGCTCAAGTCATCGTCTACACGGCCACTACGGTCGGGGGTTCGAATCCCCCCTCGGGAATGGATATTTGTGCCGTCCTTAGTATTAGCTAGTTCATAAGTAGTTTGTAAGTTTAGGGACTGATGACCCCGTAGTTAAGTCCCACAAACTATATAAACATTTGAACATTTTTGAGCTCCGTGTCTAACGACCACGTTGACGCGAGGGGATGTTAGACCCAAATCATCCTTCCTTCGATTCGAAGGAACACATACAGGGACATCATTCTACGCTGCTTCATAACTGATAAAACACAGTACATACAGTTCCGTACAGTAAATAGAATGACACCATTAATAAATATAAACTTTGATCATAAATCTGTAGCAAAGGTAGAATATTCAAAATTTTTAGGTGTATGGATTGATGAGGGGTTGAACTGGAAAAAACACATTGAAGATCTGCTGAAACGTTTGAGTTCAGCTACTTATGCTATTAGGGTAATTGCATATTTTGGTGATATACATCTCAGTTAATTAGCTTACTATGCCATTCTCTGTTTTCGTATGGCATCATTTTCTGGGGTAATTCATCATTGAGCAAAAGAGTATTCATTGCAGAAAAGCGTGTAATCAGAATAATTGCTGGAGCCCATCCAAGATCATCCTGCAGACACTTATTTAAAGAGCCAGGGATCTTCACAGTAGCTTCACAGTATATATGTTCACTTATGAAATTTGTTATTACGAATCCCACCGAATTCAAAAGCAATAGCAGTGTACGTAACTACAACACTAGGAGAAAGAATGATCTTCACTATTCAAGGTTAAATCTAGCTTTGGCACAGAAAGGGGTGAATTATGTTGCCACAAAAGTCTTTGGTCACCTACCAAACAGCATCAAAAGCCTGACAGATAGCTAAATAGCATTTAAAAATAAATTTCAAGAATTTCTGAATGGCAACTCCTTCTACACTATAGATGAATTTTTAGATATAAATTAGTAAATGTGAATAAAAAAAAATTTAAAAAAATATTGTGTTATGTAATATTTAGTACAACGTAATAATTAGTAACGACACCTTTCATTAACCTGACACGTTCCACATCATTACGAAGTGTCGTATTCATCATCTATGGAACAAGTACTAATCTAATCTAATCACAACTGTGTCATTTCATTAATCGGGCTATAGCGTGCCAGTCTCCTGGGGGTAAGTGGGAGACTGACGACAGGAAGGGCGTTGGGCCACCCTCCACCTCCCACATTACCAACAATTATCACAGTCGACAGTAGTGAATTTCTTTTGCTCCCAGAATTAAACGAAGCATATCGCCGAGAGAGCTAAAATAACTAGTTCCAACTGCTGAAGAGATTGGATGAAGTGCATGATTGCGTCCATCCAGTGCTGATTTTTTTTTTTTTTTTTTTTTTGGGGGGGGGGGGGGGAGCTAACTCTGATGTAGGCGAATAAATACAATTCTTCACAAAGAACTAAAATTCCCGTTTTATTTATTTTTTATTTTTTTAACGAACCTCGAACAGTAAGTAATTGTGTGGCTACGCCAGCATTGGATGTGATTGCACGTACTTTGCTTCAGGATGGTAAGCTTCGGTCGAAAGATGTCGGGAGGAAATGATTAGCACACGGCAGACATAAACTTCCTGGGTCCTGCAGCCACTCCAAGCAGTGATCGGCTGCAGATGTAAGGCGTCACACGTACACTTCGTGGGATTTGAAGAACCTCAAGTGATGAGCTACCGCGAACTCATTCACCTACTCCGTGCTAACTAGCATCGATTGCGAGAACGTGAATCCCGAGAAACACGTAATTAGCACTTTTCTCGCATATCACACTGAATGTCACGGGTGAACACTAACAGGTGCCTGAAGTATGCCTTGATTTCGACACACTCATTATCTCAAGTACGGTCGGATAGGGAATCAAACGGCATATGTGACTTCATTTCATATTTATTGGTTCAGAGGATATAGCACGTTACAAAGGGTGGAGGATAATCGACTGAAGTGCAAATAAATTGACGCGTGTTCCATGTAATTGCGCTCATCCTACAATACCAAATATATTTTGGGGGGTCCGTTCATCTTGGTCTTTGTTGCTGTAGCCTTTTTTGATGGCGTTATATTTATTCACCAAATTAAAAGAAAATTAAAATGCTCTCATCTACTCATTAAAAGGTAAAAATCTCTCGTCAAGTTTAGCACGATAAGACAAGTATTACAAGCTGTGTGTTTCTTTCTCTTGACGCTGCCGCCGCTCATATATTCCGACTTTGTTCGTCCATTACTCACAAATGATAAAAAAAGCACTGGTAACTGCCCTCTCCTTACCCCACCCCCTCAAAAAAGTTTATCGCTTACTACATTTTCGCTGTTCATGTGTTCAAAATCTAGCATCTGCCATAGTGTTTTAATTTATGACTTCCAAACATCCAACTCTATTCGCAACGCACTTTTGAGACAGTATCTACATTTATAAACAATTTCACTTGCAAAATTACAGCAGATATGACGTATTGGACAGACGTCCCAAAAGCTACCTTCTGATAACAAATGTTTGTAATTCTATGGGACTAAACTACGTTGATTATGAGACCCTAGTCTTACAAACTACTTAAACTAACCTAAGAACAACACACACATCCATGCTCGAGAGAGGATTCGAACTAGCCGGCCGCGGTGGCCGAGGGGACTGAGGCACTCCAGTCACGGTCTACACGGCCACTACGGTCGGGGGTTCGAATCCCACCTCGGGCATGGATATTTGTGCCGTCCTTAGTTGTAGGTAGTACATAAGTAGTTTGTAAGTTTAGGGACTGATGACCCCGTAGTTAAGTACCTTAAGCTTAACAAACATTTTTTTGATTCGAACTTCCGACACGGGAGACGCGCGATCCGTAACATGGCGCTCCAGACCGCTCGGCTACTCCCGCGCGCATTTCTGATAACATTAGCGTACACTACAACTTCAGCGTCAAGCCTGAAGTTTTAATTTATTTATGTTTGTAAATCTATCGGACCAAACTGCGTGGTCATCAGTCCGTAGCTTACAAACTACTTAAACCTAGGTAAACTAACCTAAGGACAAACACACACACCATGCCCCAGGGAGGACTGTAACCTCCACGGCGAGCAACCGCGCGCTCCGCAGCGAGACGCTTTAGACCGCTCGGCTACTCCACCGCGGCTTTAATTTATTACTTCTTTAGTATTGATCCTGTTCGCAAAACGCTTTTCATATATATAATTTTCGATTATTCCCTTTAAAGAGAGCGATTGAACTTGAGTAATTATGACCTTCTTCTTCTTCTTCTTCTTCTTCTTCTTCCTTCGTTCTTCCCAAATTCTCTTCATGCGTTCGCTGTGTTCTGTCTTGCGTTCTTCTGACCACTTTTTTCCTCTTCTGTTCTCCGTGTGTTCTTGTTTAAGTTTATGTTTCTTCATAATGTTCCTGAACTGTTCTCTATTGTTTTTATTACATATTCCTCTATAACGTAAATAAATATTAATGTTTTATTTGGAACACTTTTTTCGCTTTGTGATAGATGGCGCTGTAATAGTCACGAACACACAAGTACGTGGTATCGCGTGACATTTCGCCACTGCGGACGGTATTTGCTTCATGATACATTACTCGTGTTAAAATGGACAGTTTACAAATTGCAGAAAAGTTCGACATGGTTTATATGTACGGCTATTGTGATCAAAATGCCCACCGGGCCTGTTCTATGTATGTTGATCGTTATCCTGGAAGACAACATGCAAGTTTTCGTTCCTTTCATCGTATAGGTAGTTATTTAAAGAGACAGGAAGTGTTGAGCCAAAAGCCACCTCCGCATCCCACGTCCCTCCTCCACCTGTCTACACGCCACTGACTTGGCCTCATGAGTTTCCTGCTTTAACACCCGCCCGAATTGAACATCGCCGTGCCACAGTGGCTGACACGCCACAGTCGCCCCCGCCGTCCTTCCTGCCCCCACACCAACCTACGGTCATCCCGCTCAACCCAGTCTCCGTTTCTCCTGCCCCTCCCTCCACCGCCTCTGCATCCTCCTCCACGGGCGCCAAGCCCAAAAAGTCATCAAAACGTGGGAGCGCGGACCCCGCTCCGACGTTGCCCAAGAAGGCTCCTCCCCCTCCTCCTCCACCTCCGTCCGATCACATGGACACTGCCCCCATACCCGCCCCCGTGCAGCCCGACCTATTCTCCTACGTCCTCTCCCGTCCCGACGCCCGTTTCCTCGATTACAAGACCCTCTCCCTTGAGCTCCGCAAGTACTACCCCGATGTCCCTCTGTCTCAGATCATCCCCCGCCGAGACTCCGTCCTCCTCAAATGCCCCAGCCCCACCCTACACACTGACATCCTCCAACGCCTCCCCCGCATCCACTTTGGTCCCCATGCCACCCTCACCCCTTACTACACCGCCACTACAGCTCGCCAACCGCCTCCTTCCCGCCGCCCACCCACCCTCACCGCCGTGATCACGAAACTCAGTCCTCTGATCACGGAGGAAGAGGTGTTGGGTCAGCTCAACGCCATGCCCGACGTCACCATCCGCTCCGCCAAGCGTATCTTCAATGCCACTGGCCCGACCTACCTGATGCGGATCTTCACAGAGTCCGCATCGTCCCTTGACCACCTTTTCCTGCAGGGGGCCCTAATTTACGACCGCCGCCACAAGGTGGAGCCCTCCCGTTCCCCACCTCAGTCATACCGCTGTGCCAGGTGCCTCGTGTACAACGACCACCTGACACAGAACTGCCGCAACCCCCCCACATGTCCTCACTGCAAGTCCCCTCACCTGCACAAACATTGTCCTAACCTTGCCTCCCCTCCTACCTGCAACACTTGTGGCGGACCCCATCCCACCTACTCCTACAAATGCAAGTCCGTCCCGGCCCCAACCGTCCCCGAACTCACCGTCCCCATTCGCCCCGTCGACCCACCCATGCACCCCAACAACTCCTTGCTCCCTCCCCCCACTGCCAAAGACGTCATCCGGTTCGTCACCACGGTCCTTGCAAACATCCATCCTTTTCAACGCCCGCACACCCTCCAGCAGATTGCACTGGCCGCACGGTCGGTGTTCCATCTCGAAACCTTTGCCACCTTCTCCCGCGCCCACTCCCACTTCGCTTTTTCCCGCCTCGAAACACAAGTCTAAGCCCACCCGCTCCCCCTTCTTCCGTTCCACCTCCCGTACTCCCCCACCACTACCATGGCAGGCTCTTCATACTCCTTTCTTTACCATAATGTCCGGTCTCTCCCAGCAAACAAGCACCTCTTCATGCATACCCTTTTCCATCACCGCGTGGACGCCTTCCTCCTAAATGAAACCTTCCTCCAACCCCGCCGTCCCGTCAGCACCGCTCCTTACCTCCTTCATCGCACTGATGGTCCCCCTCCCTTGGCCAGAGGCGGAGTGGCGATCGGCCATCTCCGCCACCACCCCGTCCGGCTACACCCGCTCCTCAATGATCCTACAGAACATTTGATCCTCAGTCTCTTCCTCCCATCCCTCACCTTCACCCTCGCCACCATCTACATCCGCAGCACCTCTCCTCTCCCGTATGACTTCCTCTCTCACGTCGACCGCACCTACACGACCTATGTGGTCGCCGCTGACCTAAACCTGTCTTCCCGTCCGCCTGCTGAACTCCGGCGGTGGCATCAGTTTGTCACCACCTCGCTCCGGGGCGGAATCCTACCCCTCCCTCGCCCGACTCGCCCCGAAAGCAATACCACCCCCGACGTCGTCTTGGCGTCTCCCAACCTCCTTGGGCGCATCACGGCAGACGTCCTTGACCTTATAGGCAGTGACCACGCCCCTGTCCTGCTCACCCTTGACCACCGCCCCCGCCCTGCCCGAGCTCCCCGTCCTAGACCTCCTCCCAAACTCATTCATGACTACTCCCGTGCTGACTGGAATGCCTACTGTCGCTCCATAGATACCTCGGTCGAAAGCCACCCCCTTCCCCTCCGCACACCCGAAGATATCGAACACGCCTCCACCTTTCTCCAGCAAACCCTTGCTAACGCGGTTGAAGCCCACATCCCTACCAAAGCAATATACCCACACAGTCCTACCCTGCCTCCACAGGCCGTCCTCCTCCTCAGAGAATCCCGACGCCTCTACCGCTCGTACCTCCGTACACGGGACCGGGACACACTCATACGCCACCGGCAAATCCAACGTCACATTAGAAACCTTTTGTCCGCAAAAAAACGCCGGGACTGGCGACAGACATGCACCCGCCTTAACGCCACTCTCCCCATCAACTCCTCAAAGTACTGGAAGGCCTTCAATCGCCTTACTCGCCGTCACTCCTCCCCCTACTACCCGCTCCTCCATGATAACCATCCCTTTCCCGACAATGCCAGTAAGGCGAAACACTTTGCCTCCTACCTTTCCGACGTTTTCTCCCTTCCTGATAATCCTCATTTTGATTACTCCCTCTTTCCCGATGTCCATGAGCGTACCGACACCTCTTCTCCCCTGCTCGCCCCGAGCTTCCAGTACTTGGGGCACATTCCTCCCTCCGACCTAAACACACCCATCACAGCACACGACATCATAGCTACACTTCGCACCAAACGCAACACCGCTCCCGGTCACGACCGGCTCACCTACAGGCACCTCCGTGCCTGTCCCCTCTCCTTCCACACTGTCCTTGCCGCCCTCTACAACATTATCCTCTATACCGGTTTCTATCCTCACCTGTGGAAAATCTCCCGCATCCTCATGTTCCCCAAACCCAACAAACCCCCGTCCCAAGCCTCTTCCTACCGTCCCATCAGTCTCACCTCCGTGTTTAGCAAGGTCCTCGAATCCATCATCTCCCGTCGTATCCATCAACACCTCCGACAGCATCAGCTCCTTCCTTCTTCCCAATGTGGCTTCCGGCCGTCCTTCTCTGCCGACGACCAGCCCCTTCGCCTCATCCACCTCCTCTCCGTCCAGCTCAATTCCCGTCGCTCCGCCATATTTGTATCCCTAGATATTGAAAAAGCCTACGACCGTGTCTGGCATTCCGGCCTCCTTTTCAAACTCCAACTCTATGCCCTTCCTATTAACTATGTCCGCCTCATCACATCCTTTCTCACCAATCGCCCGTCCTATGTCACTGTCTACAATTCCAACTCCCGTTTGTTTCACCCCTCTGCCCGGGTGCCCCAAGGATCTGTCCTCTCTCCTCTCCTGTACCTTATATACTCCGCCGACATGCCCCAACCTCAGCCTTCCGTCCATCTCCTCCAGTATGCTGATGACACCGCCTTCCTAGCCCTTGCCCCCTCCCTTGCCCGATCCCAGGTTTTGCTCCAGTCTCACCTCACCGCGTTCGCTGCATGGTGCAACCGGTGGCTCCTCTCCGTCAACCCTGACAAATCCCAGGCTATCATTATAGGTCGTACCACCCGCTCCTTCCGCATCCCCGATCTCTACATCACCCTCCACGGCCGTCCCATTCGCCACACTCCCACCATTAAGTATTTGGGCCTCACCCTCGACAGACACCTTTCCTGGACCCCCCACCTGAAATCCATTCGTGAAAAAGCCATGTCCCGCCTCAACCTCCTCAAACTGCTCACTGGCCGGACGTGGGGATTACGCCCTTCCACCGTCCTCCACACATATAAATCCGTAATGCGCCCCATCCTGTGTTCCTTCCACCCTGCCTGGGTATCCGCTCCTCCCGCCTTTTATCACACCCTCCAAGTCCTTGAACGCCACGCCCTCCGCCTCGCCTACCGTATCCGCCTTCCTTACCCCACACGGATCCTCTACGACCTCATCCCCTTCCCTCCCCTCCTTCAACATCTTGAACACCTCCGCCTCCTGTATGTCACCCGTAAACTCGATTCCCGCAACCCGCTAGTTTACCCCATCCTTACCGCCCCTGGGCCTCTGCCACACCTCCACCACTGCATTCCTCCCTCTCTCCACCTGCACACTTTACATATCCTCTCCCAAGGCAACTTCCGCTCCCTTCCCCTACCGGATGACGCCCTTCGTCCCGAAATATACCCCTCCTATCAGCTTTGATCCCTTCCCCGTAGACTTAGTGGCCCCCTCTCCCCGTCCCCTCCTTCTCCCCCTCCCCGCTTGGCTTCCCCCCCCCCTCCCCACCAGGAGTCTCAACCGCGCCTCTCTTTCCTCCTCCCTACCTTCTCTCCCCCCCTCTCTCTCTTTTCAACCCTCCCCCGCGCTCCCTCTCTTCCCCCTCACCTTGCCCTGCGGGGGCTGCAGCGTCGCCTTTTAACAACGGTATATTCTAGTGCCCCCCCCCCCCATGAACCACAGACATTGCCGAGGTGGGGTGGCTTGCGTGCCTCAACGATGCAGATAGCCGTACCGTAGGTGCAACCACAGCGGAGGGATATCTGTGGAGAGGCCAGACAAACGTGTGGTTCCTGAAGAGGGGCAGCAGCCTTTTCAGTAGTTACAGGGGCAACAGTCTGGATGATTGACTGAGCTGGCCTTGTAACATCAGCTAATGTGGCTTTGCCACACAGCTACTGCGAACGGCTGAAAGCAAGGGGAAACTACAGCCGTTACCTTTCCCGAGGACATGCAGCTCTACTGTATGAACATATGATGATGGCATCCTCTTGGGTAAAATATTCCGGAGGTAAAATAGTCCCCCATTCGGATCTCCGGGCGGGGACTACTCAGGAGGATGTTGTCATCAGGAAAGACAATACTAGCATTCTACGGATCGGAGCGTGGAATGTTAGATCCCTTAATCGGGTAGGAAAATTAGAAAATTTAAAAAGGGAAATGGATAGGTTGAAGTTAGATATAGTGGGTATTAGTGAAGTTCGGTGGCAGGATGAACAGGATTTCTGGTCAGGTGAGTACAGGATTATAAATACGAAATCAGTTGGGGGTATCACAGGAGTAGGATTGATGATGAATAAGAAAATAGGAATGCGGGTAAACTACTATGAGCAGCACAGTGATCGCATTATCATTGTCAAGATAGATACGAAGCCAACACCGACAACGGTAGTACAGGTTTATATGCCAACTAGCTCTGCCGATGACGAGGAGATCGAAGAAATATATGAGGAGCTAAAGGAAATTATTCAGACAGTTAAAGGAGAGGAAAACTTAATTGTGATGGGAGACTGGAATTCGGTAGTAGGAAAAGGAAGAGAAGGAAAAATAGTAGGTGAATATGGACTGGGCAGGAGGAATGAAAGAGGAAGTCGCCTGGTAGAATTTTGCACGGAACATGATTTAATCGTAACAAACACGTGGTTTAAGAATCACAAAAGAAGGTTGTATACATGGAAGAGACCAGGAGACACCGGAAGGTATCAGATAGATTTTATAATGGTAAAACATAGATTCCGGAACCAGGTTATAAACTGCAAGACATACCCAGGGGCAGATATAGACTCTGACCATAACCTATTAGTCATGAACTGTAGGCTGAAGCTGAAAAAGCTGCAGAAAGGTAGGAAAATAAGGAGATGGGACCTGGATAAATTGAAGAAAATTGAAGTTCTGGAGAATTTCAGAGGGAGATTTAGGCAACAATTGACAGAAACAGGGGGAAATAAAACAGTAGAAGAGGAATGGGTAGCATTGAGAGATGAAATAGTGAAGGCAGCAGAGGACAAAATAGGTAGAAAGGCAAGACCTACAAAAAATCCTTGGATATCACAGGAAATACTAAATTTAATTGATGAAAGGAGAAAATATAAAAATGCAGTAAATGAAACAGGCAAAATGGAATACAGACGACTAAAAAATGAGATTGACAGGAAGTGCAAAGTGGCTAAGCAGGAGTGGCTAGAAGCCAAATGCAAATCTGTAGAAGACTGTATAAGAAGGGGAAAGGTAGATACCGCCTACAGGAAAATAAAAGAGACATTTGGGGACAAGAAGAGCAGATCTACGAATATCAAGAACTCAGATGGGAAACCAGTTCTCAGCAAAGAAGGGAAAGCTGAAAGGTGGAAAGAGTACATAGAGCAGCTCTACAAAGGAAATGAACTCAGAGACGAGGTTGTAGGAAGGGAAGAGGAAGTAGATCAAGATGAAATAGGAGATACTATACTGAGAGATGAATTTGACAGAGCCTTGAAAGACCTAGGTCGGAACAAGGCCCCAGGAGTAGATGACATACCCTCAGAGCTACTGAAGTCTCTGGGAGAGCCAGCCATGACAAGACTATTTGAACTGGTGTGTAGGATGTATGAGACAGGCGAAATGCCCTCAGACTTTAAGAAAAATGTAATAATCCCCATTACAAAGAAATCGGGCGCAGACAGGTGTGAAAATTATAGAACCATCAGTTTGATATGTCATGGTTGCAAAATTTTAACACGAATTATCTACAGGAGAATGGAAAAGCTGGTAGAAGCTGACATCGGGGAAGATCAGTTTGGATTCAGAAGGAACATAGGAACCCGGGAGGCAATACTCACTTTACGTCTTATCTTAGAAGATAGATTAAGGAAAGGCAAACCTACATTTTTAGCTTTTGTAGATTTGGAGAAAGCATTTGACAATGTTGACTGGAATACACTGTTTCAAATTCTGAAGTCAGCAGGGGTAAAATACAGGGAAAGGAGAGTTATTTACAACTTGTACAAAAGCCAGACCGCAGTTATTAGACTCGAAGGGCATGAAAGGGAAGCATCAGTTGGGAAGGGAGTAAGACAGGGTTGCAGCCTTTCTCCGATGTTATTCAATTTGTACATCGAGCAGGCGGTGAAGGAAAGCAAGGAAAAATTTGGTGAAGGAATTAAAGTTCAGGGGGAAGAAATAAAAACATTGCGTTTTGCTGATGACATTGTAATTCTGTCAGAGACAGCAAAAGACCTGGAAGAGCAGTTGAATGGAATGGACAGTGTATTGAAGAGAGCATATAAAATGAACATTAACAAGAGCAAAACAAAAATAATGGAATGCGGTCTTAGAAAATCAGGCGATGCTGAAGGAATTAGATTAGGTAACGAAACAATGAAAGTGGTAGATGAGTTTTGTTACTTGGGTAGTAAAATAACATGCGATGGTCGCAGTACAGAGGATATAAAATGCAGAATGGCAATGGGAAGAAAAGCATTTTTGAAAAAGAGAAATTTGCTAACATCGAATATTAATTTAAGGGTAAGGAAGTCTTTTCTGAGGGCATTTGTATGGAGTGTTGCCTTGTATGGGAGTGAGACATGGACGATAAGCAGTGCGGACAGGAAGAGAATAGAGGCCTTCGAAATGTGGTGCTACAGAAGAATGCTGAAGGTTAGGTGGGTAGATCGCATAACTAATGAAGAGGTACTGAACAGAATTGGTGAGAAAAGGAATTTTTGGCATACCCTGACTAAAAGAAGAGATCGCTTGGTAGGACACATTCTTAGACATCGGGGAATCGTAAATTTAGCATTGGAGGGAAGTGTATGGGGTAAAAATCGCAGAGGGAGACCAAGAGACTCGTATAGTAAGCAGATTCAAGTGGATGTGGGTTGCCGTTCTTATGAGGAGATGAAAAGGCTTGCTCAAGATAGGGTAGGGTGGAGAGCTGCATCAAACCAGTCTCCGGACTGAAGACCATAACAAACAACATATTCTAGTGTCAAGTGCATCATCGTCTCAGTGTTTTCATCTCCAGTGCGTCGCAACTCGTCTCCTCATCACCTGTATCGTCATGTGACTTCGTGTGTCCAGTGTTGTTACTCCATGTGATTTTATCGCCACCGTGGCACAGACTGTTTTTAAACTGCTTATGTGTCAGTCTCTCTTGTTCATGTGTTATAAGTCTGCATTATTGTCTCTGATGTCCAGTTTGTAAGTCTTCCATTTTTCCTCCGTACCATGTTTTTATACTCATTGTTTTTAACTTCGAGACTTTGTTCATTTTATCTCATTGTCATTTGTATGTACTCTCGGCTGAAGAGCAGCGCTGATGCTGCTGCCAGCCCGCCGACGTAAGGTCGGAATGAAATAACAATAAAGAAAAAAAAAATCAGCCAAAAGTGAAACGTGAACCACTACCTGCAACAAATGACGATATCCAAGCAAGTGTTTTAGCTGCAGTTTCGGCTAATCCGCACATCAGTAGCAGACAAATTGAGCGAGAATCGGGAATCTCAAAAAGTCGGTGCTGAGAATTCTACATCAACATAAGTTTTACCCGAACCATATTTATATGCACCATGACTTTGAAGACTTTGAACGTCGTGTACAGTTTTGCCAGTGGGCACAAAAGAAATTACGGGACGATAACTGACTTTTTCGCGCGTTTTGTTTAGTGACGAAGCGTCATTCACAGAGGTAACGAAACCGGCATAATATGCACTATTGGGCAACGAAAAATCCACGATGGCTGTGAAAAGTGGAACATCAACGACCTTCGCGGGTTAATGTATGGTGCAGCACTATGGGAGGAAGGATAATTGGCCCCTATTTTATCGATGGCAATCTAAATGGTGCATTGTATGCTAATTTCGTACGTATTATTCTACCGATTTTACTACAAGATGTTTCACTGCATGACATAATGTCGATGTACTTTCAACATGATGGATGTCCGGCACGTGGCTCGCGTGCAGTTGCAGCGGTCTTAAATTGAATATTTAATGACAGGTGGATTGGTCGTAGAAGCACCATACCATGGCCAGCACGTTCACCAGATCTTACATCCCCGGATTTCTTTCTGTGGGGAAAATTGAAAGATATTTGTTATCGTGATTCAACGACAACGCCTGAAAACATGCGTCAGCTCATTGTCAATGCATGTGAGAACATTACTGAAGGCGAACTACTCGCTGTTGAGAGAAATTTCGTTACGCGTATTACCAAATGCATTGAAGTTGGACATCATTTTGAGCATTTATTGAAGTCATGAGGTAATTACAGGTAATCACGCAGTAACAGCATGCGTTTTCATAATGTATGATAATTTCACAAAAGTACATGTATCACATTGGAATAACCGAATAAAACGTACATGCGTTCTGTGCTTAATTTAAAAAACCTACCTGTTACCCACTGTTCGTCTAAAATTGTGAGCAATATGTTTGTGAATATTACGGCGTCATCTATCCCAAAACGACAAAAGTGTTCCAAGTAAAACATTCATATTTATTTACATACTATAAACGAACATGTAATAAAAATTGGGGGTACATATGTTTAAAAAAATTCAGTTGATATCCGTTTGACCTATGGCAGCGCCATCTAGCGGGCCAACCATGGCGCCATCTGTTTTCCCCCTTCAAGCTAGAAAAGTTTTGTTCTTTGTAGTTTTTTCGTTTAATGCATATTTCGCGAGATATTTGGCCCGGTCACTATCAATGGACCACCAAATAGTAGTTTAACTGCGATCCATGAAGTACAACGGACGAAGCAGGGGGGCATGACAGGTTTTGGGTCGCACATGATATGTACTCGAGTAATCCGTGCAGGTGTGTGAAGACCGTGCAAGCATTAGAGCATCTACCTTGTAAGCGGGAGACGCAAGTTCGAGTTCAGGCCCCGGCACAAATATAAATATTTTCGTGTTCTTTGATAATAGCAACTACCGCAGCAGAGCCAAAATACCCCAGATAAGTGAGTTTTTTAAATTCACGTAATTTACGTTAACTGTGAATGGGTCAAACTAAAAATGTGTACCCGGCCTGGATTCGAACCCGGATCTCCTGCTTGCTAGGCAATTGTCTGACTTATATACACTACTGGCCATTAAAATTGATAAACGGGTATTCATTGGACAAATATATTATACTAGAACTGACATGTGATTACATTTTCACGCAATTTGGGAGCATAGATCCTGAGAAACCAGTACCCAAAACAACCAACTCTGCCCGTAATAACGGCCTTGATACTCCTGGGGATTGAGTCAAACAGAGCTTGGATGGCGTCTACAGGTACAGATGCCCGTGCAGCTTCAACGCGATACCACAGTTCAACACTATACCACAGTTCAACACGAGTAGTGACTGGCGTATTGTGACGAGCCAGTTGCTCGGCCACCATTGACCAGACGTTTTCAGTTGGTGAGAGATCTGGAGAAAGTGCTGGCCAGGGCAGCAGTCGAACATTTTCCGTATCCAGAAAGGCCCGTAGAGAACCCGTAAGATGTGGTCGTGCATTATCCTGCTGAAATGTAGGGTTTCGCAGGGATTGAATGAAGGGTAGAGCCACGTACACATCTTAAATGTAACAGCCACTGTTCAAAGTGCCGTCGATGCGAACAAGAGGTGACCGAGACGTGTAACCAATGGCACCCCATACCATCACGCCGGGTGATACGCCAGTATGGCTACGACGAATACGCGCTTCTAATGTTCACCGCGATGTCGCCAAACACGGATGCGACCATCATGATGATGTAAATAGAACCTGGATTCATCCGAAAAAAATGACGTTTTACCATTCGTGCACCCAGGTTCGTCGTTGCGTACACCATCGCAGGCGCTCCTGTCTGTGATTCAGCGTCAAGGGTAATCGCAGCCATAGTCTCCGAGCTGATAGTCCATGCTGCTGCAAACGTCGTCGAACTGTTCGTGCGGATGGTTGTTGTCTTGCAGAGATCTCCATCTGTTGACTCAGAGATTGAGACGTGGCTGCACGATCCGTTACAGCCATGCGAATAAGATGCCTGTCATGTCGACTGCTAGTGATACGAGGCCGTTGGGATCCAGCACGGCGTACCTTATTGCCCTCCTGAACGCACCCATTCCATATTCTGCTAACAATCATTGAATCGCAACCAACGCGAGCAGCAATGTCGCGATACGATAAACCGCAATCTGCGATAGGCTACAATCCGACCTTTATCAAAGTCGGAAACGTGATGGTACACATTTCCCCTCCTTACACGAGGCATCACAACAACGTTTCACCAGGCAACGCCGGTCAACTGCTGTTTGTGTATGAGAAATCGGCTGGAAACTTTCCGCATGTCAGCACGTTGTGGGTGTCGCCACCGGCGCCAACCTTGTGTGAATGCTCTGAAAAGCTAATCATTTGCATATCACAGCATCTTCTTCCTGTCGGTTAAATTTCGCGTCTGTAGCACGTCATCTTCGTGGTGTAGCAATTTTAATGGCCAGGAGTGTAATTAGCCGAGGACGGGCAATGACCGTTTCTTCAGCGCGGAGGCACTCCTAGGCCCTTACTCTTTCGGGAATCAGGTTAAAAAAACCTCGCGTTTGAGTAATAGTGGGCAGGAAACAGTTGAGAATTTGTATCTGGCAGGAGGCGTGCTCGAGTAGTCGTGCAGTTGTGCCCTAGTGGAGGATTGATACTGGCTTGTCAGACAACAATAACTTCAGATTTACCACAAATGATGTCGCTTTATGAACAAAATGCTCACAAAAATCTCATAATGCCTTCATAAGATTTCCAAGAGGTGAAAAAACAGCAGCCTGCTTTAAATGTTAAAAAAAAATGCAGAACTGTACCAAAAGAGAGAGAGAGAGAGAGAAAGAGAGAGAAAAGAAAAATAAAGTGATATATTCTGGCAAAAATACTAATAAGACACTCAACATATCCAAATATCCGTGTATAACAATTTGTTGACATATAAAATGGAACAGACACATAGGCCCAGTTGTAGGTAAATTACGAGGGGGGAGTTCGAAAATAAGTTTCCCCTGTCGACTGTGGGCAGAGTTGTGTACGAAAGGAAGAAAATAGAACGAGACATTAAAGATAAGACATATCTTTATTTTTCTACATAATTTCAAAGTACATTGAGACATTTTTCATATTCAAATGTTTGTAAATCTATCGGACTCAACTGCGTGGTTATTAGTCCGTAGCTTACAAACTACTTAAACTAAGGTAAACCTATCTGAGGGCAACACAAACACCAATGCCCGAGGGGGGACTCGAACCCCCGACGGCGAACAGTCGCGCGCACCGCAACATGTCGCCCCAGTGCGCACGGTTAAAACCGCCGCGGCTTTGTCATATTGCTTTATAAGCTTAATCCTATGCCTCAAACAACTAAAGTTCGTTAAAAAATCTGTTTGTTATTGCATACTTCGTAAAGCTCTGCGTAATCCAGCCATTACCGCTTTATACATTAAAATCGATCACTGCTTCTAGTTATGAATTTTTAAAGTTATAGTCGTTCATTGTTAAATAGTTCAAAAACTAAGGGTGACACCGCACATATGTTTACACTACTTTATTCGCCTCAACATTGTCTTTAATCTGAGGGCACTGGCTTTCCGGTAGAGCGGTTGGTTTGCGAGTAATTACTTTTCTTCTGTTATGTGGCCGTGTGCTGGCTATCCGCCATAGTAGGCTTGGTTCACTGTAGTTTTGAGCGGCCACTGGATCACGCCTGCACTGCAGACACCGCTATCGCACACACACTACCCTGACCGCGACCGCCGCTCAACGTTTATATACTTTTAACGCTAGTTCACTGGCTGCATTATCACTGACTTCAAAGTGTAAGTTACACATTACTACAGTAGGACAACTAACTTACTGATCGTTGCACTATACTGCAAAGCAACATGGACACATGGCTGTGAATTTTTTAGCACAGTTACCGAATCTTTGTAAACAACGACAGGAACTTTCTACTAATCGTTCAGTTCCGACTACAGGATCGCGCTGGAATAGCCGTACGCTCTAACGCGCCGGGTGGCGGAGTGCTCGGCCGTTCCCCTTCAGAGGTTCGAGTCCTGCTTCGAGCATGGGTGTGTGTGTGTGTGTGTGTGTGTGTGTGTGTGTGTGTGTGTGTGTGTGTGTGTGTGTGTGTGTGTGTGTGGTGTTCTTATCATAAGTTAGTGTAAGTAATATTCAGCATTTTCGATGGGCGCTCTTGTGGTTACCGTGTTTGCAGTTAAAAATTTTGGGTATGAGGATCGCCTGACATGCAATACACTTTTTTCACTTTTCACGCAAACAGGTTTCGGCACCTATGTGCTATTATCAGTGGTTTTTTAAATTTATTTATGGCTGTGAAAATCGATATACATTTACAAAATCGAAATATTGCAACAGTTCGACCGATTCGGGGGAGGGGGGGTGAAAGAAACTCAACGACAAAGTTGAAAATTTGTGCTGGACCGTGATTCTAACCCGGATTTTCCTCTTCGGGGCAGCGGTCGCCTTAACCAGTTAGGCTATCCATGCACGCTTCCCTTCCCACCCAAATTCTCAACTTATAGCCCTCTGCCGATTGATTCGTCTTGCTCGCAGCCTATGCTGGATTCCCGCAAGGGATCGAGCGTTTTAATGCGTCCACATTGAAATTGTCCGAAAAGAACAGACACTATATCAATAATTGTAAATATACCCACAAAAGGTAATGACAATTTAAATGCCTGGGTAGCCTAATCGCCGGGCGCCGTGGCTCAGCGCGCCCGGTCAGAGGGCTGAACGCCTCTCTGCAGTAAAAAAGCTGAGCCAAGAACTCATCGAACGACAACGAACACAAAGGAACAACGACCGCAATGAACTGATCTACCCATAGGAAAAAAAAAAAAAAAAAAAAAAAATGGTTAAGGCAACCGCTGGTCCGAAGTGGGAAATCCGGATTCGAAACCCGGTCCAGCACAAATTTTCAACTTCGTCGTTGAATTTCTATCAACCCCCCGAAACGGTCTAAATGTTTCAATATTTCGATTTCGTAGATTTACGACCGTTACTGCCAACTAATGGACATGTTCGGACATGTCCGAAAAGAACAGACACCATATGAATAGTTCAAAATAGATTGTTTTGGTACTAACCTATGTGTGAATACGTTTTTAGGACTAATATTCGCACATACGTTAGTACTGAAACAATGTATTTTGATTTTGACAGCCATAAATAAATAGAAAAGAACACTGATGATGGCACAAAGGCCGAGGGGGCTGCAGCGCGCCAGTCACGCTCTGCACGGCCACTACGGTCGGGGGTTCGAATCCCCCCTCGGGCATGGATATTTGTGCCGTCCTTAGTATTAGCTAGTTCATAAGTAGTTTCTAAGTTTAGGGACTGATGACCCCATAAGCTCTACAAACATTTGAACATTTTTTGATGGCACACAGGTGCTGAAACATGTTTGGGTGAATAGTGTTTTGCATATCAGAATTTTTAGTTTAAATAGTTTGTAAGCTTAGGAACTGATGACCACTGCAGTTAGGTCTCATAGCCTTACAAACATGTGTACAGTTTGAACCCAAATACAGAAATCCATTGCTTCGCCTCGGAGCTATTCTAGAAGAGCGGTGTGAACATCCTCATCTCTATAAATCTGTAGTTCCTGTGAATCCGTTCCTCAATTGCCTTCACAGTCGTGTGGTCGATATCGACGGATTTCAAATTCATCAAACTGCAGTGTTCATCAATCCCTATACTTACAAACTACTTACAGTAACTTATGCCAAGGACACAAAACACACACACACACACACACACACACACACACACACACACACACACACATGCCCGAGGGAGGGTTAGAACTTCAGATGAGGAGCAGACGCGCACTAAGCAGCAAGGGTGATAGATTTCCTTCAGGATAGTGACCCACATCTGTTCCGCCTTAATAAAATTGTTGGTACATTACCGATGGGAGTGACATTGCATTTGGTCTACACATCGCCGGTATTTCACGCTGAATCCGTGTGAAATGAAGGCGCTTTGCCCACAAGAAACGACTCCCCGTGCATTTCTGGTTTAGAGCACGTTTCCACTTATCCCTATCTCAGCAAAAATGTGTTGCAAGAAAAGCAGGACGTATTTACTGTTTTGACAATGCGCCATACTTGTTACGCAATCGTCTTACAAGGGAGTTAGTGCAAGCTCCGCTCGGAACTGCAGCTGAGTTGTGGTTTGTATGCATATGTGTGAGGAGGTGCAAATTACAGAAATGTATTAACTTTGTGCCATACCAATTTCACCGTGAGCTACGAAGATGTGACATGCCGCTCACACTGATGTCATCACTTTACGACCTTCAGTAAAAGTAAACAGATTTTCTCCTGTTAGTGTCCTTAATGGACGTCATGGAACGTATAGAGGTTTATAATACCCATCGACATGGGATACGAATACAACTTCACTCATCGCGAACTCTGCATTTCCAGGAAGAGACGTCGGTATAAAGCGTGGTGCGGAGGAATCATGCAGCAACTCATTCTTACACCATCCAGCCCGTTATATCGGGAACTAGATAGTTTTTATAAAGTTGCTGGTAATTCACAAGGAACGTATAGAGGTCAGCTTGTCAAATTTAAATCAAGTCCCAAGATTAGCGACCGTACACAGAAGCTCGAAATTCAACAAGATAAAAATTTTTGTAAATCTAAGGGATATAACTACTGCAGTTATGAGTCCGTAGACTTACCAGCTACCTAAAGTAACTTATGCTAAGGACAACACTCACACCCACGGCCGAGGGAGGACTCTAACCTCCAACGCCGAACAACCGCGCCTTCCGTAGCAAGGCGCCTGGAAGAGCTCGGACACTCCACCACAGCTCAACGAGATCTACAATGCGATATGCTTACATTAGTTTCCACAACGAAACTCTGTTTCGAAATTTGACAAAAAGCTCAGAGAGATTCTGATTACTGTAAAGTATATTAGAGGCAAGACACACACAATACAAGGTGGTCGAGAGCTTTGAGGCGCTATGCTCCGATGCTCAAGGCCGCTCCCCGTCGGGGGTTTGAATCTTCTCTCGGCATAGATGTTTGTCTTTAGTTGTTGTTGTTGTTGTTGTGGTCTTCAGTCCGGAGACTGGTTTGATGCAGCTCTCCACAATACCCTATCCTGAGCAAGCCTCTTCATCTCCACATAAGAGCGACAACCTACATCTGTCTGAATCTGCTTACTGTATCCATCTCTTGGTCTTCCCCTGCGATTTTTTACCCATACACTTCCCTCCAACGCTAAATTCACAATTCCTCGATGCCTAAGAATGTGTCCTACCAATCTATCCCTTCTTTTAGTCAAGGTATGCCAGAAATTCCTTTTCTCCCCAATTCTGTTCAGTACCTCCTCATTAGTTACGCGATCCACCCACCTAATCTTCAACATTCTTCTGAAGCACCATATTTCAAAAGCCTCAATCCTCTTCCTGTCCGCACTGTTTATCGTCCATGTTTCACTCCCATACAAGGCAACACTCCATACAAATGCCTTCAGAAAAGACTTCCTTAGGCTTAAATCAATATTCGAGGTTAACAAATTTCTCTTTTTCAAGAACGCTTTTCTACCCATTGCCATTCTGCATTTTATATCCTCTGTACTGCGAAAATCATTTGTTATTTTACTGCCCAAGTAACAAAACTCATCTACCTCCTTTATTGCTTCGTTTCCCAATCTAATTCCTTCAGCATCACCTGATTTTCTTACACTGCACTCCATTACCCTAGTTTTGCTCTTGTCAATGTTCCTCTTATATGCACCTTTCAGCACACTGTCCATTCCGTTCAATTGCTCTTCCAGGTCCTTTGCTGTATCTGACAGAATTACTATGTCGTCGGCAAAACGCAATGTTTTTAATTCTTCCCCCTGAACTTTAATTCCTTCACCAAATTTCTCCTTGCTTTCCTTTATAGCTTGCTCAATGTACAAATTGAATAACAATGGAGAAAGACTACAACCCTGTCTTACTCCCTTTCCAACCACTGCATCCCTTTCATGCCCTTCAACTCTGACAACCGCTGTCTGATTTTTGTACAAGTTGTAAATAACCTTACGCTCCCTATATTTCACTCCTGCTTGCTTCAGAACTTGAAAGAATTTATTCCAATCGACATTGTCAAAAGCCTTCTCCAAATCTACAAAAGCTAGAAATGTAGGTTTGCCTTTTCTTAATCTATGTTCTAGGATAAGCCGTAATGTCTTTGGTATAAGTTAATATATAAGTAGTCTGTAAGTTTAGTGACTGATGACCCCGCAGTTAAGTCCCAGAATCTTAACAAACATTTGAACAAACAGTACCTTCAATGCGCAATGTTAATGGTGATGTTGCCAATGACTGTACTACTAATGTCGAGTTACTAAACAGAGCTATCCGAAATTCCTCACCAAAGAAGACTAAGACACTATACCAGGTTTCGAATTAAGAACAGCTCCCAAAATGTGTAACGTAGAAGTAAATATTCCCCGAGTAGTGAAGCAACTGAAATTAATAAAAGTAAGTCTTCCTGTCCAGACTGTACACCGGTTATGTTCCTATCGGACTGAGCTGATGTGATGGTTGCATACTTAATAGCCTCTCGCTCAGCAAAGGATTTGAATCCAACGACTGGAAAGTCAGAAAGGGAAATAGGAGTAAGCCGCTAAATTACAGACCTGTATCGGTGACATCGATTTGTAGCAGGGTTTTGGAAAACATCCTGTGTTGCAACATTATGAATTACCTCGAATAGAACGATCGATTCAACCAAGATCGACATGCATTTACAAAACATCCTTCTTGTGAAACACAACTATGCTTTTTACTCACATGAAGTGATGAGTGCTATAGACAAAGAATATCAGATTGATTACATAGTTCTGGATTTTCAGAAGGATTTTGACAAAGTACCAGAAAAACGGCGCCCCGCGGGAGTGGACGAGTGCTCTAAGGCTTCTTGCTGCGGAATGCGTGGATGATCTCCGTCGGAGGTTCGAGTCCTTCCTCGGGCATGGGTGTGTGTGTGTTGTCCTTATCATAAGTTAGTTTAAGTAGTTTGTAAGTCTAGGGACTGATGACTACTACAAATGTTCAAATGTTTGTAGCACTTATGGGACTTAACTACGGGGTCATCAGTCCCTAAGCTTACAAACTTCTTATGAACTAGCTAAGACTAAGGACGGCACAAATATCCATGCCCGAGGGGGGATTCGAACCCCCGACCGTAGTGGCCGTGCAGACCGTGACTGAAGCTCCTCAGTTCCCCTCGGCCACCGCGGCCGGTCTTTTAACCAAATTGCGTGGTTATGGAAGATCGTCTCAAATTTGTGATTGTATTGTGAATTTCCTGTCAGAGAGGACACATTCTTCAGTATTTGATGGAAAGACATCAACTAAAACACAGGTGATTTCTGCCGTTCCCCACGGTAGTGTTCTTTGTCCTCTGGGTTGTCCTTAGCATAAGTTACTTTAAGTTAATTTAAGTCGTTTGTAAGTCTAGGGACTAATGACCAAGATAGTTAAGTCACTTAGATTTACAAACACTTTAACATTTCTCCCTTATCTATATAAACGATATGGAAGAAAAGCTCATGAGTTCTGTTACGGTGTTTCCGATTATGTTGTCATTTATCGTCTAGTAAAGTCATCTGAAGATCAAAACCAACCGCATAACGATTTTGATAAGATATGTGTTTGGTGCGAAAATTGCACCTGCGTACTAAACACAAAAATTGTTCAAATGTTTGTTAATGTAAGGGACTTAACTGCTGCGATTATCAGTTCCTAGGCTTACAAACTACTTCAACTAAATTACGCTGGGGGAAACACACACACACACACACACACACACACACACACACACACACACACACACGCCCGAAGGAGGGCTCTAACCTCCGACGGCGAGCAACCGCGCTCTCCGCAGCAAGGCGATTTAGACCGCTCGGCCACTCCACCGCGGCCCCGTGCCCATTTCCTCCACCACGGCGTACTAAATCAGAGCATGAGCTCCAAAAAAAATGTTCAAATGTTTGTATAGTCTATGGGACTTAACTACGGGGTCATCAGTCCCTAAACTTACAAACTACTTATGAACTACTTACGAACTAAGACGGCACAAATATCCATGCCCGAGGGGGGATTCGAACCCCCGACCGTAGAGGCCGTGCAGACCGTGACTGAAGCGCCTCAGTCTCCTCGGCCACCGCGGCCGGCGCATGAGCTCCGTCTCTAATGACCATGCTGTCGACGGAACGTTAAACCCTAAGCTTCCTTACTTCTTTTTTTCTTAGCATACGTCCGTAGCAAATTGTGTAACTTTCGTCGATAGGATGCCCTTACTTCAGAAACACCTATTAAGGGTAATCGGTCATCTTGCAGACCGCTCTCGTCACCAATGCAACATACCCTGCGAACCAAAGTCCTGATAACACCTACCGTCTGGGATGGCGGTGCTAATTATTCTCATATAAACACGCGTCCGTATGAGTCTGCTTACGATAAGCTCTGAAAGCTGAGGAGAACAGCCAAAATATTCTAAGATTTCCATTACGCAACAAGTTGTAAACTCGCACAAGCGTGTTTTCCTGTAGTTTTATGATTTTTGCAAACATTTTAAACAAAATATAGATAAAAGAAGTAAATCTACAAAAACATAATATAAATTATTTTTATGTATTTATATTATATTATTTATATTTTCATTATTTTTTCGTCTGAAATATTCGCAAAAGTGGGCCGAAAAACAAGCCAGTGCGATTATTACTTTCATCATTTCCTTTTTTACTTTATTTGGAAAACCTGAAAGAAATTCAGTTACGGCAGATATTCATAGATTTGAGGGGCGCGTTCGGAAATAGCGAAATGAATCCCAATAATCATGGATAAGATTATAATTATGATCAACGATTTTTATATATATTTTAACTTCTTTATACAAAAGGTATTTCCTGTGATATATTAATCCCTAGATGAAATATCAACTTCATACCATTCGTCGAACCTCCATTAAATGACTTACAGCAAAAGAACATGATGGTCGAGCCATGTGAAGAATTATATCTTTATACGTGTGTACCAACTTTCAGAGTCAAAATATCTAAAAAGAACAAAAAATTATCCACTACGTGTTGGAACCTGCAACTGGATCCTGAAACAGGTTTCAGAAATTACTGCAGCCAGTCGCCTTTTTTCTTCAATGAAGACTTATTAAACCATGACCGGTTTCAAGCTGCCTAGCAGCTCATCATCAGACGGTATATATACATTTAGTGCGAATTACATTTGCATCTGTGGCAGGGCAGAAAACGAGAAAAAGTAAACACTAATTGTGGTATGTTACACTGCTTAATTACAATATAAGTTCGTCTTCAAGATGTTACTTACGGTTAGGAGTTTCACATTTAGTATGTCCACGTGTGTTCCGCTTTTGGATAGCATTTCACAACACTGCCCTTCCACAGCACACCACACCAACTTTGGTTTCACATGATAGCTCTTAGCCTGTGGTATAAACATACCCTCTGGTTTGCTTACAAGTTGAAAGACGTGGTAGTGGCTGTGCAGTTGTTATGTGTGTACAGTGTTTTTTAATTTTACCACTTGAAAGTCGTGGGAGTTGCTGTGGTGTTCTGATGGAAGGGCAGTGTTGTGAAATGATATCCAAAAGGGAACACACATGGACATACTAAATGTTGCGAGGGTGAAAGATCGGGGTGAGAGTTTAAATAGGGAAAGATTAATTTTTAAAACTCACAACCACCAACTGCGAACCAAATTCCTAAACATGCAAAAACACTGGAAACTGTGATTGCTACTGTTTGACTCGTTTTCTAGGGGATAATATCATACGTTCGCAGCTTTCCTTCCCTGCATATGATTAACAAAAATATTCATAATAAAGTAAGTTCATGTGAGAAAAGGGTGCACTAACTACTATTTTTGAAAACACGTGAAAGTTCACTTTATGTTGTTTATTTTTCACCATATTAAAACCAAAAAATGTTTAAATGTTTGTATAGCTTATGGGACTTAACTACGGGGTCATCAGTCCCTAAATTTACAAACTACTTATGAACTACCTTATACTAAAGACGGAACAAATATCCATGCCCGAGGGGGGATTCGAACCCCCGACCGTAGTGGCCATGCAGACCGTGACTGGAGCGCCTCAGTCCCCTCGGCCACTGCAGCCGGCTTATTAAAACCCTGTGGCTGATACGTCTGTAAGTCTACACATTTATCAAATAAAGTTATAGCTCGTGAGCCCCCAGACAAAATGAATATTTGTCGCAAATTGTTTTCACACCATGTGCCTGTCTCAAACACCGTTTATGTTCATGCCTGTGCGACGACACGTGTTACATTAATAAAACACAGTCACTTTAATTCACTGCGATGCACACCTTGTTCCACCGGCTAAATATTCACAGCACACAGTAGCACTCGATTGAACTTGGTGCAGTCTACGACGAGCAACCACACCTGGCAATTGCCACACAAAAATCTATAGTCTCCACCTGGAGATCCACATGCCGACCGTGCAGAGCGACGCCGCGCCCAGCCAGCTACACCACTCGCTCCCGACTCCTGACTTTGGCCACGCGCTCGCGCGCCAAAAGCCCAACTGCCGGGTTTTTACCCCACGTCTTCAACTTCCCCATGTGAGCTGTTCTAACCGACTTGCCAACGTACAGCGCTCAGCCAATACATTTCTAAAACTTTACTTAAAATCAGAATAATTACACTACACATTAAACAAATGTCTTCTTAGGTTTTTATATTGGTATAAACATCCTTTGTGAAGGCAGCAGAGGACAAAATAGGTATAAAGGCAAGACCTACAAAAAATCCTTGGATATCACAGGAAATACTAAATTTAATTGATGAAAGGAGAAAATATAAAAATGCAGTAAATGAAACAGGCAAAATGGAATACAGACGGCTAAAAAATGAGATTGACAGGAAGTGCAAAATGGCTAAGCAGGAGTGGCTAGAAGCCAAATGCAAATCTGTAGAAGACTGTATAAGAAGGGGAAAAGTAGATACCGCCTACAGGAAAATAAGAGAGACATTTGGGGACAAGAAAAGCAACTCTACGAATATCAAGAACTCAGATGGGAAACCAGTCCTCAGTAAAGAAGGGAAAGCTGAAAGGTGGAAAGAGTACATAGAGCAGCTCTACAAAGGAAATGAACTTAGAGACGATGTTGTAGGAATGGAAGAGGAAGTAGATGCAGATGTAATAGGAGATACTATATTGAGAGATGAATTTGACAGAGCCTTGAAAGACCTAGGTCGGAACGAGGCCCCAGGAGTAGATGACATACCCTCAGAACTACTAACTACTAAAGAGCAAGCCATGACAAGACTATTTGAACTGGTGCGTAGGATGTATGCAACAGGCGAAATGCCCTCAGACTTTAAAAAAAAATGTAATAATCCCCATTCCAAAGAAATCGGGCGCAGACAGGTGTGAAAATTACAGAACTATCAGTTTGATATGTCATGGTTGCAAAATTTTAACACGAATTATCTACAGGAGAATGGAAAAGCTGGTAGAAGCTGACATCTGGGAAGATCAGTTTGGATTCAGAAGGAACATAGGAACCCGGGAGGCAATACTCACTTTACGTCTTATCTTAGAAGATAGATTAAGGAAAGGCAAACCTACATTTTTAGCTTTTGTAGATTTGGAGAAAGCATTTGACAATGTTGACTGGAATACACTCCTTCATATTCTGAAGTCAGCAGGGGTAAAATACAGGGAAAGGAGAGTTATTTACAACTTGTACAAAAGCCAGACCGCAGTTATTAGACTCGAAGGGCATGAAAGGGAAGCATCAGTTGGGAAGGGAGTAAGACATATTTGCAGTCTTTCTCCGGTGTTATTCAATTTGTACATCGAGCAGGCGGTGAAGGAAAGCAAGGAAAAATTTGGAATAGGGATTAAAGTTCAGGGGGAAGAAATAAAAACATTGCGTTTTGCTGATGACATTGTAATTCTGTCAGAGACAGCAAAGGACCTGGAAGATCAGTTGAATGGAATGGACAGTGTGTTGAAGAGAGCGTATAAAATGAACATTAACAAGAGCAAAACAAAAATAATGGAATGCGTTCTTAGAAAATCAGGCGATGCTGAAGGAATTAGATTAGGTAACGAAACAATGAAGGTGGTAGATGAGTTTTGTTACTTGGGTAGTAACATGGTGCTACAGAAGAATGCTGAAGATTAGGTGGGTAGATCGCATAACTAATGAAGAGGTACTGAACAGAATTGGTGAGAAAAGGAATTTTTGGCATACCCTGACTAAAAGAAGGGATCGCTTGGTAGGACACATTCTTAGACATCGGGGAATCGTAAATTTAGCATTGGAGGGAAGTGTATGGGGTAAAAATCGCAGAGGGAGACCAAGAGACTCGTATAGTAAGCAGATTCATGTGGATGTGGGTTGCCGTTCTTATGAGGAGATGAAAAGGCTTGCTCAGGATAGGGTAGGGTGGAGAGCTGCATCAAACCAGTCTCCGGACTGAAGACCATAACAACTAACAAACATCCTTTGTACTATTTATTATAATCGTGCAATTTCTTATATCACAGATAAGTGATTTAACTGAATATTTCAAGATAAAATACACAAGATTAATTGAAAATAAAATGAGAAATAGTAAATATATTATTTTTATAAACAAACATTGCCATGCTAGTTGTGTAACTGTCTTGTATTCATTGGTAATTTTTATTTTTCATTGTCAATTAAACATATTATGTCAGATGTGACTATATCAGCTAATTTATTGTTTATTTGTGAACAGGCTATTTTGTAATGAGGGCCTTAAAGGTTCCTAACTGCATCGTATTACTTCATATGCAAGTAGTATTAGAATATTTTATTTCATGATGTGCACTGCACTGTGCCTGGCACTCGCCATTGTCCCTCTCTCCCCTCACCGGAAACGAACTGGAAAATCCTAAGCTGGAACAAGCCACCAACGTCGGCCTGCTCGCTGGCCTCCTGTCAGCTACAAGCACACAGCAAATCTCAGCGTGGAGAATTTCTACCTATGGCCTAATTACAAATGTTGTCACCCAACTGCGTATATACATTGCTACCATAATTAATAAGATTAAAATTGTGTAACATTTAGTGCATTGGCATGGTCAATGTTTGCAGTGAACTTCATACTGTTTAATTATCAAATGCTATTAATTACCAATACCGCTGCAACGTCCACCTCTGCTCGACGCCGGTCGCAAGGAAGAAAGACGACATCTCGTCCCTCTCCTGGCGCCGATGGCTTCGTCTTGACCCGTCGAACGGCGCGGCCAATGCAACTCGGATCGTCGACGCCGCTTGACGTCACAAAACCCTTCAGTGTGCTGTCTGGTACTGCTGCCGACCTACCACCTGCGCCTGCGCCGATGATGGACCCTCCGCTCCCGCCGGTGGTTCTTCAGTACACGTCGGCGTACAAAGAACTGCAAAAGCTCCTGCAGGAATGGATAACTGCAGTATACCAAGTGAAGATGATTGGGCGGGACCTCTACAAGCTCTACAAGCGTCGGACAGAGGCATCCCATTCTACACCCATGCTTCCGAGCCGGACAAGGTCCTCAAAGTCCTCACTCGTGATCTCCCATACAACATGGCGACTGACCATATACAGGCTGAACTTGCCGATATCGGATTCGCCGTTTGCACGGTCGTGAAGTTGAAGGATCCGAAATCTAAAGAAGATATACTCCTGTTTTCGTCGTCGCCAGCGACACTCTAGAGAACAGGAAGCTGTACCAACTGAAGAGATTGGCCAACGTTGTTGTGCGGACTGAACTTCTCCGTTCCAAGAGGGGCCCTGTGCAGTGCTACCGCTGCCAGGGCATCAACCACAATTCCCACTTCTGTTCGATACCGGACAGGTGTGTCAAGTGTGCTGGCAACCACAGGGGCCACAACTGCAAACTTGCCCGCTCTGAAGCTCCGACCTGCGCGCTCTGTGGCGGAGGCCCCGTGGCGAGCTACCGCGGCTGCGACGTCTGGAGGAAGGCTATCTCCCACCAACGTGGAGACGTCTCTGCGCCGAGCGCGAAGAAGGATGCCCCAGTACGTCCTGGCGTCACCTTTGCTGCTGCTGTTAGGGGTTCACCGCGCCAGCGCACTGAAGATTCTCCCCCCTCTTCCACTCTGTGTCAGCACCGATGCCGGCCCCTGTGCCGCTGCCGGAGCAGAGGGGACAGCCTACTCCGGAACTTCATGCCGCCTCTTCTCGCCCCCCGCGGTCGTCGCGCCGTCGTGGTCATCGTCGAGCTGTTGAAGTTGCCCAGCTCCCTCCGACCGCGGAACGACCACCCGAGGGCCCTTCTGGCGACGCACCACTGACTGCCGGTTTCAGCGCCCCGGCTGTCACTCCTGCACCGCCAGCCTACCTCCGCGGCCTCATCGCGCAATTGACGGCTCTCGTGACCAGCACGACGAGGCTCATTGAGGTTCTTACGCAGCAGCTTACTGCCGCAGTGCCGACGCTTTCTACGGCAGCCTCCGCCCCCACCTCCACTCGAACCGCCGATGGACGGAGTTAGAAGCCTTACCATCGCCACATGGAACGCCTACGGCGTCCGCACTCAGGTTGGCGAGTTCCGCCAGTTTCTGGGAGAAGAAGCCGTGGATATCTGCCTGGTGCAGGAGACCAAGCTCAAGCCTGGTGTCGACGTCCGGGCGGCCAACTACATGTGCTATCGCCGGGGTAGGCCCACTGCCGGGGGTGGCATCGCCATCTACAATAGGAATGGCTTTCGCCACCACGATATCGTCCTTCCCCAGCTGACATCATTGGAAGCTTCTGGCGTCGTGGTTCACACGTCCGTCAGCGTCGTTACATTTGTTTCGGTGTACAAGCAGCCGAATCGCCACTTGGACCCCACCGACGTCGATGCGCTGTTCGCGCTGCAGGGCGAAGTATTCCTCGCCGGTGATTTCAACACCAAGCATACCACCTGGCATTCGCGGTACACCAATGAAAAAAACCACAGTCTCCTCCGCGCGGGTGTTCGGCACAACGCCATCACTGTGGGGCCCTATGACCCCACTATCTTTCCTGCGCACGGGCAGCCTGATGTCATCGACATCGCTGTGGTGAAAGGCATTCCACATCATATATATGCCTCCACCAGGAACGTGCACTCGTCGGATCATGTGCCGGTGATCTTTGACGTCAAACTCGACGTTCTGCAGTGCCCCAGCTGAGGAATCAACCTATGTGGGATCAACTGGGACTGGTTCTCCGTTGATGTCGCAGAGAAGATTGCCACCGCACCGCATCCCGCTGATGTCGGAGTGGATGCAGCAGTGCTCCGCTTCGCCGATGCGGCCACTGACGCGGCGCGAGCATCCACGCCTCCTCCGCCGCGCGCACCGCCAGATCGCTCTCGTCAGCTGCCCCCGGATATCCTCAATGCCATCACAGAGAAGAACTGGGTGTACTGTGAGTGGCAGCTGATGCACAATCCTGATCTTTGCGTGTTCTTAATCGGATGCGTTGGGAGATCAAAGCAGCCGTCGAGGCTCATCGAAATTCTGAGTGGAGCAACAGGGTCGCTGCTTTGCACCTCGATGATGGGTCGGCGTGGAAGACGACCAAGCGCTTCCTCCGTCGCCTTCAGCTCACCCCGCCGCTGCTGGTAAACGGCACCTCCGTGTGTGAATTGAATGCGAAGGCCGATGCTCTTGCTGACGCTTTCGAGACGGCCTTCATGCCCGTTGAAGATGTGGTGGATGCCACCCACGACGCCATCATCGATGACCGCCTACCTCGGTACCTGGAATGGCTGGACGACGGTGATGCTATTGAGGACACGACCGCTGAGGAAGTCCTTGAAGTACTGTGGGACATCAACCCTAAGAAGGCGCCGGGCCATGATGAGGTCTCCAATGCTCTCCTCCAAAGGATGCCACCCCTGGCTGCTGTTTACCTTGCCGACGTTTTCAACTCCATCTTCCGCACCCGCAGCTACTCACTCCAATGGAAGCATGCGGAGATTGTGGCGGTACCGAAAATGGGCAAGGACCTAAGACTTCCCACCAACTAGCACCCCATCAGCTTGTTGCCGGCCGTCTCAAAACGTTTTGAGCGGATACACCTGCGACGCCTCCTCCGACACGTTGAAGATGACCGTATCCTCCCGGACGAGCAGTATGGGTTCCGGAAGGGCCACTACGCCGTCCACCAGATGCTGCGACTCGTCGAGAGCGCCTTCTACGCTGTTGAGCGTCGGGGGTACTTCGGGGCTGTTTTCATGGATGTGTCGCGTGCCTTTGACAGCGTCTGGCACCGCGGCCTCCTGTTTAAGCTGCTGGAGCTCGGGATTCCACCCACGTCCACTTCATCCGTTCTTACCTGGAAGGCCGGACCTTCCACGTACGTGCTGGGGATGGATTGTCTTCTGTTCGTCCCATCCGTGCAGGGGTGCCTCAAGGCTCTGTCTTGGGGCCAATATTGTACTCCCCTCCCTGTACACTGCTGATGTCCCGTCCATTGACAGGGTCCAGCTTGCCCTTTATGCTGACGACACGGCGCTGTTCAGCAGGAGTATGAACACCGGTGCCCTCTGCCGTCGACTTCAGGATGCAGTGGACAACCTTGCCACCTGGGCTACCCGATGGCGACTTACGATCAACCCTTTGATGACCCAGTTGCTGCTGGTGGCTCGACGGACGATCCCGCCCAACCTGCCGCCGCTGCTCGTCGGGGGAAGTCCAGTGCCCTGGCAACCTACAGCAAAATACCTCGGCGTCACTATAGATCGTCGGCTGATGTGGAACCAGCATCTCTGCGGCGTCCGCAACAAGGCCAGATCCCGACTCCTCAAGCTCTACCCCCTCCTCAATCCTAGCTCCCGCCTCCCGTCCCACCTTGGTGTTACCCTATACAAAGCCCTTATCCGCCCCCTCCTCGTGTACGCCTCTGTTGTCTGGCGTTCGGCTGCTGATACACACCTCAAACAAATGCAGTCTCTGCAGAATCGTGCCCTCCGCCTGGCTCTGCACCTGCCGCGTCAGTTCCCCTCGGACCATCTCCACGTCCTTGCGGAGGTCCCCTACCTCCGCGACTATATCAAACGGTCTGCGCGGTCCTTCTATGCGAAGGCTGCGTAGTCCCCCAACAGGCAACTTCGAGCGCTGGGCCATCAGATCCAGTGCCACGCCAACACTCGTTGGCCCCACCTTCTCCTACAATAGGATCATGATGTTCACACGAAACTGGACACCCAGAAGACACTCACACCTGAAGTAGAACCTGATCAATATTGATTTTGGAGGCAAAGCAAAACTGTGCTGTAAACTCCGACATACCTCGAGGGTCTAAGTCTCCTTCCATCAGTTCAGCGAGGGCTGCCCATCGGTTGAACGGCGCCACTGCAGATAGTCACACGGTGTCAAATCTCCGATATTTCTGCAAACATCTATAAAAAAAGTGCGATGTATGGAAATATAACGTAAGAGAGCTGATCTGTGGAGAATTTTATCCTCTAATAATCATTATATCTAATTTTCGTCTCAGGTGAACGGTTAAGGAGTTCTGTGTTGTTGTCTTGAGTCCGCAGGCGGGTTTGATCCAACCCTCCACGATACCCTGTCCTGTGCAAGTCTCTTCATCTGAGAATACGTTCGGCAACCTACATCCTTTTGAATCTACTTACTGTAATCGTCCCACGGTCTCCCTCTACGATTTTTTCCCCCCACACACTTCCTTCTGATGCTAAGTTGACGATTCCTTGATGTCTCAGAATATGTCCCACCAACCTATCCCTTCTCTTAGTCAGAAAACGCAAGAAACTCCTTATCTCCCCAATTCTGTTGAGCACCTCCTCATTACGTAATCTACCCATCCAATTTTAATCATACGTCTAAGCACCACATTTCAAAAGCTTCTAGCATCTCTTTGTCTGAACTCCTTATCGTCCACGTTTCCCTTCCATACAATGCTACACTCCAGACAAATGCTTTCTGAAAGGACTTCCTAACATTTAAACTAATATTGGACGTCAAAAATTTTCGCTTCAACAGAAACGCTTTTCTTCCCATAGGCATTCTGCATTTTACATATTCTTTACTTCGGCCTTCGGAAGTTATCTTGCTATTAAGTAAAAAACTCATCTACTACTTTTATTGTCTCATTACCTAATCTAATTCCTTGAGCATCGCCTGATTTTCTGATGCTGCATTCCATTATCCTTGTATTACTCTTGATGATGTTCATCTTATATCCTCTTTTCAAGACACTGTCCATTCCATTTAATTGCTCTTCCAGAACTTTGCAGTCTCTAACAGAATTACTATATCATCGGCAAACTGCAAACTTTTTATTTCTTTTCAAGACACTGTCCATTCCATTCAATTGCTCTTCCAAATCTTTGCAGTCTCTAACAGAATTACTATATCATCGGCAAACTGCAAACTTTTTATTTCTTCTCCCTGAACTTCAATTCCCTCTCCAAATTTCTCCTTGCATTCTTTCACTGCTTGCTCAATATACAGATTGAACAACATTGGAGAAAGGCTACAACCCTGTCTTACTCCCTTCCCTTGCAATTAAATTTCGAGCTATCTAATGCCCATCGCAAACGGTCCACTTTTAGTGTTACTAAAAAATGTTCAGATGTTAGTATAGCTTATGGGACTTAACTACGGGGTCATCAGTCCCCACACTTACAAACTACTTATGAATTAGCTAACACTAAAGACGGCACAAATATCTATGCCCGAGGGGGGATTCGAACCCTGACCATAGTGGCCGTGCAGACCGTGATTGGCGCGCCTCAGTCCCCTCGGCCACTACAGCCGGCTTTAGTCACAGACAAATATATACAGACAGGAAACCTCCATAAGGGCCCGGTCCCACGCTGAGGGGTGGGGGGCAGGGGGTGCCTAAGCAGTGCCGTAAGATGTCCCATGATGGCGCTGCGGTCAGAAGCAGCCCTTTAACCTGGCCAGAGCAGGCGGCAGGTAGCGGCTGCCCCCACCACCACCTCCCCTCACAGCCGTGGCCTCGTGGCAGGCGGCACCAGCTCTCCCCTCAGCTTCCCCTCCACGCTACCCTCTGGTGTGCGAGAGGCAACCTGAGAAGCGCCTCTAGTGTGGTCTACCCGTACTAAGCCGGGGAACCGTCTGACACCTGCTGGTATCTTACGGAACTACGAGGGGAGCGTAGTACAGTGGTTTAGGGAGGGGGGGGGCTTCCTCTCTGTATATGTTACTCTGTGCCTTAGTGTTACTAAGGAGCCAATTTTCATAGACGAAATTTAAATGTTTTAAAAATTCGTGAACTTCATCCTCACCAAAGCGTCACACTAAAAAGGTATCATCAACATATCTCAAAAATATTATTGGTTTTAAACTAAGAGATATCAGCGTCTATTCCTCGAAGTTGTAAACAAATGAACTGTACGCCACGTGCGGCGTGGGATTACCCACGGCGACACAGTCCGTTCAAAAAATTCGTTCTAAAATAAAAATTAAGTCGAGGTCAGAAGTTGTTTGAGTAAAGCTGTAACCTCTTTATCGAAACTTTCGCCGACGAGAGAGAAAGAATCTGGAGGGGAACTTGAGTGACTTACGATCCCACGTCAGAGCTGAGGCATCGGCCGCCATCTGTATTAGAAGCTGATAAGAGCGGTGTTAGCAGTGGCGTTACGGCACGGTCGTACTCCAAGGCCGGCCGCTATCGCTCCATTGAGGAGGCACGCCTCTGCAGCAACCAACTGCGCGCCGGCCTGCTCCCCCACTAGCCACTAGCCTCGTGTAGGCACAGGCCGGGTAGCGCGCACACAGCCCGAGTGGCCGAGCGCATTCATCTACATCTACATAGATACTCTGCAAATCACATTTAAGTGCCTGGCAGAGGGTTCATTAACCACCTTCATAACTTCTCTCTACCGTTCCATTTTCTAATAGCGCGCGGGAAGAAAGAACACCTAAATCGTTCCGTTTTCGAACTGATTTCTCTTATTTTATTGGGATGGTCATGTCTCCCTAAGTAGGTGGGTGCTAGCAAAATATTTTCACATTCAGAAGTAAAAGTCAGTGATTGAAACTTCGCAAACAGATTACGCCACAATGAATAACGTCTTTCTTTTAATGATTTCCACCCCAATTCGTAAAACATTTCTGTGACGCTTCCCCCCCCCCCCCCGTAACGCGATAAGACAAAACGAGCTGCCCTTCTCTGAAACTTCTCGATATCTTTCGCCAGTCTCACCTGGTGAGGGTCCCACAATGGGCAACAGTACTCCAGGAGAGGACGCACAAGTGTGATGTAGGCATCTTCGAAGCGTTCTGCCAATGAACGTAATCTTTGGTTCGCCTGCCCCACAATATTTACTGTGTGTTGTCTCCAGTCTACGTTGTTCGTAAATGTAACTCCTAGGCATTTGGTAGAATTTACGACCTTAAGGTTTGATTGATTTATCGCGTAATTGAAGTTCAGCGCATTTCTTTTAGTGGCCATGTATATTACTTCACGCTTTTCGTTATTTAGTGTCAATTGCCGATATTCGCACCATGTAAAAATTTTATCTAAATCGCTTTGCAGTTGCTTTTGATCCTCTGTTGACTTCACTAACCGATAAACGACAGCATCATCTGCGAACAATATAAGGAAGCTATTCAAATTGTCTCCTAAATCGTTTATAAACACAAGGAAGAGTAGGGGACCTATAACGCTTCCCTGTGGAACGCCAGATATCACTTCTGTTTTACTCGATGACTTACCGTCAATTAGAACGAACTGTGTCCTTTCTGATAGGGAATCGTGAATCCAATCGCACAATTGGGAAGATATTCCATAAGCAAGCAATTTCATTATAAGCCGCTTGTGAGGTAGCGCATTCAGGCGCTATGCTACGATGCGTGAGGCCGTTCCCCGTCGAGGGTTCGAATCCCTCCTCGGGCATGGATGTTTGTGTCGTCTTTAGTATAAGGTAGTTTATATGTAGTTTGTAACTTTAGAGACTGATGACCCAGCACTTAAGTCCCATAAGCTTAATAAACATTTCAACTTTTTTTTTTTAAGTCGCGGTATACCCTTTTATTTCAAGAACTGTGCACGAACTGGAAAACCTGAATATTCCAGTGAGGTAGTGTATATTCTACGACAGTGTTTCTCAAGCTCTCTGAACACGCCCCCTCCCCCCAATTTAAAATATTTTGGCGAACCAACCTCTTCCCGGACCATAACACAACGAATTTAACTTCCTTCTGTTGATACAATTTTCCTGTAAAATAAATACAGTATTATACATTATGGTATGTATTTTAGTGTATTTTTCGGAATGGGACAAATTATCCCATTTTTACATGAATTCAGACAGAAAAATATATGTTTTGTATTGCAGGTAAAACTCGGAAGCGAATAATTAGGGACTTTAAAGAAGGTCCCACCGTATACGGGAAAGGGTTGTACCTTGGGACAATTTTACCTTGGGACACTTGTCAATACAGGCAATGCACTCTAGTGGAAACTTTAAGAACTATGAAGTAAAGTTCTCAGGCTTATTTTCAGAGGGAATAGGAAGCCATGTTGTATTTGGATGATGTTTTGAGATCTGAGGAGTTTTACAAGTTTTCGTGTTTGAAAGTAAAATTCAGCCACTATCCTTATTAGATATAAATTTAAGCTAAGTATCATTATTGATATTTCTCAAATACAGTGTTGTAGGGCATTGTTTAATTAAGCTATTGATACCATAAGTTATAACGTCTACTACTGTTTTCTGTTATTGTTTATTTGGTTTTAGCTTGGGACACTTCTCTGTTTGCACCTTGGGACACATGGAAGGTATATGATTGTCACTGATACACCAGAAAAATAAAGAATTGAAGAGGAAAAAAAGAAGTCTTTTCCCAAAGAAATAAGCCACTAAACGGACAAAGGAGTTTTAATCTTCCACTTCTTTTGATGAAGAAATTCCCGAGCTTGGCAGTAGCTCTGGAGGTAGCATATTTGATTCTGATCTGAAGAAGAGGATTTCTCATCCTCCTTTCCATCTAGAAAAGTAAAACTTTCTTGTTCTCAAGGTAGTTGGGTCTTGGTAAAAGTTGACATCAGTGGCAGATCTCATGTGTACTATACAGGAGTAGTTTTAGAAAACACAGAACAAGATGTAACTGTGAAATTCTTAAGGAAGCAAAGGACCATTTTGTACTCCCTAGTGTTGAGGACATCAGCACTGTTAATCGCAGAAATATAGTGAAAGAACTACCAGCTCCAGTGGTGTATAGTGGGTTTCATGAATTTAATATTTTATTCCCACCACTCTTGTTTTAAGGTAAAATAACTTTTGTATTTGGTTTAACAAACATTTACTACCTAATTCCAAAACGATTTTTTCAGTCATGAAACTAAGAAATCAAAATACATCACCGTATCCCAAGATAAAACCACCACTGTCCCAAGGTGAAACCATAGGTTGTACCTAGGGACAAGTGTCAAACGTCTTTATTGGTGAGTAATTGTGTAAATATTGGAGCTAGCCTAAACTGCTGTTCGTTCAACATTACCTAAAATTGGTGCCTATGATGGGGTAAATTTTCAAATTTCTTGTAAAAAAATTATAATATAAAAAATGAAAACGTAAAAAATGTCCCAAGGTACAACCCTTTCCCCTAATCATTTGTAAGATAGATGTTTTTTTTTCTCAAATTCTCACAATTACTTATTGCATCTTCTTAATTTACGAGGCGTGTTATTTTAAGGAAGTTCCGTGTTGTTGTAGACCCTAGTAGTTCGCTCGCATACCGCAACGAGCGCGTGCGTCGTGTACCGGCTTGCCTCTGGAACAACTGTGCTCAGAGTCAGCTCTGTAGCCAATCTGTACGGGTGTGTTCTGTGCTTTCAAAATGTTTCAGACTATCATCTCGCCCGCCGCGTGTGTGGTTCCGTCAGTGATACTTTTTTTTTCCAGCAAGGAGTCCACCTCCGTAGTCTAGTGGACGGCGTGGTGGATTGCTACATAGGGGCCCCGGGTTCGATTTCCGGTCCGCTTGGAGATTTTCTCCGCTCGTGGGCTGGGTGTTGTGTGGTCGTCGTCATCATTCCATCATCATTGACACGCAAGTCGCCGAAGTGGCGTCAGCTAAGAAGACTTGCACCAGGCAGGCCGAACACGACGCCATTTAGGATGTAAATGACACACGATCATCATCACCATCAGCGAGGAACCAGTCTGCTGCAGAAATTCATCGACAGATTTGCAAAGTGGACGGTATACTATTATGAGTGAAAGCAAAGTGCGTAAGTGGGTACAAGAATTCAAAGATGGCCGTGAGAACGTCCATGATCAGGACCGCTCGGGTCGCCCCTATTCGAATTCAGACGACTTGGTGGCTTCAGTTGAAGCAAGGTTTCGTGAGAAGAGGCGATTCGCCTCCACCTCAAACCAACCTCCGTGGCAACCGTTACAATGGTGACAACGACGTGAAAACGGCAGTGAACTCTTCGTAATCGGAACAGGCTGCAAGATTTTATGAAGAGGGTATTTTAAAATTGTTTGAGAGGTATGATAAGTGATTGTACAATCTTGGTAACTAGGTAGAAAAATAGAGTAATGTATGTACTTTCTGAAAACAAATTTACTTTTCAGAAATAACCTTTAGTTATGTTGTTGTTGTTGTTGTTACTGTGTTCAATCCGGAGACTTGTTTGATGGAGCTTGCCACAATACCCTGTCCTGAGCAAACCTATCAACTCCACATAAGAACGGCAACCTACATCTGTCTTAATCTGCTTACTGTATCCATCTCTTTGTCTTCCTCTGCGGTTTTTACCCCACACACTTCCCTCCAACGCTAAATTCACAATTCCTTGATGTCTAAAAATGTGTCCTACCAATCGATCCCTTTTTTTAGTCAAGGTATGCCAGAAATTCCTTTTCTCACCAATTCTGTTCAGTACCTCCTCATTAGTTACGCGATCCACCCACCAAATCTTCAGCATTCTTCTGCAGCACCACATTTCAAAAGCCTCAATCCTCTTCCTGTCTGCACTGTTTATCGTCCATCTCTCACTCCCATACAAGGCAACACTCCATACAAATGCCTTCAGAAAGGACTTCCTTAGGCTTAAATCAATATTCGATGTTAACAAATTTCTCTTTTTCAAGAACGGTTTTCTACCCATTGCCATTCTGCACTTTATATCCTCTGTACTGCGACCATCGTTTGTTATTTTACTGCCCAAGTAACAAAACTCATCTACCTCCTTTATTGTTTTTAATTCTTCACCCTGAACTTTAATTCCTTCTCCAAATTTCTCCTCGCTCTCCTTTTATAGCTTGCTCAATGTACAAGTTGAATAACACCGGAGAAAAGCTACAACCCTGTCTTACTCCATTCCCAACCACTGCATCCCTTCCGTGCCCTTCAACTCTGAGAACCGCTCTCTGGCTTTTGTACAAGTTGTACAAGTGTACTTATGTTCAAACGGAACTTACGCAAAAAAACACGCCTCGTATCTATGCACTGATTCCTGAAAACTGTTGTAAGACTTTTCCTTCATTCATTTTCAACACGGTATAATTACTATGAAACAACGTATGTTCCATCAAACAAAGCATTGCTGATAAACCAGCAATGAAAATTTTAAGAAACGAAACTTCACTTTTATTAGGTGAATGTTTCTGCATTACGGAACAGCAAGTATTGAGACATGTACAGGTCAGGTTGTTGTAGAGTGCAACTGCTGTTCTTCCTCCTGTGACGGCGACCGCCCAGAAAATACTTTGCGATCCCCCTGGGGGTCGCGACCCATAGGTTCAAAAACGCGGTACTGCAGTATGTACCGATAATGGGCACCATCTTGAAATCGGCCAACTTGAATCCAAGTCAATTTTTTTAACCTCCTGCTTACTGCACAGATATAATAAACATGTACGCCACGCCAGGCACATGGGATTTACACATTCCCCCATCAAGTGGGTCTGAAACACTTGCGCGGAGTGACATTTGCACTGACAAGGGAACATCATCAACTCGACCTCATATTTTCTCGACAAAAAAAATACATGAGCTAGATATCAACCCCAGAAATCGATATCACGTGAAAATTTGGGCCATTATTCAAATGCTACGCAGTTACGGCCACCTCAAAGTATAAACTTTAAACATTTGCGCGCTCGGGTTGGTCCTCACACAGCCCGCTTCGCTGCGGCCGTTTTATGCCCGTCAGCTTTACATATAACAAAATTATGTGCTTAAAAGGTATTGAAAATTAAATTACATTACACTGCATGTTAAAAAACCGTCTCATTCGTTACTACTGCAGTTGTGACGCGCTGTATAAAAAGCAAACGGCTCGTTGCATAGATTGTTCTGTTACGGAGACGGGCAAAGTGGTATTCGACGATTTAAGATCAAAGCAGCTTTTACCTTCACTGACGACCTCAATTCTACTCCTAAGCTCCGTCGAAGCAATGAAAGTGCTCGACGAATCTGACGTCGTTGAAATGGCAGCGTCGTTATCGTCGACGTCATCGTTATCACCGAACGTCAAACCGCTATTTTCTTCTACATCCAGCACGTCTTCATCAGTGCAATTGTCTATGATATAAGGAAAAGCATAAAGAAAGTGCCACGTATTTTCTTTTACTGTGTATAGTACGTCTAATAACTGGAAATGATTATGCTTACCGGTGACGACTTTAAAGAGCTCTAATTCTTTGACATTTATTCGTTGCAGATTAGTCATCATTCCACGCCGCTCCTGGAGATGTCGCACGACAGCCTGTGGGTTAATTTACATCGAACAAACCTCTCACTACACTCTGCTCACAGTAATAGACGTTCTGGCATTAAGCGGCCGCAGTGAAGCGGGCCGAGTGAGGAACAACCCGAGCGCGCGAATGTTTAAGACCTGTACTTTGAGGAGTCCATAACTTCGTAGTATCTGGATAATGGCCCAAATTTTCATTTGATATCGATTTCTGCAGTTGATATCTAGAACATGTATTTTTTCTCAAGAAAATATGAGGTGGAGTTGATGTTCCCTTATGAGTGAGACTGGCACATAGCCCGGGGCTCTTGCCGGCTTTTCACGGTACAGGTGACTCCAGCACAGTCGGTCCTGCCAAGTGGCTGGCACTGCTCACACCACAGCACTAAAGCCCGCCTCAGACGATGCTTGATTTGCTTCTGTAATCCGTGTTTGGTTTCCCAGCGGGCTGTCAGGCGTGGTGTTGCGCTGGGCACTGCGATGGCTTTTGTGCGAGGTTTTCTGCACACGATGCTTCATCACCCTAGATCGGTAGAAGGCGAGCGAGACTTGACAGTGGCAACATGGACGCTGTAATAGTGGAGGTAGCAAAGCGCAGTGGACGAGAAATCGTCTTTTTATTTACTGAATAATTAAGGGGGCGAAAAAGACGTAGATTGTAGAGAAATTTCTGGTTATCTCGCCATGATAGCGAGGAAAGTGTTTTGACGATATTATTTGACGAAATTCCGCAAGTCACCACAATAATTAAATTGGGCCGGCCGCGGTGGCCGAGGGGACTGAGGCGCTCCAGTCACGGTCTGCACGACCGTTACGGTCGGGGGTTCGAATCCCCCCTCGGGCATGGATATTTGTGCCGTCCTAGTTCGTAAGTAGTTCATAAGTAGTTTGTAAATTTAGGGACTGATGACCCCGTAGTTAAGTCCCATGAGCTAAACAAACATTTGAATTAAATTCGCTTCAAGAAAAGGATAAATAATTAGGATTTTGTAAACGAACGTCTTTATACATTATATCCAGATACATTTTTAATTTTGACACCTGTATGAAAAGTTCTCCATTAAACTTTTTATAAAATAACTCATATCTTGTCTGATAATAGGCTGCTACCAACACAAAATTTGTCAACACGACGTTTAGAGTTCACAAGCACGAAATGCGTCTTCCTCATTCGCTAACGTTTCAATCCACCACAGACAACAAGCCGCAAAATAGGACATGTCCTATCTCCGAATTTCAGCACGCAAGCCCGCAGCGGAGCCAGCAATGACGTCACTTTCCATCACTGCTGCCATCGCAGCTCACTGCATGCAATCCGGTGGCAAATCAAGCATCGTCTGACGCGGTGGAGTGGTCTATGCTGCGAAACGCGCCGTTGCTCGCCGTCGGAGGTTTGGCTCCTCCCTTGGGCATGGGTGTGTGTGTCGTCCTTAGGTCAGTTTAACTTAATTTAAGTGGTTAGTAAGCCTACGAACTAATAACCAAAGAAGTTAAATCCCATAGATTTACAAGCATTTGATCATTTTGAACCATAGCAGTAAGCAACCGTGTATCACTTCAAGATGGCTCATTAACGCGTTTCGTGTCAAATTCTTTTTTTAAACTGTTGTAGTAGTGACAACTAACAATGAGAACTGACAATGAAATTCATAATCTCTTCTAATATTTTGATGATGCAGAGATAGGGGGGGGGGGGGGCAGCCAAGTACGAAACATGGTATTTCTTACGACTGTTACAGGCTTATGATAATTATAGCTTTACGACGAAATTTAAATTGACAAATTTATATTTTATTACCATTTTATTTAAACATTAGCACTGTGTCGGACGACGTCCACTATAGTGGACGGCTGTTAATGGTCGCATTTCTGTGCATGTTTGCACGAGGGCAGATCGAAAAGTTGCACTTCCACGTTATGGCTGTACAGAAGCATCACAGCTGTGACAGCATACAATGTAATTTCACTTTTCCACACAATCTCCAAGAGACTGTAAACATTGCTTGGAATGGTCAACCACCTTTTCGATTCCGGTTGCATAGGAATCTCCTGCAGCGTTTTGTAACTACACGGAGACCGCCGCTTTCACCTCCCCATCGTTATGAAACCGTTGTCTGCCGAAATCCGTTTTGAAATTACCGAAAAGATGAAAGTCGCATGGGACTGTATGGAGGATGTTTCCATACCTCCCACTTGAATCGCTGCAGCAGTTTGCACGTTTGGGGGGTCTTGAGAGGTGCGACTGTCATCTTTTCGGTAAGCTCAAAACGGCCTCGGTGGACAACGATTTCGAAACAATGAGGAGGTGACAGCGGCCGTTTCCGTGTGGTTACAAAATGCTGGAGGAGATTTCTATGCATCCGGAATCGAAAAGTTGTTTGACCGTTCCGAGAAATGTTTACAGTCTCTTGGAGACTATGTGCAAAAGTGAACTTATACTGTATGTTGTCTCTCCTCGCAAATCTAAGGGACTTCTGTGGTTATCAGTCCCTAGGCTTAGAAACTACTTAAACTAACTTACAGTAAGGACAACACGCACACACCCATGCCCGAGGGAGGCATCTAACCTCCGACGGCGAGCAACCACAAGCTCCGAAGCAAGGCTCCTTGGAGCTCGGCCAATCCACCGCGATCGCACCTGCTTTCGATTTTAGCTCGTAAACATGTGGGGTCCACTCTAGGGGACCTTTGCGATAGACGTTGCACTCTAAGTGTCGACGACTGAAATGACAAACGTCAGTTTTTGACGCGAACGCTTTAGCGTATGAAGAGCGCGAACGTGAAGCGCAGCAAGCGTTATCGGAAAGATATTCCACCGATTTCAGAAAAAAGAGAGAAAGTACTTTTTCACTAAATGCAAGTTGTCCGTACAAACAGGAAGGCCTCTGCGGATCACAAGTCCCGCAGTGTCCACTCCAGTGACATGACAAATTGTTTCTATAATGGTAAATTTCAATAAATTTTTGTGTTTTATGATAACAGACATTGTTCTTTACTTTTCAATTTTCGCCCCCTTTTTTTAAATTATTCTTTCATCTCAGGGTTAAACATAATAACACAGAATGTCTATGAATATTACTTATTTTCCTTTCATTAAAGGATCAATGTCCGATGCCACATTTCCGGAAATGCTTATTCGAAGACAAGCTTTTAAGTTGAAATGTGCCAGTGAGCTTCAGTAAGTGGATATAATTCCTTCGTTGCGTAAAAAAGCAGCACGTATACATGCAAGACTAAACATCTACACAGGCATAGCTACAAATTTACACTGAGATAATAGAACTCTACGAGACTAATTTTGTTATGAAACTAATCACGGAAAATTTACGCTGCAAATGTATAAGTTATAGCTCTAGAAAAGTGTCCACACTGTCAACATAACACGAAAATCAGTGAAACTGCGCAACCATTTGCAATCTGAAGAGCAGTACAGTAACCTGGTCTTACAACAGATGAATTCGTTGAGTGTTGCTCCCGCAAACAGAAATGTATTTTCATAGTGAAAATGTTTGGAAAGTTATTGAGACGTTCATTTCTCTGCTAGCATATGATTGTTAGTTCTATCAATCACAGCTCTTAAAAGCATTTTATTTAGAAAAACTAAGCATATCAAGACACCTTCGCATAAAATAGACATCCTGGACAGATATGTAGATGTGTCTGACCACCTTGTCATTACCAACCTGACCATCACGCTACTTTCATCTCTTTAAAAACAGCTACCCTCCATTTTAACGGGAGACATCCTAAAGCTTCAATTAACAAAAAGTGAAGACTGTTTCACATATTTGGAGTGTTTACTCTTAGAATGTTCAAATTGTTTGTAAACCTATTGGAACCAACTGCTATGCTCATCAGTCCCTAGATTTAAAAACTACTTTAATTTAAGGACAACACACCCTCCTTGGACGCTGCGAATAACCCCTAAAATAATATATATATTTTATAAAATAAATGCACCTATATGTACCCTTTTCTTCTTTTTCTTTTACATGCCAATTTGGAGGAGATTGATTTGTTGACGATGGCGCATGAAGAGTTGGCAAAGTTATTTTGTATTTAGCTTATGGTGAAAGTGGCGGTGCCGCTACATTATTTTTATTTCGCAGGTTTAGTTAGTTAATTTTTTGTGGTAATATAGGTGATGGAAGTCAACATCTGAAGTGGCAGAGGTTAGTGGAAAACACTAAAAAACACGTCCACTGAATGTGTGGTCGTGTTCCCTTTTGATTTATTCATTAACCTAAAGTGTTTCTGCACCATTAATGTTATCTATTTGTGTGCTAATTATTTTATTCTTTTTATTATTAATCAATGTCCCGTGTTTATATATGTTCCATCCGTGTCATTGAACTTGTGTGTTTGCATGAATGAGGAAGGTTGCTTTTAATACTGACTGACTGCCGCGCAATGGCTTACAGTCGCCTCCTCGCGCTTACTTTAATTAACAACGTATGGCTTCGTTTGCCGTCTGCGCTGGCGTCTGCTGGATGCCCAGAGGCAAGCTTACTTGCCAAGATGGTGAGGTGGCCGTGTTCTTAGTGTGGTGCCAACCTAATCTTGGACGAAAGAGGTGACAAGAGACCTCTCAGGAGCTCTAGTAGAGGGTATTATCTTCCTCGGGTAGAAGGGGTTGGTAGGCACTATGCTCTAAACGCGCTCTATATGGGATTTTAGCGCGCTCTACTTCCGGTGTGTGGTGGGGAAGGTTGTGGCGTGGCCTTAGAGCTTCTCTCTTGCTGCGATTGTGGAAGTAAGTACTTCGACGAATCATGCTGAGGGGAAGGCATGCTGTTAGAATTTTGCTTTCTTTGTGATCTGGCAGTCTTGGCTTTTCAGTGATAGTTTTCTTGAGTAATTCTTTCGCTTTGTGAGGCGAAGTGTTTCTTAATTTACAGAACTCTAGTAATTCAGTGTAAATTTAGTATTTTCATTTTCATTCTTATGACAATTGTGTGTCCAGTTTTGCTCAAGTTAGAATACTCATGTGTGGCCTTTAGTATGTTTCAATTTCCTTGCTGTTTTTAACTAACTTTTCACATCTCATCCGTATCCACGAGTATGCTAAACGTTTCTCAGATTTTCTAATTTGATTCCATCTTTCCTGTCTTGTATGAGCGATTGCACCATGTGCTTTCGTAACGGTCGTTACTTCGGCCTTCAGCCATGCTTTTCTTAATACTAGCTTTCTTCTATACGAATTCTCACATGTGCTTTACTAGCTTATTCTAAATTAATTTCTGTTTGTAAATTCTATGTAATTCACTGTGGTCGCGCACCACGTGGTACTTAAGAATAGTATACCACTGCCTTCCCACACATGAGTTTGTTTGGTGCATAGTGCTCTTAAATTTGTGATCAAGACATCCGCCATCTCGTCAAAACGCCGCCGGCACTTCGTTTCGCCACTGCTATCGAGTGTTCCTGCATCGTAATGTACCGTGAGCATTATGCGTGAGTCTGTGAATGAATGAATGTGCTTTCATCTACACATTGTGTATTTGGAAATTTCTTCCCACAGCACCTCCATACTCATAAAGGGTGGAAACAATTTTATTATGGGCAGTAATTTTATGATTTAATTCACTTTTGTACAAGGTATGTGCTTAATCTGGTCTCCCCACATTTATTTGCTTGTACATTTTACTGAATAGATTATAATTTTAAAGTATCAAACGTCCCACGTTTAATTATCTAGTCATTTATTTTTTTAACATTCATTTTGTGTTTGTTAAAACGTTGGCTGCTCCCTTAAGGAGTGAGAGGTTAGATAAATTTCCATTGCTCAAGTACTGTGGCCACTCCAAGTAATTTAGAGCAGCAGTGAGCGTTTTAACTTACATTTGCAATCTCAACTGCCCGAGATCTTCCTTAGAAAACATAACAAGCTACTTTCACTTGGCTTACCACTGCCAGGATTCGTCCTTCTGGCGTCTCCTGATTTCATTTTTAATTTTTTTGCTTCGTTCTCTAGATATCCTCCCATCCTTTGAACGTGTATGTGTGCGCGCGTGTGAAAAAGTAGGAATCGCCAGTGCTAGTGTACTTCCATTGTGTTTTTAGCCGCACATTGCCAGTGCATTTGCTTTTTCTTTCAGTAGTGATCTACAAGTGTATTTATGTAATTGTCGAATTTACGCAGTGTGAAACGTGGGTGCAATTACGAAAACAATTTTGCGTGTGAAACTCTTACAGAGGCACCGCGTGTTCTGACCGCATGGGTAGCTAGGAACTTGTCGTTTGGTATTTCATTATATTTTAACGTGATTTCAAAAATGGATAGCGTTTCAGTTTTAGCAACTGAAACACGTAGGCGAACCACTCTTAAGGTGCAAGAAAAGGAAAAGCGTGATAGGTCACTGGAATTAGATGCGGTGGCGACTGAAAATCAGCACGTTGGCTTAAATGACGCTACGAATGTGGAAGATAATTTTCACACAGAAAATAATCTTTCCTTTGAGAACCGCGTAATGAGCGTTGGCGAAGGGTCGGTTAGCTACGAGTGGGCGTCCGGAAGCCTTGAGCTTTGAGCCGGGCTCCTCTTGTGTTATGGATTATAAGGATAGCCCAGCGCGCTCACCGCCCTTTTCAAACAAATGACTGCGCACATTTGCGAACAAATGAGAGAGCAATTGAAACAGGTCACCCAAGAAATGAGAGAGCAGTCGAAAAAGGTTGCCGATGTGATATTCCTGGCATGTGGCCACTTCATATTTCTGGCCGCTGGCCGTTTCTTTGCTAACATTGTACGTGTCTTAAACGCGGAAGAAAGACAGAAGTTGAAATGTGGGGTGGGGAGCAGTAGCATATGGCACAGTAGGTGCTGGTTCCCGTGGGAAAGCCCGCCTATGTTACTGGTTCTCTCCTCGCATTGGCTGCTGCATTTCACGTCACGTGATTTCTTTTGAAATTAGTTTTGTTTATTATATACTAAAAATTAATTATTCAGAGCTGAAAATTGGTGATAAATATCTCAAGGACAGGGTAGGTTTTGACAGTTTAAAAAGTTTAAGGTGCCTTCTCTTATTGTAACAAGAGAAGAGCGATTTTGCAGAAGGCGCGCGACGGCCCTGTTTTGGCGCGAAATAGAGCGTCAGGTGCCCTCTCGCAACGCGCCGCAGTTGCAGTCTCGAGCTGACCACTATACGCGCCGGACCGTGCAGGTAATGAGTAAAGTTTTGTATAAATGTGATAATAGTCGAGGTCTCAACATGAACTACGGGCAGCATAGGCCGTGTCGTATTAACAATAGTTGTTCATATTCAATTATTTATTTAATAAATGGCATCCCTGGCAATTAAAAATCTCGCGAGTCGCTTATTATGCTTCCATCATACAGAACTTATTTTAGCCTCACTTGTACGCTGTAAAAGAACCAACGACCTGTGTGCTGTCTTCTGCGCTGGGGACACAACTATAGAAGACAACAGGTTAGTCAGAACTTTATGCTTTCCATAAAGACTTTGACAGCAACTACGGCACCTCGTGCGTACTGTAGGGCGGTACAAACGCACACTGCTACGCAACAGCATCCGCAAGGATGTGGAGGTTTTAGGGGACTTGTGAGAGGAAGCAGTACTAACTTCTCCGTCCAATAATAAAAAAAAACCTAGGAAGCTTGTACCGAACGTTCTGCTAAAATAGATCAACGCTCTTAACGACCAGTTTCACGAAATGAAAGGCCAGTCGTCCAAGACTGATGATCGACTTGATAAAATAGATCATCGCACTAACGATCAGTTTCGCGAAATAAAAGAACAGTTCATGAATGAAGAGGCATGTGTATTACAAGAAATGTCTAGCCTTCGTGAGCAACTGGCTGAGGGAGTAAGCAGGAACAGCGCGGAGATAGAAACCGTAAAATCTCGCGTTGAAAGCGTAGAGACGCAGGTCGGCGGTCTTGCCGAATGCATTGAAACCGTAGAGTCGCGTGTCGACAACGCGTTCACGCAGGTGAGCACCGTGCGTGAACACATGGGAAACCATGTAGAAACGTTTCAAACCACTATTAGTGTGGTTTCTGGCCGCGTCGATGTTATGGCCGTTTCGGTTACTAGTGTGCAGAACACTGTAGACGTTGTAGTGCAACGGATTGTCCGGGTAGAATTAAACCACGTACAGCCCTTAAACGAGAACTGCAACCTCACTAACAAGCTACGTGTGCGCGTGAGGTGTCCGTTTGCTATAAAAGCTGCACAGCACACGGCGCGTGCAACAGCTGCGATGGGAGCGCACACCGCGATTCAGATTCTGCCTTTGAGGACGACAGTGAGCGTCCCCGGGCATGTTCGAGCCGTGCTCAAAACAGGACCGCACGTTGTAATCGGGACCCAGCACCGGGCTTCGATTACAACCACTTTCTAACTGTGCGTAAGTTTGGACCTTTCCGGAACGTGCCTTGTGGAATACATCCGCAGGCATGGGTAGATCAATTCGATTTCTCCCTTCCACCAAGCTGGCCCGAAGAACATAAAATCGAGTTTGTGCGCGGACACCTGGATGGCGAACCCGCAACGCGAATGAGGTAGTTCCCTCAATATGGCGAAAGCTACGAGAGCTTCTGACAATACTTTATACTGTGTGCGCCACAACATCCAAATGAGTTTTTCCAAGACCTGTTAAATAAGAACTATTATTTAACCAACCCCTATCCGGTGCCTGAACTCATTAGAATTTGTTTGGGAAAGCTGCCGCGACGTCTGCGCAACACTCTCTTAGCAGGGAGATGCAAAGACTATGAGGAGCAGTTTCAAGTCCTCCTTGAAGATTTAGATTTTGACTATGACCCCCGCAAAATAACTTCCAGTCAAACAGGGAAAGGGGAATAATAATCAAAATCAGGTTCAGGAGAAGAAGCAGAATAATGTTTCTAATAACGGGGAAACGGCCCACAGACCCAGCAAAATGGGCAATGGCGCAATCGAAATGAGAACGGGTTCAAAAGTGACTACCGCGGGAAGAAAAAGCGCAAGTGGTGGAATGGCAATAACTGGTAGTGCACTAGTAAAGAACCGCGCGATGCAAATTCCAAATGCGTTCACTGGGAATGGCTGAAAACGCCTCCGCAGGGTGTGGAAGTGCGATCGCTCGACCCGAAGCATAACCAAAAGCCAGACGCGCAACCCGGATCATCGACGTCAAAACTACTTAAACTAACTTACACTAAGGACAACACACACACACAGCCATGTCCGATGTAGGACCCTAACCTCTGGCGGGAGCTACCACTCGGTCCGTAACATGATGCCTTAGACCACCCGACCACTCTTCCCCTCCCCGCCGGACCAGTCGTTCTGCACTGACACAGTCATGGACAAGACGTTTTCCATAGGAGAGACTTGGGAGAACAGGGAGGCCATGGGAGCAGTGGAATCAATCCTATGGGCGGGAAAGGAGGGTTGAACATTGCTTGTCACGTAGAGTTACTTATTATTCTGTTTCAATATGGCCGTTGTCAATCTTCGAAGGTATAGAAGAAGAACAGGCAGCAACATTTCACAGATATAAAGCTGCCTGTTTAGGGTAGCGGCAATGCATACTAGTAGGGTGCTGCAATGGAAACCAATACCACTCCAAATCACTACACCAGGGCAGGACCATTGTGGTGATATCAAAGGCAACAGTTCAACAGTTCAACAGTTTTCCACCATGGAGTCGCCAAATTCTAATCACCATGGTGCTGGTGCAGGCAGAATCAGGATTATTTGGTAAAAACAATGTCGTTCTAACTACGATTCTACATGCACCGCTACGATATTTAGAGTTAGAAGACATCGAAGTGAGAGACTGTTGAACTGATGCCTTGTACATCACCATTCTGGTCTCCCACCCAGTATTACGGCTGGGGTGGCATTGGAATCCATCCCGCACCTACTAGAGCGCACCGTCGGTACACTAACCAGCCAGCGTTACATCTCTAACGTGTTGCAGCCTGTTGTCCTACCGTACTTTGGGAGCTTCCGGCGGCCATATTTCAATAGGATAAAGCACTCTTTCAGACGTTTTCAGTTTACATTGCTACCTTGGCCTCCATATTTTCTCGATCTGTCGCCCATCAAAAACGTCTGGTCAAAGACTGCAGAAACACTGGCCCATGATACGCCACCCGATGCTACACAAGATCAACTTTGATAATAATTGAAAGAATCAATGACTACTATACCTTAATAACACATTCAAAGTCTCTTTCATTCATTCTTGTCTGTCAGGTGTGATTTCACTAATTGTATAATCAGCAAAGCGCACAAGATTTGCAGATTTGCATCATCAATGTAAAAATGGCAAGTCATTAATATATATTAAAAACAGCAAAGGACCCATGACTGAGCTCTGAGGGAACCCGTTCTTGATAGCTCCCCGGTTTGAGGAATAAGATTTTTTTCAAATTATGTGAACCACTTATTTCAAATTTCTGCACTATTCCAGATAAGTAATAACTAAACAATAGGTGCATTGTTCCACTCATACGGCAATACTTGAGCTTATCTAGAATAATTCCATGATTTATACAATCAAAAGCCTTTGAGAGGTCCCAAAAATCCCAAAGTGTTGTCTCCGGTTGTTCAGACTATTTAATATTTGGTTAGTAAAAGCACATCTAGCATTTTCTATTGAAAAGCCTTTCTGAAAACCAAACTGACATTTTGTTAGAACTTATTAAATATATGTGAAGCTACTCTTAAATACATTATTCTTTAAAAAAATTGGATAGAGTAGTTAGATGTGAAATTGGGTGGTAGTTGGTCTCATCGGATATATCCCCTTTTTATGCAGTGGCTTCACAAAAGCATATGTCAGTCTGTTGGTAAAAATACCCTGTACCCTGTAGATGCTACATATGTGACTGAGCATCCTACTTATCTGTTGGGTACAAGATTTTAGTACTCTGCTGAGAATGACATCAGTTCCTTGCGAGATTTTACTTTTAAGTGAGTTTATTATTTTTCTAATTTCATAAACTTAATAATGGTGGGGTGGCTTGCGTGCCTCAACGATACAGATAGCCGTACCGTACGTGCAACCACAGCGGAGGGGTATCTGTGGAGAGGCCAGACAAACGTGTGGTTACTGAAGAGGGGCAGCAGCCTTTTCAGTAGTTACAGGGGCAACAGTCTGGATGATTGACTGAGCTGGCCTTGTAACATCAGCTAATGTGGCTTTGCCACACAGCTACTGCGAACGGCTGAAAGCAAGGGGAAACTACAGCCGTTAGCTTTCCCGAGGACATGCAGCTCTACTGTATGAACATATGATGATGGCATCCTCTCGGGTAAAATATTCCAGAGGTAAAATAGTCCCCCATTCGGATCTCCGAGCGGGGACTAATCAGGAGGATGTGATCATCAGGAAAGACAATACTGGCATTCTACGGGTCAGAGCGTGGAATGTTAGATCCCTTAATCGAGTAGGAAAATTAGAAAATTTAAAAAGGGAAATGGATAGGTTGAAGTTAGATATAGTGAGGATTAGTGAAGTTCGGTGGCAGCATGGACAAGATTTCTGGTCAGGTGAGTACAGGATTATAAATACGAAATCAGTTAGGGGTATCACAGGAGTAGGATTGATAATGAATAAGAAAATAGGAATGCGGGTAAACTACTATGAGCAGCACAGTGATCGCATTATCATTGTCAAGATAGATACGAAGCCAACAAGAAAGTAGATACAGCCTACAGGAAAATAAAAGAAACATTTGGAGATAAGAAAAACAGCTCTATGAATATCAAGGACACTGATGGAAAACCAGTTCTCAGCAAAGAAGGGAAAGCTGAAAGGTGGAAAGAGTATATAGAGGGGCTCTACAAAGGAAATGAACTTCGAGACAATATTGTAGGAAGGAAAGAGGATGTAGATGAAGATGAAATAGGAGATACTGTACTGAGAGAAGAATTTGACAGAGCCCTGAAAGACCTTAGTCGAAACACGGCCCCTGGAGTAGATGATATTCCCTCAGAGCTATTGAAGTCTCTGGGAGAACCAGCCATGACAAACCTGTTTCACCTGGTGTGTAAGATGTATGAGACAGGCGAAGTACCCTCAGACTTTAAGAAAAATGTTATAATCCCCATTCCAAAGAAAGCAGGTGCAGACAGGTGTGAAAACTACAGAACGATCAGTTTAATAAGTCATGCTTGCAAAATATTAACACGAATTATACACAGAAGGATGGAAAAGCTGGTAGAAGCCGACCTCGGGGAAGATCAGTTTGGGTTCAGGAGAAATGTAGGAACACGGGAGGCAATACTCACTTTACGGCTTATCCTAGAAGATAGATTAAGAAAAGGCAAACCTACATTTCTAGCTTTTGTAGATTTGGAGAAGGCTTTTGACAATGTCGATTGGAATTAAATCTTTCAAGTTCTGAAGCAAGCAGGAGTAAAATATAGGGAGCGTAAGGTTATTTACAACTTGTACAAAAACCAGACAGCGGTTGTCAGAGTTGAAGGGCATGAAAGGGATGCAGTGTTTGGAAAGGGAGTAAGACAGGGTTGTAGTCTTTCTCCATTGTTATTCAATTTGTACATTGAGCAAGCTATAAAGGAAAGCAAGGAGAAATTCGGAGAAGGAATTACAGTTCAGGGTGAAGAATTAAAAACATTGCGTTTTGCCGACGACATAGTAATTTTGTCAGATACAGCAAAGGACCTGGAAAAGCAATTGAACGGAATGGACAGTGTGCTGAAAGGTGCATATAAGATGAACATTAACAAGAGCAAAACTAGGGTAATGGAGTGCAGTGTAAGAAAATCAGGTGATGCTGAAGGAATTAGATTGGGAAACGAAGCAATAAAGGAGGTAGATGAGTTTTGTTACTTGGGCAGTAAAATAACAAATGATGGTCGCAGTACAGAGGATATAAAATGCAGAATGGCAATGGGTAGAAAAGCGTTCTTGAAAAAGAGAAATTTGTTAACCTCTAATATTGATTTAAGCCTAAGGAAGTCCTTTCTGAAGGCATTTGTGTGGAGTGTTGCCTTGTATGGGAGTGAGACATGGACGATAAACAGTGCGGACAGGAAGAGGATTGAGGCTTTTGAAATATGGTGCTACAGAAGAATGCTGAAGATGAGGTGGGTGGATCGCGTAACTAATGAGGAGGTACTGAACAGAATTGGGGAGAAAAAAATTTCTGGCATACCTTGACTAAAAGAAGGGATAGATTGGTAGGACACATTCTTAGGCATCCAGGAATTGTGAATTTAGCATTGGAGGGAAGTGCGTGGGGTAAAAATCGCAGAGGAAGACCAAGAGGAGGATACAGTAAGCAGATTCAGACAGATGTAGGTTGCCGTTCTTATGTGGAGATGAAGAGGCTTGCTCAGGATAGGGTATTGTGGAGAGCTGCATCAAGCCAGTCTCCATACTGAAGACCACAACAACAACAATAATGATGTCATCGTTTTCATCACATATTCTGGGAGTGTATTTTCAGTCATGTGATCTTTGTCAACGTGTTATCTCCCAAATAAACTTTGTTGTTTTATCAAAATGTTCAAATTCAAATGTTTGTATAGCTTATGCGGCCGGCCGCGGTGGCCGAGGAGACTGAGGCGGTCCAGTCACGGTCTGCACGGCCACTACGGTCGGGGGTTCGAATCCCCCTCGGGCATGGATATTTGTGCCGTCCTAGTTCGTAAGTAGTTCATAAGTAGTTTGTAAGTTTAGGGACTGATGACCCCGTAGTTAAGTCCCATAAGCTTAACAAACATTTGACATTTTGGCTTATGCGACTTAACTATGGGGTCATCAGTCCCTAAACTTACAAACTACTTATGAACTAGCTAATACTAAGGACGGCACAAATATCCATGCCCGAATGGAAATTCGAACCCCCGACCGTAGTCGCCGTGCAGACCGTGACTGACGCACCGCAGTCCCCTCGGCCACCGCGGCCGGTGCTGTTTTATCTCCAGGATTCTTTGTTGTTAATTTTGGGATGGCCAGTAGTGTATATACAATTTGTATCTGGCACTTTACATGTTCCGCTACAGGAATTTTAGCATAAAATACAAAGGAGCTTAGAAGATACTGGACGCATGACACTAATTAGTCCTTATCCGTAAAACATTTAAAACAGTACATCCAACGCCCCACAAGTACACACTGGTCAAAACAATTAGGGGATCTGTTGAGATATCTAGGTTCTGAAGTATTACCATCGGCAGAATCAACTAAAATGGTTCAAGGTGTTTCTGTCGATTTTGCGGAGTTGAGACAGCAACATTACGGCAAACGAGATAGTCGTAAAAAACAGAAAGTTGCTGCGGAGGTGGTTGGTGTTGATTCGTGTTTACTCTACCGAACGAATTACACGTGCAATTGGGTTCAGACAGTGTAGTGAGCAGGTAGGGCAATGCAACAACAATGTGACCTACCCGACACTGTGGCATGGAGAGTCATAGGAAGGTTGGATGCGGAACACAGAAAGGTGGCTGCAGCTATTGGAGTGTCTCAAAGTGTAATTTACAGGACCGCGATTTCAGACAACAGGGAGTGTTAAAAGGAGACAACACCAAGATCGTTTACGGGTAACATCACCACCATGTAGAGAGAAGGCCGCGGCGCTCTCGTGTGACGTCAGGCAGAGTAGGTTGCGCGGGTAGCTGACTGGGTAGCCGCTGGGGCACGGCCCACTATGCCGAAGCAGCGAGCCAGTCAGCTATGCGCACGCAACCTACTCTGCCTGATGTCACACGAGAACGCTGCGGCCTTCTTTATAGGTGGTGGTGGTAACATCAGGAAGAGATGACCGTTATCTCCGTTTAACAGCCCGACGAGACAGGAGACTGAATGCAACTCAGCTGCGACCCATCCACCACGCAGCCATAGCACGCACAATATCAACACAAACCGTCCGAAATCGCTATCGGGAATGTGGCTTGTATACACGGAGGCCTATGGTGTGTGTCCCATTAGAACCACGACACCGTTTAGACCACAGAAACTGGACGGAGGAACATCAGTATTGGAGTTGTAACGAAAAGTGCAGAGTTCTTTTCACACACGAGTCGAGATTTTGTGTTCAGACGAACGATCATCGTTCCCTCATCTGGAGAGAAAGTGAAACATGGAAAATCACTGTATCATGGTGAAGGACGAATGGTGTGGGCAGGAGTCAGTATTGGCGGGCGTACAGACTTCTATGTCGTTTGGAATGGCGCTTTGTCTGCTTGAAGGGATAGAGATGAGATCCTTCAATCTTTCGCTGTGCTTTATGCTGGTGCCGTAAGAGATAGGCCATCTCTGGTGGACGATAACGCCCATCCCGACAGAGCTGCACTGGTGGACAATATCACAGAGTAACATATACAGAGATGAAGCCCCCCCCCCCCTAAACCACTGTCCTACGCTCTCCTCGTAGTTCCGTAAGATGCTAGCAGATGTCAGGCGGTTCCCCGGCTTAGTACCGGTAAACCACAGTAGAGGCGCTTCTGAGGGTGCCTCTCGCACGTCAGAGGGTAGCGTGGAGGGGAGGCTGAGGGGAGAGCTCGTGCCGCCTGCCACGAGGCCACGGACGTGTCCGGTAGCACAGACAAATATATGTTACTCTGTGCCGGTAGGCAGGCGTTAAAGGGGAAGTGGTGGTGGGGACAGCCGCTACCTGCCGCCTGCTGTAGCCAGTTTAAAGGGCTGCTTCTGACAGCAGCGCCATCATGGGAAATCTTACGGAACAGCTTCAGAACCCCCCGCCCCGCAACCCTGAGCGTGTGACCGGGCCCTTAGGGAGGTTTGCCATCTGTATATATTTGTCTGTGACAACATGTTTGATGCTGAGGGAATTGAACAAACGACTGACCAGCTTGTTCGCCGGACTTGAATCCGATTGATCATGTCTGTGATGCACTTGCCAGACGCATTGCAGCCAGACCAGCACTTCCCACAAAAGTTGCAGAGCTGGATGTTTCACTCATAGAAGAATGGCAAAATATTCCTAAGAGCTGATTGATAACCTCATACTGTCTATGCCATCCAGGTGTGCAACTGTACTGGCTTTCCGAGGTAATCACACACCATATTAGATATTAGAAAATGATTTTTTCACTATTATGGTAGCCCTCAAGTAAAGTGCTGAGACAGCAAAATATCGTACTGTATCACACACAAATTACAACTTTAACCAATATCTGAATAAAATACTTTATTGTATTGTGTATATTTGATCTGATCCACGCTTCACCGAGTTTTATGTGGAAGACGCGCCATTGCAGCACACATGCGATAAAAAAAATCGGAATTCCTCCCTATCCCTGGTATCTCTCGTTAATCCCAGTTCTTGTATATTCTTACACAGACACTGGTTGAAGTGAAAATTACTGTGCTGTGTTTTAGGGAACACAGTGTTCATTGGTTTATTTGTAGCCATTTCAAAGTCTAGCACTGCAGTTTTTGGGTAGCACCCAGGCATATTACTTTTCAATCCAGAGAAAAAGTCTTTCGTATGAATTTCGTCGTTTGTCTGGGAGGAAAGCAAATAAAACGGGAAAGTGTCCCTTCTGTACATCCGATGTCAACATGGATCGTGTAAAGTAGTTTGAACTGCTTCGAACAGCTGTCAAATCTCCCATCCATAAGCAAAGTTCCATTTTCGCAAAGGATTTTCTCTGCAACCAGTCGCCTTTTTTTTCTTCTCAATGAAGATTTATTAAACCATGACCGGTTTCAAGCTGCCTAGCAGCTCATCATCAGATGGTACATACATTTAGTGCAAATTACATTTAATTTATCCATGTGTGTTCCGCTTTTGGATAGTATTTCACAACACTGCCCTTCCATCAGCACATCACAGCAACTCCCACGACTTTCAGGTGGTAAAATTAAGAAACACTGTACACACATTACCACTGCTCAGCCACTACCACGTCTTTCAACTTGTACACTTTTAAGTGCCTGGCAGAGGGTTCATCGAACCATCTTTATACTATTTTATCTCCCATTCCATTCTCGAATAGCGCGCGGAAAAAAAGAACACCTGAATCTCTCCGTTCGAGCTCTGATTTCTCGTAATTTATTCTGATGATCATTTCTACCTACGTAAGTGGGAGTCAACAATATATTTTCGCATTCGGAGGAGAATGTTGGCGACTGGAGTTTCGTAAGTAGCCCACGCCACAGCGATAAGCTCTGTTGTTGTAATGATTCCCATCCCAGATCCTGTATCATTTCCGTAAAACTGTCTCCCTTGTATCGTGACAATACGAAACGAGCTGCCCTTCTTTGGACTCTTTCGATGTCCTCCGTCAAACCCACCTAATAAGGATCCCACACTGGGCAGCAATACTCCAAAAAAGGACGGACAAGCGTAGTGTATGCAGCCTCTTTAGTATTTCTGTTGCATCTTTTAAGTTTTCTGCCAATAAAACGCAGTCTCTGGTTCTCCTTTCCCACGACATTATCTACGTGTTCTTTCCAGTTTAAGTCTGAAGTAATAGTAATTTCTAGGTATTTTGTGGAGTTTACGGCCTTTAAGTTTGATTGATTTATCTTGTAAACAAAATTTAACGGATTTATTTTCGTACTCATGTGGACGACTTCATATTTTTCATTATTTAGAGTCAATTGCCAATTTTTACACCATGCAGATATTTAATTCAGATCGTTCTGCAGTTGGTTTTGATCTTCAGATGATTTTACTAGACGGTAAATGAAGGCGTCATCTGCGAACAACCTAAGAGCTACCCTGATTTTCCCCTAAATCTTTTAAGTAAATATGGAACAGCAGAGGACCAATAACACTACCCTGTGGAATGCCCGATATCACCTCTGTTTAAGTTGACGCCTTACCATCGATTCCTCTCTGACAGGAAATCGCATATCCAGTCGCAAATTTTGGGCGATATACTATTACTCTAAGCTTCCTTCCGTGAAGCGATTTAAAGAAATCACGGAAAACCTAAATGAGGATAGCTGTGTGTGTGTGGGGGGGGGGGGGGTTCAACCACAGTCCTCCCGAATACGTGTGTTACCACTGCGCTACCTCGCTCGGGCCGCGGTGGAGTAGCAGAGCGGTCTAAGGTGCGTCGCTGCGGAGCGCGCGGTTGCTCGCCGTCGGAAGTTCTAGTCCTCCCTAGGGCATGGTTGTGTGTTGTCCTTAGGTTAGTTTACCTTAGTTTAAGTAGTTTGTAAGCTACGGACTGATGACCACGCAAGCTGGCCCGATAGATTTACAAACATTAGAACATTTGAAACTTCCTGGCAGATTAAAATTGTGTGCCGGAACCGGGACTCGAACCTGGGACCTTTGCCTTTCGCGGGCAAGCGTACTACCGACTGTGCTATCCCGACACGACTCACGATGCCGCCTCACAACTTTACTTCCGCCAGTACCTCGCCTCCTACTTTCCAAACTTCACAGAAGCTCTCCTGCGAATCATGCAAGACTAGCACTCCTGGAAGAAAGGATATGGCAGAGACATGGCTTAGCTACAGCCTAAGGGATGTTTCCAGAATGAAACTTTCACTCTGCAGCGTAGTGTGCGCTGATATGAAACTTCCCGTGAAGTTTGGAAAGTAGGAGGCGAGGTACTGGCGGAAGTAAGGTTGTGAGGCGGCATCGTGAGTCGTGTCGGGATAGCACAGTCGGTAGTGCGCGTGCCCGCGAAAGGCGAAGGTCCCAGGTTCGAGTCCCGGTTCCGGCACACAAGTTTAATCTGACAGGATGTTTCATATCAGCGCACATTCCGCTGCAGAGTGAAAGTTTCATTTGAACATTTTTTTTAACTTCGCTCGGTGGGGCGGGTGGAGGGTGCGAAGGAGAGGGAGATAGGGAATGTGTTATTATCCAAACAAGATTATGTCATTCACTTTGCTCGATAAACGCCACCTCGAGGTACCGTAAGTGGGTCAAGGCTCGAGTTAAGCGCCAGAGTCGTCAGCTGCAAGTGGTCACAAAACACCGAAGAGGAAGAGGCACAGATAGTAGGACTCAAATTTCGCTCTGTCACCAGCAATAGACTGCGCATCTGTGTGGGGAGGCGGATGCGGTGTCAGCCGGAAGGGGAGGACGCGCCAGCTCAGCGATTTCTCGCGTCTGCAAGGCCGCTTCCTCAGCGGTGTGGGCGTCGACTGCGCCTCATCCAGCCCAGGAAGGAAGACTGGCTCTCACAATAAGCGCGTTACCCGAAGCCCACTGTTCCTCCTGCCGACCTCCTCGCCATGACACGCCTCCGCATTGGGCACTGCCCACTGACGCACGGTTTCCTACTCCGACGTGAGGAGCCCCCGCTGTGTGATGCCTGTGGCGTGCAGCTTACTGTCCGACACATTTTAATTGAATGTGATTTATATCGTACACAGAGGGTTGCGGCGAACATTGCTGCAGATTTGCCCTCTATTTTAGGTAATGACGAAGCGTGTGTGCGTAAAGTTTTAAAATTTTGTAATTTCTCCCAACTCTGGCCTAAACTTTTAGGCTGGAGGTTTTAATATGTTGCAGTGTGGCTGGCTCGCCCTTTTATATATCTGTGGTCAGTCGGCCTTGGTCCTCAGCTTAGCAGTTTTAACTCTTTCTCCAGCTCTGGCATCGGGGTACTCTCCCCCAGCTTCAAGTCTAATGTTCACCTATGTATTTCACTTCAGCTGCACGTGTTACTTGCTGGATCGCTGTCCTTTAATTTGTTTCCTTATTGTACACAGTAACATCACCTTGCACATTATTATTTCTTTTTTCAAATGGTCCTTCAACTTTAAACCAAATATACACTCCCTCTTCAGAAAATACACGTCTCCTACGCCTGGTCCTAAAACAAAATTGCTTATCAGAAATAATGTAAGACAAACCATAACTCTTGCTGGGTACCTCGGAAATATTCTAAGTGCGATAAGCAATAACAACTCTCTCACAGAAAGACTCAAGACCAGGCATTCTAGCATTACTTGTACGAAGGTACACAGCAAGAGTTATTGTTCAACTTACATTGTTTCTGATAAGCTTGGAAGGAAGCTTGCAGTTTAACGTCCCGTCGACAGCGTGGTCATTAGAGACGGAGCTTACGCTCGGAAGGTATGAATAAGGATGTGGAAGGAAATCGGCCGTGCCCTTTCAAAGGAACCATCCCGGCAGTTGCCTGGAGTGATTTAGAGAAATCACGGAAAACCTAAATCAGGATGGCCGGAGGTGGATTTGAACCACCATCCTTCCGAATGCGAGTCCAGTGTGTTACCACTGCGCCACCTCGCTCCGTTTTTTTTGATAAGCCATTTTGTTTGAGGAGCAGGAGTAGGAGACGTGTGTTTTCTAAAGAGGGAGTGCATATTTGGTTTAAAGTTGAAGGACCATTTGAAATGTCACGGAAATGCTCCGGCAACTCTACTGGGGATCGCTGGAGGAAAGACGACGTTCTTTTCGTGAATTTCTGTTGAGGAAATTTAGAGGGCCAGAATTTGAAGCTGAAGCGATCTTGCTGCCGCCTACTTATATTTCGCGTAGTGATCACAATGACAAGATAAGAGAAATGAGGGCTCGTACGAAGGCATATAGGCATTCTTTTTTTTCCTCGTTCCATTTGGGAGTGGAATAGGAAAGGAAATGCCTAGTAGTGGTACAGTGCACCCTTCGTCACGCACCTTACGGTGGATTGCGGAGTATGTATGTAGATGTAGGTGAATATGACAGAGCGCTGAAGACCTAGATGTCGAGCGCCCAAAACCCCCTATCATCATCATCCAGCTCACAACGCCACTCCTCAGTCACACAACGACAGTAAAGCACCTCTGTTTGCAGTCACCGAGCTAGGTGGCGCAGAGGTCAGCAACTTGGACTTGTATTCGAGAAGACGATAGTTTAAATCCACTTCCGACCATCCTGATTCAAGCCCCTTTTACACGATCGTCTATAATTCTAGATGCGTGAGTCTACTGTAGCGCCCCTGGTGTGTAATTCCGCACTGAGTTTCGTCTGTCTCATGTGGTCGTTGTCATTTACACGTTAGCACAAAAACTTTACAGTTTTCTGCTGTGAAGTTCCGCACCTGAACAGCAAACTGAGGCTACGAGAACACTTTTTACACACGAATAGGTAGTTAGTGTCTCACCCTGTAAAGCGCTAAAATTCTCAATTTCCTGAAAAAGAAGATTATTCAGAAACTATTGTCCTTCTTTCTCTCCAATAACAGAAAAGTTTTATAATGAACTCGCTCCCGGTTAGCTGCGCGGTTTCAAAATACCTAGATCTTAGTAAACCTATTGGACCAAAGTGCTATGGTCATCAGTCCCTAGACATCAAAACTACTTAAACTAACTTACACTACACACACACACACACACACACACACACACACACACACACAAACATGCCCGAGGGAAGACTCGAACCTCCGACGGGAACGGCCTCCCAGACTGTAGCGTAACGCCTAAGACCACACGGCCGTTCTGCGGGGCGCTGCGCGGTTTGAGGCGCCGTTTTCCAGGACGTGGGGGTACACTGGTCTCGGTTAGAACCCACCCGCTGGATCAATCACGGTGGGTCGGTGTGCCAGGCAGCGTGGATGTGTTTTTAGGCGGTTTTCCACATGCCACTAGGTGAATACCGGACTCGTGCCCAAGTTACGACTCAGTTGCATGATTCACAAGCACTTTGAAAAACATTTACATGTATAACACTATACGCAGACAGTTACGGTACATACGTTTCCTCCCAGCTTGATTATGGCATAGCGACAAGAAGGGGATGCGGATGATGATGATGGTTAGTGTTTTAGAGCGGCCAACAGCTATGTCATCAGCGCCCGAGCATGTGGCCACCCCTTAATTAATCATGCTAACAACGCGGAAGAAAAAGGAGAAGCATAAGACGAGAACATTTTGATCATGGTGAAGGGCGTCCTACTCAGTAAGCTATGAAAGTAGTGTTTGTTTAAATTTTTAATGTTCTGCATGTAAATTGTTCTCGCTTTACAATTAATTGTTTTGGTTACGTACAGTTGCAAGACCAATTTATTTATTATTATCAAAATAATGTAATGTACATTCTGTAAGGATAAAAATTTACAATGGACTAACGCATAACGATCTGCGATTCTAATCATGTGCATGGATTATCTTTGACAGTCATTTATGTTTCAAATGTTTGTAAACCTGCAGCACCGAACTGCTGAATTCATCGGTCCGTAGACTATGAAACCACGTAAACTAGTTTAAACTACCTTATACTAAGGATAACGCACATACCCCATACCGGAAGGACGACTCGAACCTCCGACAGGAGCGGCCGCTGAATCCGTGACCTGACGCCCCAGACCGCGCGGCAATTTATGATCCATCCCCTGCCGATACTACCGGTAATCTTACCATTTAATGCAATATTTTTGTTGTGTACCAAAACTACCGAATTATAGTTTTGGTTGAGCTCAACTCTATACATTTAATTTTTTAATAATGCTTGTACAAGAATTACTTACAAGGGGAGGCCTATTTGTGAAATTCAGATTCGATTCATACTGCGCATAATGAAAGCTCATGGCCAGAGGTGTAATTTGGTAAAGCACCAAGATGCACTTCTCAGCCGTTGTCGAGAAAATCGACAGTTAAAAAAAGCCGTTGCGGTGAAATACTCTCTACGATGAGTAATATTGTACAGAGGCGTGGCGTAGCGGTTAAGCAATTGGTTTCGTAATCCGAAGGTCGCCGGATCGAATCTCGCGGCATGCAACTTGTTTATATTATTTGTTTTTTGTAATTCAAATGTGTATACACACACACACACACACACACACACACTTAATAACATTTGATGTTCGAAGTCGCCAGTTTTTCCACGACAAACGACTTTCAAACAACTTATTATATGCAACTGGCGACTTCGAACATCATTACGTTTTCCATAAACAAAGTTGTATTTCACAAATTTTATTAATTGTCTTCAGAATGTTTACCATGTATAGTTATCGGAAGAAGTATAAACGATATTTCGAAACGAATACATATAGTGTAAGTCAAACCTGACGAAAGATAGAACATTTTTTTAGAATGTCAATCAGGTGTGTTTCCCAACAGATAATTTAAAAAACAATTGTTCTTGTAAAAACGCATCGTTTACCAGATGTGCTCGAAGTCGTGCAGTTTTCTGCTTTCCATATTTCTATGATAACTATCACTCTGGTTCGCGCGATATATATATGTAGGAATTTTAAAGAAATAATAATAAAAAAAAAGTTGCATGCTGCGAGATTCGAGCCGGCGACCTTCGGATTACGAACACGAGCGCTTACCGCTACGCCACGCCTATCTACAATATTACTCATCGTGGAGATCGTAGAGAATATTTCACCGTAACGGCTTTTTTTAATTGTCGATTTTCTCGACAACGGCTGAGAAGTGCATCTTGGTGCTTTGCCAAATTACACCTATGGCCACGAGCTTTTATTATGCTCAGTATGAATAGAACTGAATTTCACAATTGGCGGCCTCCCCTTGTTAGTTTAATGATATGGTCTCTGACCCTTACAGAACAGTTAAGTCTTGTCTTGTGTAGCTACACTGTATCTCCTCATTATATTCTAAAATACACAAACACACGGAGTCACACAAAAACACACACGCACTCACGCAAAACAAACGCAGACGCATACACACACTTCACTAGTATCTAGTTTCTTTTTAACACCGGTACTTAGTCCATTGTTGTTCATCGTCTTCACTCGACTGTCAGACACTACAGATTAGTCTGCAATCCTGCCTAAATTGTCGGAAGACGAGAGGATGGTGTCTTCAGCCAAAGTGTGTTTACAACAGAGGTTGTGATGGTCTCAAGAATGATGTAGAGGAAGGAGTAATCTGGGGTCTTTGCAGAAGGCAGCGTGAGTCATAACCGCTGGCAGCAGTACGCTCACTGACAGGAAAGAGTTTCGCCGTTCTCCGAACTGGCTCTTCCGTGTGACGCTGGAGCTTTACTTACTGTATCAATACACTGACTCTTCGAAAGAGGACTCGACCACGTTATGGGCAGTGGCGTCTGGTGCCTAAAATGATTACGCTTCACGTCTCTCACACGCTCAAAGCTGAGAAATCTGTTTGTTTTCTTTGAAAATAAGCTCCACAGATGAATATGTACGTGAACACTAAAGCACAAATCAAAAATCAAATGTTTGTAAAGCTTATGGGACTCAACTGCGGGGTCATCAGTCCCTAAACTAACAAAGTACTTAGCAACTAACTTATACTAAAGACAACACAAACATCCATGCCCGAGGGAGGATTCGAACCTCCGACGGGGAACGGCCTCGCACATCAGAGCATAGCTCCTCAATGCTCTCGGCCACTCCACCGTGGCGCTGCTCTGTTCGGTCGATGGGACTGGGAAGTACTGTTTCATCCACCATACTTCCTGGACTTAAGTCCTTGTGACTTTGATTTGATTCCGAAGGCGAAGAAACCACTTCGTGGCGTTCGCTTCAGAACTGTTCCAGAGAGTCGACATGCAGTACACCACCCCATTCGCACCATCAATAGAACAGGCTCTGCTAACGGTATACTACAGTAACAGGTGCAAACGTGGAACACTTTTGTATCGGTTGTGAATAAATAGTTGCCACTATTTAAGTTCCAACCCTCGTTTATATATAACTAGGTCGTGAATGTTTTTTCCAAAAAGATTGTATATCGCATTACAAAAAAGACTGGGAATCAGTGGACTACCCTATCCAGAGTCTCGACGTTTGGGATAAGTTAGAACGTCTACTTCGCTCCAGACCTTGTACGTCCAACATCACTACCTCTTTTCTCTGCTGTTAAGGAATAATGGGCTGCCATTTCTCCACAGGCATAGAGCCACTTCACTGAAAGAGCCTCCATAATACTCCCAGTTGTCATATAATATTAATATCATATTAATGTCCACTAATATTTGGTAAATTCGGAGTTTTGGTTCGATTTTTCTCCGCGGTACCACTACGATCGCAGTTCCGCTCTGTCGAAGTCAGACTCTCCGCCCAGATGGCTGTGCGGAGAACTTCGGTGAGTTGCCGTCCCCGGAGTTAGGGGAACGAAAACTCATCGGGAAACCGACGTCATATTGATTCGTCAAGAATCGGAACTGACACTATGTCAGACTTAGACGCCATGTCCATCAGAAACAATGATCTAATCGCCTAGATCCTTATTTGCCAACTGCCACACAGGGCCTAAATTATCTCCGACGTGGGATCATCAGCAACCAATATCGGTCTCAGATGAGTTGTTCCAAATGTGGGAGGCTTCATTTTGCAGAAACTTTGGCTTCAGCTATTACACCTTGTAGAGGACAACACCCACCCTCGGATCGGTCTTGTCCTGAATATCGTAAACCGCAAAGAGTTTTAGATCTCTCTACGATTACTGATATTGACTTCAGGGATGCGCTGAACGTTACTCGTATGTCATCCCACAAGTCCATTAACGAAGGACAACATTTCTTGCCTACGCTGTTTTAAATATATACAGGCCTCCAAGTTTCCTAAATACACATCTCTTTCTCCGCTCTCCGCCACAAGCAATTGGAGTCAGCAACGCTGATATATGGACGAGGTTAAATACGTGGAAGTGCATTTTCAGAGAAACATCGCTCACAGACGTTATCGGCAGAAGTAAGCAAACACCGTGACGAGTGGTCTCAGTACTGAACCTGCATGCAGCCACAGCTGTGACTCAGAATACGTATCCTACAGGTGCCACATATTAGCACCTTTGCAACCAACAAATCAACGAAAACCACTAGTTCACGCTGAAACGGCCATTAAGATAATAAATGATATTGACATTGTCATTCAGAATACGCGCCGAAACATGAACGATATCAGGCACTACTTAATACGTATGTGTAATCTCGTAAGTGGAGGGATGAAAGGGAATTGGTCAAAAATGTTTAAATTCTTCTACTACCAGACAGCTTTGTAGTATGTTAAAAATACCGTCTCCAATGCTCAGAGAGTAATTCGTGCTACAAATTAAGTAAACACCGCCTTGTTTCAACCAATGGGTAGTGCCATTCCCTCTTTTCTACGCAACTCTGTCCTTGTTCACTATGTTTATTCCATGTGTGGTCCGAGAAGCATCTCAAGAGTATACAAAGCTCTAAGTTCTTTAACCACACTTAGTTTTTACTTGATTATTTTAAAAAAAAATGCACACACCGTGAAACAAAGCCTGAATGTAAAATTTAGTTAACTCATTCGGAAGCGATGTTCAGAGATCTTTTTTTCTCATCAACTATTGTTAAAATTGTTAATAATAATAGATAATATTCATCTCGGGTGTGCAGCCGGATACCGTCGTCAACTAAACATGATATTTCGGCAGACCAAACTGGCTGCCATCTTCTGGTGAGTGCGCTGATTATACTTACTCGCCGGAAACTGAGGCAGAACAGAGACTGCGGCCCCTTTATACACCGCTGACGACCCACCGCGCGTGCGCGAAACCAAAGTAGACGCCCTCTAGGCGCAGTAGAACTGGTAGCGCGCCACTGGAGAAAATCCCCAAAACGATGGGTCGAAACAAGACTAGTTAAAAGAAACAGCAGGACGAACTGAAGACCGTTGTTGCTTAATATCTGATAAGATTGGGGTCCAGGTTTTACTTAGAGGGAAGCCCTTGTCCCTATTAATAATATCATCGGCCATTAAAATTGTTGTATGTGCTGCTTGTCTGGTGTTGAATAATGTTAACACTGCAAGTATCAGGATCCTTATGAGACTACGATTTGATGCAGGTTGTTTCACTTCAGTACAACTGAAATAGAATGATAATGCATGTATTGCAAGTCCTCAGATGTGTGTAAAAAATATTGCCAAAACGTTACGTCTGAAGGCTCAGACTTGAAGAAATGAGATACGTCAAACATTATACTGATTAATGAGTAGAATAAGAGAGTATTTTAATTTTTCTAATGTCCAATACGCCCAACATTAAGTTATTTTTCAAGTGCAAATGCTAAAAAATGTCTTTTCACATTTTCTGCCATTTTCATTTTTCCGTGTTTAAGGAACATTTTCCGGTAAACTATAGCAGATTATAGGTGAAATTTCCTACAGGCTTTGCACACACTCAAGGAATACGTTCTGTGGTACAAAATTTTGTCAACATGTATTACTGCCGAATTTATTTAAAGAGTTGTGTAATTTTAATTACTGTATTTCACAATCAGAATTTTAAAAAATTCGTGGGATGAGACTAACATTAAAAAACCGGTACACTTTAAATGTTTGTAAATCAAAGGGACTTAACTGCTGCGTTTGTCATTCCCTAGGCTTACAAACTACTGAAACTTACTTATGCTAAGGACAGCACACACACACACACACACACACACACACACACACATGCCGAGGGAGGAATCGAACCTCTGACGGCGAACAGACGCGCGCTCCGCAGCAAGGGGCCTTAGAACGCTCGGCCATTCCACCGCGGCCATTTTATATAAGATTATACTGATTAATGAGTAGAATAAGAGAGTATTTTAATTTTTTAAAATGTCCAATAATTACGCAAAATATTGAAAGTCAAATTGTTAGTCGTGGAAAGCCTTCGCGTACTGCAAATAGGAACCGTGTCGTTCAGTAATACCTAGGTTGTTCGAAAATTTCCTCTACAAACTTGGAGGACATAATCAGCAGAAGAGGCATGTTGATAGTATCGAAGATAAAACCATGCTCATAGCCCTTAAGAAACGCAATTTAGAGACCATGTTTTACTTTACAGTTGTTTATGTTTTGGTCCACACTACCTGCTTCTGAAATATGGAATGCCAAGAATATGAAATAGAAGAGATTTGTTTCACATAATCATAGAAGTGCTCATAGCGTCACAGGATGACAATTCCGAACTTGGCTTCCTTATCAGAGTAGTATGTATTTACTTCCGTCTACAAGTCCTCGATGTTTGTAACGAGAATTTCCGAACACCCTGTATATTAGCTCCGTAGATGAAGAGAATGAAGGAATGTATGACGAGATAAAGGAAGATATTTAAGGAAGATGAAGATTTCATAGTGACAGGAGTTAGAAAGTAGGAAAAGGAGAGAAGAAATCATAGGAGGAGAATATAGACTGGGGGAAAGGAATAAAACATGAATCGCCTGGTAGGCTTTTCAATTGGACGACACTTCGGCGACTTTCTTGAAACTAACCTATTCGTCATACATCTAGGGAAATGGAACTTACATTTTACATTTCTGCCGACTCCTCGCATATTTGACAGGCGAAGGCTGGGTTCGAACGCAAACTGAAAAAAAAAGAAAAAAAAAACACCTGACTCCCCCCCCCCCGGGTTTAGAACCCGCTACCCTCCCGTTTCCGGTCAACCGCTTTACTCCGATACCACCAGGCCCGCCTTCAGAGTGGTTATAATTGTGAACAGTGTTCGAAACCAGATTTTTGTTTTGTAAGACACTTCAAAGGGCAGGTGTGAATTTAATTTTGATCATATTTTGTTGGTTATGAACTGTAGACCAAATCTGAAGAAATCTAGAAACGGAAGGAAATAAAAGTAATGAAACCTGGATAAATTGAAGGAACTTAGGCTTTAGAGGAAGCACTAGGCAATACTGAACTGGAAAAGAGGAAACGATTACAACAGAAACTAAATGGCTAGCTTTGAGAGATGAAATAGTGAAGACAGGTGTGTCTCACATATAGAGAAAGACAAGGCCTAGTAAATATACTTGGATACCTTTGGCGATACTAAAATCAACTGAGGAAAGAGAAAATTTACTACTGGCCATACAAAACGCAGCGCACACGAGGACGTCACATATCACAGTCAAATTTACTAAGGAAATTTATGTAAAGAGATCACACGACTGAAAATGCGGTTCATGTTAAGTGAGGAAGATGACAAATGAGAAGTGAATGTTGCCGCCATTGCTGGCTATAACCGCAGCGCTACGCGTCTCAGCATTGAATCAAAGAGGCTCTGGTTGTGTTGTTAGGATATAGAAGTCCAAGCCGCTTCTACGTATTTACAAAACTGATATGATGTAGCGGCTGATGCTGTAATTCTGGCTAGTCATTCCATAATAATAGACCACATGTCTTCGGTACACGAGAGATCGGTAGAACAGGGAGGCCAAGGCAGCAATGGAATCCGATTGGTGGCGAAGAAGTCTTGAAGACTGCGTGCCAAATGTGGTCGCACATTGTTCTGTTGCAATGTGGCCGTGGGCAAGCTTCGCAAAGGACAACAGGCTGCAACACTATATCGCCACAAATTTGCGACTGGATGGGTGATTTCCTGTAAGAGACGACACAGTTCGTAGTAATCGATGGCAAGGCATCAACTAAAACAGAGGTTATATCGGGCGTTCCACGGGGTAGTGATATTGGTCCTCTGCTGTTCCTTATTTACATAAACGATTTAGGGGAAAACCTAAGTAGTCCTCTTAGGTTGTTTGCAGATGACACCGTCATTTACCGTTTAGTAAAATCATCTGAAGATCAAAACCAACTGCAGAACGATCTGAATAAAATGTTGTAACAATTGGCAATTGACTCTAAATAATGAGAAGAGTGAAGTACGAATAGCAAACCGTTAATCTTTGTTTACAAAATAAATGAAGCAAAAGTGAATGCCGTAAACTCCAAAAAATACCTAGGAATTACAATTACTTCTGACTTAAATTGGAAAGAACACGTAGATAGTGTCGTGGGAAAGGCGAACCAGAGACTGCGTTTTATTGGCAAAATCCTTAAAAGATGCAACAGAACTACTAAAGAAACTGCGTACATTACGCTTGTCCGTCCTTTTTTGAGTATTGCTGCCCAGTGTGGGATCTTTATCAGGTGGGTTTGACGGAGGACATCGAAAGCGTGGAAAGAAGGGGAGCTTGTTTCGTATTGTCACGATACAGGGGAGACAGCGTTAGGATCTGGGATGGGAATCATTGCAACAACGGCGCTTATCGCTGCGGAGTGGGCTACTCACGAAACTCCAATCGCCAACATTCTCCTCCGAATGAGAAAATATATTGTTGACTCCCACTTACATAAATAGAAATGATCATCAGAATAAAATACGAGAAATCAGAGCTCGAACGGAGAGATTCAGGTGTTGTTTCTTCCCGTGCGCTATTCGAGAATGGAATGGGAGATAAAATAGTATAACGGTGGTTCGATGAACCCTCTGCCAGGCACTTAAATGTGATTTGCAGAATATCCCATGTAGATGTAGAAGTAGAGCTATAACGCTGGCTGGTTACTGTACCAACAGAGGGTACTAGGGGGGTTGCGGGAGGAGAATCCAAAACCACCCCAAACCATAATACCGTGTGCAGGCGCAGTATGGCGATGCATAAGGCAACAGCTCAACAGTCTCTCAGAATGGCGTCTCCAGTTTCTAATAGGACCATTGTAGTGGTGCAGACAGAATGGCTATTCGTCGGTAGAAACAAAGTCTTTCCAATCACTACTCTGCCTGCAACACCACGATTGTCAGATTAGAGTCTGGAGACACTGTGATGACAGACGCTTAATCGTTGCTTTGTGCATCGCCATACTGGTCCAGATATTTTGGTTTTTGCGCCTCTGAAATGTTGGAGCCTTTGTCCTCTCTCATCTTCGGAGCTTGCGCATTGCCGTATTGCAACAGAATAATGCGGAGCCACACGTGGCAGGCATTGTTGAAGACATCGTCGCCGCCTATCGCAGAGTTTTTCAACCTGTGGGTCGCGACCCCTGGGGGTCAGCTCGCGCGTTGATGCGGTTACAGCATGAATGATAACGTATGTTTCGTGACTACCAATCTTCCGTGGTAAAAATGTCAATATTACGTGACAAGGCTTCCTAGTAAAATCTTGTAAAGTCGCTTCTGTTCAGATGCGGTACTTACTTGTAGGAATGAATGTAAATTTAAAGCTGCTGAACACTTCAAACAGGTAGCGGTGAGGAGTGAGACTACGTCTATCGAACTCTTCCAATTTCTGCGAAACGCGACTGGGGCGGCGAGGAACCTAAGTACTGCGCAGACTGTACTCTGCGAGGTTTGCGGCGAGAGAGAAACGACCGCATAAACGTCTGGGTAGAGGTCTGCGCGGATACGGGTATCCGCGGATGTATCCACAAATATTCGCAGTATTTGTTACTTAGCGGATAAAATCGCGAGAGGTGTCAATATCCGCTGGTTATCTGTGGATAATGAGCGAGTATGTGCCCAGTGCGTCTGTTGTAATGTTTGTTGGAGTAGAAATAGGCGGCATTTTAACACTTAACAACACGTGCTTTGTTTTGTGTCAGCTAACACCTTTTGCAGTAATAAAAGCGTGTCTTTTGTAAAACTCCGAAGTAACCGCTTCCTTCTTTGAGTGTAAACACCGTGAGGCAAAATTAGAATCTACTCGATTCCGATCAGTTTTAGCCATTGGAAATTAAGGAGATACCGATATTAAATAGTACATTAAGATGCAGAATCAACTTGTAGGCAGGATTTATTGCAAGTCTTTCGAAGAAAATTTTCAGTAACACAATTTCTTTATTACGTATGAATGAAGTAAGTCTTGAGGAAGATATACTTCATTACTGAGAAAGGGCTGTTGCATTTATAACTGTAAAACACTGCCATTACTCCTGTTCACTCATCTGAGGAAGTCTTAGAACCTATCATGACTTAAGATCAGTACCAAATAACTAGTGATATTTTCAACTGAATGTTCAGTATATTTAAGCCTATATTACTCCTAATGTTTAACAGTTATAATACTTTCAATTATGCATCAGTTCCTGGACATTCTTTACGAAGTGTCTGTGCTTAACGTTTTTTTTTTTTTAAATGGATAATGAAATCAGTATTTGTATAAACCTTTCTTTTTATTCAACTAACTACAGGCTTGCAATTTTGTATGAAACATAATTCTTTTCTATTTAATGTCGTGTTTTCTCCCGTTTTTTAATTGCCGATTTCATAAATGTCTGGCTTTCTCATCCAAATTCTGAAAGTATCGTTGTTGTGAAACACAGCTACCACTATATCTCACATGAAGTGATGAGTACTATCGACAAGGGAACTCAAGCCGATTCCCTATTTCTACACTTACGGAAGGCTTTTGGCTCAGTACCTCACAAGCTCCTTCTAATCAGATTTAGTGCTTATTGAATATCGACACAGTTTTACGATTAGATTCATGATTTACTGCAAAAAGGACACAGTACGTTGTAATTGTCGGAAATTCCTCGAGGAAAACAGAAGTGATATCTGGCCATTCCAAGGCAAGTGTTCCTTATTTTTATAAATGGTTCAGGAGACAATGTGAGCAGCTCTCTTATACTCCTCTCGGATGATGCTGTGATTTATCGGTTAGTCACCTGAAGATCAAAAGCAACTGCAAAATTATTTAGATATCTGCATTTCGCAAAATTCGCAGTCGACCATAAATAATAATAAGTGTGAAGTCACCCATATGAGCACTAAAAGTAACAAGCTAAAACTTCATTTACACTATGAATCTGTCAAATCTGTAGAGCGTAAATTCAACGAAATACCTGGGAATAATAATTACGAACCACTGAAATTGGGAAGAACTCATATAAAAATACTGTTGGGAAGGCGAACCAAATGCTACGTTTCACTGTCAGAACACTTAGAAGATACAGCAGTTCTACAAAAGAAACTGCCTACACTTCAATTGTGCGTTGCCGGCCGCGGTGGCCGAGAAGACTGAGGCGCTTCAGTCACGGTCTGCACGGCCAATACGGTCGCGGGTTCGAATCCCCCCTCGGGCATGGGTATTTGTGCCGTCCTAGTTCGTAAGTAGTTCATAAGTAGTTTGTAAGTTTAGGGACTGATGACCCCGTAGTTAAGTCCCATAGACTATACAAACATTTTAATAGGAAAACTTGTGCGTCCTATTTTGGAGTATTCCAGCGCATTGTGGGCTCCTCAAAAGTAGGACTGACAGGATTGTTACGATTCATATCCCGATATGAAAAACGTCAGAAAATCACGCAGGTCTTATGTAAGATTCACACGTTTTGACATACCTTCAAAGCAGTACACCAGTTACTTGCATGGTTTAAACTTACCTTAAACTTGACATAAATGTTAAGTATAGCTGTATATTCCGACATTACAGGCAAGACATGTGCATGACTGACGTTTGTTTTGATGAGGTATCTGAACTGTGTCAAATAACTTAGATATAGAAAGACTACCTAATCGGCAATTGCCCACAGCGATTGTAAGTTACTTTTGATTTTATTTTGTATAAAAGCCTGTATAGGTACTAGAAATAGTTAATATTGTAATTGCATGTATTTCTGTTATTTAAAAACGAAAATATTATTAATTCAGACATTAAAAACAAAAAAAACGTCACGTCAGGTGACGGAATGTGACTTAGCCGCCTTATTGAAGGGTATTTAAACCCAGACAGCAGATGCCAGGGGGGAGTTGAAGTTGTGCAAGTAGGAAGTAAGCAGCAGCAGCAGTTACAAGTGCACGGTTTGAGAGTTGCAGTTTGTTGTCATTGCACTTGACCAGTCAGTTCTGAAGGATGATTATATTGTTTTGGATTGACTATTACAACGTTATTGTGCTACAAATTGTAAATATGCTGTGATAAAAAAAATTGTGAAATATGTGGAACATTATATCTTTGTTATGACAAGTACTGGTGTGGAACTGTAAGTTAATTCGTTTTGTGTAAATTTTGAACTTTGATTTTGACCGTTCTCAGACCAAATAAATGTTTGTCTTCTGAAGATCTGTGTAGAAATCGAACCTGGTAGACTATCCCGTTACATTGTGTTAACATATAAATATTTTTGAGACTTTTGCAGTGAAGTTATACGAAGTGTCATTTGAAGTATTTAACATACATGTTTTGACCTTGAAAACATGCGGCATTTCCTCTGCGACATTTCAGGATGTAGAGGAAGTTCAGAGAAGGGCAGTCGCGCGGAAGTGGCCGCGTGGTCTAAGGCATCATGCTACGGACTTGGCGGCCGCTCCCGCCGGAGGTACGAGTCTTCCCTTGGGCATTGATGTGTGCGATGTCTTAGTGTAAGACAGTTTCATTAGTTTGTAAGTGTATGGACTGATGACCATAGCAGTTTAGCCCAACAGTTTGACAAACATTTGAGAGAAGGGCAGCTCGTTTTGTATTATCGCGATATATGGAAGAGAGTGTTACGGATACGATGAACGACTTGGGATGGAGATCATTAAAAGAAAGGAGTTATTCGTTGCGGCGAGTTTTGTTTGTGACATTTCTTTCACCAACTTTCTCTTCCGAATGTGAACATTTATTGTTAGCACCCAACTCCAGAGGGAGACATGATCATCATTACAAAATGAGTGAAATAAGATCTAAAAGGGAAAGATTTCCTGCGCGTTATTAGCGAATGGAACTGTAGACAAATATCATAAAAGCAGTTCGATGAATCTTCAGCCACGTACTCCAACGTGATTTGCAGATTATTTATGTAGATGACCGTGAACTTTGTGGCTTCCCTCGTAATGCTCCCACCAGACGGGCACCGATCGCTACTGTGAGCCCCAAATGCTCAAATGTTTGTAAAGATATGGGACAGAACTACTGCGTTCATCGGTCCCTAGACTTACAAACTGCTTAAACCTATCCTAAGGACAACACACACACAACAATGACTGGAACTGTGGTGTCGCACAAGTACAAAGTGCGCGCCATCTACTTTCGCCGCGCGCCGTCATGCACGCACGGCGCGGCGTTCTTACGACGACAGCCACGAGCGCCCTCTGCGGCAACTCCGCTCGTGGCCACCAGTGAACGACATCGAGCACTTCGGACGGAGATAGCAACCTGTTAGGACCTTCGGAATCAGATAGGCACCAGTGAAGACTTTGCTATCGTACAGGCACTAGGCAGGCCTCTAACAACTATGTATCAACATTCTGCAGTACTATGTAAAAGTTAAGTATTGTTACATTCTGTGCAATATATATCTTTTTCTAATTTACTCTAGTGTTTATAGTTTCTGGCTGCTCCCCTCCGTACCTGCACCAGCGTGCTGTCATTATTCCTGTGTCGGTCTCATTCCACTCGGCCACCGACACCTACGACGAGGCTGGGACACAAAAGCGGCGACGAAGTTGGGACACACAAAAGGAACCTCCACGGGGAACGTGCTACGGCGCACCACAGCTTTTCTGTTTGGAATGGAATGTTTTAGAGCAGGTGTTCAACAGTTCCCGTGATTTAAAAAAGTAGCTACGTTCTCACAGAAATGACACCTTAACAATAATTATGTCGTTACATACCATGGTTTTAACTCTTTCCAGACCAAATTATATTAATTTGTGAATAAAAGTATTTCTTTGCATATTTCTATTCCTAATAATTGGAACGGTGTATTATTTTGTTGAGTTTTTGCGATTTTTTTAGTTTTTGGAGGGAAATTTTAGATGCCCATATGGCATCATTGGGCAGGATATGTTTCCTTTACTGTACATGACACCTTTTTCAAACTGTATACTACTAATTTAGACATTTTACAATAATTTGTTAATGAAATTTTCAAATTGTTTTGTTACCTTTACTTTGATAATAATATGACGAAAGTCTTGCTGTTTGAACTCTAATTTAGACATTAAGCTACAATACATACACTACTGGCCATTAAAATTGCTACACCAAGAAGAAATATAGATGATAAACGGGTATTCATTGGACAAATATATTATACTTGAACTGACATGTGATTGCATTTTCACGCAATTTGGGTGCATAGATCCTGAGGCATTGAGTCAAACAGAGCTTGGATGGCGTGTACAGGTACAGATGCCCATGCAGCTTCAACACAATACCACAGTTCATCAAGAGTAGTGACTGGCGTATTTTGACGAGCCAGTTGCTCGGCTGCCATTGACCATAAATTTTCAATTGGTGAGAGATCTGGAGAATGTGCTGGCAAGGACATCAGTTTAACATTTCCCGTATCCAGAAAGGTCCGTACATGGCCTGCAACATGCGGTCGTGCATTATCCTGCTGAAATGTAGGGTTTCACAGGGATGGAATGAATGATAGAGCCACGAGTCGTAACACATCTGAAATGTAACGGTCACTGTTCAAAGTGCCATCGATGCGAACAAGAGGTGACCGAGAAGTGTAACCAATGGCACCCCATAACATCACGCCGGCTGATACGCCAGTATGGCGAAGACGAATACACGCTTCCAATGTGCGTTCACCACGATGTCGCCAATCACGGATGCGACCATCAAGATGCTGCAAACAGAACCCGGATTCATCCGAAAAATGAAGTTTTGCCATTCGTACACCCAGGTTCGTCGTTGCGTAAACCATCGCAGGCGCTCCTGTCTGTGATGCAGCGTAAAGGGTAACCGCAGCCATGGTCTCCGAGCTGATAGTCCATGCTGCTGCAAACGTCGTCGAACTGTTCGTGCAGATGATTGTTGTCTTGCAAACGTCCCCATCTGTTCTGACAGGGATCGAGACGTGGCTGCACGATCCGTTACAGCCATGCGGGTAAGATGTTTGTCATCTCGACTGCTAGCGATACGAGGCCGTTGGGGTCCAGCACGGCGTTCCGTATTGCCCTCCTGAACCCACCGATTCCATGTTCTGCTAACAGTCATTGGATCGCGAGCAGCAATGTCGCGATACGATAAACTGCAATTGCGATAGGCTACAATCCGACCTCTATGAAAGTCGGAAACGTGATGGTACGCATTTCTCCTCCTTACACTAGGTATCATAATAACGTGTCACCAGGCAACGCCGGTCAACTGCTGTTTGTTATGAGAAATCGGTTGGAAACTTTCCTCATGTCAGCACGTTGTAGGTATCCCCACCGGCGCCAACCTTGTGTGAATGCTCTGAAAAGCTAATCACTTGCATATCATAGCATCTTCTTCCTGTCGGTTAAATTTCGCCTCTGTAGCACGTCATCTTCGTGGTGTAGCAATTTTAATGGCCAGGAGTATATTTTGTGAATGCGTTGTAGCCTAATGCTCCTCTGTTTTCTCGAAGTAATGGTAGACAAGCTAACCACGACGAATTCTAGAAAGTCCTGCAGTGTTCTTTATAATCTTTGGTCAAATGGTTGGGCCGAGAGTAACAGATGAAGATGATGATGACATTTGGCATCGTTGGGTTGGAAAGGGTTAAGTACTACTGACTGTTACTATTACATATTCGAAACTTTAAGATATGCGGATGCGGATAAGGAATTTGCGGATGTGGTACGTATGCGGATAGTGATTTCCTTTCCCGCGCAGACATCTACATCTGGGTGGCACCGGTAATGCGTGATAGTGTCTTGTGCAGTACTCACAGCTTACAACTCGCTAGCTACGTAATAACGCTTCTCCTTTGACGATGGATATCTAAAATTAGATAAAAATATCGTAGAAAGCAGAAAAACCAGTTAATAACCACTAACATAACGTTATTATTAAAAATGCTATTTTACTACCTGAATCATAGTAGAATGCTGGTGGTTAAAGGTTTTCACGGTCTGCACGGCCACTACGGTCGGGGGTTCGAATCCCCCCTCGGGCATGGATATTTGTGCCGTCTTTAGTATTAGTTAGTCCCATAAGCTCTACAAACATTTGAACATTTTTTGACTGAAGCGAGCGAAAGCAAAGCCTGTGCCAATATGATTGCTGATTCGATCTTGCCTCTACGCCGCCGTTGCAGCAAACAGTCTACTCGTTGGCAACAGAGTGCTGTGACTAAGGCGACTAACTTGCACAGTGGACGTGATTTATTCATCAGTATAACATCAATACAAACCAAATTAAGTACATTGCTGTTATATTCAGTGACATAGTTTTATTACCGTTATAACATCAAACATAAGCACCATGGTACGAATACTTCGCCGGCCGCGGTGGCCGAGGGGACAAAGGCGCTCCAATCACGGTCTTCACGGCCACTGCGGTCGGAGGTTCGAATCCCCCCTCGGGCATGGATGTTTGTGCCGTCCTAGTTCATAAGTAGTTTGTAAGTTTAGGGACTGATGACCCCGTAGTTAAGTCCCATAGACTATATAAACATTTAAACTTTTTTTTTTTTTTTTGAACGAATACTTCTCCAAGACTTAGCAATATGGCTAAAGCACGTATCTTTTTATCAGCGTAAGGTCGTCTCCCTTTATTCGAACCTCCTTATTGTGACATGACACGTCAGTGCTCAGGCCTTCTCTTTAGGCGATGGTGATCGAACCCACCACATTCAGATTCATAATCTGGCACTATAAACCCTGCCACCGAGTCGCACTAGAGGGACATATAAAATAAAATTAGAGGAAAGAAGAAATGTACTCTTGACTAAATGAAGGGTTCGGTTGAGAGTAAGGCATCAAGCAATCGCTAGTGTGTGTAGGTAACAACTGTAATGGAGGCCAAGGCATGAACACAGTAAGTACTCAGGTTTTCCACCTGTGGCTAGCCCCGCAATGGCCGTCTGCCTGACACCAGGTTTCCTCATACCTGAGTCACATGTCAAAGGCGCCGCCGTCAACTGGCAGACATGTGGACTTTTATCTCCGCAGCGTCGGGCATCTCAGCCCATTTCCTGGCTGTCAGCCTACACCTGCTGGCCCTGCAAGGCATGCTGGAAGGCTAGGCGCACGCGAGAAGCAACGCTAGGCGCAGGCGAGCTCTGCCGGAACACCACAAATTGAGACACGTGTAATGCTGCCACAGCCCGCACGGTCCAGCAGTTGCGTCAAAACCAAGTTCAAATGTTCAAATGTTTGTAGAACTTATGGGACTTAACTACGGGGTCATCAGTCCCTAAGCTTACAAACTACTTATGAACTACCTAAGACTAAGGAAGGCACAAATATCTGTGCCCGAGGGGGGATTCGAACCCCCGACCGTAGTGGCCGTGCAGACCGTGACTGGAGCGCCTCAGTCCCCTCGGCCACTGCGGCCGGCTCAAAACCAAGTCTCCAGTTCCATTGAGCCAATGTTTGTAAACCTTAGGTCATCCGTCCCTAGACTTACAAACTACTGAAACTAAACTAATTTATACTATGAACAACAAACACACACGCACACATATACAGGGTGTCCAGAAAAGGACTCCCTGATTTCAAAATTAAATATCTGGAAAACAAAGATCGATACAGGAATGCAGTAAACGCTATGTTTATTGTGAAAGCTGTAAGAAGTTTATACAACAGTTTGAAATAATAGTTACAAACGCTGCTAACAGGTGGCGCTGTAATCGCCATCAGAGACTAGTGTATCGTCAGGCGTGCCCCAGGGGAGTGTGATAGGACCGCTATTATTTTCTATCTATATAAATGATCTGATGGACAGAGTAACTTGTAATATGCGGCTGTTTGCCGATGATGCTGTGGTGTATGGGAGGGTGTCGTCTGTAACTGACTGTAATAGCATACAGGATGACTTAGACAAAATTTCTAGTTGGTGCGAAGATTGGCAGCTAGCTCTCAATGTGGAAAAATGTAAGGTGATGCGCATGAGTAGAAAAAACAATCCCATAATGTTCGAATACAGCATTAGTAGTGAGCTTCTTGATGCTGTCACGTCGTTCAAATATCTAGGCGTAATATTGCAGAGCGATATGAAATGGAACTAGCATGTAAGGACAGTTGTGAGTAGGGCGGACAGCCGACTTCGGTTTATTGGGAGAATTTTGGGAAGCTGTACTTCACCTGTAAAGCAGACTGCGTATAAAACGCTTGTACGACCACGTCTTGAGTATTGCTCAAGTGTTTGGGACCCGCAGCAGATCAGTTTAAAGGAAGACATAGAGGCGGTTCAGAGACGAGCAGCTAGATTTGTTACCGGTAGGTTCGACCAATGCGCGAGTGTCACGGAAATGCTCCGGCAACTCAATTGGGGATCGCTGGAAGAAAGACGACGTTCTTTTCGTGAATTTCTGTTGAGTAAATTTAGAGGGCCGGAATTTGAAGCTGAGTGTAGTACGATCTTGCTGCCGCCTACTTACATTTCGCGTAAAGATCACAAAGACAAGAGAAATTAGGGCTCATACGGAGGCATATAGGCATTCTTTTTTTCCTCGTTCAATTTGTGAGTGGAATAGGAAAGGAAATGCCTAGTAGTGGTACAGTGTACCCTCCGCCAAGCACCTTACGGTAAATTGCGGAGTGTGTATGTAGATGTAGATGTACGTAATGCCTAGTATAAATAGTGATCCGAGGCCCAGAGCGATCAGTTCCACTATTGAAACGTGAAAGGAGGTTAGCGTACTGAAGGAAGAGATTAAAACCATGTACTCCATTGAACAACGCGTTTTTCTGGGTCTAGAGTCCCACAGAATAGAAGAGAGTCCTACGGCAACAAGGCGAAGTTTTCAAGCACGATTTAATGTTCCAAAAGGACCCGATGCGAAAACCATTCGTACGCTCTTCGGAAAATTTCAACGAACAGGCAGCTTAGCTGATGATTTAGTGGGGCACGTTGGCCGCAAGCAAACCGCAGTTACGCCTGAAAATATCGCCACAGTTTCTGGAATTATTCCGCGAAATCTAATGTCATCCGTCCGTAGAATTGCATCTGAGACTGGTCTGAAGCGTTCCAGTACGCAGAAAATACTGAGAAAGAGCCTACACATGTTTCCATTCAAAATTCAAACGCACCAGGCCATACCCATACGAGCTGTGCAACAAAGGGTTCCTTTGCTAATCAGATGCTCACAATGATTGATCGTGAAGGATTTGATGTTGGCTGCATCTGGTTTACAGATGAAGTACACTCCCACCTGAATGGATACGTGAATAAGCAGAACTGGCGATTTTGGTGTTGCAAAAAGCCATATTGGTGTGAAGCGAAACTCCTGTATTCTCCCAAAGTTACTGTGTGGGCTGCAGTATGCAGCAGAGGCATTATTGGCCCTTTTTTCATTCGAGAAACGGTCACTGGTGCACGTTACGTTGCAATTTTGGAACACTTCGTCGCCACACAGCAAGCGTTAGAGGATCGACCAGGTACTGAATGGTTTATGCAAGATGGAGCCCGACCACATCGGACCGAACAAGTGTTTCGCTTTCTGAGGAATACTTCGGAAATCGAGTCATTGCTTTGTTTCTTAGAGGCAATATGTAGCTTATGCCAAATGATATTAAGTGAAATTACACATTTTGAGTCTCCCGTAAATTTTATTTTATTGCTCAATTATTATTATTATTATTATTATTATTATTATTACAAACTAAGCTTTATGTTTTACTAGGACTCTATGTCCTGGCGGCCGGCCGCGAGCATAAGCAAATGACAAAACCTTCATTATGTACAAGAAGACCAATCATCTCACAGAACATAACACTTTTCCGCCAAAGCGAACGACTCTAGCGAAGGCGGTTTTGCAACTTTACAACGTGGTATGTGATTAGTCCTCATTTTTACGCTCGCAGCCCAGTGCCGGGATAGTGTCCGAGTAACACTAGTTTTTATTTATAATTCAAGTCCTACTTAAAGTTGTCCAACCAAAACTTTTTTTATAAGTTTTATTTTATTTTTTTGATAAGTTTTATTTAGTTGCTCCCTTCAATAATACAACAACCACAAATATATAAATTTGAAGACTGAAGGCGCGTTTTCATGGATGCACAGTACTTTTACGAGTTAACGATTAACGTTAACTTCCGTTAAATTGTCCGTAAAGTAACGCTTTAACATTTAATGAAGTAAGTTGTAATTTGCGGCTGTTTGCTGATGATGCTGTGGTGTATGGGAGGGTGTCGTCTTTAACTGACTCTAATAGCGTACAGGATGACTTAGTCAAAATTTCTAGTTGGTGCGAAGAATGGCAGCTAGCTCTCAATGTAGACAAAATGTAGGGTGATGCGCTTGAGTAGGAAAAACAATCCTATAATGTTCGAATACAGAATTAATAGTGAGCTTCTTGATGCTGTCGCGTCGTTCAAATATCTAGGCGTAACATTGCAGAGCGATATGAAATGGAACGAACATCCAAGGACAGTTGTGAGTAAGGCGGACAGCCGACTTTCGGTTTATTGGGAGAATTTTGGGAAGATGTACTTCATCTGTGAAGGAAACTGCGTGTAAAACGCTTGTACGACCACGTCTTGAGTATTACTCAAGTGTTTGGGACCCGCAACAGATCAGTTTAAAGTAAGGCATTAAAGCAGTTCAGAGGTGAGCAGCTAGGTTTGTTACTGGTAGGTTCGATTAATGCGCGAGTGTCACGGAAATGCTATGGGAACTCAAACTGGGATCACTGGAGGGAAGACGACGTTCTTTTTGAGAAATTCTGTTGAGGAAATTTAGAGGGCCGGTGTTTGTAGTTGACTATAGTACGATCTTGCTGCCGCCTACTTACATTTTGCGTAGTTATCACAAAGACAAGATAAGAGAAAATTGGGCTCGTACGGAGGCATATAGGCATTCTTTTTTTCCTCGTTCTATTTGGGAGTGGAATAGGAAAGGAAATGTCTAGTTGTGGTACAGTGTACCCTCCGCCACGCACCTTACGGTGAATTGCGGAGTATGTATGTAGATGTAGTAACAGATTAATAACTAACGAAGCTACTTTTTAATTAACGGTGCCCAACTCTGGAAATAACATATAAATAATATGTATCAAACTTGTTACGTGATGCAGTAGGATTATATAGATAAAAAATAATATAAAATACCGGTGAAAAAAAAAATGTTCAAATGTTTGTAAAGCTTATGGGACTTAACTACGGGGTCATCAGTCCCTAAACTTACAAACTACTTATGAACTACTTACGAACTAGGGCGGCTCAAATATCCATGCCCGAGGGGGGATTCGAACCCCCGACCGTAGTGGCCGTGCAGACCGTGACTGAAGCGTCTCAGTCCCCTCGGCCACCGCGGCCGGCTAAAATACCGGTGATTCTATATTGGTAAGTACTACTTGGGTAATTTCAACTGAGCGTCTGAGTTGATATTTAAGCGGCGAACTGTCTTAGTGCAAGCAGTTGCGTTTTAGACGAGTAATTTTCCGCTCCCCCCCCCCCCCTCCTTCCATCCTCATCCCCTCCTCAAAAATCTAGTCTCATCCGGTCGCTTCCTTGTCTCTACAAGACAGGGCAGTCACTCGAGAAAAATAACGTTTAAGTACCTAGGGAGATTTCATGGCCATGTCCTTGGCTCACATACTTCTCTCACTTTTGTTGCCTAAGACATTTGTGAAATATAACTTTGAGTATCAATCAATGCAGCAGAAGGTAATTAACTGTTAACTAACTACAACACTCAAACTAAGGTAAGGGAAAGCTAACATCAAGCCCAAGGTTGGGTTAAGCCCCACGGGTATGGTGCTATTGCATGTGGTATCTCCTGCAGTCAGTTGTAGGGATTTCTACTGTCCAGTTTTGATGCCTGGAACTCAGATTTCCATTCGCTCTACTATGTATCTATACTGTTCGTTCATTAGTGCGAATGGTTCTACAGCTGATTAGAAACATCCAAATGGTCTTGTTGAGATCACTAATCAAATTCCGGGACGTTCATTTAGGTAGAAACCATCGGTGCTGAAGTTGATTCTGATTGGACAGCCTCCCAATAAAATGAACTAACCGTTGAGCTACCCTGGTAGAGGTCGAAGTTGTAAGTTGTATAATTCATCTCTTGTAAGGACTTAATTCATGCATGTACAATGCTGATATTCTGTAATAGTGATTACAAAAGGGAGAGGGCGAAACTTGCTGCCAGCACACAACCTGCTCCTCTCGAAAAGCAATAGGGGGCACGCCGAGCTTAACGTCCTCATCCGAGGAGGGATGACCATCAACGGTGTGACATGATATCACTTCATAAGACGCCAAAAAATGTCAAATGTCTGTACATGTATCGGACTCAACTGCTAGGTTATTAGTCCTTAGCTTACAAACTACTTAAACTAAGTTAAACTAACCTAAGGTACAACACACAGATCCATGCCCGAGGGAGGATTCGAACCTCTGACGCGGGAGGGCTCGCGATCGGCAACGTGGCGTTCCAGACCGATCGGCTACTTCCGCGCGGGCATGAGACCACCACCACCTAGAGAGAAGGCCGCGGCGCTCTCGTGTGACGTCAGGCAGAGTAGGTTGCGCGCGCATAGCTGTCTGGCTCGCTGCTTCGTCATAGTGGGCCGTGCCCCAGCGGCTACCCAGTCAGCTATGCGCGCGCAACCTACTCTGCCTGACGTCACACGAGAGCGCCGCGGCCTTCTCTCTAGGTGGTGTTGAGACGTCCGCCTCTATAGCTGAGCCGGCGCGGTGGCGCTGCGTGTTCTGTGGGAAGGCTTCATGCCCCCTGTAATAAAAAACTGAGCCATTACCCCAACGATCAACAGAGAACAACTACGAACCCACGTCCGCGAAGGGCTGGTAAGGGACTGGGGCGGGAGGCAAGCTTTCAGTTCCCGGCAAGGGACGGCGAGTTGCGTGTTTCCTCATCACTTTTATCATCATTGTGACGCAAGTCGCCAAAGGGGTGTAAATAAAAAGACTTATAGAAGGCGGCCGAACTCCGACGAGGATATCCCGCCCACAAAAAGCCAAACTATCATGTATCACTTCACGAGACACTAGGGAGAGATTTAGAAGTTAATTCGGGACAAGACCGGTGATGAGGAACTTTATATTGTAATCTGTCCTCCCTTTGACCGCCAAATACCGGCATTGAGGATTTCATCCACCACCAGGATCCAACTGCCTTACTTCCGAGTCGAGCGCCACCACAGATGGGTGCGTCAGGCATCGGCCTACGTAAGCGAACGGTTGCGAGCGCGGTTGGGCGACCGCGTGAAAACATCAAACAGTTCCCACCGGCTGAATTGTCCTATGAGACAAACTCTGTACAATGCCGTAAGTGTAACACTGGGAACAGCGGACAATTCGAAAGGCGGCCATTAAGCTGGAAAACTACGCGCTATTCCTTATAACAATTTTATTTAGAACTATGTCTCAAACCTGATCTCTCATTTAAGTATTTACTTAACAGATAACAATTTATGAACACTCGGAAACCATTCAATTTTTTACGCACCACAAGAAATTAGCCACAACTGCTTGTTCCCAACGAATTGTAACTTATTAAGTTATCATCAGCGCATATTGTAGCAAAGTGTTAAATGTTACAATTTTTTTATATGGAATGTATTTAGCAGCACGTTTCGAGCCCTCGAGTATACCAGATAGGTAGAGCTACTCTTAAAAGACAGAATTCCAATTCAGTAAGCTGACCGTTTTAGAAACGTGTGTGCTATGTCTTTGGGATAGGGAGACCAAACTGCTAAGTTTATCGGTTCCCCGGTGGGGAGGGGAAGGAGTGAAGATAGGAAAGGAGGGAAAGGGAAAGGAAATGCAATACAGGGAGGAAAGAAGGAAGAAAGACTGCAATAGCTCGGAGCCCCGTGCTCGCCACACACGTACTCACAAAAGAGTCGTGAGCCCCCTGGGGGGACTAGCTCATCCGCATACCTTTGAAAGGTATTATTCGTTCCTTTCCTGAATTTACTTGTGCAGTTATACGCTGCCTGAGTGGACGTTAAGCCCTAATCTCCAAATGTTTATTTACTTAAGTGACCAAACAGCTGAGGTCCTCGATCCCTATACTTGGACTAACGTAAAATAACTTATGCTAAGGACAACACAAATACCATGTCCAACGCAGGACTCGAACCTCTGACGGGAGCGGCCGCGCAGTCAGTGACATGGCGCCTCAGGCTGGGCGGCCATCTTCCTTAAACGCTGCACAACTCTTCAACATTTTTTCTTCGCGTATACTGAAACGTGTAGATAGTAGAGTTATGACCAACAAATTCTGTACGTATTCATCAGCAAATGCATAATGTTTGATCTGTGTCGGTACAAACCGCAATACCCTTTTAACTTACAATGGCATCATACGTGACAGCACACTGGGGTGCGTCCTGCGAAGCGCGATGTGACGAAATAGACGCCAAGTCAGTGGGCGTTGTTTGCAGTTTTTGTTTTAAGTTACAGTGGCTGGTATTTTGACTAGTGCTGTTTAAGAACGTTGTTAATTGTCGTACAAGAAAAATAAAACTTAATAGCCACGCGGGGATGGCCGCGAGGTCTGAGGCGCCAAGTTACGGATTGCGCGGCCACTCTCGTCGGAGGTTCGAGTCCTCCCTCGGGCATAAGTGTGTGTGTGTTGTCCTTAGCGTAAGATAATTTATGTAAGTTTAAGTACTGTGTAAGTCTAGGGACCGATGACCTTAGCAGTTTGGTCCTTTAAGGTCTACATCTACATCTACATCGACATGGGATACTCTGCAAATCACCTTTAAGTGCCTGGCAGAGGGTTCATCGAACCACAATTATTCTATTTATCTCCCATTCCATTCTCGAATAGCGCGCGGGAAGAAAGAACACCTGAATCTCTCTGTTCGAGCTCTGATTTCTCTTATTTTATTCTGATGATCATTTCTACCTATGTAAGTGGGAGTCAACAATATATTTTCGCATTCGGAGGAGAATGTTGGCGATTGGAGTTTCGCAAGTAACCCACGCCTCAGCGATAAGCGCCGTTGTTGTAATGATTCCCATCCCAGATCCTGTATCTTTTCCGTAACGCTGTCTCCCCTGTATCGCGACACTGGCCACAAAAACGGCGCTATAGCATGTGGCATTACGGTTTATATGGAAGTGGTGCTGTCACAACCGTTTCCACTCGCTCCTGTCAGAATCCTGGTTGCATGGCTGCCAACACGGCGTCAGCTGAGATTTTTCGAACAGACATTGGTGTTGTCATTTAGGTTATCGCTTTAGAATTGATATAAGACGACAATAAGAGGGAAATAAATTGTGAATGTTGTTTGGAAATGTATTTTGCGTATAAACAACACTCATATATTAAAGACAGGTATAAACCAAGTAGCACATGTAAACAAACCTCTATTACTGAACCAATTACGAATAAAAAAAATGTTTCGATTGGGATCTGCTTATCAAGCTCTGTAATAAAGTCTGATATCAGCATTACAAACGCACTACTTGATCGAGTGATATAATAAGTGTCACTGTGATATTTGACACCTGACCATTACCTGTCATCTCTTCAAACTTGAAATTCAAAATGTTCAAATGTTTTTATAGCTTATGGGACTTAACTATGGGGTCATCAGTTCCTAAACTTACATACTACTTATGAACTAACTAATACTAAGGACGGCACAAATATCCATGCCCGATGGGGGATTCGAACCCCCGACCGTAGTGGCCGTGCAGACCGTGACTACCGCGCCTCAGTCCCCTCGGCCACCGCGGCCGGCTTCAAACGTGATATCTTGTCATCAAAAAAAGTTCTGATGTAATGTTATGGATGTTATTTACAATGTAATGGGCGCTTATTTGAAGCCTAATATAGCTACCTACACTTGCCCACAGTTAAATACGACGACTTTTTAATTTATATCGATTTAGAAGTTATGCTTTGTACAACTGCACTGACAGTAACTGTAATACAGTTCATTCCCTTAATTATCAGCTACACTCAATCAGACATTACAACATGAACCTTGTCACTTCCTTTCTAAAATCCATGTGGCAAGTGCTTATGAGAAATGAAAATGCCAATTCCAGAATCTGAATACACTGCCAGCACCACGCTTATTTCCCACATTTGTAGAATAAAATAGTCTGTTGTGTACCTACAAATATCCCTTCAGTAATCACTCAATAACACCTGTTTGCTGTTTGGAGTCACGAACAAAATTAAGCATACACTGTATAAGAACATAATAAAATACGGAAATTAACTGCAGTATGCTCACGAAAACCTTGTGCAGCATTCCGATGTCTATCACTGTTACCCAACAAACCATACTTAAAATAACATATTTTGTAAAGATCTTTAATTTGATGAGCAATTAAAATGCACACTGTTTGAAAAACGTAGGCATAAATACACGAAAACACCAAATACGGCAATAGCCTTCAAATAAACATGGTGGCGGTTTGTTTTGATTCTGAGAAATGGCGCCACAAAGTTGAAATGACCTGAACATTGTCGAGTGGCGACAGTTGAGTGGCGCCACCCCAAATATTTGCAATTGACACCGGCATTTTCCATGGCGAAAGTCAAATGGCGCCGTTTTTGTGGCCAGTGTCAACGCACCTTTAGTTACACAAGCCTTGCACTTTTGAAACGTTTAATTTTATACTGTGAAGCGGAGAAGTTAGTACTACAAATGAGATGAAGGATTATACTGCACCATGAGAGGTGGCTATATAGTGAGGATATCCTCATCTCATCTCTTTAATGGTAAAAACCGTCGGCATTTGTAAGAGTCCTTATTTAGATGCGCTAATTACACGCGATGTAAGTACAGTACTACAAGCAGTGGCAGTAATTTGGATTAACGTTTGGAATCGTGTGCTAGTGGTGAAATCTAAAGAGAGCATTGTGTGTGCGAGCTGGGCTGCCGGACGGCGAGGGGAGGACACCCCCAGGGGGGAGTGTCCAGCGAGCAGGTAACACACGGCTTTGTCTGGGAATGCGCCCAAAGCGCCACAAAAGAACTGGGCGCCGCCTCTCCCCCCGCCAAACTCTCACAGGGGAAACAAGAAAATGTAGTGTAGTCTGCGCTTTTATTATATATATACTAGCTGAAAAACCGGCGCCGCTCCGGTAGTTATTTATTCGAACCTGCAGTCAGTACACCTCTGCCCCCCCCCCCTTTCTCTCTCTGATCAAATTCTGTTTTCTTCTCTCTCTGTTCGTCTCCTCCCCTCCCTTCTCACTTTCTCTCTCTGTTCATCTCTGCATCACACCTCCTTCTTGTTATCTGCAGGGCCCACAGTGTTAGTAACGTCGAACATCGACATTTTAATGATAAGAATTATATAATTTCAGCACTGTATATTCATAATTCGTATTAGTTACACTATAAGCTTATTTCGACTTATAAGTCATCTTCAGGTGTTACGCCACATTCTGTTATGCTGTACATTTCAATATTATTGTGACGTGATTTTTTTTCATATATATTCTCTGTGCAAATAATGTAACATATTACATTTCTATAGAGCTGTCAAATGTCAAAATCCGTAACTTCATAAACATGTCGCATGACAACACAATATTAAAAGTTACGTGATATTAATATTATATGAAGGAAAAAAAAAGTAATCACGTCACAATAATATCGAAATGTACAGCATAACAGAATGTGGCGTAGCACCTGAAGACGACTTTTAAGTCGAAATAAGCTTATAGTGTAACTAATACTAATTATGAATATACAGTGCTGAAATTATACAATTCTTATCATTAAAATATCACCTCTCTGTTCACCTGCTCCTCCCCCTCCCCTCCTGTCCCTTCCTCTGTACATTTCCTCCCCCTCTCCCCGTTCATCTCCTTTCACCTGTCTGTCACCATCTCCCTTCTGCCATTCTCCGTCTCTCCCCTCTCTCTGTTCGTCTCCTTCCTCCCTTTTCTCTCCGTCTCCTCCTCCACCTACTCCTCTCCCTCCTACATACGAAAACATACATATGTGCGCCAAGTTTCATGGCGACTGGTCAGACGGTGTCAAAGTCACAACGTACCCTCCGCCATGCTAAATTCACTGGCTTGTAGATTATAAAAATCTCCTTCATGGAAACATACATTTATGTGCTGACTTTCATGCCGACCAGTCAAACAATTTGTTATGTTCGTTGTAACGTACCCCCCACCATGCAGCTATTGAGGCTTACGAAAGGTAGATATCAGAATGGTGTTGAAATTGGTAATTGAATCTAAATAATGAGAAGTGTGAAGTCGTCCACATGAGTAAGAAAAGAAATCTGTTAAACTTTGTTTACAAGATAAATCAATCAAAAGTGAAATCGGTAAACTCCACAAAATACCTAGGACTTCAGACTTAAACTGGAAAGAACACGTAGATAATGTCGTGGGAAAGGCGAACCAGAGACTGCGTTTTATTGGAAGAACCCTTAAAAGACGCAATAGAACTACAAAAGAAACTGCATACACTACGCTTGTCCGTCCATTTTTGGAGTATTGCTGCCCAGTGTGGGAGCCTTATCAAGTGGGTTTGACGGAGGACATCGAAAGAGTCCAGAGAAGGGCAGCTCGTTCCGTATTGTCACAATACAGTGGAGACAGCATTACGGAAATGATACAGGATCTGGGATGGGATTCATTACAACAACGGTGCTTATCGCTGCGGCGTGGGCTACTTACGAAACTCCAATCACCAACATTCTCCTCCGAATGCGAAAATATATTGTTGACTCCCAATTACATAGGTAGAAATGACCATCAGAATAAAATGCGGAAAATCAGAGCTCGAACGGAGAGATTCAGCTGTTCTTTCTTCCAGCGCGCTATTCGAGAATGGAATAGGAGATAAATAGTATAATGGTGGTTCGATGAACCCTCTGCCAGGCACTTAAATGTGATTTTCAGAGTCTCCCATGTAGATGTAGAAGTATTAATTCTGAGTATAAGCTATCTTCATTCCACATTTCATTCAATTCCGTCTAGCTGTTTCAGCGTGAAGTGTACAAACGCGTTAACCCACCGTAAGGTACCTTCAGCCATGCACCATATGGTAGCTTCCTAAAATTAGCTCATGCCTTAATTCAGGGTCTAATCTATCTGTATTCCAAATTTCATTCGAATCCGTCCAGCTGTTTCAGCGTGAAGAGAAACAAACGTATTAACCCACTGTAAGGTACCCTCCGCCACGCACCGTACGGTGGTTTACGAAAGGTAGTCCACGTATTAATCGGGGTATAAGCCACCTCTGTTTCAAATTTCATTCGTATCCGCCCAATCATTTCAGTGTGAAAGCGTAAGAGTCGAATTAACTAATTGTAAAGCCCCCTCTGTCATGCACCATAAGAAGGTAATTTTAGTTTGCCTATAACCTTCGCGCGAGTGCAACCAATGAGTTGACAAAGTTTTATTGCAATCGGACTTTGGCATGGCTCTTCATAAAATACGAACAAAAAGACAAGTAAACATTAATTTTTATATATTACATTACGTCATTTCTCCTGAACTATTTGTCTTACAGTCATTTAATGGTGCCTATGACCATCGCGAAAGTACAAGCAATATGTTGACAAAGTTTCATCACAATCGGTTGAACGGTACGGCCACGCGTAAAAAACGAATACACAAACATTAATTTTTATATATTAGATTTGCTACTACCTGGTACCCGACGCGTTGTTTCCACAGAAGAAATATTTGTGCAAATAACGTTAGAAATTTAAAAATGTTGGCATTTTTGTTTAATTTGAATTTGAAAACAAATCTAATATATAAAAATTAATGTTTGTTTTTCTTGTTCGTATTTTATGCACGGCCACATCGTACATCCGATTGCGATAAAACTTTGTCAACTTTGTTATAGCAGAGGGAGACCAAGAGATGAATATAGCAAGCAAATTGAATTGGATGTAGATTGCCTTTCTTATGAAGAGATGAAGAGGCTTGCTCAGTATAGAGTAGGTTGAAGACCTGCATCAAACCAGTCTCCGGACTGAAGACCACAACAACAATTCGTTACCATCAGGTAACGATCGCTATAGTAGTAAGAACGACATACGACACATGGTTCAGGAGATATAACGTCGTAAACAATAGGAGGTGCAAGAAACTGCCACATAATGCGACAAGACTTCATGAATACACTATATGGGAATGACAGTACTTAGCGACTTGGAGCAAACTTTAAAGATAATTTCAAACCTTTATTATACTTTTTCTCTCTGACAACCATGGCAAAATTATAAAGGGCAAAAAAAGTTTCTTGCTTACTACTTTTCTGCTGTTCATGGTGTAAAACTACGACATTCGGTGTGACGTTGCAATTTATGATTTCTACACTACAAATTGTACTCGCAGGAAATTTTGCAGACATGTATGCGCAAATACAGTTTAATGTACCTTCGAAACTGTAACACAATAGTTCATGAAATATGATGACAGAAACTGTAACGTTCATGGAAAATCGTCCCATTACGCATCAGGTTGTAATATATTACTTCTTTACTACTAACTGTATTCGTGACAGATTTTATAGAGATACAGCACTGATACAAATGAATATATACCTACAAAATTATACAACTGTACATCACATAAGTCAAAACATATGAGATCATATATACTGCACCACGTTCTAATCCATTTCTTATTTACTACTAAGACACTCTTTTATTCCAGTCAGCTTAAGGAATTCCCTGAAAGCTGACAGTACTGTTGACAACTTTGAACTGTGGAGCGCGCTCGGCTGTAGGCGAAAGCTATTGAATTCTATTGAGCTACAAATGGTCAATTGTTTGTTAAGCTTAAGGGACTTAACTACGGGGTCATCAGTCCCTAAACTTACAAACTACTTATGAACTACCTACAACTAATAACGGCACAAATATCCATGCCAGAGGGGGGATTCGAACCCCCGACCGTAGTGGCCGTGCAGACCGTGACTGACGCGCCTCAGTCCCCTCGGCCACTGCGGCCGGCTATAGAGCTACAAGGAAAGGAGAATGAAACAGTGTACAGACGAGTGCCGGTAACAATTATTTCCAACTGGATACTGAACTTATAATTTTGTACATTATGCCCTATCTCTTATATATTCTCCCAAAAATGTGACGTGATTTTTTTAGAAAAAAAAGGAGATGGACAGAGGAGAAGGGATAAAGAAGTACTAACACAAGACTTTAAATAAATACCCGGGCAACACCGGATTTTCAGTTACTAAAATAAATATAGTCCAGTCAATGAGTGCTCAAAAGAGAGGTGTAGAGTGCATGGAATATGCGAGAATTTTTGACTTCAGGACTTTGTTAGGGATAGTTAGGAGGTGAACATACTAAAAGTCCCCTTCCCTGCGGGGTGAGCTAAAGCGGGAAGGGGGTTGTAAAGGTACAATTTTTTGGTTTTCCGCTTATATCTCGAAAACGGTCGGCTTTAGGAAAAAATTGTTTCAAATAAAAATGGAAGATAATTGAATTTGCTATAAAGTTGTTTCGATACATATACGTCGAATTCCCAATAGTTTTCGAGATATACGTTATTGAAAATCGACAATTTCGGAAAAAATCATCTTTACCTCACTAATTTTGTCGAACATTTACTTCTAGTGACTCACTCGATCGTTTCACAGAAAAATTGTCAGAAAGAAAGTTGCAGAGCATTAAATTTCCTTCAATTTGATATTCACATTTGCTATCCTATCTTCAGCCAATCAGAAGTTACATCGTTTATAAGATGTGCGCACAGTTTCGATGTCCCTCCAGAAATGAGTGTTTTAAGGGGCTGTAACGTTTTTACCTTATGAAACGTGCTAGCGTGGTAAATAACAACAGTTTAACAATGACGAGAAAAACGAAGATGTTGCTTTGAATGCACTTATTTCTCATTCTGAATCAATATCAGTGTTTCTAAAAACTTTCATTGTATGATTCATAATATTGTAATAAAAGCTACAACTATGAAAAGATTTCAATTGAAAGTACCTTCTTGTCATTGTTAAACTGTTGTTATTTACCATGCTAGCACGTTTCATAAGGCAAAAACGTTACAGTCCCTCAAAACACTCATTTCTGGAGGAACATCGAAACTGTGCGCACATCTTATAAACGATGTAACTTCTGATTGGCGGAAGATAGCAAATGTGCATATCAAATTGAAGTATATGTAATGTTCTACAGCTTTCTTTCTGACAAATTTTCTGTAAAATGATCGAGTGAATCACTAGACGTAAATGTTCGACAAAATTAGTGAGGTAAAGATGATTTTTTCCGAAAGTGTCGATTTTCAATAACGTATACCTCGAAAACCGTTGGGAATTTGACGTATATGTATGGAAACAATTTTATAGCAAATTCAATTATCTTTCATTTTTATTTGGAACAATTTTTTCTTAAAGCCGACCGTTTTCGAGATATAAGCGGAAAACCAAAAAATGGTACCTTTCCACCTCCCTCCTCGCTTTACCTCACCCCCCCCCCCAGGGGCGGGGACTTTTAGTATGTTCACCATCTAACTATCCCTAACAAAGTCCTGAAGTCAAAAATTCTCGCATATTCCACGCACTCTACAATGCATTTATTGACTGGACTAATAATCTCTATGATCCAATACCCAAAAAATGTTCAAATATTTGTGATTCTATGGGATCAAACTACGTTGGTCATCAGTCCTTAGTCCTACAAACTACTTAAACTAAGTGAAACTAACCGAAGGACAACACACACCTCCATGCCTGAGGGAGGATTCGAACCTCCGACGCGGGAGGCCGCGCGATCCGTAACGTGGCACTTCAGACCGCTCGGCTACTCCCGCGCGGCGATCCAATACTCACTGTAATCATATTTGCCTCTGTTGTTGGGTCAACAAGGAAACACGTAGAGATGGTCTACTGGCTTTGCAGAAATGTGCCCTGAACGGTATGTTCCGAAGCATTTGTGCCTGTGCCAGCATTGTATTCTGTCGCCTCAACTGCCAAGGATCACTCCACTGGTGCGAGCAAGTCTCTGACCTCCACATTCACGATGAGGCGTCGAGGTCTGTAAACACCTTGTTGACTACCTTCCTCCAACCACTCCCCACAGATGCCCACGACAGTAGCGAGCTAAGTCTCCCAGATTCGCCGTTTCGGACAAGCGCTTTCCCAGTTACCGGGTGACTACCTACGCCCTTAATAAATGTCACTTACGTCAGAGGTCCCCATTCGACCCTGTTGCGAGGATAGACCTAAAGTGTGCTTTCCTTACCGAGTCACGCTGCAGCAACAGTGAGCTGCCATCATAATGCTTTCGCTCATCAGTGTTTGCCAAGTGAAAAATGCTCCGAAAAAAATGTAAGTTCCTCTTTAAAAGACTCCTCATTTAGCCTTACTCACAACAAATCTTGACAAGCGAACATATTCGCACTCTTTTAACAAACATGCCAAAGATTTGACTGCTTTCTATGTTTCGATTTATTTATATATACAGTTCCGCGGTATGACGAATAACAGAAATAAATTTAGGCATACATCGAGAGAAGATACCAGGCTGTACGATGTCCAACATCAGATTTCTTCACAGAACAGTTTTCCTAAAATGGAATGTGATTTATTTACTAACGGCCGTCAAGTCCGCTTGATAGGAGGGGCACACGATGCGGGTTCGTCCACCCGTTATTAAACCAACATCTCGAGAACTCAAAGAGATACTGTCGTTCTCTTAAGCTAATATATAAAGCAGAGTGTCCGTATATTTGTACGTGTTGCGTAGAAATCTACAATTTTGTTACAATCTTTATGAAATTTTGCACACGTAAGCTTCAATCCATGAGAACGGTCGCACATTCCTTACCGTGAGGTAACAATTGCTGCATGGTTAAGAATCACATACGGCACGTGGTTCAAAAGACATTACGTCATAACCAATAGAAATCGCACAAAATGCCATATAATGCGGCGAGACTTTCGAAATACACTGTATGAGAATGACAGTACTTAGCGACTTGCAACAAACTTTAAACATAATTTGAAACCTTTATTAAACTTTTTCTCGTTGACAACCATAGTAAAATGATGAAAGGAAAAAAGTTTCTCGCTTACTACTTTTCCGCTATTTATGGAGTAAAACTACGGTTCACGGTATGACGTTACAATTTATAATTTGAACACTACAAATTGTAACGACAGGAAATTTTAGGGACAGTATACACATGTATAGTTGAATGTAGCTTCTAAATTGTATCACATTCCGACATGTACTTCATGAGATATGAGCACGTAAACAGTAACTTTCCGCTGTTCATGGACTAAAACTACAGCATTTGGTATGACGTTATAATTTATAATTTCTACACTACAAATTGTAGCCGCAGGAAATTTTACAGACAGTATACACACATATAGTTGAGTGTACCTTATTAATTGTATCATAGTATGACAAGTAGTTGATGAGATATGAGCACGTAAACAGTAACGTTCATGGAAAATTGCTCCATCCGGCTGGAAGCGAAAGCAGTTTACTTCCATAGAGCTACAAGGAAAGGAACAGAATGAAACAGAGTACACACAACGAACACTCATTATATCCAGCAAATCTACCTTCAAGAGACTGCAGTTTCCATTGGAACTTGCATGTTCTATTACGATTAATAAATTACAGGGCAATCTATTAAATACTTCGGAATGGATTTGGCATCTTCATGTTAGGGGCGGGCTCACCAAAGAATTTATTGATATTGGAGCCTGGAAGATATACATATGTCGTGTGTGTGTGTGTGTGTGTGTGTGTGTGTGTGTGTGTGTTATATAGAGGGGGAAAGGTTATTGCATTACAGCCCTTATACAGTGAATATGTACATGAAAAATGGCAGTAATAAATAAATAAATACCCGGGCAACGCCGGGTTTTCAGCTAGTTTTAAATAAAAGTTCGATACCTCCCGTGAATTTCATACGCTGCTATGTATGAGCTCAAATCAACCGTATGCAAAGCCTACACAACGTGCTTTTACAACTGCAAACTCCTTAAAGTATATTGTAATACTTTATTCAAGTTGATTCTCCAGAGTAACTACGGCATATAATGAAACTAAGATCAGCTCTTCATCGAGCGAGGATATCGAACTGCAAATTCAATTACTTTTTCCCGCCGAGTAGATTTCTTAAATTCGGATGGTAAGTTAAAAAAAAAAAAAGTTTCAAATGTTTGTACAACTTATGGGACTTAACTACGGGGTCATCAGTCCCTAAGCTTACAAACTACTTATGAACTAGCTAAGACTAAAGACCACTCCCATGAACCACAGACATTGCCGAGGTGGGGTGGCTTGCGTGCCTCAACGATACAGATAGCCGTACCGTAGGTGCAACCACAGCGGAGGGGTATCTGTGGAGAGGCCAGACAAACGTGTGGTTCCTGAAGAGGGGCAGCAGCCTTTTCAGTAGTTACAGGGGCAACAGTCTGGATGATTGACTGAGCTGGCCTTGTAACATCAGCTAATGTGGCTTTGCCACACAGTTACTGCGAACGGCTGAAAGCAAGGGGAAACTACAGCCGTTATTTTTCCCGAGGACATGCAGCTCTACTGTATGAACATATTATGATGGCATCCTCTTGGGTAAAATATTCCGGAGGTAAAATAGTCCCCCATTCGGATCTCCGGGCGGGGACTACTCAGGAGGATGTGATCATCAGGAGAGACAGTACTGGCATTCTACGGGTCGGAGCGTGGAATGTTAGATCCCTTAATCGAGTAGGAAAATTAGAAAATTTAAAAAGGGAAATGGATAGGTTGAAGTTAGATATAGTGGGGATTAGTGAAGTTCGGTGGCAGGATGAACAGGATTTCTGGTCAGGTGAGTACAAGATTATAAATACAAAATCAGTTGGGGGTATCACAGGAGTAGGACTGATAATGAATAAGAAAATAGGAATGCGGGTAAACTACTATGAGCAGCACAGTGATCGCATTATCATTGTCAAGATAGATACGAAGCCAACACCGACAACAGTAGTACAGGTTTATATGCCAACTAGCTCTGCCGAAGATGAGGAGATCGAAGAAATATATGAGGAGCTAAAGGAAATTATTCAGACAGTTAAGGGAGAGGAAAACTTAATTGTGATGGGAGACTGGAATTCGCTAGTAGGAAAAGGAAGAGAAGGAAAAATAATAGGTGAATATGGACAGGGCAGGAGGAATGAAAGAGGAAGTCGCCTGGTAGAATTTTGCACGGAACATGATTTAATCATAACAAACACGTGGTTTAAGAATCACAAAAGAAGGTTGTATACGTGGAAGAGATCAGGAGACACCGGAAGGTATCAGATAGATTTTATAATGGTAAGACATAGGTACCGGAACCAGGTTATAAACTGCAGGACATACCCAGGGGCAGATATAGACTCTGACCATAACTTGTTAGTCATGAACTGTAGGCTGAAGCTGAAAAAACTGCAGAAAGGTAGGAAAATAAGGAGATGGGACTTAGATAAATTGAAGGAAAGTGAAGTTCTGGAGAATTTCAGAGGCAGATTTAGGCAACAATTGACAGAAACAGGGGGAAATAAAACAGTAGAAGAGGAATGGATAGCATTGAGAGATGATATAGTGAAGGCAGCAGAGGACAAAATAGGTAGAAAGGCAAGACCTACAAAAAATCCTTGGTTATCACAGGAAATACGACAGTTAATTGATGAAAGGAGAAAATATAAAAATGCAGTAAATGAAACAGGCAAAATGAAGTACAGACGACAAAAAAATGAGATTGACAGGAAGTGCAAAATGGCTAAGCAGGAGTGGCTAGAAGCCAAATGCAAATCTGTAGAAGAATGTATAGCAAGGGGAAAAGTAGATACCGCCTACAGGAAAATAAAAGAGACATTTGGGGACAAGAAAAGCAACTCTACGAATATCAAGAACTCAGATGGGAAACCAGTTCTCAGCAAAGAAGGGAAAGCTGAAAGGTGGAAAGAGTACATAGAGCAGCTCTACAAAGGAAATGAACTTAGAGACGATGTTGTAGTAAGCGAAGAGGAAGTAAATCAAGATGAAATAGGAGTTACTATAATGAGAGATGAATTTGACAGAGCCTTTAAAGACCTTGGTCGGAACAAGGGCCCAGGAGTAGATGACATACCCTCAGAGCTAATAAAGTCTCTGGGAGAGCCAGCCATGACAAGACTATTTGAACTGGTGTGTAGGATGTATGAGACAGGCGAAATGTCCTCAGACTTTAAGAAAAATGTAATAATCCCCATTCCAAAGTTTGACAATTTGATAAGTTATGGTTGCAAAATTTTAACACGAATTATCTACAGGAGAATGGAAAAGCTGGTAGAAGCTGACCTTGGGGAAGATCAGTTTGGATTCAGGAGGAACATAGGGACCCGGGAGGCAATACTCACTTTACGTCTTATTTTAGACGATACATTAAGGAAAGGCAAACCTACATTTTTAGCTTTTGTAGATTTGGAGAAAGCATTTGACAATGTTTACTGGAATACACTCTTTCAAATTCTTAAGTCAGCAGGGGTAAAATACAGGGAAAGGAGAGTTATTTACAACTTGTACAAAAGCCAGACCGCAGTTATTAGACTCGAAGGACATGAAAGGGAAGCATCAGTTGGGAAGGGAGTAAGACAGGGTTGTAGCCTTTCTCCGGTGTTATTCAATTTGTACATCGAGCAGGCGGTGAAGGAAAGCAAGGAAAAATTTGGAATAGGGATTAAAGTTCAGGGGGAAGAAATAAAAACATTGCGTTTTGCTGATGACATTGTAATTCTGTCAGAGACGGCAAAGGACCTGGAAGAGCAGTTGAATGGAATGGACAGTGTGTTGAAGAGAGCGTATAAAATGAACATTAACAAGAGCAAAACAAAAATAATGGAATGCGGTCTTAGAAAATCAGGCGATGCTCAAGGAATTAGATTAGGTAACGAAACAATGAAGGTGGTAGAAGAGTTTTGTTACTTGGGTAGTAAAATAACATGCGATGGTCGCAGTACAGAGGATATAAAATGCGGAATGGCTATGGGAAGAAAAGCATTTTTGAAAAAGAGAAATTTGCTAACATCGAATATTAATCTAAGTGTAAGGAAGTCTTTTCTAAAGGCATTTGTGTGGAGTGTTGCCTTGTACGGGAGTGAAACATGGACGATAAGCAGTGCGGACAGGAAGAAAATAGAGGCTTTTGAAATGTGGTGCTACAGAAGAATGCTGAAGATTAGGTGGGTAGATCGCATAACTAATGAAGAGGTACTGAACAGAATTGGTGAGAAAAAGAATTTTTGGCATACCCTGACTAAAAGAAGGGATCGCTTGGTAGGACACATTCTTAGACATCGGGGAATCGTAAATTTAGCATTGGAGGGAAGTGTGTGGGGTACAAATCGCAGAGGGAGACCAAGAGACGCGTATAGTAAGCAGATTCAAGTGGATGTGGGTTGCCGTTCTTATGAGGAGATGAAAAGGCTTGCTCAGGATAGAGTAGGGTGGAGAGCTGCATCAAACCAGTCTCCGGACTGAAGACCATAACAACAACAACCAATAGAAATCGCACAAAATGCCATATAATGCGGCGAGACTTTCGAAATACACTGTATGACAATGACAGTACTTAGCGACTAACAACAAACTTTAAACATAATTTCAAACCTTTATTAAACTTTTTCTCGCTGGCAACCATAGTAAAATGATGAAAGGAAAAAAGTTTCTCGCTTACTACTTTTCCGCTGTTTATGGAGTAAAACTACGGCTCACGGTATGACGTTACAATTTATAATTTGAACACTACAAGTTGTAGCGATAGGAAATTTTACGGACAGTATAGACATGTATAGTTGAATGTGCTTCTAAATTGTATCACATTCTGACAAGTAGTTGATGAGATATGAGCACGTAAACAGTAACGTTCATGGAAAATTGCTCCATCCGGCTGGAAGCGAAAGCAGTTTACTTCCATAGAGCTACAAGGAATGGAACAGAATGAAACAGAGTACACACAACGAATACTCATTATATCCTGCAAATCTACCTTCAAGAGACTGCAGTTTCCATTGGAACTTGCATGTTCTATTACGATTAATAAATTACAGGGCAATCTATTAAATACTTCTGAATGGATTTGTCATCTTCATGTCAGGGGCGGGCTCACCAAAGAATTTATTCATATTAGAGCCTGGAAGATATACATATGTCGTGTGTGTATGTGTGTGTGTGTGTGTGTGTGTGTGTTTTATATAGAGGGGGAAAAGGTTATTGCATTACAGCTCTTATACAAATGAATATGTATATGAAAAATGGCAGTAATAAATAAATAAATACCCTGGCAACGCCGGGTTTTCAGCTAGTTTTAAATAAAAGTTCGATACCTCCCCTGAATTTCATACGCTGCTATGTATGAGCCCAAATCAACCGTACGCAAAGCCTACACAACGTGCTTTTACAGCTGCAAACTCCTTAAGGTATATTGTAATACTTTATTCAAGTTGATTCTCCAGAGTAACTACGACATATAATGAAACTAAGATCAGCTCTTCATCGAGCGAGGATATCGAACTGTAAGATGTGCAAATTCAATTACTTTTTCCCGCCGAGTAGATTTCTTAAATTCGCATGGTAAGTTTCACAGCATCTCTGAACAAAAATTAGCTCGATTGGTAACCGCAGATAATGGTTTTTCAGGTGTTACTTGATAACGGGAAAATGGCATTTCTTGATATCCTACATGTCCTACTGTGTATGCTGCTAAAGTTAGAGCCATTTGGTTGGGTTACTTATTTAGATATTTCCGGTCCATGGTGAAATAACGGTATAAAACTTTTGATTTTTGTAATTTTGTGCGTAAATACAGTAACTTTAACCGCTGGATCTCGGCAGCAGATACGGATATCGAATAAAATTTAAAAGAAGTTTGAGAATATCATCTTGAAACATACAGTAAAATTTTCGACGATTAGCAGTGAATAAAAAGTATAGAAAGGCGTCCCTACAATTCATAGTTTTGATATCCAAAAATGATAGTTGTTGGTTTACAAGTCCTACAAAGCCCACCCTAGACCAAACGTAAGATCTCTTTAGCAGGGTTGCAGGAAGTGTGTAACATTTAAATTTTGCCCTATAATCTAGGACAGTTACTGTATACCCATTCTTCTGACAGCTATACAGAGGACTGCTACCTCCTATCTCTGTGATAAACAGAACGCGAGATATGGGCCCCCCGAGGAATCACATTTAGGCATTCGGCAATTTCGCACATAATGCCGTGCGCGACAGCGCAGTATGATTACACAAATATAATGTTCGTCTCTTCACTTACACTTGCAAAAAAATATGTTTATCCATCTAATATTTCTGTTGCAGATAATGAACTGATGAACAAAATTAAGAAAATTAAATTGATTTCAAGAATTACATGGAGATATTTTCAGAAAAATTAAGTGTCATATACGTCAAACTAGCACTCAAGGAAAGCAAGTAAAATAAAATAAAAATGAAGTTAGGTAATACACTGATTTTATATTTCGTATACTTAATGAGAAGAAAACCAGTCCAAACAAATTATTTAATTGCGTCATGCTACATGGAAAGCTTCTTATACTTTGATACACAGAATGTTCTGTCACGAACAAAATTTATGGCTTACATCGTTTGGTGGACTTTGAAATAGATTCCTTCATTCACAAGACACACGTGAACAAAGCATTCTGTGTAACAGACTCTAGATCTTATACTTCAAAAATGTTCAAATGTTTGTAAATCTATCGGACCAAACTGCGTGGTCAGCAGTCCGTAGCTTACAAACTACTTAAATCTAGGTCAACTAACCTAAGGACAAACACACACACACACACACACACACACCCATGCCCCAGGGAGGACTCGAACCTCCACGGCGAGCAACCGTGCGCTCCTCAGCGAGACGCTTTAGACCGCTCGGCTACTCCACCGCGGCGATCTTATACTTCTGCTAACATGCATTCTGCAGTGAAGAACCTTACCATAACATACCATCCATGGCATATGTAATATTTAATTCTGATTGGCTTGGATGTGGCACTGAGGGTTTATGTTTCGTTGGAGAACAGGATATCGCATCACTGCGTTCTTCACTGTACTCCCATCTGTTATGATGCGCTTCTTTTACAAATGTTCAAATGTTTGTAGAACTTATGGGACTTAACTACGGGGTCATCAGTCCCTAAGCTTACAAACTACTTATGAACTACCTAAGACTAAGGACGGCACAAATATCCATGCCCGATTGGGGATTCGAACCCCCGACCGTAGTGGCCGTGCAGACCGTGACTGGAGCGCCTCAGTCCCCTCGGCCACCGCGGCCGGCCTTCTTTTACAGAATGGATCGAGATTTCAGAACTGAAAATCCGCTGTGTCATGTACGAAAAACTCACGAAAGTCATACTACGAACTAGCGGAATGTGTTACCTTATTACGACAGGGAGCTAATGGTGGCGTATCTTTGAAATGGACTGCTAAGCGTCGACCAAGATGACAGCGCGGTTAAGTTGGCAGTGGAGCAACCAGCGCCACCATACGAGATGGACGGTCACGCCTCATGGAGAGGACACAATGTTCGGGAGAGTGCCATCGAGTGTGAACGCCGCTATACAGAGAAACATAACGCGGGAACACTCAACAGTCTTGTGTACTCAGTGTACACATTTACCCATCCCAGTGTTTTCCTGTATTGAGTGTAAATCATGTTTGTACTTACTGTATCATAGACAGTGGATTTCTGTTCTTCTAAGTAGTGTTTTTAAATTATACATTAAAGGACTTTACTGATTGTACGGTACTTTGATTACAATAGCTTGCTACGGACCTTAGGACACAAGACAATGTCTAAATTTGAATCTATGTCTATATAAATAAAAAAAATTGCCGCTTGAATGCCCTGTGTAAGAACGCTTGAAGACCCTGTGTAAGAATGCTTGAGGCCTGCGTGTCCTAATTGGCTGATCTAATTTCTTGTTGTGTTCGTAATTCTCAGGACAAATTTTGTATGAAAGAAAAATATTTGGGAAAATCTACCGGAAAATTGGAAACTTTAAGAAAAACTGAAAATTTAATATGCTTTTCGATGAATTCATCATTAAAACTCACGATTAAAGCGATGGAAACAGGTAATTCTTTTTCCTGTTTTGTTCATAATGGTCCTAGAAAAGTTTTTAGAAAACGTATCCGAGACAGTTACAAAGGTAGGTCGGAAAATTCTAACAAACCATAGTTTTTGTATGCACTCGTTATGAAATCTGACGATAGAAACGACATATTTGGTTTGACCGATCATCTGTATTTCTTCATAGAAAGCGTTTTTATCCTCCGCACCCCACTGTATAATGCAGTGTTTTTCAGCCTTTTTGAATATGCCCTTCCAAACAAAAATATTGTGTCGACCCCCATTTGCAACCCTCAAGAACCGTAACAAAACAATGTTATCTCAAAGGAAACAAATTTTATCTTCTTTCTTTTGCTCCAGCTTTCTTTCAAATTGTTGGACGAAGTTTATATATATTTCTCGGAATGGCAAACATATGCTATTGTTACGTGAAATTCGACAGAAAAATATATTTTGTGAGCGATTATCTCGTATTTTAGCAAAAAGACTCAGAAGCGAATTGTGCTCATTAAGGAAGGTCCCACTGTAAAGACAATTTGAAAAGAATTAGATCTTTTTCTAGAATTTTTCAGAATTAGCGTAACAAATTATTTTCCTGAAAACAGTTTTCAGACTTTGTGCTTATTCATCGTTAACACATTGTATTTTAAAACAATGTATGATCTATTCAATTCATAATGAATATTACACAGCCGGCCGCGGTGGCCGAGGGGGCTAAGGGCGCTCCAGTCACGGTCTGCACGGCCGCTACGGTCGGGGGTTCGAATCCCCCCTCGGGCATGGATATTTAGGCCGTCCTAGTTCGTAAGTAGTTCATAAGTAGTTTGTAAATGTAGGGACTGATAATCCTGTAGTTAAGTCCCATAGACTATACAAACATTTGGACATTCTTTCTGAATATTACACAAAGAACTGCGTAATTTTAACATTAAATAAATTTCGTATTACTGAATTCCACGTTACTTTACGGTGTAAGTACTTTCTCCTCTGATGGCGACCTCGCAAGTAAGACTTCGCGACCCCCCTAGGGGTCGGACCCACAGGTTGAAAAACACTGTTATAGTGGATGGGGGAGGTTACCTTGCACTGAGCGATCAACAGATTTCGTCAGTGTTTTACCGATCACCATTAAATTTAGCACATGTATGTATGTTTTCATGGAGAATGTTTTTATCCTCTGCAAGCCGTTGCATGGTGCATGGCGGAGCACAACTTGCAATAGCCTTCCATACTGTTTGGACCCCAATGTTCAAATGTTTGTAGAGCGTATGGGACTTAACTACGGTGTCATCAGTCCCTAAACTTACAAACTACGTATGAACTATCTTATATTAAAGACGGCACAAAATATCCATGCCCGAGGGGGGATTCGAATCCCCGACCGCAGCAGCCGTGCAGACCGTGACTGGCACGCCGCAGACCGGTCGGCCACCGCGGCCGTCTTTGGACACCACCCTGAAAGTTGGGAGGTACATGTAATTTTTCATAGATAGGGGGTAGAAGGAAATGTACGGAGACATGTGTAGCAGGAACAGAGTTCAAAAACCATAACGGGCGAGGAGCAGACAATAGAAGATTCGAATAAAATCTGTTCAAATGTTTGTAAAGCTTTTGGGACTTAACTGCGGGGTCATCAGTCCCTAAAGTTACAAACTACTTATGAACTAACTTACACTAAATGCAACACAAACATCCACGCCCGAGGGAGGATTCGAATCTCCGACGCGGGAGGTCGCGCGATCCGTAACGTGGCCTCCAGACAGCTCGGTTACTCCTACGCGGTGAGTCGAATAAATGCATAATGTTGGAAATGTTCCTGTGAATTGCATGTACCAAAGTTTATTTCAGAAGGAGGGAGAATGAGATGTAAGGAAAAAGAAAAGAAAAAAAGAAAAACAAAGGGGATGAACGAAGGAGGAAACGAAGGCGGAGGTAGGTAGAGGAGGAGGAGAAGATGCACAGAGAGAGGAGAGAGCAAGAGGTGGACAGAGAGAAGGTTATAAAATTACTGCGTGTGGTAAAGATCATCGCCTCAGAACTGCTTCACGTTGTTGGCTGATTTTGTAGTTACTGTGTTCGCAATTGCCAGGAAAAGGTTTGTGCAAAAGAACATCTTTTGATAATCCATGGCGGAAACTCGGAAAATTGGATGGTAATTATGCATTAAAATCTCAGTAAAGGAAATGTGACGATCGGTTTGACAGTTCCGCTGTCACCTATAAACATAAAAAAAGAAAAAAATCTGGTTTCTCAGATCTGTTGTCGCATGTTTTTCATAACAATAACAATGTCCGCGACGAATATTGATATTTTGGAAAGGGCAGTTTCAGTATGTTATCGGTGGTGATCACATTTATGGTGCGTTGCAAAGATGGAATTGATGTGCGTTTTGTGTGTTACAAACATTCCGTTCATTTCAGATCATGGTTTATTTCCTTAGGCAAGAAAGGGAGGGGGACGAAAAGCTGGACAAATAGAAGAGGAGAGCGAGGGGAGGAGAATGGAACTAGGGCGGCGCGGGAGTAGCCGCGTGGTCTAAGGCTGCTCCCGTCAGAGATTCGAGTCCTCCGTCGGGCAAGATGTGTGTGTGTTGTAGGGATGGGCTATGAGCGCGCTCGAGAATCGCGCGACGCTAAGGCAAATTCTCGAGTACTCTCGAGAAATTCTCGGCCGTGCTGCGCTCTGTGGAGGCTGAGAGAAACTACTCCAGAAGGAAGCTTTGAGTAAGAGCAGGGCCGGCGCAAGGCAGGTGCGAAATGTGCGGCCGCACGGGGCGGCACTTTCCGGGGGGCGGCAAATCTGCCGCCCCCCCCCCCTTTTTTCTGTAGTACAAACTCAACATTCATTCCCAAGAGGGGATTCGAAACCAAACCTCGGAGGGAGCGGCTTCGGGACCTGTGCCATGGCGTCTCGACTACCTGCCGGCCGCCCTTGTTGAACAAGGGGAGGACGGAGGGCTAATTTCTTCCTTGCCACTGTGGCAGCGCCGTCGTGTTTACGCCGGAAGGAAAGCAGTCTGGCGCACACGCCAGTATTCTTATGAGTGCAGCGCTGCTGCGTGTTACGCGCCGGGGTTATTCACAACTAATTTTGCAGGAGACGAAATTTAATTTGGAAATTCGAATGCAATGTTCGATACTGCGGTTACATGTTAAGCCTGAAGCAATTTTGCTAAGCCCTTCAATGGCAGTTGAGTGTTTTATTCTTCCCGCGCTATGGAAAAAAATTGTTGAACATTACTACAGTCGAACATGCTCAACGCCAACAAAGGCTAGAAGTATACCGAATGGGTAAATACGCTGTGAGTAATTACAAGGGATAAAGACTTTGATAGTAAGCCTGGCAAAAGTAGGGTTTCGACGTATTTTCGAAAATGTTTGCTATCCGTTTCTGAGTGATAGTCGGACGTTTGGTTTTTGAGTCCTGAAACACCTGTCTCCGCCTGCATGAACACAAACTCTGTCCAACACTTTTGTGTGACAATACTCTTCACACACTATCACTTTGCCAACATTTATTTACTGTATAATGCGTGTGAATCCATGTTTCGTCTAAGTAAACTACTGGTCGCTTTGATTCTGATGAAAACCTGAGAAATATGGTCTTTTAGCAACAATACCTTCTCGTCCAAGCGAAACAAAAAGTTATTTTTGACACCTTGTAAAACGAAAATACATAGAACATTGCTTCTAAGAGTTTCCTTGCCAGCTTTGAAGCTCATTTCTGTTTGACAAAAGTTGTGCTGTTTTCGCAAAGTTCGTATTTCTTTCTGTTGTTCGTATTGCTATAAAAATTATTGCCTGATAATACATTTATCCATATCATCGGTTACATACTTATTGTGAGCTTCTTTCTTCATCTTCTTGGGCGCTAGTTTAACCGTAGCCTCACTGTACCTCGTCACGTGACAATAAGTATTGTTGCGTTCTCTACAACGACAACAACAGAAATCGATTCGATAGTTGGCGGAGTGAGTCAAGATTGGTCAGAAGCACTTTCGTTGCGTTTCACAAGAACAGGAGAATTGGTGCGTCCGAAATTCTTGCAACTTGGGATGTAATAGGCATGTGCTTTGCATATAACCAACAATTAGTATTGCGCATCTACGTTACTCATAAGTTAGAATTTTTCTCCTTCAAGAATGCAGAATAGGAAAATTTATTTTTCTTATGATCTGTTACTTAAAAAATTGGCAACTCGGCAAATAAGTACGCGTCACACCAATAGCTAGAATGAAAATAAAGCGCAGAAAAGTGACGAGATACGGCGATGACTAATTTGTTATCCCTTATTCCATAATCAGACACGACAGAAGCGACACATGCAAATTACGACAGATGGCGAGTGTCAGTTCTTTGAAATGAATAACCGCAGTGCAGTGAGTTAATATATTCCGACTAGCATCAGTACCCGTCGATTCCCGAGTATGTATTTATTGCATTATTATGTTACTCCATCTCCTTATTCTTCCTCTTCCTCTCTCCATTGTCTTCCGCCCCACTCTTTGGCCGTTTCAACTGTTTTCATTTTCCATAAATATATAATGTTTGTAGAGCTTATGGGACTTAACTACGGGGTCATCAGACATATAGGTTTCAGGTTCACGGCTTTCTTTTGTTTGTACTGAATTAGTAGTAGTAGAACTTTTATCAGAAGACAAAATTTATAGGATTATTACTAAGACACGTTTCTCGCATGAAACAAATAAGCATTCCACCTGCTTTTACTCTTATAGGGGAGAGAAATGCTACAACATAGTACACCCAAAACTCCTTACCTATATTTAGTATAAAAATAATTCTGCAGAGCATACAGTATCTTCGGTTATTGCTAGCGTTTTAAATATCTGGAAAGATTTCAGCCTTCGTGCTTACGATTTTCGCTTAAAGCTCTGGTACTTCCTGATCACAGCTACCAAAGTTTACAACTACGATACTAACTGTTGTTTATTCTATCCAAAAACTGTTCAAAAGTTTGAATAGTGTTAATTTTGATATGTGTTTTTGTTATCGGAGCCACATTAAAAATTAAAGTTTGCCGTTACTTGCGGACTGTTTCCGGCACTGTCTAACCTTTGCAGCGAATTTCTTTAGTTGAAATGGATAACAAATACATAAGTAATTGGGTAGTTTGGGGTCTGACTTGCATTAATAGAATGAGCTTCTGTATCCGTGGACGTATGTATATTGCTATATGTATTGCGTAATTTTGAATGTCTTATCACGCCTGTTGTATTTTTTGCAACGTTGCGGAGCTTTTTAAAACGTGTGTTGCAACAGTCGAAAAGCACTGCAAGTTCCGTGACTTTCGTACCCGTGTATCCATATTTGAATAACCGTCACAGCGAGTTGCGAGTGTTGCGCGTCAGCGAAGGCAGGCAGTTGAAATAAACGAAGCGGCGTGCTGCCCCATTCAACTGGCGCCGCGGCGCTTTTCGCGAGCTTCTCGGGGAATTCTCGGTGCACTCGAGTCGCCACGCCTCACAGTCCCATCCCTAGTGTGTTGTCCTTACTGTAAATTAGTGCCTCAGTGGAGTGGCCGAGCGCTCTAAGGCGCCTTGCTGTGGAGCGCGCAGTTGCTCGTCGTCGGTGGTTCGAGTCCTCCCTGGGGCATGTGTGTGTGTGTGTGTGTGTGTGTGTGTGTGTGTGTGTGTTGTCCTTAGGTTAGTTCCAGTAGCTAGTAAGTCTAGGGACTGATGACTGAAAGCAGTTTGCTCCAATAGGTTTACAAACATTTGGAGATTAAGGTGTATATCCATTTCCCATACCGAGCGAGGTGGCGCAGTGGTAACGCACTGGACTCGTATTCGGGAGGGCGATGGTTCAAATCCACCTCCGGCCATCCAGATTTAGGTTTTCCGTGATTTCCCTAAATCACTCCAGGCATATGCCGGGATGGTTCCTTTCAAAGGGGAGTTTGTGACACTTGCGGGGAGTGACACTTGCGCGGAAAGGGAATTTGTAGACACTTGCGCGGAGACCCGGACGCTGCAGGTAGTGAACAGGGTGTTCCAGAAGTAGGGATACACCACCCCTACTCCACGCCCTCCAGCCGCTACCTGTGCCGTATTCAGGGAAAGGCCCACCGAGCGAGGTGGAGCTGTAGTAACGGCCCGGAGATATCACAGCCTCATTCAACAGGGAGATAACACGTCATACAAATATCACTCGATTTACAATACAGCACCATGTGAAGAGGAATGTGATGAAATCGGAATTGAGCGCAACCGTTGCTAACTACAATTTCGGATTTACTGCATTTTGAGTCAGAATTCGCATCTATATTCGCATTTATCGCAAATGCGAATTTTTCCTGTCCCTAGTAATACCTCTAAAAATAAACAGCTTATCAAGGCACTAAAAGCAAGGGCAGATCTTTGGGTGTATTACTACAAATAACTAAAACACAATTTGATGTGGAATTATATACAATCTCATTATAAAGGTTTTTTGTAGGTGGTTTTGAGCAGCTTTTAAATATGTTAGGAATAGAATTATGAAATATAGACAGCTACACCTTATGTTTATTATGAGATATCGATTTCGGCTAATTTCAGGTCATCTTCAAGTCTCAAACAACAGATGTTACTTATGCATTTTTCCAGTGGCACTTATAACCTTTAACTGTTTACACACGAGGTCTAACGTTGTTAGCCGCGTTAGCGATGAAAACAGAACCCAGAATCTTTGCGTCTGAATGATACATATAATGGTGTGATGTCTTATTTCGAAAGAACAAACATCACACCAATACATATATAGCTCTCGGTAAAGTGGAACGGTAAGATGTCGTTACGTAGCACAGCACGGCGACTGGAAACGCAGGAGAAGTGCAAACAACGTTCTCTCCTCAGAGGTATGATTCTAATTAGGTTCGACGTAGGCTTCTACAACATACAGTCTACACGGCGAAGATTACACCAAAAACTTTAACGTTTCGTCTACTTTGGCGATAGCAACCAAATTTTAAAATCGTGTCTACTATGTAAAGATTTAGCAACACAAAACGCTTCAAGTCCATAACTTCACTGGTTTTCGAGTTCTCAATTTTTAATATATTTTTAATGTTATTACATGAAAAACAAATTTGTGACTCACACTACAATTTTCATATGGCAGATTTTGTAGGTACATTCACAAGACATAATTCTACATCTACATCTACATACATACTCCGCAATTCACCGTAAGGTGCGTGGCGGAGGGTACACCGTACCACTACTAGGCATTTCCTTTCCTATTCCACTCCCAAATTGAACGAGGAAAAAAAGAATGCCTATATGCCTCCGTACGAGCCCTAATTTCTCTTATCTTGTCTTTGTGATCTTTACGCGAAATGTAAGTAGGCGGCAGCAAGATCGTACTACACTCAGCTTCAAATTCCGGCCCTCTAAATTTACTTAACAGAAATTCACGAAAAGAACGTCGTCTTTCTTCCAGCGATCCCCAATTGAGTTGCTGGAGCATTTCCGAGACACTCGCGCATTGGTCGAACCTACCGGTAACAAATCTAGCTGCTCGCCTCTGAACCGCCTCTATGTCTTCCTTCAAACCGATCTGCTGCGTGTCCCAAATACTTGAGCAATACTCAAGACGTGGTCGTACAAGCGTTTTATACGCGGTCTCCTTTACAGGTGAAGTACATCTTCCCAAAATTCTCCCAATAAACCGAAGTCGGCTGTCTGCCTTACTCACAACCGTCCTTACATGCTCGTTCCATTTCATATCGCTCTGCAATGTTACGCCTAGATATTTGAACGACGCGACCGCATCAAGAAGCTCACTACTGATGCTGTATTCGAACATTATAGGATTGTTTTTTCTACTCATGCGCATCACCTTACATTTTTCTACATTGAGAGCTAGCTGCCATTCTTCGCACCAACTAGAAATTTTGTCTAAGTCAACCTGTATGCTATTACAGTCAGTTACAGACGACACCCTCCCATACACCACAGCATCATCAGCAAACAGCCGCAAATTACAACTTACTCTGTCCATCAGATCATTTATATAGATAGAAAATAATAGCGGTCCTATCACACTCCCCTGGGGCACGCCTGACGATACACTCGTCTCTGATGAGCACTCGCCGTCGAGAACAACGTACTGCGTTCTATTACTTAGGAAGTCTTCTAGCCAGTCACAAATCGGTTCTGTGCATTCATTTTATGAGAAATACCAATCATTTGTTTTCAGTGTTTATTTCAAATTTCTACATTTAAGTTTCTTTAATTATTAGTACTTAAATGTGGTGATGAAATAAATAAATTACTTGTATATGTGTAGTCTTATGCGGCCAAACTACTTAGGTCATCGGTCGCTAGACTTACACTACTTAATCTTACTTAAAATAACGTAGGCAAAGTACAAACAAACATACCCATGTCCGAGGAAGGACTCGAACATCCGACCGGACCGGCAGCGCAGTTTGTGACACAAATTACATGTTTGATAATATTAATGCATAGAAGTATGAAATCACGTCAAGACTACTTCCTGCAAAAATTTCGACAAAAAAAGTTGGCACTGAGTTTAGAAAAACAAAATTCTGGTATATTGGATTTTAACATTTTATCAAAAAATGAATGTTACTACAAGAGATACAGCCATTCAAATTTACGGGCACCATAACGTATTCCCTTCCTGAGTAAATGAGCTGCTTCTTGTAGTTTCAACACCTTTTTCTTGAATGTTCTGAATATAAATCTTCACACAGACTTCTTGAGGAGGAGAGTGATACGGATATCTGATTGTAAACCACTGCCTATTACCTTAGACCTTTTTGACTGTACTGAACAGGAGTTCCGCGTATTCCGTAATTTATATTTATACAGTTAACAGGCAATGTAATTTATAACCAACTATTGGCTGCCAATTTCGCTTCATTTTTCCTGGAAGTCTTGCAACTTGTTTCTCCCTTTTGGTTTATGCCAAGTTCGGAGTAAAAGTGGTTCTATATGACGGTGATGGAAAATAGAATTTATCTTTAGCATTTTTCGGTGTGTGACATTCACTTACACATTCCGTATTTCATACATTTCTTAGATGTATTTCTAATTCGAATACAGCCATATCGTTTTGGGGTCTACGAATAAACGCTTCAAGTACGTAAAATACTCATTGACTTATTATTAACGTTTTTTAATTGAAGGTTTAAGGTTGCGTCTCCTATTAAAAAGCATAGTAGCTATTATTAAAGAGATGGAAGATGCGTGGTAGTGGGGTTAACTACTTAGCGGTCAATTACATCAACGTATCTGTGCAGGATGCCTAATATATTTATTGCTTGCGCAGGTGTCTTGATACGGTTAGTGTTCTGAATATATGCTTTTAGGAGGTATGACTGTGGAAAGTCATCGTCTTGTAGTAGCAAAGAATGTCTTAATAACTCTCCAAACATTATCACTATTAAAATACCTTTTGTTTTCAGGAGGAACCCTCAACGAATTCATATGTAGTTAGAACAAGTTACTATATTGCTCTTCAGCTTTGAAAGGGTTGTGCAATTTCACTGAGTTTCGTGTTATGTTGACAGTGTGGAAACTTGACAACAGCAGTGCTAGACTTCTTGGTGTGCCTGTACCCAGGAAAAGCCATTAGCCACCCCAAGCGTCCCGGGTTCCGCGCAACTGTCACTCCGCGCAAGTGTTCCAACCCCTTCAAAGGGCACGGCCGATTTCCTTCCCCATCCTTACCCAAAGCTCCGAGCGTTAGCTCCGTCTCTAATGACCACGCTGTCGACGGGACGTTAAACCCTAAGCTTCCTTCCTTCCATTTCCCATACATATCAGAAATTGCGAAACATTTCCGAGTACGCTAGTCTATTTATAAAAGGTAATTATGTGCTTTTGTGTTATTATTGTCTTTCTGCTCATATCAGGGCCGGCGCAAGGCACGTGCGAAACTTGCGGCCGCACGGGGCGGCACTTTCCGAGGGGCGGCAAATCTGCCACCCTCTCCCTTTTTTTATTTTCTTAGGACAAACTCAACATTCATGCCCAAGAGGGGATTCGAAACCAAACCTCGGAGGGAGCGGCTTTGGGAACTGTGGCATGGCGCCTCGACTACCTGCCGGCCGCCCCTGTTGAACAAGGGGAGGGAGGAGGAATGATTTCTCCCTCGCCACTGAGGCAGCACCGTCGTGTTTACGACGTAGCAACAGAGAGGGGGAAGCAGTCTGGTGTGCACGCCACTGACAGTATTCTGATGAGTGGAGCGCTGCCAGCCTGTTACGCGTCGTGCGTTTACTCACATCTAATTTTACAGAAGACGAAATCTAATTTGGAAATTCGAATGCAGTGTTCGATACTGCGATTATGTGTTAAGTCTGATGAAATTTTGCTAAGCCCTTCAATGGCAGCTTGCGAGTGTTTTACTCTTCCCGCATTATGGAAAAAAATCGTTGAACATTACTAGAGTAAAACATGTCCAACACCGACAATGGCTAGAAGTATTCCGAATGGATAAATACGCTGCGAGTAATTACAAGGGATAAAGACATTAGTAGTAAGCCTGCCATAAGTTGGGTTTTGACGTAGTTTTCAAAATTTTTGCTATCCGTTTCTGAATGATAGTCGGAATTTTGATTTTGAGCGATGAAACAACTGTCTCCGCCTGCATTAACAACAATTAAAACTCTGACCGGCACTTTTGTTTGACAATACTACTTGCACATTTTCACTTTGCCGACATTTATTTACTGTATGCTGTTTTCCGTTGAATACATTATATGTTCACAACCATTGAAAAATGTTTATTTGCGTTAACTGTAAGTTCATGCCGCGCGGGATTAGCCGAGCGGTCTAAGGCGCTGCCGTCATGGACTGTGCGGCTGGTCCCGGCGGAGGTTCGAGTCCTCCGTTGGGCACGGGTATGTGTGTTTGTGCTTAGAATAATTTAGGTTCAGTAGTGTGTAAGCTTAGGGACTGGTGACCCTAGCAGTAAAGTCCCATAAGATTTCACACACATTTGAACATTGTTGTAAATTCACAAGCTTATTAAAATTAGCTAGATTTCTTCAATCAGATTTGACTCCATTTTTGAGCTGGTGCCCAGCGACTGTTTTTTACAAATCTGTAGAGAATGTCACCAATAAGTCGCAATTTTTGTTTTTCTTTTCCACACCTACATAGATTTCGGGCACAGTGTAGCTATTCTCATTGTTTTGAGTTATGTTTACATCTATTCCGTTACGCTGACCGTAACAATCAATTTGACAGTTTAGATGAAGCACATATTAAAAGCTTTGAGACTGGCCACTCAGCGACCGAAACCTCGGTAGATCTGAAAAGTAGAACCATGACATTTCTTACAGATTTGTTTACATAAATTTCAACAAACATTTTGTAAAAGAAAAGAAAAACGGGGGGGGGGGGCTGGGCGGATATATAGCAGCTCTCACGGGGCGGCACTTGGGCTTGCGCCGGCCCTGCTCATATGTTTATCGATTGCGGGCCTGGTTTGGTGCCCTGCTGTTATGTGGCGTCTGCATCCCAAGTACGTACTGCATTTATATTGTCTCGCGACGTGTTCCTTTCTGTTCCCTATCTTGTCTTTGCTCAGGTGTAGTGTGGTTATGTCGCTTGTGTGTTTACTCGTCTGCTCAAATAAAAATTGTGTTTGTACAGCTACGGTACCAAACTGCAGTTGTCATCGGTCCCTAGACTTACAAACTACTTTAACTAACTTATGGTAGGAACAACACACACACACCCATGCCCAAGGGAGGACTCAAACGTCCAACTGGGAGCGCTTGTTCCCTCACAGCTAGGCGCCTTAGAGCGCACGGCCTCTCACTCACGGCAAGTCCGCTAGTATCGGAAAACTTTAAATTTTAATTTGTCTCCAATAAAAAGAACATGCAAGATATTAAAACTATCAAAACTTTTAACAGTATGAAGGTAGAATAACCTACAGTCAGTATTGTAAATTGTGGTAGCTGTGTTGAGAAATTACCAGAGCTTTAAGCTGAAACCATAAGGACGGAAACTGAGAATCTTTGTAGGTACTTAATGCTGGCTAAACCCTAAGAACCGAGCTAGGTGGCGCAGTGGTAACATACTGGACTCGCATTCGGGAGGATGGTGGTTCAAATCCACCTCCAGATATCCAGATTTAGGTTTTCCGTGATTTCCTTAAATCACTCCAGGCAGATGGTTCCTTTCAAAGGGCACGGCCGATTTCCTTCCTCATCCTAACCCAAAAACTCCGAGCATCAGCTCAGTCTCTAATGACCAAGCTTTCGATGGGACGTTAAACCCTAAGCATCCATCCATCCTAAGCTCTGCCGAATTTATTTTTTTCTACAATAAGTAAATCTATGTAAGGAGTTTTTGAGTGTAATACGTTGTAGCGTTTCTCTCTCGTTTAAATACACGCGAATGCATAATTGTTTTCGGTAAAAATTAAGTTTCTGTTTCATTTGAGATGCGTGTTTTAATAATAGTCCTTCGGTTTTTGTCTTCTGAGAATCTCTCTACAACTACCTTTTTGATAAGAATAGTTTTTGTATTGTGTGAGAAACGTGTTTTATTTAATAATAGTCCTAGGGTTTTCGTCTTCTGCGATGCATTGTACTACTACTACTACTAATAATAATAATAATAATAGTAATAATAATGTAGTACAAATAAAAGAGAGCTAATGTTTAAGGTTCGAATTGTTCCTCGCACGTACCGAAGACAACTGTTACGAATGCTATAGTTTAGAGTTGGCTACTGAGTTGATGTTTCGACTCAGTGAATCGAGTTAGCGAAGTATTCGACTGATTCGAAACTTGAAGTAGCACTGTTTCGAAACAACGAATCTTGTGATTCATGTATCGGACGCTAGGTACTGTTAACATGCGTTTTGCTGTCCGTCTGTCTGGGTGAGTTCGACACAGCGCCGAGGCGTGCTACGGGTTTCAAGTTGTTTCCCTATCGCGCCATGCGAGATTTTAAATTAATGATACCGGTACCTTCAACTGAGGTTTGAAAACTGGGATGCCACCGAGAAAATTTGTGAAGTCCTTCGGTGTTTTCAGGTAGTTTCGCGTGAACTAAGCGTTGTTATGCATTATTGCTACATCTGTGCCAGATGAACGCATCTTTTCAAAGCAAGGGCAGATAGTTTCAGTGAGACGAAACCGCATTCTCAGTAAGAAGATGTCAAAAATAACGTTTTTGAATTTCAATTTAAAGAAACTATAATTGAACCTCTTTTATTTGACTGACTGAAGATAAATCTGATTATCGGAATACCTATCTGGACATTGAAAAATTATAGTTCATTTTTGAGGTTTCGTCTCGTAAATTGTGAAAAGTGTTTCGTTGTGTTCATACTTGTAGTAATATATTTTTATTGCATTAAATACATCCTTGGAACAAATCTTAAATACTTTGTTTGTATTGATTGGTTAGAAAAGTTATTCATTTCTGGATGCACATAGACATATGAACCATGATCTTTCTTGTTTTATTTAAACTTAATTGTGGGATTTTGAAGGTGGGAAAAAGTTTCATGACTATCGCATTTGAAATTTACTATTCTGTACTTCCTTTGTTACAGTACTTAGTAAACGTTTATGCTTTAATACGATTGTAAAATCTTAGTAGCAAACAAATTCTGTGCCGTTCGGTTCAGTCAACTGAACAACGTATTAAAACCCCGCTGATATTTCATAAATGTTTCGTGTTTGCTGTATCGCGCTACTGTGCCGTGCCCTGCAATCAGCGGAGGCAGCAGGACGCAGGGCTGCGGCACGTCACATGTTTCGAGTGCCGAAGCAGAGAGTCGACTCACTGCGGCCACAGAATAAGGAGTATACAGAAAGGAAACTCCCGCTGCAATCTGTCGTCCAAAATTTAGTGCGCATGCGCGGAATCGGCCATCTTGAAAAGCAGTAAACGTGTGATCACTCCCTACTCTGTTGCGTGGTAATGCGCCGTCTTTGTTTGTTAATTCTGTATTTTAACTGCCTGAATCGCATAAAAGTAAACAAGTATTTGGTACAGTGAAAAGAAAGAACTGTGTGTCAGTAGTTGGAGCTGCTCCGTTTTTATTATGAGCAGCAATAAAAGAAAAGGCGGCCGATGGTGTTCAGCACCTAATTGCCGCAATAGTTCGAATAAAAATAAGGATATAAGTTTCGTCACCTTCCCAAAGATGCTGAGCAGTAAGTGAACGTCACTATATGTGTAGTGAAAGTTAAATGTCATCAGTTTCGAATGAGAGTAATGTGTGCGTAATTATTAAAAGTAGCCTTGCTTCTTCTCTTGACGCTGTTGCTGTCGCTGTTGCTGCAGCAGTTCAACAGCATCGAAATGTTGAAGAACATTTACATTTTATAAGTTTAACGTTGCAGGGAATAATATAAAATTCATGACAAAGAATAGTGCGTAAGTAGGCAGGTTAAATTTTACTTACGGCATTGGAGGCGTAGTGTGCTAATGTTGGCAATGAATGCTCTTCGCATACTCAAACAAATAGATTAAGGGGAATAATTATTTTCTTCTGTTCCTGCTCTGTGGTTGACAGATTCCTCTATATGCCCTTCTCCGATCAGTAAATTAATGATACTCCTAAAGCAAATACAACTTTTATATTTGCCCAGACGTCATTATTTCCGTGGAATCACGTTGTACTGCTAAGTCTGACTCAATATTTTGTGCGAATTTATTCGTGTAAAATAAAACATGGCAGCTGTAAAGTCACTTTCTTGTTTATAACTAATTTCCCACACATAACTCCGCATCATTTGGAATTTTTCTAGAGATAAGCACCAAATAAAACTATCATCGATTCCACTGTACATTTTCGTAGTGGTATTAAAATTTAGGCCTAACTCTTTTTTTTTTTTTTTTTTTTTTTTTTTTTTTTTTTTTTTTTTTTTTTTTTTTTTTACGATTAGGTGCAAGAAGATGGCGCAAAATAGATGACAGCCGTTTCCTTTCGTTAAAGTCGGTGAGAATAGCTGCAGTAAAGTCCATTTCCAGCCAAAGTACTAAGTGGCTATAGTTCCGCGTTTACTGCTTTTCAATATGGCGGTAGCGCAACGCTTGGTAACATACAGATCAAAGGCGCCGCCCCCAGCTTTCCCTTCTGTATGCTCCCTATTCTGTGCTGCGGCGCTCTGCAGCCGCCGCGGTTCACGTGAATCAGGGAAGGTAGCGCCACACACGACTCTGCGGCACGCCAGATGTTTCGTGTGCCGAAACACTGAGTCGACTCACTAGACTCGGATGATCCGTATGTTTCGAAACAGTGAAATGATCCGGACAGCCCATCACTACTATAGTTCAGTGCTTCCTTGTAGTTTCGCTCAGCCTCCAGAGAGCGCAGCACTGTCAACAACTTCTCGAGAGTGCCCGAGAATTTCTTGAGAATTTGCCTTAGCGTCGGCAGTTCGAAAAATTCTCGGTGCGCTCGAGACGCCGTGCCTCACAGTCCCATCCCTAACGGGCAGAAATGTTGGCCACGCCTGTTCTACAATAATCAATACAGCCACAAGTCACTGACACATGCGAGCGTTCAAGTTATGGTATAACGTTCATTCGAGTAGGTCATGAAATAGTCAAGTAGCGTCCAGTGATCAAAGAGAGTAAATGCAGCGCAAATTTTGCAGTAATTTGTAAGTGCAATGACGTCTATTAAGCTCACATGCCTCGCTAAAGACCTTTTACCCGTTATTGTGAATTGTACGGCATGTAAATGACGTCGTCATTGTGAGTCTTCCAACAACTCAGGTATCAGTTGTAAGAGACGCCTGACGTTCAGCGACTGACATACGACGGCTCTGGGACTGATGTAAGTGTTGAGGGAACGTCTCAAGGATTTGATAAGCATTGTGTTCGTTAAGTTTAATCCTATTATATAGAACATATCAAACAATAACAGTATATTCACAGATATGCAGATGTTGAAAAGTCAAAAAGTAAATACACTCCTGGGCATTAAAATTGATACACCACGAAGATGACATGCTACAGACGCGAAATTTAACCGACAGGAAGAAGATGCTGCGATATGCAAATGATTAGCTTTTCAGAGCATTCACACAAGAATGGCGCCGGTGGCGACACCTACAACGTGCTGACATGAAGAAAGTTTCCAACCGATTTCTCATACACAAACAGCAGTTGACCGGCGTTGCCTATTGAAACGTTGTGATGCCTCGTGAAAGGAGGGGAAATGCGTACCATCACGTTTCCGACTTTGATGAAGGTCGTATTGTAGCCAATCGCGATTGCGGTTTATAGTATCGCGACATTGCTGCTCGCGATCCGATGTTTGGCCTTGGAGAAATATGCAATAAACCTCTTAAAAATTAATAACTATTGATTCATATAAGATACAAAGGAGCGCGTAGGCTCATTTTAAAGATAAAGACTAGACGGATGCGTTGATATAAACTTCTGTCACTTTAATAGATTTTGAATTATAGTAAATCAAAAATCATTATAAAATAACTATTTTGTGAACGATATATCTTGAAAACGGCTTAACCAAATATTATGTACAAGGTGCCAAATGATAGAGCTACATGTATACTATTAAGATGTATATTTAGTTGTTTGCGCAAATTCAGTAAATTTGAATTAGTGGCCAGTAACTTGGTTTTCAGGTATAAAAGCTGGATTTTTAATAAATAAACCATAATAACTGTAGTATTAGCGGCAGTACGGTAACTTAGACTTAAGTAAATATTTAATGATACCACAGGATCAATAGTACAGTGAATAATCTATGTTTAAATACTGAAGAAGCAAATGTAGAAAAGTTTAATTTTTATAATGCAAAAAACTACGATATGTACAATGTTTTTGATGCAATACTCTGATTCAGCGGAAAATTTCCGTTAAGTACTATCATCACATTTATTTATTTCATTTGTTTTTCATGTAAAAGACATAATTTTGTGAAAATAAGATACTGATTTGACTTCAGATTAAGCCAGCGAGGGTACTTAAGGCGGCCATTTTGGCTTGTTAGGGATAGTCTGTTAGTGTCTGTCTGACAGACAAGACATGTCGTTATGAAGGGCGACTGTGGAGTCGCTTGAGGACTTGTAAAACTTCAGCGAAGTGTTCTAGTGTGGATCTTAGAAATATTCGTACTGTGTTTCTTCGAGAACTTTGATTTTATTCTGTGTCTGTGGGACTTAGAAAAAGTTTTCACTGGTATTTCGTGAACTCTAACTATATTCTGTGATAGTGGAGCTTAGAGTTTCTCAGGATTATTGCTAGACTTTAATTTTTATTTAGCGACTGTGCGACTTAGAAACTATTCAGTCAAGTTTACATTTTTGGTTTGGCAGCCATAAGGAACTCGGCATTTCTCTGAAGTCAGGTCTAACGAATATTCACTGATGGATATTAGGTGGAATAAACATCAATTTAGTTGAAATTGAATGTGTCGTTTGTGCATTTTTGATCCTGCCTGCATTTATTTAAAGCTAAACATTTTAGGGACATTGCAGCAGGTGTGGTTGCCTCCTAGACATGACGCAGCCCGTTTGTATAACAAAATAGGGTCTATAGCCGCACTTCACGGAGCCCCAAGCAAACACAGGCTGTGAATGGGCGATTTATTTGTGTTGCTTTTTTTTCGTGCTGTAGCACTAGAGACTCGAGCCAACTGAAGGAAATAACTAATAAAATTGTGTCACCCTGAACAGAATAGTGTGTTTTTTCCTAGTTTCTCTTTGGAAAATCTGTGTTTAAGCTCGCAACGCTCAATATGTAGCTACTTTCTAAAGTAGCTTCTGTCGTACCTTTCTATGTTTCAGGATTGATTAGAATTTGAGGTTCAGGTAAATAAATCGATGGGGAGTAATAACAGGTTAGGTGAACCAATCATCTCAAGCGGTTTCAGTAGTGGGGAAGAACCTTTTAATTCTTGTTGTATGAAAACAGGTCAAAAAAGAGCCGCTGTGAATTCTTTACAAGCAACTGCAAGGGACGATTTGTTTATGAGGGCGATGCAATGTGTATGAAGACACAAGAAACCACGCGTGTTGCATTTCTTTCCAGTTTGTCACTGATTCAGAGTAGGTAACCTTCGAAGAGAGAAGATTTCCACCAGGAAAGAGTTACTTTCCATGGTTAGTGTGTTGCAAGGCTCGATCGTACTTGCAGTAAAGTGTTGTTGCATTCCACCGAGTGCAATACTTTCTGTGAAATAATACAGTGGTCTTTCGTAAGGGCCGCGGTGGAGTAGCCGAGCGGTCTAAAGCACCTCGCTGCGGAGTGCGCGGTTGCTCGCCGTGGAGGTTCGAGTCCTCCCTGGGGCATGGGTGTGTGTGTTTGTCTGTAGGTTAGTTTACCTAGATTTAAGTAGTTTGTAAGCTACGGACTGATGACCACGCAGTTTGGTCCGATAGATTTACAGACATTTGAACATTTTTTTCTTTCGTAAGCAATTAGCATCATGCGCCTTTTCCCGTAAGTAATTTGTAGTAAATTCCATGTTGCATTATGTAGTAATATCATATAGTTATGGAGATACACAATTGTAATAATGAATGACGCAGTGCCTTCGACCAGCATTGACATGCGTATTTGTGAGGATGTCGTAGGAGAATAAAAGCGGGCAGTGGCCACCGCTGTTTATTGGTTTTCGCAAGGATTAAAAGGCAGATCCATTGTCAATGCATTACGGAGGCGCCCGCACGGTGGTGCCATTGTGAGCAAGAACCACACAAGACTCGCATTCGGGAGGACGTTGGTTAAAATCCACCTCCAGCCATCAAGTTTTAGGTTTACCGTGAATCAGGCAAATATCGAGATGGCACAGCCGATTTCCATTCCCATCCTTACATAAAAATTTCAGTGTGACTACCGTCTCTAATGACTATGTTCTCGACGGAACGTTAAGCCCTGTGCTCCCTTCCTTTTGTTGAAAATTCGCTTACGAATTTGAAAAATGGCCTTGATTTTTATGACGTGAGATACCTGGTAAATTATTACAAAATCATTTACAAAATATACACAAAATAACATAACATGATTAAATCGTATGCAAAGAGTTACAAATTGAACGTGAGGTATTTTCTATCTTACTTACTTTTCTTTTCTTTTTTTTTTTTTATTTAGGTTTCTTTTTTTAATTGTGTGGGGCCAAACTTCTCTGGTCATCGGTCTCCAGACTTTAAAACTACTTACACTAACTTATGCTAACGACAAAACACAGCCGGCCGCGGTGGCCGAGGGGACTGAGGCGCTTCAGTCACGGTCTGCACGGCCACTACGGTCGGGGGTTCGAATCCCCCCTCGGGCATGGATATTTGTGCCGTCCTTAGTTGTAGGTAGTTCATAAGTAGTTTGTAAGTTCAGGGACTGATGACCCCGTAGTTAAGTCCCTTAAGCTTAACAAACATTTGAACATTTTTTTTTTTTTACAAAACACACACCCATGCCCGAGGCAGGACTCGAACCTCCGACGCGAGATACTGCGCAAACCCCACCGTGGCGCCCCAGACGACACGCCCATTCCCGCGCGGTTGAACTTGAGCGATCCGTCGCTCTTGTGTGCGGGCTACTGTTTTTAGTAATTTATTGCAGTTATGTTCTCCGTCAGGCGACGAAAAATTTTGAAAATTCCCCTAAAATTGCTACCTTCATTTCTCAGAGCCCAAAACAGTTCAAATACTAAGACAAACAAATGGTTTTGTGTTCTGTGTAATCCTACAGCTCTAGTGTGAGGGGGACACGATGTCGTATTCACATTAACCAATTTGAAAGTCACTGTTGAAGCTTGTGTTAGCGGTTCTGAATTGCAAAATGTGGGAGAAGTTTTACAAATGTTCAAATGTTTGTATACCTTATGGGACTTAACTACGGGGTCATCAGTCGCTAAACTTAAAAACTACTTACAAACTAGCTAATCCTAAGGACGGCACAAATATCCATGCCAAGGGGGGATTCGAACCCCCGACCGTAGTGGCCGTGCAGACCGTGACTGGAGCGCCTCAGTCCCCTCGGCCACCGCGGCCGGCAGAAGTTTTTCATGCTAAATATTTAGTGGCAAGAAGACAGTTACTTGAGCGAATAGAGTTAACGACGAAAGCAGTAGAAAATATCGCAAATGGCAGAAAAAATAACTGGGAAAGTAAAAACATGGTTTTGTATTGTTGTTTATGTTGACAACATTGATCAGGTGCTATAACCAAATGGGAGAATACAATCCTATGGTGATACCAATGTCCTCAAAATTTGTAACGCACATGTAAGGGGATGATGTTGATAAATAGATTGACATTCGACCAAGTTGGCATTCACGGACGCAGAGGATACCGTGCTTCGTAAGTCGGAGGCTCGTCCATTGGAAATTGGTCGATCTGATCTCTGCGAGTACTCGACGTGAGAGTGACTCGGGCGCACAATTTTTGACTGTTGGGATTGATTCTCGCTGTCTCGATAACAAACTTTTTGACTGGGACAACTTTCTCAACGAAGAACAACATAGCAGAAATTAAAAAAAAAAAAAAAATCGCACTGACGTGTTTTACGACCCACTTTTGATTTTAATGTATTTTTATGATTCTTATTATAGCCCTAAGGAAAGGGAAACCTACATTCTTAGCATTTGTAGATTTGGAGAAATCTTCTGACAATGTCAACTGGCATACACTCTTTCAAATTCTGAAGGTATCAGGGGTAAAATATAGGGAGCGAAGAGTTATATTCAATCTATACAAAAACCAGACAGCAGTTATTAGAGTAGAATGGAAAGAAAGGGCCGCAGAGGTTGGGAAGGGAGTAAGACAGGGTTGTAGCCTTTCCCCAGTGTTGTTTAATCTATATATTGAGCAAGCAGTGAAGGAATTCAAGGAGAAATTTGGAGAGGGAATTAAAGTTCAGGGAGAAGAAATGAAAACTTTGCGGTTTTCCGATAAGATAGCAATTTTGTCAGAGACTGCAAAAGATCTGGAAGAGCAACTGAATGGAATGGGCAGTGTCTTGAAAGGAAGATATAAAATGAACATTAACAAGAGTAAAATGGTAATGGAATGTAATGTCTGGAAATCAGGTGATACTGAAGGAATTAGATTAGGTAATCAGACAATAAGTCCCATAGACTCTACAAACATTTGAACTTTTTTTTTTTTGACAGATTCTGAGACATCAAGGAATCGTCAACTTAGCATTAGAGGGAGGTATGTGGGGTTAAAATCGTAGAGAGAGACCGAGGGACAAACAGAGTAAGCAGATTCAAAAGGATGTAGGCTGCCGTTGTTATTCTCAGATCAAGAGGCTTGCACAGTCAGGGTAGCGTGGAAAGCTGCATCAAACCATTCTGCGGACTGTAGACAACAACAACAACATTATAGCCCAAGAGTTGTGATTTAAAAGCAATGGCGCACTGAAAATTATCAACAACACGTCGGTCTTAGGACAATGATTTATAATCTGATGTCTAAAAAAGCCATGTTAACAGATAAAAACTGATGAATGAGTGCCGGCCGCGGTGGCCGAGGAGACTAAGGCGCTCCAGTCACGGTCTGCACGGCCACTACGGTCGGGGGTTCGAATCCCCCCTCGGGCATGGATATTTGTGCCGTCCTAGTTCGTAAGTAGTTCATAAGTAGTTTGTAAGTTTAGGGACTGATGACCCCGTAGTTAAGTCCCATAGACTGTACAAACATTTGAACTTTTTTTTTTTTTTTTTTTTTTTTTTTTTTATGAATTAGTTTGTGATGTACAAACATGTTAGACGATGGTTCGAAACTTAGGATGCGGTGGCTTAGCGCGCTCGATCAGAGGGTTGCCAACATGGTAGCTCGACGCCCTCTATAACGAGAAAACTGAGTGAACTAGGAAACGATCAAAATAGAACAAAACATATCAACGTTCGAAAGGATCGATCAAACCAAAGAGAAGAGAGAAAAAGAAAGTTTGTTCAACGCCATCTGCAATTAAAATTGAGCAAAATTCTCAACGAACAACCCAGAACGAACATGAACAAACGACCACAAAGCATCGCTCTCCCCGAAGACAAAAAATATAAAAAGAAAAAAATATAACCACCACTGACAATTTTTTCCCTGTTGCTTCTAAAACGTTTTTGCATACTATTGTTAACTGAACACAACTATATCCTACAAGATTCCGAGTTGTTCAAAGGTATCAGTGCTTTCTGTGAAACATGCCTTGAAATATATACCAACGAATTGTAAACATAGACTAGGAAAAAAGAAACAGGCAATGTGTATACACTTCCCTTCCGTTGCATTGAGGAACGACAGTTTCCACAGAAATCAAGGACTCCAGTCATACATAAAACTACCAGTATCTGCACGTTGTTTAGAATATTCAAGCCGCGGTGGAGTAGCCGTGCGGTCTAAGGCGCCTCGCTGCGGAGGTTCGCGTCTTCTCTGGGGCATGGGTGTGTGTGTTGTCCTTAGGTTAGTTTACCTTAGTTTAAGTAGTTTGTAAACTACGGACTGATGACCACGCAGTTTGGTCCGATAGATTTACAAACATTTGGACATTTTTTATAATATTCATTATCTCAGTATCCTCCCCGTTGTTGTGCAAATGTTTCAGAAGACCAGTGTTCAATTCGTTGTTACGTATTTCAGGACACTGTTCGCGAAATAGAACAAACACACATTTTAGAGGGAACTCTCTTACATGTGCACAATTCTGAACATTGCAGAACATAGCTCTTTTTAATTAATAAGGATGCCCGAAACGCTTTTAGGAGCCAAAGCAAAAAATGTATGGTAGTGGTGGATATCGAACTACCGACCATGAACATCATAACCTAACGCGCTGCACACTACACTACGGGCGACAGATATGTGGTTTCTTAATTCTCTTACTATTTATGACAGTTGTTAAATGCTAATATGACTTTTTAGACACTAGATTATAATTTATAGTACTAAGAACGACGTGTTTTGTTAATTCTTCAGTGAGCCATTGCTTTGAAATGGCAATGCCTAAGTTATAATACGAAAATCATAAAATACAGCAAGCAAGATGGCGTATGCCGGGGAGAGTTGTAGGCGAGCAATGTCATATCTCCAATGTGACATCTCCAAGAGCCTGGCATACGTAAAATTAGGTGACGTTGTCAAATCGCCATTATTTTTGTAAATATCTCTGTAACGGTGCGAATTATGACAAAAAAACATATGAGAGCAAAGTTGTGGAGAATATTCTTCTTTACAAATTCGGTTAAGCAATTATCGTGTCAGAGGAACGGTTTGTTTGCAATTACAATTACATGGCAAAAGACATTTTCAGTGTTGCTTACTTAGTTTGTGTCGGAAATATTTGAAAAGGGTAGGTTCAGGTCTCTGGCGGCCAACTATTGTGTGTGTAAAATTTGGTGCCGATTGGCACACGCGGAAACACGTTACGGACAGACAGACGTCGTCAGATCTCCGTTATTTTTGCAAATATCTCTGAAAGGATGCAAGATATGAAGAAAAAAAAACATAAGAGAGCAAAGTTGTAGAGAATTTTCTCCTCTAGAAATCTGCTTATTCAGTTTTCGTGTCAGATGAACGGTTTGTTTGTCAATACAATTACATTATGAACGGCTTTTTTTAGTGTTACTAACGCATTTTTAGTCCGAAATATATGAAAAATGGAGGTTCTGATCTCTGGCGGCCAACTATTATATCTGCAAAATTTGCCGACGATCGGTCGAACGGTTCGACTTAAAAAGTGGGAACACGTTACGGACAGACAGACATCCCAAAATCGCCTCTATTTTTGCAAATATCTCTGAAACGACAAGAGATATGAAAAAACACAACAGAGCAGAATTGAAGAGAATTTTGTCCTCTACAATTTCGGTTATTCAATTTTCGTGTCGGATGCCTGATTAAGCCGTTATTTTCATTTAAATTTCGAGTTGTCAAAGGACGATCACAAAGGCCCACTTTTAGTGTTACTACCGTAACCTAAAGTGGGCCACAAAAGAAGGTCGTAATCGCCAATTCCGACCAATGTTTTCGAGAGCTTTCTCTTGGCTGTAATGGATATATTCATACACTGTCATGATCTACAGTGGTAGATATAATTTTATCGAAATTTACTGGCGTTAACCACTGAGTTATCCGAACACGTTTCCAGGACGGACCAAAACCTCCATATGCCACACTAACTAAGTAAAAGATACGGATGAATGTAGTTGACTGTCTTGTACATAGTGTGATACATGAATGTTTATGTCGGTTCTGGAAACGTGTTCGGGAAACGTGATCATTAACACGACCGATAGCGAAAAGCGGGTCATCCGGGTTCGAGTCCCGGTCAAGCACAAATTTTCATCTGCATTTGGTGGCTGTGGCGTTTTAAAAAATTTACTATTGCAAATTAACTTCGATAAAAAATTGTTAAGGCATATGCCGGAACTAGTAAGGCCCTCCATTTATCCCCAATGGGGTTCCCCATTTGGCCCACTATCAGCTTGTCTGATATTTCGCTGAATAGAACCGCGACTCTTAATGTGCCAGATTTGAAGCAGCCCTCTCCATGCCTTAGACTGGAAAATGAAAAGAATAATAATAAATCGAGTTGAACCTTGTTGCCGTTCTGAGCACGTGACAACGAGAACACTCTAGTAGGGGGCTGCAGGTGCATCTCTTCAGTTTACGACTAAGAAAAAAATGCGTTTACTTCATCTTTACTTCAAAATTCGTCAAAGGCACGCCATGAAATACGTTTCCAACACGGAAGCAGAAAATACAGCCGGCCACGGTGGCCCAGCGGTCTGCGGCGCGCCAGTCACGGTCTGCACGGCCACTACGGTCGGGGGTTCGAATCCCCCCTCGGGCATGGATATTTGTGCCGTCCTTATTATTAGCTAGTTCATAAGTAATTTGAAGGTTTAGGAACTGATGACACCGTAGTTAAGTCCCATAAGCTCTACAAACATGTGAACATAAAATACACGCAGCACGTTTCAGCAATAATCAGGTGATTAACACCGACTATACAGGGTGCGAGTATCGGATGAACATTCGACGAGCGTCGTCACACTAGAGCCAAAAACGCACCCTTATCGCAGTCGGAAGTATACATAAAACCGCACATTCATTCCCGGCGCAATATTGCGTTACCGCGCCTGGAAAATTGTTTCCTAGCGTTTTTTTGTGTTTACAAGTAACTGGTGATCTACTTGGTCCTCGAGTTATATAACAAATGCTAAAAAATGTCTACGTTATCTGCTCGAAATCCAGGAAAATGACCAGTTTAATTTACAGAACGTATCTTGTGGACGTTTTAAAAAAGGTTGCTTAAAACCGGTTTCGTCTCAGATTCCTGATGTGGACAAACTAGTACTATGTTTCCAGACGACGAGGGTCAGCCGGTTTTCACGCTAAAAGTAATGCCAGCAAATTATACACCTCTACGCCAGCCCTGTGAAGTTTATTTTTATCGCCAAGTTAAAACCTTTATTTGAAGGCTTCAAAACTACCATTAGCTTCTGGAAATAAAGCCAGTATTACATAAACGCGCGATCGGAATCTCAACTAACTACATTACTAATGAGCCGGCCGCGGTGGCCGAGGGGACTGAGGCGCTCCAGTCACGGTCTGCACGGCCACTACGGTCGGGGCTTCGAATCCCCCCTCCGGCATGGATATTTGTGCCGTCCTTAGTATTAGCTAGTTCGTAAGTAGTTTGTAAGTTTAGGGACTCATGACCCCGTAGTTAAGTCCCATAGACTCTACAAACATTTGAACATTTGAACATTACTCATGAACAAGTTTTAGCACCGGTTTTTCGGCCGCTGTTATCGTATGCATAGCACGCGCCCAGTCGCGTTTGAGTGGCCGAGCGGCCCAAGGCACCTTGTTCCGGAGCGCACTATTGCTCATCATCAAATTCAAATGTTTGTAAATCTATCGGACCAAACTGCGTGGTCATCAGTCCGTAGCTAAAAAATACTTAAACCGAGGTAAACTAACGTAAGGACAAACACACACCCATGCCCCAGAGAGGACTCGAACCTCCACGGCGAGCAACCGCGCGCTCCGCAGCGAGACGCTTCAGACCGCTGGCTACTCCACCGCGGCTGCTCACCATCAGAGGCTGAAATTCTCCCCCTTGGGCAGGTGTGTGTGTGTTTGTCCTTAAGTTAGTTTAAGTAGTTTGTAAGCCTGGGGACTGAAAAAATGTTTAAATGTTTGTAGAACTTATGGGACTTGACTACGGGGTCATCAGTCCCTAAGCTTACAAACTACTTATGAACTAGCTAAGACTAAGGACGGCACAAATATCCATTCCCGAGGGGGGATTCGAACCCCCGACCGTAGTGGTCGTGTAGACCGTGACTGGAGCGCGTCAGTCCCCTCGGCCACCGCGGCCGGCTAGGGACTGAAACAATGGTGGTTAAGTCCCATAGATTTACAAACATTAGAACATTTTTGTACGCGCCAAAATTAAATTCATATATATTGAGTAATCCATTGCAGTTGTGGTGACAGCTGTGTCCCCAGTGAAGTAGGGGTCAGAGCAACTGCGTAGAAAGCAGGAGAAACCAGGTTCGAATCCTGGCTGGATACACGTTTTCAGTTTTATCCATTTAGGAGTTCATGTCATAGATTACGTGAGTATAAATAAATATTTCTAAAAGTTAGACAAGTCTGCATTCCGCCGAATTTTGTGTCGTGAAAGAAATTGTAATTAAGCAGTAATCAAAATGATTCCAACATTATTATATTCAAAAATGTTCAAATGTTTGTATAGCTTATGGGACTTAACTACGGGGTCATCAGTCCATAAACTTACAAACCACTTATGAACTAGCTAATCCTAAGGACGGCACAAATATCCATGCCCGAAGGGGGATTCGAACCCCCGACCGTAGTGACCGTGCAGACCGTGACTGGAGCGCCTCAGTCTCCACGGCCACCGCGGCCGGCTATTATTATATTCCATGGTCTCTCGTATACCTTCCAACCATTCGAATTAGAACCTATTCAGAAACGGAAGTACTTGTGTATGCATCAGCCAAAACAGGGCATTTGTTTACATCATTCTGGGAGTAATAACTGCCCCAATAGCCCCCCCCCCCCAATAATATTTCTCGTGCTAAATCCATCATTTACATGTACTCCGATTGTTGCATACTAATTTAACCTCCAAAACCTTACCATCAGTGGCGATACAGCCGGCCGCGGTGGCCGAGGAGACTGAGGCGCTCTAGTCACGGTCTGCACGGCCACTACGGTCGGGGGTTCGAATCCCCCCTCGGGCATGGATATTTGTGCCGTCCTAGTTCGTAAGTGGTTCATAAGTAGTTTGTAAGTTTAGGGACTGATGACCCCGTAGTTAAGTCCCGTAAGCTTAACAAACATTTGAACATTTGAAGTGGCGATACTGCGATCCCAAAATGCCTTTGACACTTGTCAGAAACCTGTTTTAGGTCAACCCAGTAAATGTTATTATCTGGATCAATATCCACTCATAAACCTGGCGCTCGGAATGGCCACGTGGTGTAAGGCGACATGCTACGGACTGAGCGGCCGTTCCCGCCGTAGTTTCGAGTCTTTCTCGGGCATGTTTGTGGGTGTTTGTTGTCTTTAGAGCAAGTTAGGTTAAGTAGTTTGTAAGTCTAGGGTCTGATGATCACAAGAGTTTGGTCCAACATGTTTACAAACATTTAAGCCCCTCATGAGCCAGACGTCGGTCACTTTTCTCTCTCCGGATTATTTGTTGACGTAAAATCACATTTGTTCAATGTCTTTGATGGGCCCTTTACAGAAAGACCTTGTTCATGGCACCATATCTGTTTCCAACAGTTGTACAACCGATGTCAGAAGTGCCTCGCAGGCAATGGTTATTACGTTGAAGGTCAGTAAAGGTATTTTGTTTGTAACTCTTGTTTCAATATTTCCTGAGACTGTTCATCGAGCTTTCAGACGCACCTTCTAAATTTACTTCATCCAATATCGTGCGACAAAAGTTGATGTAAGTCAAAAAGGCAAAATTACATATTAGCTGGAAGTAGCGAGATTCAAATTCAAATGTTTGTAAAGTTGGGACGTAACTGCAGGTGGTCATCGGTCCCAAAAATTACAAACTACTTAAACTAACTCATACTAAGAACGACACACACACCGTGCCCGAGGGAGGACTCGAACCTGCGACGGCGAACGGCCGCACGCACGTTAGTGCACACGGCTATTCTGCCGCGGCAGTAGCAATATTATTTCGGAGGTTTGATCGACTGGATCTTGCATATTTTCCAAATTGTCCACAATTGTTTCCACATTTCTGTTATGGATTTAACTGAATTGTAATGACCACTCGAGTGAGTATCCGACAATGGCGTCAAAGTTTTACCTTTTTTTCTGCAAGTAATTCCCATTTACAAACGGAAGAATGAATATGACATTGACGCAGCATTGTCGTAACCTCGAGCTGTGCACAACGAAATATCCAGCCCATCTTATTCCATCTGCCATTGAATATTTTTTGTCACAACCTCTGCAGTCTTTCCTGATGTACAGAAAAACCCCAAGAAGCTTTGTCGAAATTCCACAATGTCTTCTTCTGTATGGATATATCGAATTATTTTACCCATTTAGTCAGTTCTGCTTTTATCGGGAGTGCTGTCAAAAATTATTCTGCCATATTTACCCTTCTTTATATCTGCAATATTTTTTTTTACTTTACATGTTCAATCAAGATAAAAATAAATTCATGTTGTATCTCGTATCCCTTTTGACAAGTACGAAGGTATTCTCTTTGATCCGCCTACAGACTCTTCGAGTCTTACACAATGCTCTTTCAATAAAGGGTGGTATTTCACCAATTGTAAGAAATTTATTCTGTTTTCTGATGAAACATCTTCACGATACTCTCGGAATACAAGGTTTTGCTGGGCTAAACAGTTTAATATCCAAAAGGCGAAGCAAAATGTCTCTCCATTTCTTGGTCTCATCATTAACAATTTACTGATGATCTTTATCAATAGTTTTGTTACATTTCAATCCCACAGAGACGCTTCACCACTGCCGCGGTGGCCGAGGAGACTGAGGCGCTTCAGTCACGGTCTGCACGGTCACTACGGTCGGGGGTTCGAATCCCCCCTCGGGCATGGATATTTGTGCCGTCTTTAGTATAAGGTAGTTCATAAGTAGTTTGTAAGTTTAGGGACTGATGACCCCGTAGTTAAGTCCCATAAGCTTAACAAACATTTGAACATTTCTTCACCATTTTCCAAATTTGATAGATGTTCAGGCGACGATTCATGCTTTAATATTTTTGAATTCAACTTGCACCACTGGCAGAAGCCAGAAATAAATTTATTTTTGTTGATATCGTCCTCGGAGGCAAATAATCATCAGCAAAAACAGCACGCTTTCTTCCTTGATGGTGAATATAGCATCCATTTCTCCAAATATTTCTCTTTAAAAAAGCAAGGATAGTATTCACAGTTTATATAAAAAAAACGCAGCAGGTACTTGTTTTTAATGCATTGAAAGCATTAAAAACAAGTAACTGGTGACTTTTCGTTATATAAATTCTGAATAACCCAGTTACCGACGAAACCGTGTTCTTTCAAATACTGAAACCGGTCATCTGAATAAAGACGAAAATAGCGATCTTGGGTGTATATAAGAAGTTTCTAAATCAATCAGTTCGCCTCCTATACAAAAATGACTAACTACGTTCAAATACGTTACTCTGTGATGCCTATCACAAAACAGTACAATTTTCTAGGAATGGTTTATCGAATGTTTTGTACCTTCTGTAAAAGCTCATCAGTTTAAGAAGGGCAAAACATTTCGTTGCTTGTCAGCTTATGAACTCATGTATAGTGTTATATCTTACGCGGAAAGACTATTTTATAAAAGTATTGTTACTTCTACATAATGTAAGCTCTGTATTATAGCCCGTGGATCTTAGTGTGCCGCGGTGGAGTAGCCGAGCGGTCTGGCTCAGCGCGCCCGCGAACAAACTGAACGAAAGGAAGCAACATAGATCAACCTGAAAAAAAAATGGATTGCATCACCGATTGCGGTGCTGAAGGTCGTCGGTTCAATCCCGACCACCGACAAAAATTTATTTCTTTGTAATTATTTCCAGAATATTGTACATATTTCTTATGTTCACTTGTAATTGCTACATGTCCCTTATGTTAACTATTCTTCTAATTTCTGGTACATTCTGTCTGTGTATAAATTGCAGAGCACTCTGGCCGAGAGACAGTTAGTGCTGCGTGTATGTTAAGTTCGCAATAAAGCTGCTTTCAGTATAAGTGCTGTGTTCAGTTGACAACCCTGCCTTCGAAGTCAAGCCTGCTTCCATTTCAACGCGACGATACTATCATTTTATTCGGATTTTGCCTTCATTGTGTTAACTCTTAGCTGGCAGAGCTGTCTAGTCCTGAATCGGTAGTCGTCGAGAGGCTGTGGCAGGCAGTCTTTGTTTTGAGGCTGCAGCCAACATTACTGACTGAGCGTGCTGTGCCAGGCAAACACCGTCGTTAGCTTTCTTATTGTTTGCACATCAGTGTGGCGATACGTAACTAAAATGAGTGATTCCTACAGTTAGGGTCGTTATCAACCGTGGTTATGTGTAATCTACTGTATTACATTTACGACCAACATTTAAAGCGATGTGCGCAGCTTGTACTTTCGCGGAAGCCTGCCACGCAGTCTGTAGCGCCAGTACTTCAGGACGTAGGCGTCGATATCCCCCACACCCTCAGCTCGTTTCTCACCCCGCGGCCGCCAAGCCCTGAGGCGGGGTTTGCTATCTCCGCTCCCCGTTTCCCCCTCGGAACTATGCCATCTAACACTGTAGATATGTAATGCAGAAATATATTGTTTTATCAATATTTTTTCCCAATAGCGAATTTCACTTTGCGTCACTGCATAGGGTATAGATGTTCTACCAAATGGTGACATATGAATTTGTACCGGGCCGGGACTCGAACCCGGGTTTCCCGCTTTTCGCGAGCGGTCGCCTTAACCACTAGGCTACCAGAACACGACTCCAGGACCGTCCCAAACTTCCATATACCACACTGACTGCACGTATGAGTCAACTACATTCATCCCTTAGAACTCACAGCTTAATCTGTATTCCCACACCAGGGAGAATGAAAACAACGAGGTATTAACATACGCTGTTATCTTCATTGCCTCGCTTAGGCATCTGTTAAGTTACTGTATGGTGACGATTTACAGTGTTGATATATATATATCAATATTTTTTCGCAATAGCGAATTTCACTTTGCGTCACTGTTTAAGGTATAGATGTTCTACCTAGTGGTTAAGGCGACCTCTCGCGAATAGTGGGAAACTCGGGTTCGAGTCCCGGCCCGGCATAAATTTCCACATGTCACCATTTTGTAGAACATATATATTCTATACCTTATACAGTGACGCAAAGTGAAATTCGCTATTGCAAAAAAATATTGATAAATATATCAACACTGTAAATCGTCATCATCCAGTAATATATTGTTTTCGTTATTTGTGATGTTTCGGTATAATTTTACGACGCGATTCCATCTTTCTGCTTTGATCCATGACGTCATCAACATGTGGAAAACCCATATATCAGTCGTAGCCAACTGCAAATAATCAATGTTTCAAATGTTTTTTTTAATTATAATGGTAATTTGGAAGAAGCGTTGCATATCGCAATTACGGCCTACGATCGGTAAGTTTCGCACACGACATCATCGCAGTTCCATCGTTGCTTGTTCACTCGCAACAATTTAAGCTGCCTAAGCACATCCTTTAAAATTATGTCATAAATTTGTTTGTACAGCTTATGGGACTTAACTACGGGGTCATCAGTTCCTAAACTTACAAACTGCTTATGAACTACTTACGAACTAGGACGGCACAAATATCCATGCCCGAGGGCGGATTCGAACCCCCGACCATAGTGACCGTGCAGACCGTGACTGACGCGCCTCAGTCCCCTCGGCCAAATTATGATATATTCGTAAAAAATATTTAAGTACAAGGTATATTACTTTGCATCCATCGTTTTTCGCTAACATTTAAGGCTTTAATTAACAAATTAGATACACATGTATCATTCAATGTATTTTCCATCGCTGGCCACTACTTTCTCTCATATTTCAGGAAGTGTGCGAATCCCGCGTCGAAAAAACTTGTTCGTATTTTGAATCGATCAAATTTGTGACTTCTTCATGAGATCAGAAGCGCTGGTCAGCCAGGCCGTGCGCCATTGATCTAAACAGGTGAGAGACACAAGGAGCAGTGTCTGGAAAGTACGGCGAGTGGGCTACGACTTTCCATTTTAACGTTTCCCAATATGTTTTGACGTTAAAATTTTGAACATAGCTGCTATTGTCAGCGACCGTTACAAAGTCAAAGGATAAAAATGAAGCCCTCGGTCGCAAAATTAAAGTTATTTAATCTGGTTTCGGCAATAACTATGATTGCCTTCATCAGAAATTATAAATTAAAACAAGTCACATAATAAAAGTTACAGCTGAACTGTAAAGATTACGTCACAAAATTTAAAAAGGAATTTTTAGAAAGAGCTAGCCAATATGCGCTGCACGTCTGCACGTTGAGTTGATGTTTGCTTTCCAACACTGTTTTACGGGAGGAAAAAACTCCCTAAATCGTAAAACAATCTCCAAAAAATGATAAATACTCTTTATCTGAGGAGAAATTGTATATTTGCACTTCCGTACTATTACGTGACAAATGATTGTTAAGCAAAACACAGAAAATTCATTAATTTACACTTGAGCTTTATGTTGTTTAAAACGTAGTTTGAAGTTGACCCAAAATTCTACAGTAGGTAATTTTTGTCTTTAAACTCGATACATAACATGATGCTAATACTAGGTATTAACTAAATAGATATGAAATTGGTCTTGTGCAGCATAAGAAACTACACCGCGTTTCTTTTAGTCTTTTAGTATTTGAAAATGAATTAGCTGTTAGCTTATTAGTGTAATCCTGTTTTTCAGTATGGTAGGTCTACCGCTTGAGTTGCTTCTAAGGAAAGAATGTACACTGAACCCTGCTTTGACAACTTTTACATCAGATCTGCCCACATCAACAAATGAAAACAAGAAGACTAAGTTGTTACAACATATTTACGGACAATAAAGCACGCCAGGAATGTGGGGAAATTTAATACTTGAATGATATCTGGCTAAATACATGTCATATGCGGAATAACATCTGGACACATGGTTCAGTATCATCAGCTAATTAAACCTTTCTGTATGTAGTGTCGACAGTAAAAAGTCGGGGGTTCGAATCCCCCCTCGGGCATGGATATTTGTGCCGTCCTTAGTGTTAGCTAGTTCATAAGTAGTTTGTAAGTTTAGGGACTGATGACCCCGTAGTTAAGTCCCATAAGCTATACAAATATTACTCGGGTTTTATGAGAGACTCAAAGACTTTCCGATCAATTTCATATAAGTATACTGCGTAATATTCGATGCTACGTAAACATAGCACACTCTGAGGAGTGAGTTTGTTGGATTCCTTTTATGGAGAGGACAGTTTGCACCTTACTTGAGTAAAATGCGCACTTTATTGTTTCATGTATTGCATTTTACACGTTCTTAACATTCTTCTACTGAATAGTAACATTGACCGGGGAAGAATGACCTTTAAGCTTTACTAAAAAGCGAGACTGTTGCAATAATGTTTGCCTCATGCGAAGGCCTTTTCTAATTTTATATCGCACAGTTTGTCATGAAACTTTTATAATTCGCTGCGCGTATTGATAGATATTTTGTTGTTACTTATGTAGGCCTATATCACAGAACATAACGAACACACGCACAAGCGTGGAAAGCGATTTAATAGAGGTAAAGCAGGAATTCCACTCTTTTGACTTCGTAAACAGTGTGATTCCAGAACCTGATGCCGCCGACAACTGTCGCTGGAGCGCGCTGCGATCGCTTGAGGCACACGTCTTATACGCCGGCCGCAGTGGCCGAGCGGTATGCGGCGCGCCAGTCACGTTCTGCACGGCCACTACGGTCGGGGGTTCGTATCCCCGCTCGGGCATGGAGATTTGTGCCGTTCTTAGTATTAGCTAGTTCATAAGTAGTTTGTAAGTTTAGGGACTGATGACGCGGTAGTTAAGTCCTATAAGCTCTACAAACGTTTGCAACATATATATTTCGCATGGCTTCCTCTGTATAGGCATTCGCATATACCCACCTGGCGAAGCTCGGGATCAGTTACATACAGAATTAAATTCAGTGCCTGAATGCCCAGTGTTCAGCTGTTGGCATGTGTTTCATCCTTTATGATGATGAAGGATGAAAGTTATGTTCCCACAGCTGAACACAGGGCATTCACGCCTGAATATATATATTTTTTGGTCAATTTAGAATATTTACACTGTTTAATGTGATTGAATCATTGTAATATTTTTGTGATCATAGGCATAGTGCGCAGAAACTAATAGTGCATTGGTAGTTAGATGGAAGTAAATTAAAAAGTTTTTTTTTTTTTTCTAAGAAGCGACTGTGGCTTTGGAACATATCTTATGTGTTTTCTATAGCAGTTATATGTGACAATAACTGTACTAAAATTTATTTCACACACACGCCCATATATATATATATATATATATATATAAACGTAGGACATATTCTTTCAAACAAAGTTCAAATGTTTGTAATCCGAAGGGACCAAACTGCTAAGGTCATCGGTCCCTAGTCTTACAATCTTATTTAACTTATTCTAAGGACGACTCACACACACACACACACACACACACACACACACAACCCATGCCCGAGGGAGGACTTGAACCTCTGGTGGGAGTGGCCGCGTACTGCACGACGTTGCGCCCCAGCTCACACGGCCATTTCCGTGCGGCGCATATGGTTTGATAAATTATTAAACTTTTCACTAATAATGTGGTTGAATCATTGTAATATTTTTTTAATGATAGGAACTTGAGAATGACGCCATAGTGTGTCGAAACTAGTAGTGCATTGGTAATTACATAAAAGTACATAATTTGACAAGTGAAGACGATTTTACCTGGTGATGCACTACTTACCGTGGATGAACAGTACAGTAATCGGAATAGCTGTGTCATTACCAAAAAAAGCAGAAATTGGAAAAACAGCGTATCCTCAAAGGTCCCCCAATTGCGGAACAGAAACAAACAGCCAGCAAATACGAGTAGTTCGCGCTAAGTTTGATATTCCCTCAAAACCTAAAATCTGATTTCCTGTGTTTACGTTGTACTGAATCAATTTCTTCAAGTTGCTATGCAAAACGAGATAAGGTTTCAAGAAAGCTTTCGCGATCAAGAAAATTACACTTGAAACTTCCTGGCAGATTAAAATTGTGAGCCAGAAACGGGATTAGAATCTGCGACTTTTGCCTTTCACTGGAAAGCAATTTACCAGCTGAGCTATATTGACACGCTTCACGATCCGTCCGCCGGCCGCGGTGCCCGAGGGGACTGAGGCGCTCCAGTCACGGTCTGCACGACCACTACGGTCAGGGGTTCGAATCCCCCCTTGGGCATGGATATTTGTGCCGTCCTAGTTCGTAAGTAGTTCATAAGTAGTTTGTAAGTTTAGGGACTGATAACCCCGTAGTTGACTCCCATAGGCTTTACAAACATTTGAACATTTTGAACGGTCCGTCCACAAAAATTTACTTCTGTCAGTACCTCGCCTCCTAGTTTCCAAATTTCACAGTCGTCCTCCTGTGAACCTTTCAGGACTAGCACTCCTCATTCTGGAAACATCCCTTAGCCTGGAGCTAAGCCATGTCTCCACCACATTCTTTCTTCCAGAAGTGCAAGGTATGTTGGAGGACTTCTGGGATGTTTGGAAAGTAGGAGGTGAGGAACAGGCAGAAGTAAAGTTGTGAGGACGGACTGTGAAGCGTGTCGGGATAGTTCAGACGGTAGAGCGCTTGTCCGCGAAAGTCAAAAGGTCGCAGGTTCGAATCCCGGGTACAGCACACAATTTTAATCTGTCAGGAAGTTACATATCGGCGCACACTTCGCTGTAGTGTGAAAATTTGATTATGAAAATAACACTTGAATGTGTTTCAAGAATATTTCTACTACCATGAAAACCGTTTGTATCTAATGTGTGGAAAATGCCGTTGAAATTTCTAATTTCCCCCCAGTGTGCTCGCGGTTCTTTCGTGAGTACGTGCGTGGGGAGCATGAGGCCCCGAGCTAATGCAGTCTTCCTTCCTTCTTTACTTCCCGGACTGCATTTCTTTTCCCCATCCACTCCTTCCCCTCCCCACTGGGGGACTGATAACCTCAATAGTTTAGTCCTCCCATCCCAACCAAACAACCCAACCCAAATTTCTAATTTGCTCCACTAACTGGAAAATCGAAACGTATAGCTTCAAATAAAACTGTTTATAATGGGGGAGTACCATTTCATAGTGTCTAGGAAAAGAATCTCAAAAATGTTCAAATGTTTGTAAATCTATCGGACCAGCTTGCGTGGTCATCAGTCCGTAGCTTACAATCTACTTAAACTAACACAAGGACAACACATACACACCCATGCCCCAGGGAGGACTCGAACCTCCAACGGCGAGCAACCGCGCGCCCCGCAGCGAGGCGCCTTAGACCGCTCGGCTACTCCACCGCGGCGAAAAGAATCTGATAAACCCTTTACCGAAAACATCTGAATGCGCCAACCTGAACGCCGCCCTTGAAATTCACTTTTTTTTTTTTTTTTTTTTTTTTTTTTTTTTTACATAGTTCTATCCTTTAACTGTATTTAGTACGAGTAAAACATACACAATAGCTCATTTATCATTTATCTCTCAAGCAATCACGAAACAATAAACAACGTTTATTTATTTTTATCGTAAATTACTGACAAAAAGGGCAAGAAGCAATTAAATGGAAGCATAACACAAAAAGTCAAATTACGTTATGTTAAATACAGGGATTTTGCATTTTTAAACTCACAATTATATGCTGCCCGCAAGTAAAAGTTAATTATTCTAATGCTGAGATTCTTTCCCTCCCTCCCTTCCTCACCAATTCTCTCTCTCTCTCTCTCTCTCTCTTTCTCTCTCTGTGCCCCCCCCCCCTCCCACTGGATCCGCCCTTGGAAAGGGGTATATCATACAAGATCATAGACCTTCCTGAGGACAAGAGACATTATTTGCAGGATGTAGTTTCCAAGTAGCTTACATAGTACATGATAATGCGTAATTTACAAGTGCCGGTCACTGGGAAAGAAATGGGGGTGACAGATTGGATAGCATGAAGTGGCAGTTGGTTTACTTGCATATGGCAGCGTTGATCGCAGCACAGTGTAAATAGGTTTGTAGGAGTATTTTTCACCGATGCGTTTGTTCCCTTTGCAGATACGGGTAGATTTCCGCGGCTTAAGATTCCCAGACAATTAGACCCGCCCCATTATTTATCCATTAGGTGTAGCTTTCCGTACACATCCCACCCAACATCGAGGTTTCCTTCTTCCAAGTGGATTCCCCTACACATTTCCTCTTCCACACAATGACTCGAGCCACACTCGAGACCCCTATTTATATAGCCTCCTAATATCTTCCCCCTCCCATCCTTATCTACTCACATCGTTATATGACACCCCTTCTGACCCCCTTGTTTGTGCCCTCACCACATGATCCGATAAAACCTACACCCATAGCCAAAATTCGAAAGGTAATAACTTCAGATAGATAGAAACAACTTGTTTGAGTTTATAAAGTTTGTTAGCAACAAAAAAATCAATATTTAGTGGAACCACTTTTTGTCCTTACTACAGCATAAATTTTCTTTGGTAGAGAGTAGACTAGTTTTTTACAAACTCAGCAGTTATGGCGTTTCACTCAAGTCGGAGGCGGTCATTAAATTCTTCTCTTGAATTAATTGCATACCGCATGAGTTTGCGCTTCAGTAAAACCCATAAATCTTCTATGGGGTTCAGGTCTGGTTACTAGGCAGCCCAGTTCAGAAGCTCGAAGTTATTTTCCCGAAACCCAATCACTGTTGGAGCGGATTTATGGCAGGGCGCGTTATCTTGCTGGAATTTAACGCCGTCCGTGTTTGTATCGCCAACAATAGTTTTAAAGCAGGGCAGTAAAGTAGATTCCAGGAGAAATATAAATTTTGTGGAACCCATGCAGCCATCTCATACGATCATTTGTCGCGCTCATGCTGCCCCAGATCATGACTCTCACTTCATCGTGTTTTGCAGCAGGTACCATATACTCTGGTTTATATTCCTCGCCCATCCAGCAACGAATATGTAACACGCGGAGTACCTTCAGTCTGAAATGTGAATGAATATTGTACAGAATTCTGTCATTAATTTTGTTAGTTAGTAAATTTTTTTTCAACCTGATTGTTATGTGTTGTTAGAGCATCAGTTGGACAAACGTACCTGAAAGTTGGATTCGCCAGTCCACACAATATTGGACCAATCTTTTTCGGTGAAAATTTTGTGTTTCAGAGCTCACTCATATCGTGCCTTCTTATTCTTTTCAGAGAGCCCTGGCTTCTTTCTGGCTTCGCAGCCTTTTAGACAAACTTCTTGGAGTCGTGTACGAGTGGTACTAGCAGATATTTTGTTTAAAACTTTCAGGGAACTCAGCAGCGAGATGTAACGAAATATTCTCCCTATTTCTTAACGACACTCTTATTGTCGTTCAGTGCTCATGGTATGTTGTGCTCCGTTTGTGCCTGGTTCTGGCCCTAAAAACGTGCCACTCGGCCATGGCAAATCTCTCAATAGCATATTTCATGGATTTCTACTTACGATTTCCCTTACTCGTGCAAAAGCTTTATCCATATACTTTCTTCTGAACTAAGTTTCGTTTAGGCACAGTGAAGCAGTAACGTTGATTTCACAGATCTAAACAGGGAAAAAGAACAAGTTTAGTGATGTGTATTCACAACGAGAGAATCTAGCGAACTGACTAGTAAACATAAAAACAATAACATGACAAATCTTATTACTACATATGTTTGATTCGTGGCAAAAATTCAAACGTTTGTAAATCTATCGGACTCATCTGTGTGGTTATTAGTCCGTAGCTTACGAACTACTTAAACTAAGGTAAACTGATCTAAGGACAACACACACACACACCCATGCCCGAGGGGGGACTGGTACACCCGACAGCGAACGGCCGCGCGCACCGCAGCACGGCGCCTCAGTACGCACGGCTAATTCGCAGCGGCGATTGGTTGCTTTGAGGTGGATCATTATTTTTTATATTTTTAGATTCTGACAACATACTTTGTAAACACATGGGTTTAGTTGGTGATCTGTATGTCGCATATGTGCAAAATGTCTCGGGTGCTCAATACTTTTGTCCATTGGCGTATAAGCTTCGGTAACTTCTTGTTAAAAGCGATTTGATTTTATTATATTTATTTATTTACTTATTTTTGAGATGTTGAGTGTGCACGTTCACAGATTCCTCTAGAATGTTGCTTGATTTATGGCCATGGTGGTCTAGCGAGTGAGTAAATAAGATATCTGTATGGTGTAAAAATTGTCAGTTGATTCTAAATATTGAGAGTGTGAAGTCGTCCACATGAGTACGAAAAGAAATCGGTTAAACTTTGTTTACAAGATAAATCATTCAAACATGAAGGCCGTAAACTCCACAAAATACCTAGGAATTACTATTACTTCCGACTTAAAGTTGAAAGAACACGTAGATAATGTCGTGGGAAAGACGAACCAGAGACTGCGTTTTATTGGCAGAACTCTTAAAATATGTAACAGAACTACTAAAGAGACTGCATACACTATTCTTGTCCGTTCTTTTTTGGAGTATTGTTGCCCAGTGTTGTATCCTTATCAGAGTTTGACGGAGGACATCGAAAGAGTTCAAAGAAGGGCAACTCGTTGTGTATTGTCACGATACAGAGGAGACAGCGTTACGGAAATGATACAGGATCTGGGATGGGAATCATTACAACAACGGCACTTATCGCTGCGGCGTGGGCTACTTACGAAACTCCAATCGCCAACATTCTCCTCCGAATGCGAAAATATATTGTTGACTCCCACTTACATAGGTAGAAATGATCATCAGCATAAAATACGAGAAATCAGAGCTCGAACGGAGATATTCAGGTGTTGTTTCTTCCCGCACGGTATTCGAGAATGGAATGGGAGATAAATAGTATAATGGTGGTTTGCTGAACCCTCTACCAGGCACTTAAATGTGATTTGCAGAGTATCCCATGTAGATGCAGATACAAATGACTATAGTATGGCGCTGGAGGCCACAGGTCGGCCGGTGATAGGGGTGGGTATTTTTCCTCGTTCCAGTCCTTCCACCGCGCGGGAATGGCCGCGCAGACTTAGTCGCCTTGTCAGGGATTGCGTGGCTCCTCCCGCCGGAGGTTCGAGTCCTCCTTCGGACATAGGGGGTGTATTTTGTCCTTGGGATAGGTTAGCTGAAGTCTATGGACCGCTGACCTCAGCAGTTTGGTCACTTAAGTTAGTGACATTTGAACCAGTCCTTCCAGGACGACCCCAGGTCGCCTCAGCCTGTTAGCAAATGAGTATGGTCTGCTGGCAAACTCAAAACTGAGCAGGAGAGTCGCCGCGCCATGTAGCCAGGCTACGTCATAAGGTGCGTCTACAAGGCGTCTCAAAACGGTGCATCGGCTCTTCCCCTCCACTTTAAATCAGTGTCGAGCCTGTGGGCAGATACGTCTGGGTACCGTTTATTCATTTGTATATTCAAAAAATTGTTCAAATATTTGTAAGGCTTATGGGATTTAACTGCGGGGCCATCAGTCACTAAACTTACAAACTACTTATGAACTAGCTTATACTCAAGACGGCACAAACATCCATGCCCGAGGGGGGATTCGAACCCCCGACGGGGAACGGCTTCGTGCTTCGTAGTACAGCGCCTCGATGCGCTTGTCCGCTCCACCGCGGCTATTTATAAATTAATTAACTCTATATTATTCGAGTATAAAACATTATAGATTATATTATCGTTGGAACGGTAGTCATAAGTCAGGATACATACAGGCACATAAAACTGATTTTCGGAATGTTTGGAAAAATACAAATTGGATTTTTAAAATGTTGCAATGAAAGTTTTCAGTTCGAAGAGGGACATACATTAACACAAAGCTCGACCCCCTGCACCAACCCCCGGGAGCGGGAGGGGGTGACTTGGAAATCTTAAGTTACTATTGCCGGCCGCGGTGGCCGAGGGGACTGAGGCGCGCCAGTCACGGTTTGCACGGCTACTACGGTTGGGGGTTCGAATCCCCCCTCGGGCATGGATATTTGTGCCGTCCTTAGTGTTAGCTAGTTGATAAGTAGTTTGTACATTCAGGGACTGATGACCCCGTAGTTAAGTCCCATAAGCTATACAAACATTTTTTTAAATTTTTTTTTTTTTTTTCTTTCTTTTAAGGTGCTATTTGGCTGCGACTGCTCGTCGTAGCGGCCGGAAGTAGCTGCCAGCCGTAACTTCGACCGCCACTGCCCGCGCATTTCGTTACCACTGCTCGCCGCAGCGACCTCTCAGTGCCGAGTCTCTGTGAAAGAACACGCGTGTACTAATACCACTGTAGGTTTTCCGGTGGACGAGGAACAAGAGAAAGAGGAAATAATGGTACTGTTTACGATATCTTGCCCTTACAGCATTTTCCAAACACGGAAAATTGAAGGTATTTATGCTAACTTAATAACAGGAAATGTTCAAAATGTTTGTTAAGCTTTAGGGACTTAACTGCGGCCGCGGTGGAGTAGCCGAGCGGTCTAAGGCGCCTTGCTGCGGAGCGCGCGGTTGCTCGCCGTCGGAGGTTCGAGTTCTCTCTGGGGCATGGCTGTGTGTGTTGTCCTTAGGTTAGTTTACCTTAGTGTAAGTAGTTTGTAAGCTACGGACTGATGACAACGGAGTTTGGTCCGATAGATTTACAAACATTTGAACATTTCAACTTAACTGTGGGGTCATCAGTCCCTAAACTTACAACTTATCAACTATCGTATAGTAAAGATGACACAAATATCTATGCCCGAGGGGGGATTCGAATCCCCAACCGTAGCTGCCGTGCAGACTGTGACTGGCGCGCCACAGACCGCTCGGCCACTGCGGCCCGCTTAATAACAGGACATTTGTGAAATGATGAAGAGAGGTACAGAGGATTAATCCATTTCACGTGTGGTGAAAGAAAATATAGCACGTACAGCTATCAGTACAGTACAGACACTAATCCAAGATGATGAAGAAATGGCACTTGCTTTACGTTAAGTTGCTGTATGAAAATTTACAAAAATTCATCAAAATCGGCTTAATAACGGAAATGACTCAGTGCTTGTAGAGTTTGTTGTAATTTTTACATTGTGTTTACAATATTACAACTAATTATTTTAAAAAGTAGTAATAGAATAACGTGCCTTTGTCTCCAACCGACGAAACATCTAATTGTTGTGAAGACTCCTGATGCCAGCTAGTAAGAGAGAGAGGTTTCAGAAGATCATTCACGTCTCTTAACTTAGCTTGAAATGTCAAATGTTGGTTTGTTGGTTCATCAATGAGGTAACGTGGCAGTTTCCCGATGGACGGTGCGATACTTCTCCTGAATATCAATCTCTATATCACGTTCAGACTCCTGCTCATCAGCGGCAGCAATTCTTCCTCTGAACCTACAACCGGTAGAATAACTAACGCGTACATAAAGAAAATAGTCTAGCTTCAATATTATAAGAAAGCTTCTTTTTATTTTCTTTCACACGTCACCCTTTGCCGCCACACTTGAAATATGTATGCATATGGTGATACAAAAGAATATCTGCTTACATACTGCACTGTTAGTCGCCATTGTGTAATCCTTTCTCGACGCTGTGCTCACCGCAGCGGTCTCGGAGCCGGCAGTCGCGGCCGACTGCCAGACTGCTTCCAGAGCGGTGGAGACGCGGCAATCGCGGTGACGTCACGGCCGTCGACTGCCGAGCAGTTGCAGCGACATACGGCACATTGTACAGCCTGAGAGCAGTGGCCAACTGCCCGCAGTCACTGCCGACCGCTACGGCCGGCAGTCGCAGCCAAATGGTACCTTTAAATAGGAACCCCTATTTTTTGTATTGCGGATTTGGATTCTCCGTGAAAAAATGTGCAACTTTTGTATGAAACATTTCTTTCGTTTCATGGTAGATGTCGCTGTAATCGACAAAAATGAAAATGAAATGAAAATTTCGAAATGAAATCAAAGTTCAAATGTTTGTATAGCTTATCGGACGTAACTACGGGGTCATCAGTCCCTAAACTTACAAGCTACTTATGAACTAGCTAAGATATATATATATATTCTTTTTCTTTTTTCTTTTTTTTTTTTTTTTTTGCAGCGCTCAGCCACCGCGGCCGGCAACTTCGAAATGAAAATATTAGTCAAGTTCGCAAAAATAAATAAATAAATTACAATGAAGATTAATGTAACTTCATTTTGTTCATCATAATCGGATGTTTTTGGATAGGCTGTAACTGTATTATTCATGGATTTACGTAATGAAAAACCGCACCCGTTGTGTATTTTTTATGTTCAAATATTCAAAGTTTTGTAGATCTATGGGACTTAACTACTCTGGTCATCAGTCCCAAGGCTTACAAACTACTTAAAGTAACGTATGCTAAGGACAACAAATACACCCTTGTCCGAGGGAGGACGCGAGCCTCCGACGGCCAGCAGCGGCGCGGTCCGCAGCTAGGCGCCTTGGAAAGCTCGGCCACTCCACCGCGGCTATTTTTTAATTTTTTTAATTATTAGCACAACTTATTTAGAGCATTTTTCTCGCTTGTAGCGCATTTGTTTAAATAAATTCTTTGTGACGTTTCCATGTGTAATTTTGTTCCGCTCTTGCGAAGATGTAGTCTTTTTGAGGGAACTTGCACATAATGAATCTTGGGATTTTTTATCTACTAAATAGTATATCTGCGTGTACTTACAAGTATTGTGTCTACTCCATTACTCATAAACTGTCACCTACACTGGTTGTATTTTTGTAAAGGTAGGCCTAAGTCATGATTATTGTGTGTGACATTCTGTGTAATGGAGGAGCCGCAATACCTTATTATCAGACAGACAAAAATACTGTTTCTAACTTTAGGATAAAATACACAGCCAAGATTCATTCTGTCCGATTTTCCGAACTGCAGTAACCTAAGAAGAAGAAGAAAAAAAAGTGCAATGAAAGAGTGCTAGAAAATCACACATAACTGGTACGGTGTAGTTTTTCATTATTTAAAGCATGTAGGTTAACTGATGTATGTCTGCACAAATTCAAATCCCATTTTGCACAAAAATCGCACTTGAAATAGAAATTTTTTTCCGAAATGTATCGTGGTAAATAAAATATAAAATCGTGACTGGTAGCAGAATTGTTATTTATAAACATACCCAAAGCTGACTGCAATTTTGCTTTTCAATGTCCCCACGAAATATCACGAATATGTAATAGAAATTTCTGCCGTTAGCGGTACCTCATAAATTATTAAAACTTATCTGGTAGTACCAATAACTGAGGACAGTGTATACAATCCTAGCCACGTTCTTTTTTCGAGACAAATGTAGCTAATACACCTGCAATCGATGTCTTTATTAATAACAAATGTGTTATAGCACTTATTTCCAAGCACAAAAGTATCGTTGTGTCCATTGCAGCCCAGGAAACAGCACTCTTATACACAGAATATTCATGTCCACTTTTCTCTTAGTTAATACGGAAGAATGCCTGGATTCCTCGACAAATTAAAAAATAATTTAGTATGTTCGAAAGTGAACACCGATGGTTGGAGCCGCGGCGGATGTTCAAATGTTTGTAAATCTATAGGACCAAACTGCGTAGTCATCAGTCCGTAGCTTACAAACTACTTAAACCTAGGTAAGCTAACCTAAGGACAACACACACACCCATGCCCCAGGGAGGACTCGAACCTCCACGGCGAGCAAGCGAGACGCTTTAGACCGCTCGGCTACTCCACCGCGGCCCGCGGCGGATGGCCGAGCGCATTGAGGCGCTATGCTCCGTTGCGTAAGGTCGTTCCCCGTCGGGGGTTCGAATCCCCCCTCGGGCATGTTCTGTCTTTAGTAGAAGGTAGTTCATAATTAGTTTGTAAGTTTAGGGTCTGATGACCCGCAGTTAAGTCCCATAAGCTTTACAAACATTTGAACCGATCGTTGGGAATCATACAGATCGTTGAAAACTGAGGGAACTGATGTTAATTCGTCAGTCATTCAATAGAATTTTATTTCCTGACGACCCATCTGCGGATAACTGAGCATCTTTGGGAGTCATTTCAATCGTCTATTAACAGTGGAGGGAAACCCGAGATCGAGTTGAATTACAAATATTTCAGTCTTTATATATCCACTACTTACTACTATCTCGCAAATCTCTCTCCCGTGAGGCTCTACTAGTTTTCGTAAAACGCGGGTCAGAAGTGTACCCTGGGTAGGGAAAAAATATGTGGTGCCCTTTCCCTACACCACAATGAGTAATGTAAGTGATATTATCCATTTCTTTAATAAATTCCCGGGAATGAAAAAGCTACTGTTACTCATTCGTGGAATGAATTTTTATTTGCAATAAGTTAGTCTTTTTATCTCTCGCTCTCTTCTCAAGATTTCGAAGGCTTAGTGTGCTATAGATATCGCTCGCAGTGAGGCTGCGACTTCGACGTGCCTCTTTTTTTCTTCTTCAAATTCCCAAAAAATGTCCATTTAGTGAGCTACTTGATGGACTATCCATAAAGACGGGTCAATTGGAGCACAGGATACCACCTATCGGAGTTTTCTTTCATTACGAATGTTTTATTACCTTCCACAATCCAAATTGATAAATTTACGTTCACCCATCCACCTGTCGAGCCCCATGGTTTAATTAAAAAACACTAGTCACTTGAAACGTTGATCTTTCGTAATGGCAATTGTGTGGTAGAACACTGTGGCAGAGGAAAGTTTCTTTGTGCGTAATGGGAAGTTTTATTTTTCGAGTATTATTTTGTGTGTGGGATGCTGATTTCTACGTTTTTCTGTTCGTCTAGTATGTTTTGCGATGACTTCATGGGTCAAAGCAGATGGGTGGTATTTGATTCTTCACTATTGCCTTAACCCTTTCATTCCCAGTGTTGTTCCTGGATAAAAACGTATTAAAAGTTGATTTATACCGTATTGTGTGCATCAATCCCTAAAGTTGCATTTTTGTTGATGAACAGCATGCTTCTAGTAAGACATTTTCCGTCTTGGTACGGCGTGTAGCCATTTCTGAGGCATTAATCTGTCCGTCTTGGAGGTTGTGTTGCGTTGTCGCCTGTACGTGGCTGAGAGTGTGAGCGTGAGTGTGGTTCCTTTCATTTTATTCCAGCAGTGAATTGTCTTGTCTTTGGCGAAGATTATGCTGGCGTTAAATATCTGGCAGTGTTAACTATCAACAAAATAACATCCAAGTAATAAAATACCTCGATACAAACGTCTGTGTTGTGCATGAAATACATCTTCTAATATATAAAGCAGTGTGTCCGTATGTTTGTACGTGTTGCCTACAAATCTACAGTTTTGTTCCAATCGTTATGAAATTTTGTACACGTAAGCTTCAATCCATGAGGACGGTCGCCGTAAGTGTAAGAATCACATACGATATATAGTTCACGAGATATGACGTCATAAACAATGAGATGTGCGAAAAACTGCTGCATTTTGCGACAATGCTGCTCATTTTCTCCTAAACCATTGGACCGATTTCAACCAAATTTGGTACACACATTCCTTACCGTGAGGTAACAATAAGATACACATACGGCACATGGTTCAAAAGATATTACGTCATAACCAATAGAAATCGCAAAAAGATGCCATATAATGCGGTGAGACTTTCGAAATACACTGTATGAGAATGACAGTACTTAGGGACTTGAAACAAACTTTAAACATAATTTCAAACCTTTATTAAACTTTTTCTCGCTGGCAACCATAGTAAAATGATGAAAGGAAAAAAGTTTCTCGCTTACTACTTTTCCGCCGTTTATGGAGTAAAACTACGGCTCTCGGTATGACGTTACAATTTATAATTTGAACACTACAAATTGTGGCGACAGGAAATTTTACAGACAGTATACACTTATATAGTTGAATGTAGCTTCTAAATTGTATCACAGTACGACACGTAGTTGATGAGAAATGAGCACGTAAACAGTAGCGTTCATGGAAAATTGCTCCATCCGGCTAGAAGCGAAAGCAGTTTCCTTCAATAGAACTACAAGGAAATGAACAGAATGAAACAGAGTACACCCAACGAATACCCATTATATCCCACAAATCTACCTTCAAGAGACTGCAGTTTGAATTGGAACTTCTATTTTCTATTACGATTAAAAAATTACAAGGCAATCTATTAAATACTTCGGAATGGATTTGGCATCTTCATGTCTGGGGCGGGCTACCAAAGACTTTATTCATATTAGAGCCTGGAAGATACACATATGTCGTGTGTGTGTTTGTTTGTTTGTTTACACTCCAGACGGACAAACGAAGAATATTGTGTACCATGAAGCTTTGAGATAAGAGTGTTAATTACTTCTTTTCTGACTAAAAAATTTCATGATGTTTTCGTGAAAACGGTATGTGTTTTTAAGTAAATATGGTGTCTTTTCTCCACCTCTGATAACTGTAAAAATGTACTTAAATTATACTAAATATTAAAAATGCTAACACTATTTGTTTATGAAACATTTTCATTTTTTTTTCAGAGTCAACTTATTTCTTGACGAAATTCAAGTATACTGAAATGATGAAATTATTTACTTTATAATTTGAAAAGAAATCTAAGAATAAGTGGTATCAATAAACCTTTGGTTTGAAATTGGTGTATATCCGGAAAGTCAGAATCGGAAGCCTGGAACCTGATTTTTATAATATGTGCTTTCCATCTACACCTACTGCAGTTTCACACGCAGCCTGGCAGCTGTTTAACATCCCGGCCAAAGCCGGGTTTTCATCTAGTGACATAATAAATCAATAGTTCGACCAAAAATTTGAAAACATATTTTGATGTTTACTGCACTGTATTAATACAGAAAAACACTGAATTTTAATTTTTTCAAAGCTGATTTCATAATGTGGGACTGAAAGGCTTAAGGGCAAATAAACTTATTTTTGGCCCACTTTAGGTTACGGTAGTAACACTAAAAGAGGGCCTTTGCGATCGTCTTTTGACAGCTCGAAACTTAAATGAAAATAACGGCTTAACTATTCATGTGACACGAAAATTGAATAACCTATTTTGTAGAGGAGAAAATTCTCTACAACTTTGCTCTCTTATGTTTTTTTTATATCTCGTAGCGTTATAAAGAAATTTGCTAAAATAACGGCGATTTTGGGATGTATGTCTGTCCGTCTGTCTGTTTGTAACGTGATCCCTATTTTTAAGACGAACCGTTCAACCGATCAGTACCAAATTTTACAGACATGATTGTAGGCCGCCAGAGACCAGAACCTCCCTCTTTCAAATTTTGCGGACAAAAAATACGGTAGTAATACCAAAACAAGCCGTTTGTAATGTAATTGTAATTGCAAAAGAACCGTTCATCTGACACGAAAATTGAATAACCTAATTGGTAGAGGAAAAAATTCTCTGCAACTTAGGTCCCTTATGTTTTTTTTTTTTTTTTTTCATATCTCGTATCGTTTGAGACGTATTTGCAAAAATAAAGGAGATTTGACACCCTCCATTGAATTAACGAAAACCAGCTGTTCGGAGATGTCACGTGACATTCCGTATTTGATGATTTTCTTATTGTAACTTACACGTTGTCATTTCAAGGCAATGGCGCACTGAAGAATTAACAAAAACACATCGTTCTTCGTACGATAAATGATAATCTAGTGTCTACAAATGCCATATTAGCATCAGTTAACAACGGCCATTAATAGTTTGAGATTAAAGGACGTATCTCTTGATTGCTACTGCGTACATTGCAAACAGCAACATGTGTTTTAGAGAAATCTCCCCACGTAACGTCTTATACGACAAAGAAGGTACTCGAGACCATTGGTGTAAAAGCTCCATATCCTCCAGCAATCCAAAAGACACAAAGACTTAAATTGGAAATATGTCTGGTCCAATTTTGCAGATAAATCGATATGTTCAACGTTGCGCTCATCAGCTTACATGTTTATAAATGATTTAATCCCGACTGCTGTCCGTCGCCACAGAATAAAGCTCACCGGTCACCCGTATTGCCAGCACTGCGGATTGGTCGATACTGCCATCCACCGTGTGGTAGGCTGCTCCAAAATAACGGATCTGTGGAAATGGATCAAGTTTAAATCGGCAGGATTGCTGCCTCTGAGTGTCAACGACATCAACACGAAGAAACTGGTGTACATGGATGTAAAGGCTTTCCCAGTGTCCAAGACCAGAACTCTAACTTGGTTCATATATTCGTTCATCAACTACGCCCTTGCGGGAGGTGGATCTGTGAGCGACTCTCGACAACACATCCTCCGTGCAAGAAGAGAAATCCTCAACGATCCATGGAAAAGAGAAAAATTTTCGCCGTTCATTCACTTTTTGTAAGACAACTTGTTTCACAAAATTATAACTATTTGTAAACACATTTTGTAAATAAAGTTTTTCTTAAAAAAAAAAAAAAAAAAAAAAAAAAAAAAAAAAAAAAAAAAAAAATAGCTGTAGCGTAGTGGACAAGGCGTTGGACTTTGACGCTGAAGGTCGGTAGTTCGAAACCCGACACTTTTCTCGTATCGTTGGAGACATTTGCAAAAATAACGGAGATTTGACACCCTCCATTAAATTAACGAAAACCAGCCGTTCGGAAATATCACGTGACATTCCTCGCGTATTTGATAATTTTCTTATTGTAACTTACACGTTGTCATTTCAAAGCAACGGCACACTGAGGAATTAACAAAAACACATCGTTCTTCGTATGATAAATGATAATCTAATGTCTACAAACGCCATATTAACATCAGTTAACAACGGCCATCAATAGTACGAGATTAAAGAACTCCTGTTTCGATTCATAGCCGTAGCGTAGTGGGCAAGGTGCGGGAATATGATGCAAAGGGCGGTGGTCCGGAACCTCCCACTACCTAAAATTTTTTTCCTAAAAGGGTTTCAGACACTCTTATTAACTAATTTTTTATTGTTTAGATTATTATTTTGGTCCAAAAGTTTGCAAAAACTTATAAAACTACTAATCTAAAGTGGACCGTAAAACACGTCAGTGCGATTTTTGGAACTGTTATTATTATTTTTTTTTTCAATGTATATTTACTAGAAGACAGTCACACAGCCACAAATAACATATGCTAGCGAAACTACATTTAAAACAACCAACACTGTAGCAATAGACAGGCTACTGAAAATAGAAAGGAGGATAGTCAGAACTTGCATAAATAAGAAATACCAAAAAGACGGGATTTGGAGAATAGCTTCAAATGAAACTGTTTATAAAGAAGTAGCACCAGTGACAAGCACAATGAAAAAGAAACGGATTTCTTTGTTTGTAAATGTTTGTATAGTCTATGGGACTTAACTACGGGGTCATCAGTCCCTAAACTTACAAACTAGTTATGAACTACTTACGAACTAGGACGGCAGAAATATCCATGCCCGAGGGGGGGTTCGAACCCCCGACCGTAGTGGCCGTGCAGACCGTGACTGGAGCGCCTCAGTCTCCTCGGCCACCGCGGTCGGCACGGATTTCTTTCCTAGGACATTTGATGAGAACACCAGAAAACAGAATCAGCAGGAAGATAATTGAAAAGTTATGGAACAGCAAGCGCGACATAAGATGGATCACAGAAATCAAGGAAGACATGATGAAACTACAGATAACGATGGAAGATTTGAAAAACAAGACAGACACACTCAAGATACTTCAGGACAAACACGTCACACTACCAATAAAAATTAACAAACAGGGACTGGGAAGGGTGATTTCGGATAAGGAGAGAAGAGCACGATCTGAAAGAATGAAAAAAGTATTGGACCAACAAAAAAGTAAATAAAAATAAAAATTAACAGAAGAATCTAATTCATAATATTTATGTTGACCATAAAAGTAATAAATAAATTAACCACTGTATTATTGATTTGTCATGTTTATTTTTGAACTAAATTGTGTTAATGCATAACAACAAATTGTAATAACCTTTGTAATATTGAATAAAGTGGTCCAATGAAGGCCATAAAATAAATAAAAAGAAGACAAAAATAGACACGTTCAGTAAGTAAGAAGAAGTGGTAATACAAATACGTATGGCAATGCGTTATAAAGCGTGTGAGACGAGCCCGGCTGTGCCATCCCCAGGTATTGTGCAGCAGCCTGCAGCGTGCAGCCCTTGGGCAACGCCGAGCGGCCTTGCAATTGTAGTTGGCCAGGCAGTCGCTAGGGGCGCGGCGGGGGGCAGCAGTTGGGCACCTGTGTACTTCACCTCAGTCTGTCGCCACGCGGGACGCGGTAGACTGCGTCTGCGCCTGCGTTCGCTGATAGCACGCACTGTCGCTCTCTTTCGCACTCTGCCGTGGCCGCAGCCGATAAGTTCAGATTAACGTTACTGAAGTCTTCGTAATGTCGCTGTTCCCGATAGTATTGTCGTCGCGGGTAGTTTTGCAGACTGCTATGTTAGTGATGATGAATACGAGGTATCTCGAGCCTGAACCCACTTCATTCAGCCCGGCTCCTCCACCGTCGAGCACGGAATCCGTCATGGGAGGTAAGTATTTTACTGTTATCAGTGAATGAAAAGCTTGTCGAGACTAACAAAAATCATTCTCAACGTGTGCAATGTTTCGTAATTAGTTTCTCTTAACACTAATTTCGTGACAATTATTCAATAATATGTAAGAGAAAAGTTTGCTTGGTTTGTTTGCAATGTATGTATGTAACGCCTATTTTGAAAATAGCGCGTGAATAACATAGATGGAGTGAAGGTAGCTGTAAACAAAAGTGCGTTCAAAGGCGAATAAAAATAGTAAGCATCTTTACTGTCGAAACAGATCTTTGCAAAGTCAAAACCGCAAAAAGGCACGCAGAAAAATGGTTAGTTTCATATAACTTAATATTGGTAACGTGTAGAAAATTTTAAACATTCATTTATAGAGGCCGTGTGCTGTAATAGCAAGCATTTAAAATATCGAAGTGACTATCGGTATGCATATTACTGAGAGGCCGGCACAGATTTTGTGATATATACATTGGTTTAACTAGAAGGGATTTCGCCGATAAACATTGTGTAGCTCTGTTTACAACTTTTGAACTCCTTGTAGTGTTGTAGTTTAATATTGAGTGTAATTCGATATAGACTTGGGTTGTTTCAACGTCGAGCAGTTTCTAAAACTGCTTCAGCTTCGAGCGCGTGAAAACGAGCGGAGAGGCGGCGGCATGTTTGGAATGCCGGGCCGCTTCGCGCGACGGCAGGTTTCTCGTGACGTCACATCGGACCACGCGGACGTAAGCCAATGGGAAGTGCGGCAGGTTGCGTGGTGTAGCGGTAGCGAGTGGCCTGACCGCGCTGTGACGTCGGCTGGGGTTACACCTCCGGGATAAAAGCGGCGCGTCACGCCACCTTACTACAACGGCCAAGTCCTGGCCGTGAATTTGGCCTGTGTCCTAGATATTAAACTGTTACATCACGCCCCTCTCTGGTTTAGGCTATTTGTAAAGGTAACTGAAGCTGCGCTCTGAAATGTCACTTCGTGGCGTGACAGTGTCCTTGTCAGAGTACAGTATGTATTTTCTTCGCAAGTCATACTAGGGTTTTTAACTTGAAGCAAGATTAAAAATTAGAATCATGACTAATAGTTATCTCTGATTTTCCCGGTTTTGAGGGAGTTAAAAGAAATAGCGACGAGAGAAATATCGAATAGTTCCTTTACATTGCCTGAATACGTAAAAATGTATTTGGATTATCATAAATACTGTAAATTAAGTTGAAGTACACAAAAGGTTATTATTTTAGAATTGTTCGCGACAGTAAATACTCAATGAAGAAACTATAAAAATTTTAAGCGAACGGATAGTTCAGCGTATTTTTGTGGCCTGCCTAATTAAGCCTTAGTGAATATAACAAATTTTGAATAAGCCCTTTGTTGAAAGGTGTTATACATTTGCCGTGCTCTTGACCAGTCAATACTGTAGGCAAAATTACTGTTTACAATACTTCTGCGATAATTTATCGGGCAATACGCCAGCGAAGTGTACAGCATGATGCTGTTTCTTGCTCGGAAGTGCCTGTGGCGATAACGGCGGTGTTAGATAACAGCTGGCCCTCAGTTGACACGGAGTTGATTGGTGTGGCAGCTATCAGCTGATGTTGCATATGCTCGTAAGTCAACGATATGATCGAAGTTTCGTTTGTCAGATATGATCGATAATCGCACTAGTAGGCGAGAGATCGATATTTAAGACATCTATCGGCGCACTTGTATAACCCAAGCAAATCATTTTCAATTAAGCTTACTATCAAAGGGGAGGTACATAATACCCACCCTGAAAATAACTGACTTATTTTCAAAAAAATTGCATACTCAACTAATAGCGTCGCTGACTACCATCCACAGGGCCTGGGTTCTATTCCCGGCAGGGGGCTGGATGCCATTACGGTAAAATGTATACTGTATGTGGCTAATTTCAATAGTACACGATCTGATGTCTAATTCTATAAACGCGTTCACAAATTACAGCAAGCACCGATAGAATGCTGTATAAAGGTCATTTTACGCAAGATTTCAGACTTTCTTGTGCTGTTGTGGCCACTCTGTCGCAAATGTTATTTACGGTACTAGATACCCTAACAGAAGGGAAACATTGAAGGTATTTAAAGAGGCATGAAGACATGTAAACAAGCAGTAGCGTATTACCTAGCTGTAAATATCTGCGAGAAAGAGCAGTTTTTCAGTATTAAGGCTTCTGATTATATCCAACTTTTCAATTGAACTTGAGGGTAAAGAGGTTCAAATAATCGTGACTACCTTCTGGCAAATAATTGGTTTTGTTTCATTAACCAATCTTTCACATTTTAGCATCAAAGGTAAAGCTGCCGAAGACTTCGAAATTCAAACAGGAAGCACATGTGTAGGCCCTAATCTTGTAAAATTGAAGGATATTTTCGTAAAATTTCAAAAAGTCTTTCTTTGCCTAGCCAAAATATACCGCTTTAAAAACTTATTAATAATACAAATAGTATATAAGCTTGAACAATCGTGCTCAACAATAAAAATTGCTGGAGCCGTGATATTGTAAGAAATTTGGAAACACTTGTACGTTAACGTGGGCATCTTGTAGAGTACGTATTTCAATAACCCCCTGTACGGAATGTCATCCAGTGACGCTAGGAGCACTTAAATCTTTGGCACTGTTTCTCCTACAGCAAGCTCTTTTTACTTTCCTTATTTTGGAAGCAGATAGTGTGGACAAAAACAATGAAATGCCTAATTAAATATGGACTTCAAAATGCGCACCTTACGAGCTTTGACCACGTCATATTTGATACTGTGTAAACACATAGATGTTTGTAACGGAAATTTCCGAATACCCTGTATAGTTTAGACTAATAATCTAGAGCTAACAGTGGCATATTTTTAAATCATAAGTACTCTAAAATTGGAAACTTGGCTTCAAAGTGTCCAATGTGTTGTACAAAGGTACAGGTTTATTAGATTACATTCTGGGCGTTACCATTCGTTGACGTACAATTGAAGCCCTGCAATTTATTGCGTTTATCGTGTATCTTAGCTGTTCAGGGAGCGTGTGGAACACACAATTACTGTACACACTTTAGTCTGAGAGTACCTTGTCTGGGGACTACGTGTGACCTTCCCTTCACAAACGTCAATGTCTGCTTGGTTTGCTGCTTTCCTGACCGGCATTCCAAGGAACTGACTATATGGACTGCAAAATGTAAATATTTATTTTCTAACTTTTTCTACTCCACAGGTTAGAAAAAATTGAGGCACTTGCTACAAGATCTCTTCTGCGATATTCCAAGCGTATTAGATGGCTGAATTCCTTCCCAGTCTCAGAATGTACTTAGTCTGACATCAACGGGGTGTTAAAGGACAATCTTCCTTCCAGGCCATCTTACTGCCAGCACGTAAGAGTTTTAAAATAGCCTTACAACTGAGGACCGTGGCGCTCGTAAAAGACAAGCTAGCACGTGCACCATTATTGCGGCTGGCAGAATGAGACGGCTAAACTTAACTCTGGCGTTTCCCTCATACACTATGTCTTAAGATTCGTACTTAAAACTTCGTATTGTGGCTACTTAATGGACAAAAGGCGTATTCTCAAGAAATGAGCGACTGACGTAAAGTGGGAATTTATACAGTGCTCATGTGCATTTGACTGCAAACACGTAAATGCAAAGATATTTTAATGGGATAAAGTCGTTAATCAAGACCCACACACTTCGAAAAAGAGGTGACTTTTGAGCAGCCATTAGTGACGACCCTGTTAAATGAGCATTAAATTAGTTTCTTGAAGAAAAACACCTGATGCACAATTTTTGAGGTGGAGGGGTAGGGGGCATCACGTCCCTTTTTAATTATAAAAAAATGGTATCTGTAAATTTTAGGTTTCCTTGCAGTCTAAATTTCAAATAGTAGTAGAAATGAGTAAATTGGTGTTTACCACACTGTATTTATGGGGAGGTGCTAAAGAGGAATTTTTGTTGTTCAGTAAGTACAGGAATAACATGCAGAATGTAAAAACTTAAGTCGACCACTGTAAATTGTTCAGTAATGTCGAACACGGTTTTGAATGAGATAATGTATAAAACTTTGGAATAGGGAAATAGTTACGAAAAACACTATTAAATATAACGAATAGTAACAAAATAAGTATATGTAATATTTCAATATTTAGTTTACTTTTGTATTTCATGTTAAATAATGAAAAACTCAAGACCAGCTAATAAAACGCTGTTACGAAAATCTGCAAATCAACAAGGATTGAAGTGATTGTTACCGCTCAAAATTAAGACTTGAAACTTGTCACACGCAGCTCATTTGGAACCTACAAGCTTGGAATTAGGTTGCATTGTTGTAATCGCCAAATAGGTAATAAAGTTAAACGTTAAAAGCGATAGTTGTCAGAGGTAATTAAGATACGTAGTTCTATACGGTAAGTAGTAATAACTATGTAATATTTATAGTGTTTACGTTGGACGTAGATGTAGCGTCAATTTCGGTGCTATAGCCAATACGTATTAATGACGTCGCATTAATTTCATTAATATATCCACCCGTATCTCAGTACTGTTTCTCGGAGTGCCCCTTCCCCTCTTAACGCTGAAATTTGTTTATAAATATTACTCTAACGAAGTGAATGTTAACTGACCTTGGATTTGACTCCACTTACAAAATCTAGATCTACTATTTGTCTTCTGTATTGAGAACGCGATGGAAAAGCACTTGCAGTATGTGCCTTTAGATATTTTACATTTTATCGCAACAGAACCTACTACTAAACTCCCTATCCGTTGGCTATCGAAGTAGCTATGTCGATAGAAGGCGAATGGCTTTGATAGATACCGGCAACAATCTATGCGCTGCCAACCTGTAATACAGTCGACAGTGATCAGTGCGTCTTTTAATTTAGACAACGTATCATACAGAATAAAATGACAAATGTTCGGTATATACTTCGAAATGGCTGAAACTTGAAGTGTTCGTCAAAAACTGTGTGAAAAGTACTCGAAGCGACAACTGTCCAGAAGCCATACAGGCTCCCTACGAGAGCCCGTCACTCACCTGCAAGCCTTGTCAGTTACATTGTATTACGAAAACTAAAGGAACTGGAGATGAGCAGGCGTATTGTTAGCTTCCTTGGGTCGGTCGTAGCACTAAGTCGGTCACGTGGCTAGATGGAGCTGCTTTCTAGTACAAAGTAGCGCGCTTCAAGCACGGAAAGTGATCACGGAGAAGATTTCGCGGGCAGCCGCGGAAGCTTCGCACGTCATTAAATTGAGGTGGAATGCTAATGAACTTGTAGGCCAGAAATGAAATTCGTGTGCACATTGCGGCGGGATAGTGGGGATGACATGCTGACGATGAGCGAGCATTTTTTATTTACTGGTGGGACTTGAGCGTTATTAGAATTGGATTTGAAAAGTGTCGGAAAAGTCATAAGCGAACGACGCTACAGTTTTAAGGCATATTATAGTTTAAATTAAAATTAACATTGGCGTTAGTGGCCTGATGTCTATTCAGACGAAACGTAGATAAACAATAAACCGTGAAAAGTTTTCCAGAGACACTGAGAGAGCGTTGTAGAAATAAAATTGGTGGTACTAGTTTGATCTTTTTGCAGGGCACAGACTTGTCGTGTGTGGCTATGGTTGTCAGATGGTCAGGATTCGTTTGAAGTCTCAACATTTTATACATTGTTTAGGCTTCAGATAAAATGCAGAACCTCGTAGACTTCTGTAGAAAACTGTTTGAATTTGCCACAGATTCATTCGCTTTATTATCGAAGGATCAAACTTTCCGAAAAAACAATGCCACATTTTGGGCAATTTTAAATACCATATCGAGACTATATTTGTTACTCCTCGCATAAGGGTCGTCGCATTGTTCTCTTGGCCATGGAGCGGACTTGATAAAGGTAGTCAATTAGATTGAACTTCGATGAAAATGGTTTCATTTTCAGTCGTTTCTCAATACTGTTGTAGCATAGATTGGTGGAATCTGTAAAGTCAAATACCAAATTAGAATGAAACGTACAAATTACGTCCCTGCAATGTCTTAATCTTCTTATAGGCAGTTGATTTAAAAAATAGAAGTACCATAAATTTCATAATTTTTTCTGGTGATTGCCCCAAAATTTAGACATTCCTAGATTTTTAGTCTTCCAATGTGGCACCCAAAGGTGTTGGTGCCCCTCCCTTTTTTGCACACGTTCTGGATTTACGTGCCCTTTTCTTACATCTCCTCCCTCTTTCCAAGGCGTAAGCACCGGACAGATACTCGATATTGAGAGATTCGTCGCTCATAATTGTTGCACGGGAGACGAAAGCTGAAAACGCAAACCTTTGCTATGGTAGTGATCACATAGGCACGAATAAAACGGCGAGGATTCACGACAGTTCTGCTTCAATCAGTGAACTCCAGAGAAGAGTGAAGAACATATGCCATGCTTAGTTTTTCCTGCTCCACCCTGTTTCAACCAACTCCCCCCCCCCCCCCCCCCAGACATGTACAGGCTTGTCGGATGTGAGATGTTGCTACATATGAACACAGGAAGACGCTAGTCGGCTCTTACCTGCATGCCATACTTTTACCTTGGGCAATTATTTGTCCTTTAACAACAAACTCCTTTTAGTGTGTAGATTAAAAATATCATCGTATAAAATTTTGTTGGCAATCGAGAATCTACATGAACTACTAGATGACTAGGGAGTGACCTCGCTGTTAAATCCCTTAACCAATGAACTAGCCCGAAAAAGTGAATAATATAAAACTAAAGGCAGCGTGTCATGGTTCTCAGGGCATGTTGAAACTGGCACCTAATTACAAATGACTGAATGATCTTTTGAAATGTAGTTCCTGCCAGATAGCTTAAACACTAGTGTACACACCCACTACTATGAGGGAGTGGCTAGTACACATGTACGCAATCTGTAGCGTGTAGCTACGAAATAAACTGACTCACCCAACGAGAGCAGTGCCAAGTCAGCAACACAGCTTTCTTTTACTGGCGGACTCCCACGGTATGTGACAATGCGTCGCCTTCATTGCTGTGCCGTCCAGAAATAGCTAATGTATATACAGCACGAGAAATGGTAGGTAGTCGCTCATAACTCTCGCACACCCACTCTCTCAAAGTGATTCGAATTAGTAACTATCTGGTTGTCAGAAGTTTGGCGCTCTGGCACCGTTACAATTATCAAAAATTAAGGACGGGCTGCTGAAAAGTCTGTTTTTGTTCTCCCTGGACTTCAGTTCCAAATTTCTTCAGCGTTTCATTCACGGCTTGTTCATTGTACAAATTGTATAACGAAGATATAAACTACAGACAGGTTTTATTTCCTTCATAACTACCGATTAACTTTAACGTTCTCTTAAAATTGCAGTCTGGCTTCTGTAATTTCTATCATTTCGCTCTTTTAACCTATCGTCAAAATAGCAAAGGATTTTTAATATTGTGAATTTTCTCTATCTACTGTTATAAATGTGCGTTTGTTTTATAGATGTCGGTAACTGCGGTTACACTGCGTGCTTCCTGCACTTCTCAAACCCGAAATGATCTTCCCCGATGTCCGGCGTCTGTTCTACATCTACATACATACTCCGCAATCCACCCAAAGGTGCGTAGCGGAGGTTGCCTAGTACTAGTTGTTTGCTTTCTTGTTCCACTCCAAAATAGAACGAAGTAAAAATACTTGTATGCATTTGTAAGAGCCCTAATCTGATTTTTGTGGTCTTTACGCGAATGTAGGTTGGTGGCAGTATCTTTCTGCAATCCGCTTAAAATTCCGGCCCGCTAAATTGAGTTTTTCTCGGAAAGAAAGACGCCTTCCCTCGAGACTCCCATTTGAGTTCCTGAAGCATCTCAGTAACTCGAGCATTGATCGAACCCACCAGTAACAAACCTAGCGGCCCTCTTCTGAATTGTTTAATTTTCCTTTAAACGGTTCTGGTAGGGATCCCAAACAATTGATCAGTACTCTCAAGACGGGTCACACAAGCGTTTTATTTGCAGTCTCCTTTACAGACGAATCACATCTTCCCAACATACTATCAATAAACCGAAGCAGACCATCCGCCTTCCCCACGTCTGCCCTTATATTATCCATTTTTCCATAACTAATTCGTGCCCGTAATTAATACCTAACAGGAGCTATAATAGTTTAGTGTTCATATTGGTCGAAAGCACTATACGAATGGAATAAACTGTTGGGCATTTAATAAATAAGCAACCAGTGATTGACTTGTTTGGGTGCGTCGTTGCTTGCTCAGCAGGGGTCAGCCTATCTCTCTGATAGCAGAGCTCGCTGCTCAGATAACGCTGCGCCCAGGAGTATCTCTGATCGCGGAAGTAGAGTAGCGTGATGACTTTCGGCAGTGCTTAGTTTCCTTAACACGCGAGCCAATTATCCAAACTGTTTCATTAGTGGCGTCTCTAATGAATTGCGCGGCTCGTTAGACACCTAGTTATTTTCACAATCAGCAGCAACCTATTGGCCACGGCAGGTACATCACCAGCACGCAGTGTAGCTTTCCTACCGTACCAGATGTTTCTATGTGTGGACGGGCTATACGGACCAAAAATTTATTCGTAGTTGTTGCGTTAATAATGAGCTGTCAAAAATACCCTATTGTTGCCAGTAAACGTAAGACGTAAAAGGAATAACATAAATGTGATTTGGTTGCCTCGTCATTGCTATTGTTTTGACCCAAATGGTTGTTTCAGTCCCACGAGTAACTACTCAAGACAAATATCTTACACTAAAGACTACGTATTAACTGGTGTTGGAGACTCAGCTGGTTATGGGTGTTGTAATCACACAACGTGGATAAAGTTGTGCCGGAACCCTGCAGTCGAACCCGAGACGTCCTTAGTGCTAAGCATTTGAGCTAAGCCTCGGCGACATCGCAGGCACACGGACTACACACACGTGCAACAACTGCCCGACCAAGTACCTCGTGTTAGATTAGATTACTACTTGTTCCATAGATCATGAATACACTTCGTAATGATGTGGAACGTGTCAGGTTAATGAAAAGTCTTTACAAATTATTACTTTGTACTAAATATTACATGACACAAGATTTTTCGGATTTACTAATTTATATCTAAAAATTCATCCTAGTGTGAGTTGCCATTGAGAAATTTTTATTTTTGAATGCTAGTTGACTGTCAGGCTTTTGATGCTGTTTGGTAGGTGACCAAAGACTTTCGTGGCAGCATAATTCACTCCTTTGTGCCAAAGCTAGATTTAACCTTAAATAGTGATCATTCTTTCTCCTAGTGTTGTAGTTATGTGCACAGCTATTGCTTTTGAATTCGGTGGGATAAGTGAATATATATACTGTGAAGATCCCTAGCTCTTTAAATAAGTGTTTGCAGGATGATGTTGGATGGGCTCCAGCAATTATTTTCATTACACGCTTTTGTGCAATGAATACTTTATCAATGATGAAATACCCCAGAAAATGCCATACGAAAGCAGAGAATGAAAATAAGCTAATTTACTGAGATGTATCACCAAAATTTGCAATTACCCTAATAGCATAAGTAGCTGAACTCAAACGTTTCAGCAGATCTTAAATGTTTTTTCTAGTTCAACCCCTCATCAGTGCATACACCCTAAAATTTTGAATATTCCACCTTTGTAACCCAAACTGATGGCCTACTTGGACCATTGTACTCCTAGCTGACAGCAGATCTTGTATTCCCGCGTACAGTTCGTTCCTAGTGTGCATTTCCAGTGTAGTATGCATCACTGCTCAGAAAGGAGGCTTTACAACAAACAAATTACAGCCTCTGTTCTTTCGGACAAGTGAGAAAAAAGACGCCGTTATTCTTAACTGTATGCCACACTTACCTCTTCTGACTGGCTTTTTTATTTCCGTCGTGTACTTACTCTGCTTCGGCCATAGTTACTTAGCTCGTCAGATGAGGCAACTCTACCACTTTCATCTTTTAATTCTACAGGCCGCTCGGAACTTAAGTTGCCAACTTAGAGGGGAGTCAGTACATATTTTGACGTGGATTCAACGTACGGAAAAGACTATCAACATAAATATTCTGTAAATCACATTGAAGTGCGTGTTAGCGGGTTCATCGGACAGCTTTTGTGATATTTGTTCCATTCTCGCGGGGAAAAATGAGCATCTAAATCTTTGCTTTCGTCCGGATTTGTCGTACTTTGTGATGATCGTATCTCCTTATGTAGGTGGGTGCCAACAAAATGTTCATTCGGCAGAGTAAGTTGGTGAAAGAAATTTCGCAAATCTCGCGGCAACGAATCGTGCCTTTAGACTTCCACCCCAACTCGTATATCATTTGACTTCTGTATCGCGATAATACAAAACTAGATGCTTTCCTCTGAACTTTGTCCCCCGTCTGTACCACTTAGTTTGCCTCCCACTCTGCGCAGCAGTACTCCAAAATAGGACGCAAAAGTATGTAGTTTCTTTAGAACGGTTGCATTTTCTAAGTGTTCTACCAATGAAAAGCAACGTTTGGTTCGGTGTTCATATGGATGACTTCAGTTGTCATTAAGAGGGTCAATTGCTAATTTTTGCACCATGCAGATATCTACATCTTGCAGTTGTTTTTGATCTTCTAGTGACTTTACTGACAAATGTCAGCATCATCCGCGAACAGTCTGAACTGCTCAGTCTCCTAAATCTTTTTATAAAGATAAGGAACGGTACGGGCTATTAGTACTTCTTGACCCTGCAAAATCACTTCTTTTGGAGTCTTTGATTTCAATGTTTTGGGAGCAGGTAGTATGGACCAAAAAATGTAATACTCGAAGACTTTGGAATGAACTCCTTAAGAACTAACAGCACTTTACCAGTAAGTGATATGATCACAGTACCAAAGATGACGCGTTCAAAGCTCGTAGTGTGCATTTTAGTGAGTTTGACATTTTTATTGCTTTGGTCCATACCTCTATGAAAATATGGAAAACGCCTATAGCGTGTTAGAGACAAAGAATTGCTAGTAGCGTCACTGGATGAAATCTCGGGACAAGAGTTCCTAACCAATATATTATGTATTCACTCTCCTCTAAAAGTAAGTTTTTAACGAAAATTTGGAATACGTTGTATAAAAATTGCTTGCATTACTCGTTCCCTTTTATAGCTCTCGACGTTAATGTATCGGTGTTATTTGTTGTAGCAAGTTTCTCGATAATCCCGCAGTGTTTTAGGTTGAAGAGATGTTTTTTTTTTTTTTCCTTCAGAGCCGTTTGACTCATTGGATTTGTTACAAGGGGCCCTTTCCGGTAATTCTTACCATGTTAAAGTGATCTTGCAATGATGGTAAAATTTTAAGTAATATTAAGTGGAATACGTATGTTAGTTTATGTAATCTCAAACACAAGCTTTACATATGCTTCGCGGTATAGATGCCTGTCCACAAACTCCTGGTCAGCGGTTGTGCGCTTTCAAGTTTTTCAGGTTTACTTGAAAATACATTCCTAAACTTTGACAGTTACTTAATAACTGGTTAGCGACATTTATCGTATACCGGGAAAAAAATCTTAAACATTGCAGGATCATACGAAAATGCCAAACTGCCGAAACGAATTCGTCGTGGTGTAGTTCATAATGTATCAATAACAGCAGTACAGTGTCATTTGTGTATCAGTTACAGTAAAATGTTAATCGCTCTCACAATTCGGAAGTGAATTGCACGTAATTCACGCCTGATTGCAAACGTAGACGCTAGATGGTAAACAGTGATGAAACGCGTCTATTTGCGTCCTGTGTATTTTAGAGCTGAACATTGAACTGCAAGAGGCTGCAACATTTGCACGGAGTCACGTGTTTCTTCTAAAGCCGCACTGCCGACATGGAAAAACACTGAAGATCAGCACCTTAGCGTGGAATTTTGGGTCCACGATAATTTGTAATAAGGATTTGTTTACTCAGTTTCGAATAAACCTACTTGAAAAATCATTCCAGCTATTTCGTCTTCAATTGTATTATAGGAACAAAATACGCTCCCTAATAGAAATTTTTCTGGCTCTTTGTCCCAGCAATAGTTAATCATAGAACAACCTTGGAAACACTGTAGTGAAACTGTTAATTTCCCCTAAACTAAAATGTCAGATCAGCAGTAGATTCAGTGGTAGTTTCAAAACTACCCTGTGTATTTAATGCTTAGATAGGCCAGTAACACTTCGGCAAGAATGTGACGACCAAAACAGGCGTAATAACTTTTCCGGTATAAATTAACATATCTATAAACGTCATCACAATTCCAAGACATTCGCGAATCACCGAGCGAGGTGGCGCAATGATGAGCGTAATGGACTCTTGATTGGAAAGAGCGGGAATCTAAACCAGTCGTTGGTCATCCACATTTAGGTGTCCCCATGATTTCCCACCAAGCAAAAGCAGGGATGGTTCCTTTGAAAGGACCCCCCCCCTTATCAAAACGATCAGTGTGTGCTCACTCTAATGACGCCGCTGTCTATAGGACGTTAAACCCAAAATTTTGTTCCTTATTCTGCAACACATGTCATACTTGGAAAACCATTCTTAGAACCTATTTCTCGACCGTTATTCTGAGAACGCGTGGGAAAGAGCTCCTAAATCTGATTTTTATTTTACTATAATGCATATGTCGTCTGTAGTTGGAAGTCCATTTAACATTCGGAGGAAAATGTTAGAAATTTCATGAAATTAAAGCCCTCTGGCAGTCCTGTCTGGGAAGATTGCTGTTACGTGCAACATTACTCCAGAGAAAGGACAAGCCTAACGTAGGTATATACAACCGATAGTGTTCCTACCGAACAGAAACAATTGGCGGTAGCAATTACTGCTCTGTGAAAGATTACTTAATGTACTATGCAGAACTGTGGACGTAAAATACGGCACATGGAAGCTCCGTGTTCAGGTATGCATGTATTGCGCTCTGGAGGCTATTCAGCGAATGTTTCCATCATATAACATAGATATGGTTCAGGACACTAGCCACTCACTACACATGCAAAAGAGATGGCGTTGTGCTAGATTCCTAGACACAATGTAATGAAGTCAATGAGGAAGCTGACGGAGCAATGAAAGCAGCCTGCGAGGAAAATACCAAACTTTAGCTTTACGAAACCCCCTACAGGTTTGTGGTAATACTAGCGAAGTGGGGAAAGACAATGACCGGAGGTGACAGACAAGAAGCTGCGGTCGGTCCCACTATTCTCCCGCTGGCTAGAGGTCTGTGCGGATGCGCATATCGGCCGTTTCTTTCAGGATAATAGCGAGAGCGGCGCGGATAATGAGGTATCTGCCCAGTACGTCTTTTGTAATGTTAGTAGAAAACCCTGAAACAGTGCTCCCACCACACGGGCTCGGAGCCTGTGTGCGCTTTGGAATGTCCTGTTTGAGTGGGTTCAATACAGGTCCCGTGATTGAAGTAAAGAGTGGTTGTCGCAGATGACACCCTTAACAATGTCATTACATGTCGTGATTTTAAGTACTGCTGTCAATTACTATTACTCATGCAAAACTTAAATATTTGCGGATGCGGATAAGGACCTTGCGCTGCGGATAAAGGCCTTGCGCTGCGGTGCTATCCGCGCATACCTCTATCCGTGGCGAACTCGCGAAGTAACGGAGTTTTCACTCTCCTCAAGATAGGACAAGGTCCGTAAAAATTACGTATAGCACAGTGCGTAATGACGCATGCGTATGGGGCGGCAAAACGACCCCGTGCTTGCAGTATCGCACTCGCGGTACACATGTTTAGACTCCTGTTTTGTGTGCTGATAAGAGGGAGTTAGCCGTAACTTCACGCGTAGACCAAACAATAGCACGAAATATTGGCATTTTGCGAGATAGCAGGGCTTCTACCCAGCAAAATTACCACGGCGGTCAACGTGCTACACTAAGATACAATGCTAGAGCCGAGTCGTCTGGTTCAGCGCTGATGGAGTGCAATGCCGGAGGTCCGTGTTAAAATCTCCTTCAATCTATATACTTTCGCAAAACGGAGCTGTTCTAGTCACTGACAAATGTTCTTTTTGTAGCCTTGGCAATTTTCTATACAGTCCTGTAAGAATACATAAGCGTCCCAAGTAAATCTGATGAATAGCGACTGCATGCGAGATGCCTCATAGACGCCACAGAAATAAAAACTGGTGTAAACTAGATTAGTCCAAAGTCATACAATCAGCTTCGTTCTCCGAAACTCCTGGACGTGTTCAGATTTTCTTGGACATACGTAAGATTTGATGGCGTACATGTCGAAAACTTCAAAACATGTTTGGACAGAGTACAGGAAAATGTATGCGATTGTGAAACTGTTGGAGTCCATCTCTTGTACTTGACATATTTTCATGTTTTTCGGAGTGATCAGTCATAGCAACACCTACATCCGGCAAGGAGGCATCTCATGCAACAGGCGTAAAAGTTAGGTGCGCCGATGGGAATAAGTTATATGATAGACATGCTGTCACAAATGTCGTGAATAACGTTTTCTAGTTCATTGGATTGTTTTTTCTTTCGTGAAACGTTCGCGGCTACCTTTAAAGAACCACTTCCTTTAGATTTAGTTGTGTGGCACGGATGTTAAAACACATACAAAAACTGATTACAATGAACCCATGTAAGACTGGACGAACAGCTGATATTTGTAAAAAGTGCAACATAAAGACCACGGCGGAGTTGAATGCGTATCTCCCGCGTCGCAAACACGATGCGCAAGACGACATGGCTCTTAGCGCTTGCTCTGTATGGCACATCTTGCTTTTGGACAGTTGGTTTCTACATTGCTAGTTTTTTCACAGTTGAGTATAGCGTCCTGTTTTCTTGCTCGACCTGTTTTCAAGTTTTGACAGGCTCCCCAATGGCCGGACGCGGTGGCCGAGGGGGCTGAGGGCCGCCAGTCACGGTCTGCACGGCCACTACGGTCGGGGATTCGAATCCCCATCGGGCATGGATATTTGTGCCGTCCTTAGTGTTAGCTAGTTCGTAAGTAGTTTGTAAGTTGAGGGACTGATGACCCCGTAGTTAAGTCCCATCAGCTATACAAACGTTTGAACATTTCTTTGCTCCCCACAGCGCCAATTTGACACTAATAATCTGAAGGAGCTGCGATGGCAGTTTGCCTCGAGTGGTTCGATCGGGAGGGAAACCAATATAGGGCGTAGGTTTACGTGTAACTGAAGAGACGATGTATTTCTGTATTGATTACGCACGACTATCCCTAATTAGCACAAGAAAGACGTAACTTATAAATTATTTTGGATAGCATATTTAACTAGTGCTCTCAAATACCAGTAGAGGACAACGGAAGCAAATTTTATAAAGTTTCGCGTTTTCATAAAATGGTAAACCATTTGTAGATTCTGGTCCAAAGATGAATGTAATTGGCTTTGGTGACTGCATCGCACAGTCGTCACAGGCAAGTAGTCTACTCCGCCAGCTACTTCACGGCGCGTGGCTGAGGATACTGGTGTAGCATTCTAAATTCTTCCTGTTAGTCGCGTATGGTTCGCGGTAATAGGTAGGAGAAAGCGATGTTTTAGTTGACTATTGCGGAAACGCGCGCGCTCTCTGAAGCCCGTACCGTGATGCACAACTGCCGCTGGATTGGCCGATCACCTGAGACTCTTCTGTGTTTACGAACCTGGGACGGTGTGCTGCTCTCCGTTGGATTCTGTCAACCCTGTCTGGTACGATTCCACACTGAGCTACTTTTAGTTGGGATAAGCTTCCTGGAGGATATTGAAATGAATCTGAAATCTACCTTCGAATTGCCTCTGTGACACTTAAAATAGCTCTTCATGCCTACTTCCAGATATTTTATTGGAGTAGGCAGTTATCCCACAGATCCTCGTGCACTTCGCTACGGTTTTCCAGCGTTGCAACTTGATACACTACAGCATCATTCGCGACTATGCAAGATTGTTTCAGACAAATGGTGTAGCAGTGGAATCGCTGCAATCGTTTCGCGAGACACTGCCGTTTTTCTGCTGCTCTAAATATTTTCCCCGTTTGTCCGTTTATATCCCTTAGATTTCTCTTTTGAGAGTTCCCTCCCCGTGTAGTCTGAAATGTCTCCCTATCCACCGTTCGTTAATAACGGGATGATAGCTCTTGCTCGTAATGGCGAGACCAACTGGCCGTCACCACTAGCTGTCTAAAATCCTCTTCCCGCGCACGCTTCTGATGACCCGTTAACCTCTATACAAGTAGCGAGGCTGCCTGCGTCACTCCCTGCAAACCTAGCTGCTAATGTCAGCCGGCGAATAGTAATCCGCAAGATTCGAGCGTACTTCCATCTGAAACCTGCTGAATTTTCATCCCCAGCATCTCAGGCTGTTCACTGACAAAGTAGATTCGCAGTGACACTGAAATATTACAATGGAAACTTTAAGGTGTAATCAATAAGTACATAAAGTATAGATGCCCATAGCGGCAATAACACATGTTCGGCAGCCTTAGATAGTGGTGTAATAATGAACAGGACGGGAAACAGTTGCCAGTATAACATGTGATGTACTTATTTTATTCAGCTGTAAATACCTATCACGCAGCATGTTTGAGAGTCTTGGTGTAGAAATCGTACACAAATGCAACGGACAATTATGGTTTGCGGGAAGTAATTTGATCTCCCTCTTTATCTTAAGATTATCCGCGCTATCGGAGGAAGCAATATAATGGTTGCCTCTTAAAGGGACGTACTTCGTCACTTTCACTAGGTGGCCCATACTGGTATGCAGAGTTAGCTGAGCGTCTCCCTAGCACTTTGGCGCTTAATAAATGGACCTGTGTATAAAACGCGCTGCTCTTCTTTATACCTCTGTATTCTTTATCTGGTACGGGTGCCTGTATGAAAGTATTGGTGAAAGTGTTTTGTGAATTCTTCTGAGTGACACCTCATTTAATGGGTATTCATTATGTGGTTCTACCTTTGCGAGTGTTACGCACACATTATTCAATATTTTACGAATGTCATGGCTTCCATTAATTGTTTGAAATCATACAATTTATTTATACGCAATTATGTTGGAGGCCAACAGGCAGTTCATGCACAAAGCATAAAACCTCTGCAGATTTAATGGAATTTCGCTTTAAGTTTAGGCTTCCTCCTGTATGCAAGAGCGTCATCCGCGAAACGTCACGCGGAACTTGAAACGTTTTATACAAGTCTTGCTGGGCGCCTGGAGTTACTTTCATAGTTTGGTTCGTCAACGTTAAGAATACGCTGTATTGTTCTTAAGAAACTTCAGTCCAGTTACACAGCTGGTCTGATTCCGTGCGCTCGTGGTTTAATTAGGCGACAGTGCGGAACCGTGTCGAAGGCCTTCCGGAAATAAACGAACACGGCATCTCCCTGAGAGCCTGTCTCCACTGCTTTCTGGGTCTAGAAGTAAGATACAGCAAGCTGGATTCCACACGATGGTTGCTTTCGGAACCCGTGTTGATTATTATAGCAATATTTTTCTGCAGAAATGTCACGTGAGCATGAAACATGTCCCAAAATGGTGCAGTATACCTGTCACACGTAAAGTTATGTGCATCTGTTGCAAAACCTGTACTATTAACTTCGTATCTCTTTTACCCCCTTTGGTTTCTGGATTAACATAATTCGGCAATTTTTCCTCCGAGCAGCTTTCCTCGAAGCTTGTGCATTTTTTCCCGCAGATTGCCACAGATCAGAAGGCAGACGAAGAAAAAATAAAATATATAGCCAGAACGCAGGTCTTGCCAACGGGGTCCACTTCGTAAACGAACGTTTGTAGCATTTCTGAACTTCAGTCGATGAACAAATTGCGACGTTGTGTGTAAAAGTTTGTCAGCTTTATTCAGTTCTTTTCTTCCAGAAAAGGCAATGAAACTAGATTAGCTGCCATCCTTGTCTGTGAAGACTTCATGATGTTGCATCAGAGATTCTTAGATTGTTTGGTGTGATTGGAACGAATCATAAAATTGTAAAATGACTCTGTAAAAGATAGCACAGTGGTAGTGCCAGACTAGAAATCGAAAGGTCGCGGGTTCGATCTCCGCCAGGTCCTAAGATTTTTCACTTTCCACTTTACACCTCTGGCAGTATGGCTGATGTGAAAAATGTCGAGTAGCACCATGGTTAGGAACCCACGTTAAACTGTAGGTCCCCCTATAACTGGCTGGGTCAGTTCTAAGGTCGGAGGAAGGCAACGACATACTACCTCCAAACAGGACCATGCCTATTAATGCACTGGTGTTCAAACCAATCTTCGGACTGTTGACTTTCTTAAAAAAAATGAAAAAAAATAGTATGGGATGTGTGCAGATGATTTCAAAGGATTGAAATGTTAGTGTTGGAAATTCTACCAGGGTACTTCTAATCACCTGCGCACGCACACGGAATGACTCGAACCTCCGACGGCGAGAAACCGCGCGCTCCACAAGGCGCCTTCGAACGCTCGGCCACTCCACCGCGGCTGCCATTCTTGATAAACTTTATCCGCCTTTGTATCTGTTACAGAAAATGTTGACGAAACTTATTGATAGCAATATCAGTTACGTATACCTAGTACGTGCTAGATTACTCGCGAATCGTGTCTCGGGCTTACCCTTGGCCAGTAAGAGGATTTTTATTCCCCTGCGTTACTCAGGCAATTTTTGTTTCATCATATTTTGGCGTCAGTTTTAAACGCGGCCCCCTCATGCGACCAGTTACGCCAGACGTAGGTGACACTAACGTCTTACTACGAATTTTAGAATTGCTCTTGGCATAGTATTCCTCGTAATTGTCTTCAGCAAGCTTCATGAACCTAGAGTAAATCTGCGTGAAATCGATGCAGTCAGTAAGGTAACTTATATATGGAAGACTTTCAGTGGCGTTAGATACGTTATCACTATTTGACTTGGAGGAAGCATCAAATGGAAATTCTCCGCATTTGGAGGCGACAGAAAATATGACGTGCAGTTGTGGATATGTAGGCAGTTAGAGCGACTCTGCCTTCGCTCTAGGGAGTAGCACACCCTGTGGCTGCGAGAGCAGGTAAGAAAATTACTTCTCCTCAGATGTCATTTGATTGCGCAGTGTGCGTCTAAGGAGATTACAGGTAGATCAATGTTGAAGGGGTCTAACAAACATCTCATCTGGTAACTAGATTTAACGCAAGTTTCTCCATAGAGGTGGAAGCAGGAAGTGAAAGTACAAAATTTAAAAATCTTGCGGTTATAACATTTTCATTTCTTTACAAAATGAGGCAAAAAGTAAAGACTTCAACTTTGGAAGTTGACTTTTGCCAATTCAAATATTGACTTATTTCAAACCAAATATAAAATACTTTTTTCGGATATGTAAAGACTACCTTTGCTAAATAAGCAACGCCTACATTTTGTCAAATCTTTAATTGCGTCTTTTCTACACATAGTACATCTCACTGTTAGCGAATGACTCAAGCTTACTTTAAGAATATGTTCTTAGACAGTTTCGTCTTTGTAATCGACTAAAATAACGAGACAGGAACTCCATCTCACCATGACCGTTTCAAGTTTTCGATGACATTACCTTTTGATTTCAGGATTGCCAATAGCGTGAATTACAGAATCGCGAGTTTTCGGTCAAACCTATTTTCATTTTACATGTCTCGATTTCAATATCTTTCCTGCAAATGTCACTCGTACAGTTTATATGCTGAAGGACTGTTTAGCAAGCAGCGTAAAGAGCTGAAAGACATCTGAACTGTCCACGAACTAATCCAAATCAGTGTTACATGGCCACTGGCTTGGAATTATTGCATTTGCCGGGAGGTATGTCATAATCAAAATACGTAATCATTAGATTTAACAAGGTTTTTCCAAGGGACTTGGCAAACATTTATCGACGTTTGAATTAACAAGGGTACTAAAATTTCTTAAATTTTCGTAAGTACCGGTACGTATTTGGGAAAACTTTTCTTCTGGTCGTGACAATAGGCTGTTTGACGCACTGTCAGTGTTATGTGCGTGAAACTCTCGTTTCAGTTGAGTCTAAAGTTGTTCGGGATTTGTAACAGGCCGCAACTTATTTGTAGAATCTGCTGGTTCCATCTGTATTACGTCTTAAGCTGTCAATGTGATCCAGTGTCTTATACGAATTAAATGTCACGATATTTTTGCACAACTTAGGCGGGACCTTAGAGAAGAGAGAAAAATACAAAAATCTAAGGTTTAACGTACCGTTGATAACGTGGTAATAAGTGAGGGAGCACATCATCGCGCCGTTTCCTGGAGGTTTAAGATCACGGAAAACCAAAATGTCTGGTTGGAAGCAGCTTTGAACCACCGTCCTCCCGTATTAGTCAATTGTGACCACTGCGCCACCTCACTTGGCGGAAACTAAAAATTGTGGTCAGACGTGTATTTAAAACTTCATTGTTAAAATGGCCCCAGTTTATCTAGTGCTGAATGTGGCAGAAGTCCTACCATCTACGTAAGCTGATTGTGAATTTAAACCAGCGAGATTAAAAAGGGCGTGGGTGGGCTTGATCGTTACTCTGGTGCCAACTGGATCTTTGTAGACTCTGAACATCATTTCTATTACTAATGGACGTTTGTGTTCGCCGTCTATTCCCCTTTCTTTAGGTTCTCCTGCAACACCTAACAAAAGCTTATCACTAAAATCTGTTGCAATCGACTGTCTGCCGAGATTCGCGCGCAAGAAAAAAATTATCCAAAAGACAAATAGGAACTTTCCAACCGTTCCTGTATTTACGAGGAGTAAAAGTTGTACACCTGAAACCCAAACAACTGGATTTTAAAAGCAAGGGGCGTAGATACGGGGGCCAAATCTCCTTCCCCGCCCATATGTGAATCTTCCGTTTATTTTAGTCACTGACAGTGCAATTTGTTAAATTTAACGTTGAAATGGCTTTATTAACAGGTCAGTTCATTTTAGATGTTGATATGAATTGAGAAATGACAGCGCCCCTTCCCTTGGAAGACAACAGAACCTCTACCCCCGAATAGAATAAATTCTTCACGCCACTGTTAAAATCAGTTTGCTTAGACGTTATTGCACGCATGCAAGAAATTATGAAGTTTTCTGAATCTCTAACAATTCAAAACATAATCTAACACTTCATTACTTCCGATATTTTTGGTTGCACAGTCATTGTCAGACGAGCGTCAGATGTTAATATTTAAATTACTAAGCATTTTAAAATCTGATGTTGCCCATACATTCAGCATGTCCTCTGAGATGTTCCTTTGTCCCGGCGAAATTTTGATTGCAGGGCTTCCTCAAGCAATAGTTTTTGTAAGATGAATTGTGGAAACGTGATAGGCATTTGTCAATGCGCTTGTCCCCGTAAATGGACGCCGTTGGGCAAGGCTTTAAATTGGCCGCATCGGCTATAACCGGTTTGTAAAGTGGCGGAATTGAAGTGCGTCCGACCAACACACGATAAGTTGTACGCTGGCCAATTGTAGTTCTCTCAATAGCGGGACTATGGATTTGTCGTACGGCGTGAACAGTCGCCACGTAAGTCGTATTCTCACTAAATAGACGAATAGCAGACTGGAATAGTTACGCAGTTTGTGGTATGAGCTTAATTAGCTATTGGAACGCTGCAGGAATATAATCGGAAAGAACGGTCTTCCACTGCCTGTTCAAATCGTCATACACTTTAGATTAATTGCTAAATTTGACGACTGCGTGTATAGAATGTCTGGAGTTGAGTGCGTAAATGTACTCCACCATGATGACAGACATACTAAGGGTAAAAGTTTGACATTAGCCACTGAAAGAAAAGGGAAGAGTTCTAAACGGTCAGCACTATATTAACGAATATGAAGGCTCCGATACATTAATTAGAAATGGTGCATTTCCGAAAGCGGACTTTAAGTTCAGGCGACAAAACGCTGATTGTGAATCGTGTGGTCCGCTTATGGGCCCCGTAGATAAATTTGCCGACTCAGTAGACGAATTATTTTACAGTGTGCTGATATGTCAGGTATGTTTACCAAACCGTAAGTAAAGTCAACAAAGCTTTACAGCCAATTTGCAAACGAGTATGAACGTTTAGGCGTGACTGTCAGATTGTCATTTACTTGTAGGGCTGTTATCTGAACTTCACCAAGCAGCTGGAGTAAATTTCGAAAACTTGGATTTTTTTATTTTGTATTGTACCTAGTACATTGCGCACTCGTATATTATTTTGATACGATAAGCACATTGTGAAAGCTGCTTAAAATGGGATTAAAGCGACAAACTTGACGTTTGCACGTCTGTTAGCTGCTTGATCAATCTAGCTATTTAACTGATTCGCAACAGAACACACAGACAGGAGGCAACATGTATGCGGTAAATATCGATAGAATTTTAAAAACCGTTGATAGAAGTCACATACATAATTAGCAGTCACACACAAAGTTCGTACTTTTACGCAGCCTGTCATAAAGTGAACGCAATGTGTTGGCGGCTGACAGTAGTGCACGAGGGATGTCTCGGTTCTCAACTAGTAAGGCTGCCACCACTAGCGCTGTAGAAATGTCTGTGGTTCAATCCATCCGCTCTGATCACTTTCGTCACAGGGACAAAACTTTAAATTTATGATTGTAATAAGTTTTTAAAGCTGCTGATCTGAAATATCGTGTAATTGACAAGACTCAGTTTTTAAATAATTGAGTTGCGCGCATGTTAAAAAGGTGGTACCCCAGCCAAAACCGAATAAAATTTTAGAATGTCATACCGTCTGTAGGTCATTAATGAACGACCTACAGAAATCACCGAAGAAAACTACCATGTAGCAGATTAGGGTCAGCATATTAACGAGAGTTAACATACGGGGTTTCGCTAAACCCTAATGATTTGCATGAAATCATGCAGGTTCGTGTTACCTTGCAGCATTCAGTTTCTCAAAATAGAAACTGGTATGTTGAAAGTTCTTGCTTTGTTGGTCATTTAATTGCAAACGTGAAGATCAAAATAGGTGATTTAGATACACCTGAATGGAACCATTCATGACAATATCTAGTTTCTTGGTACTGGGGTACTGTAGTACGTACACACACACACACACACACACACACACACACACACACACACACACACACACACACACAAAATGTGGCGTGTCTTCATGTCAATTCATTCTATGTCTTTGTCACTTAACAGAAAATATTCGTAATCCTTAAGGCTCTGTATCTCAGACCAGCGCTGTGTCTTCAGATTAGTTAATTTTTAAACTTATTTCCCAAAAATGCAGTTACGAAGATCTTGGTAGGCCCTGGAAGTCAGTATTTTAAATACTTAATTCGGTTTTAGCGTTTCGAACTTCACATACTGATGAGGAATGTGGGGTGTTAGCCGTAACGTGTGCAAAGGAAGTTTACACTCACTACATTAACCTTTACACCGTTCACACGACGGCGAGGAAGGCGAATGAAGGTTTGATTTGTTGGGGGTGAGCGTGATGTTTGTGGGCTTGATAGCAGGCGTTAACGAAATAAACTTTCCAGGGATCTTCGCACGTCAGCAGAGCCACATGAATATGCAGATATATGCTGGGGTTGGTTGTATGCAAATGCGACGTTCTGGCGGTTAAACTTACAGAAGTTTCTCGTAGTGGCAATGAGAATCCAATAAGGGAGAATAGTGGGCGTATGGAAGCGTTCTGTAAATTAGTGGCTCCCAAACAGTGACACTGATTTTTTTTTTCATTATGAGTAGGGACCACAAGGTTTAAGAAAAATAGAAATGTCAATCTAGGAAAACTTCTGACGTATCAAAAATACTTCTGAATCAGTGACGAATTCGGGATCTTGGGCTGGGGGAAGGGGGTAGCTGAGCTCATAAACTTATTACCTCAGTGACGTAAAGAAAGCCTCATTACTTTTGTCCATTGTCAGTGATTCTTCAAAAAAATGTTCAAATGTTTGTATAGCTTATGGGACTTAACTACGGGGGTCATCAGTCCCTAAACTTACAAACTACTTACGAACTAGCCAACACTAAGGACGGCACAAATATCCATGCCCGAGGGGGATTCGAACTCCGACCGTAGTGGCCGTGCAGACCGTGACTGAAGCCTCAGTCCCCTCGGCCACCGCGGCCGGCTCAGTGATTCTTCCTTGCCTGTTTTACTTCTGTAAAATAAAACCAACTCGCCTCCATTCACAAAAATAGTGTTTAACGTGGGTTCCGAACCACGATGCTACTCGGTATTTTTCACATGAGCAATACTGCCAGAGGTGAAAGAAGTGACAGATAAAAATCCTAGGAACTGGCGGGAATCGAACCCGCGACCTTTGGATTTGTAGTCTGGCACTCTACCACTGCAACCGAGGAGCATAAATAAAACATAACTAGTGTAAATGAGATGCTTTGTCATTCGTGCTGAAAAATCTGATCTTGTCCTTACGCACGTTCTAGCATAATTTAGCGAATAGTTTTATACGTGGGTTGTGAGTTTTTCGAAGGAAAAAATGTTTACATAACTGCAGTAAAATTGCTTGTAAACACTGAACTGTCAGGTTCACAAGATGTTTCAACTTTCCACAATTCTGCGCAAAGAACAAAATACTGCTTTAAAGGCTAAGAAATTAGCAGTGGCACTCATCTAATCGGCTGTGGTTAATGGGAGGCAAAACACGGAAAATTTCTCCCCTGAAGTGCCGCTGCTCCGTATGGCGGTAATTAGCTAATGATTTCTGGACGCAGTCAAAGCGGCGTAGCCGACGAACGGTTTGTTTATGCACAGGCGCGTTCGTAATCGGAACGTGTCAGATGAAGAGTTATTGGCGAGCAGAGGGGGGGCCAAACGATTTATCGCGAGATCAAAGTTCGGCGGTGTGGAGGGGCGTTTGACGTCAGGGGCTGGAGGCGTGGCCCGAATAAAAGCTGTTCCCGCGGCCGCCGCCTGCATTCCAGGCGCAGCCATGACTCACCCCGCAGTCGTCATGGAGATGGCGCTCGTCGTCTTCAACCTCACCGCGCACAACGCCACGCTGCCGCCCGTCGCGGAAGACGTGGTTGACTTTGACATCGACTCTGTAGGCGACATCGAGATAGAGCCAAGTAAGTGCCAACAGTGACAGAGATCGCGCGCTCCGGTTCCACCGTAAATCATAGCGGCTTAGCGGTCGTACCGGTACTTCAAACAACCAGCGAAGTGATCAAAATATCCACGGGTGTACTGCCGGTCTATAGTGTCCAACGGGCACAATATTTCGGCGATCATACATGTCGCCATCATCAGGTGAACTGACGGACTGAGCTCCTGGAAACGCGCCGGCACGGAGATCCGCACGCTACGGTGAGTTCACCTGATGATGGCGACATGTATGATCGCCGAAATATTGTGCCCGTTGGACACTATAGACCGGCAGTACACCCGTGGATATTTTGATCATCAAATACGCTGGGAGAAACTGAAGAATCACAACCAGCGAAGTAATACTCTATTTGGGGTCACCGCAACAGGTGTTACTACCGAACCAGGAACTTCTAGCAAATGCCGCCCTAACGACTCAACTTCTCAACATCGTTTCTGTACAGGTGCGAAGTTTTTAAGATAAATGACCGAGAGCACAAGTACGCAAACTTTTACCGGTTAGTTAACAATCATCGTTTGGAAGTATTAACGGCCAGACTGTCATTAAACGACCAGAGGGTTGGGTGTAAAAATAAAGTAGAATCCTTTCAGGAATGACGAATATTCATCAGCTACGTTGGGAATAGCAGCGCCACTGAATTTTCCTCGTTATGTATAAATTGCTGCGGTTTCAGGTTTAAACACCTGAGGTTTCGTCATATCACGTAATGACAATAGTGTATGACAAATAGTTCTGCAGCTGTATATTATCGTCTTAAGACAGCTGCAAATACATAGGTTTTTTGTTTAAATGCACTTTGTGAGTCTGTGAAGGAAATAATTGGTCCAGACTTCACGAGATTTTTATTAATATACTAGAACCTACTTTGTAATAAAATGTGATAATTAAGAGTAGCGGGAATTCCACACAAATTTGTTTCTTGCGTTGGATAGTGACAAGACTGCATCAGCTTGGTGCTGGAATATTCCTTTTCCTACAGCTACTGTACCTGGGTACTCAGCTGACAAAACGCTCTTGGGTTTGTTGTGTGGTGGCAAAGTTGAAAGAACCACTGGGTCGTCCCGTCATATCTCAATATAACTGATCACAAAATAGCGAAGTGACGAGTAACATTCTTTAAAACATTAGTGTTGTGCTCTTATTAGGAAATAAGAAAAGTTTTTCTGTTTGATGTATGGTATGAAAACATGAAGTACACAAGTCTACAGTGAAATCGACCAAATTTATAGGTCTCCTGTGCCTATCCTCACCCTGTACTCACACTCATAAAAATTTGTCCTACAACAGTTTCTTGTTTCCCCCCCCCCCCCCTCTCTTCACATCATGGGCATATAACACGGTTGAGAATGGTGGTGAAACCACCACCTCATTGTAGCAATTAATTATTCTAAGAGTTATAAGATCGCTTGTTAAAGTATAAGAACCAGTAGTTACAATGAAAGAATTATTCTATTATTTCAGGTATTGATCAGAGTGATAGTCTTGTACTTAAACATAAATTGTATCTGAACCTGCCTTCCCTGTCCACTAGAATACCAAAATTCTTTATTCATTGTACCACTCTTAATCAGCTAGAATGTCAAATTTTTACTTATGATTGGTACCATATTCACTTGCTGCTGCCACACTACCTGCTTCTAGGTTTGATACTCCCATTTAATGCAACATTGTTACTAAGTCATTACAGAACGTTAGTCACTTTTTAAGCTATTTGAAAGATAAAGTTGGCATGGACTCGCAACTAATGCAAGAAGTGGTGAAAAGCATAGAAAACTGTTCATTCATGCTGCTGTCTTATTGTTAAACATTGCGAATTCTACTCCACTCAAGAGAGACAATACCTGTAATTATCTATATGCTTCAAAGATGCAAATGACAATATCTTAAAGGCTCACTGAATGTCATGCTTGTTGCAGATTCCACACGCTGTTATGGTATATACGGATGCTTCAGTACAGATAGCCCATGGACATCTGAAACGAGACCAATCAGCTTGCTTCCAGAATCACCAGAGAAAATAAATCCCAACTTTTGCTTGTATACACGAAGGAATCGACATGAGTGCCAAGTAAGAATTTTGTTTTAAACACTCATTAGATACTGAAAACCTAAGTTTCATAAACAGAAAAGTCACCTATTTATTGCTTTCTTTGTTTGCAGCGTTTAGACATAATGAGATGGAATGCTTCTTATTTAAACCCCAGGCAAAATGTAGTGTTCATCAGTCATGGATATTTGGAACATGGAACAAAGCCATGGCTAATGGTTAGCTGAAAAGATGTTAATGCCAATTTAGGAGCACTTATATATAATATAAAATCACTTAAAATGGTTTTCACATATTGCTCTAATAAAATTGATTTGATTACAGAATATGACAAGAGCCCTTCTTGACCATTCCGATATGAATGTTGTCGTCATTGGATGGGGTGGAGGTTCTAAACCACCATATTCACAAGCAGTTGCAAATATTAGAGTTGTTGGTACAATGGCTGGTCATCTTGTAGCACATATGGTGGTAAGTTTTTAGTTTCCATTGTACCTAGTTACAGAATAGTACTGAAATTCAGAGAAACCTAGGAATGTAAGTTTTGTTGTGTCAAACCTATGGCAAATGGAAAATTTGAGCTAGGCTGGGACTTGAACCTGAGTTATTGGCTAGTTGGAAATGATAGGTGGAAATAATTCATGAAAATTTTAGTTGTCTGCAGGCACAGTTGTATGCTATACAGTTTTTGCAAACTGATTAAAAAAATCTTGGTAAGGGTCCCATGTTTGCACTCATTTTCAGTTGTAGATAATGCTTTATTAAAATACAGGTCTAGAATAAGTAAAATTTGCACAAAAATTTCATCCCAACTCACATTCAAGTGCTTTTAATTCAGGTTATACATCTTGTTTTTACATACATTAAAAATTCTTGTTGCAGAATAACAATGGAGTTGATGTAAAGAAGTGTCATGTCATAGGACACAGCTTAGGATCTCATGTGGCTTCATACATTGGGTACACTTTACAAACAAAATTTGGAATGAAGCTTGGTCACATAACAGGTATGAACTTCTTGCATTCAATGGAACACAGCATGAAATTAAACCATATAAATGGCATTATCTAGCTTTTGTATCATTTCAGGGTTGGATCCTGCAGAACCACATTTCACGAAAACAGACCCCATAGTACGCTTGGATCCCTCTGATGCTGATTACGTGGATGTTGTGCATACTGATGCAGCACCATTCGTGAGTGGTGGTGAGTATTTTCAATAGTGGAGAGTGCTGGCATGTTTGTTTGTATTTTTCCCCTTGAGGATAAGTGCATGGTTTTATGGTTTTAGGCCTTGGACTGAAGGAACCTGTTGGTCATGTGGATTTCTATCCAAATGGCGGTATTCATCAGCCTGGCTGTACTGATGGAGTCTTTGGGCATATTGGAAGACAGAAGGGAAGTTTGTCTAAAGGTATGGCTGTCATTGAAGTAATAAGCAGAATTTCATTTATGGTGTAAAGTTATGTGCAGACTAGCATGGTATAAAACTATAGAATAACAGTTTTAATTTAATTTTCAGGTCTTCGCAGTTTTGTCGGTTGCAACCACCTTAGAAGCTATGAATATTACATGGAATCAATAAACACAAAATATCCTTTCATGGCTATAGAATGCAAGTCTTGGGAAGATTTTCTGAATGGTTCTTGCTTTTCTTGTGGAAAGCATTATGATATAAAAAATGGTTATAAGACTGGAGAATCATACTGTACAAGATTTGGATACAATTCTCAACCACATACAGTGAAAAATTCAAAAAACAGAGTTATGCAGAGGAGAAGTGTTAAAACATACCTAATAACAGGATCTGAAACACCATTCTGTCGTAAGTGACTTTCAGTTTTTATGATTTAAGAGCACTCTAAATATTAATGTAAAACTAAGATATTAATTATTCAAACAAGAGTATTATAAGCCAGTTCTAAATAAATTTTCATAAAATTCTTGCAATGAATTTTTCTTGCACTTCAAAGATTTACTTGATTCAGTTTGCAAATAATTTAAATCTACGTTCAAAGTAATCACACGTCACACTACACAAGAAAGCTGACTGTCATAAATGCTAATAGCAAAATTTGAGCTTAAACTTTCTTTTAAAACTATCAAATTTTTTGCCAGTGGTAGCCAAAATTGACATTAATTGGCAAATGAGTTAATGATGACCTTGTGACTGACAAATTCAAATATGTTTTAAAACAGTGTACCCCTCAGGTATTACTGCCTTCATCAAGCAGTTTATTTTTATAATATGTTGAAATAAGGTATGTTAAATAGTAAATTTTGTTTGCAGGTGAACATTTTAGATTACAAATAAACGTTTCAACTTCACCTACGAGTGTGAAACATGGGAGTGAAATTGGACACTTCTGGATTGTTCTGAAAAGAGGAGAATCTGTTGAAAGAATTCAAGTGAACACAAGGTATGCACATCTCAATTTACTTGTGATTAATAGAATTTTATATTCAAAATGGAATTTAGTTTTCAGATAAACTATTACGCTAGATGACGCCTTAGGTATAGGAACCATCTTTTTCACTTTTTTGTTGGGAAAAATGAAAATGCCTATTGATGGGTTGCACAGGAAAGCTATTGTGGAGCAAAATTTTAACAGGAAGAGATCAGGGCAAAAATAGTTACTGCCTTCACTTCCGTGTTGTTAGTACAGTGATTTTATTAGGAGGCATATCTCAGACTCAGTTCATAAAATATTATTTTCAGTATCTGTGTGATTTTCTGATAAGCAATGAGAGAGGTTTCTTTGGTTCAGTTGGCTTTTTCTAAAGAAAATTTCTTTTTTTAAATAAGAGGTAAAATTAATCTTAAATCTTCCTTGTAAAAAAATACCCAAAATTTTACACTGTGGAACTGTAGTTGTCTGACCTGCTGAAACGAGTCCTGTCATGTCAAGGTCCCATGACAAATGCATCAAAAGTGACATGTCTAATAAACAAAAACAAATGTGAGGAACTAAGCCCTCTGAACCAATTGGTTAAGACAACTGAAGGTCTTCCTTGTGTCCCTTAAATTTCTTAATCAGGGTGCCAAGTTTGACATTTGTCAGATGGCCTTGGAGTGACAAATTTGTGGTCCAGGTAGTGTTTAGGGGGAAGTTTACTGCAATACATGTATTTTATCTGTAAACTCCGATGTTCTATGTATCTGTAATAATTTTCTTTTTGCCAACAGGGCTATATTATTTGAACCAGGTACACAACACAAGTTTATTGTATCAACAAAATGTGCAGAATCTCTTGATGCAGTTAGTATTCAATGGGTGGATGAAACATCATTCCTCAACCCTCTTACATGGCGATTTGTCACACCTCCAAGATTATTTTTGCAGTCTGCTGTAGTTGAGAACCTTGAGCGATCAACCAGGTTGGTATTTATAATTTGCACAAATATGTACTGTAAAGATATTTTACTGCTAAAAGTATACATAATAAATGAGTTAAAATAGTATATGTACATAGTCTCTTGGTATCAAATATTTAATGTAAGTAACCACAAACATTTTATATACATATTGCATCTTCATCAAAATGAAAGGATTTCAGTGGGTCCTGATTGTAATGCATCCAAAATTTAGTTATCTGAGCATACATTAATGTGGTCAGCTTGCCTTTCTAATACTATGAAATAACAAATATAATGGATGTAGTAATAAAATTACTACATCCATAATATTGCTTTAGACTGCTGTATAAATATCAAAATAGGTTGTTCTGCACTCACCATAAATTAAGCAGCACATTTATTGGGACCATTGTTTATTGGGACAAGTTGTCAATTTCAACTGAGAACAATCTGGAGTTAGTGCCAATGGAAAGAATAAATTCCTTTTCCTTTTTTTCCTCTCTTGCATCTGTTAACAGAATACATTTTCCAACTGATCAGATAATATTGTTGCTTGATGACTGTACAGCAACTGGGTTGTAATCAGTTCATTCAAAAGTATTTTCTTTTCTGGTATCAAGACTGTATCAATTGGCACATGTGAATTCTCCTAATTAACATTGGGTTCTGAAAAGATTACAAAAAGCCTCTGTATGATATGAATTTTTACTGCAGCCCACTATTGAATACCCACATGAACCATCAGTATGAGAAAATGGCTGCAAAGACAGTTCTGTGGCTCGTAATAAAGTTCTATCAGCCACCTTAACAATGTAAATCAATTAAAATTCCCTATATATGCCTTATTTTGATACAGTTTTTTGTTAAATGTATGGTAGAATAAAAGGATCATTCATACTTCAGTCTTTTAATTGCTAATGTTTTTGTTTCAGGCACACGTTATGTCCACCATATGGTAGGGCAATATACCCCAGGGAAGTAATGCCAATGAAGAGTAATGCTGACTGTAAACAAGAATGACTTCCAAAATAAATTAAATTATTACTTGGCAGTTCCTAATATTCAGTACCAACAGGTACTGGAGATGCTGTCAGTTAATCTGTGATAGTATGCTGTTAAATGAGGACAGTGTAAAACATTGTTCTTTCTCTCATAATGTACCAAAGAACTGAGTGTGAGATATTGTGCAAGATATGAGCTTGCAAAAGGACTGTAAACTTAAAACATGTGATCTGCTTAGCAGGAGTGAGTGTAATTAGCCATAGACTAAATGAAAAAGGAAAAACAAAAACAAAAAAAACATAGAAGTGCTGAGAAATTCTAAGTCTCTGCAGTGTTATCTGCTGTTCCTGCCATCAAGAAGTTACATTAACAAGAAAAATGTTGGATTAACTCCTGGCACTTAGTGAAGAAATCCAAATATTTGACATACAGTATTATTTTTATAGTCATATTTTTAGATGTATGGTTATTTCAATGTGAAAGCATTTGACATGATTTCACATTTTTGTATTTACAGATTTTTATATTAGTAAACCAGTTTTTTAAAAAAATATGATGTGTCAATTCATTACTTCCTTTTGCTGACATAATTCCTGCCCTTAAATGAACCACTACTGTGAATGATGCCAATGTCGTCCAGAATTTCACACAGACTAGTGTCTTTTTTTAATGGTTTGAAATTTGTCAACTGGTGGAGTGACATTTCTTAAATAGAAAATTACTTGAAGTGCCTAACTATACATAATGTAAATCATAAAACTGCCAAAATTATACAAATGGTACAGTTCAGTGCTCTTCATGAATAAAAGAAATATTATTCTTTTTCTAAAATTCAGTATTTATACAACTGCTAAACATATTACTGTTTGTCAACTAACAACTTTGCTTGTGTATTTCCTCAGTTGATGTGGCTGTTGAAGGGCTATGGACCAATGATATAAATCTAAACATTGACATCCTAATGTTTAACCATTGCAATAGTCTGTATGGCTAGCTCAACACCTCTTGTAGATTACACAATGACTTAATCACACAAGGTGTAGTTGCTTGTGTTTTTTCCACTCTGCCTCATGTCAATTTGCACAGTAGTGAATAATGTGAAGATTGCTTACATTAGTGTGCTGTTCAGTATAAATGTCTCCAAAACCATTAGCCTCAGAAATGTGGAACAATTCTCAGAAATGGGACACTTGCTACTAGACATTTCAAATTGATAACTTGTGTTCTATTGAGAGGATGTTTATGGCAACTAAAACTGTTTACACACTGTGGCGGTCTTGTCACACAGTAGGAAGTCCTGGCTGAACGAATGGGCATTACAACACTTACACATAAGCCATTTATCAAAAATCACTGCACCTAATTGTAGGTTACGTATGGTGTTGGAAGACATTGTGAAGGAGTCTGACTTAGCCATTTAGTGTGAACATTATTTGGGCACACTTCTGTTCCCTAGTTATGGGTGACAATCCTATAGTCAAGTCACAAAGGCATCTGCAGAATGAAACCACAGCATAAGTTACCCCCTCCCATGCACAATCTGGGTTGATTCCTGGTGTGAAAGACAGTTCCTCATTGCCCCAGTTTCACTGGGCGGGTGTTAAATCATTTTACTTAGTGAAGACCTGCTTAAATCATGTCAAGTACATTGCAATTGAGTAGTGCCAGTTAGGGTCATACAGCACTTAGTCACATCCATATGCAGAGAGCATTAAGCTTTCCATCTTCATTGCCTCTAATTTTGTATTGTAGATCATGTCTATCAAAGTGAATCAGCTGGCTTCAGGGAGCCTGGATTATTTGCTATTTGGCAAGTGTGTAGACAAGTCTTCCTTGATGGTTATGATCTGCTTTATTGCTTGTTTTTGGTCTGTGGCCTACATTAATAGAAGTCATTCTTAGCAGTACATATTGTTAGTGTATTTGCAGGGAAAGTGTAAACTTTATTACTTGAAGTGTCAGCAGATCAGATGCCAAAAAGCACATAATTCAGGAAGTCTTCTGGTTGGGAAGGTGTTAGGTGTGATAGCATATCATTCTAGAAATGAGGAAAATAACAGAAGTCATGGTCAAAACATATTGCTCATTTTTGCAGTTAGTTGCATTTGGCCAAACATTTATTGCCACATTTTCTGGGCTTGTTACTTTCCCCAAGCACTGACACCATGTATTGCAATCAGGATAGCTGAAACTATGCATAATGTTTTTCTTTACATAGTCATTATTGAGTCTTTAGTGTCTTTAACAAAGTGCCTTTTAACAATATGCAGGCAGTCTCTGGTAACTACTGAAAAATTCAAAGTACCTGTTTCATTGTTTAGTTAGTCTGCTCTTTGCAGAAATAGTTAAATCGGCATTAATTTTTTTCCACTTAAGTTTTCATATCCCATTGTATGGCTCCTCGATGCAGCCTAAAACTTCTGTGTTGAACTGGGCTTGTCAGGCCGAAGTGGTATGATTCACTAGTCTTCAGCTGTTGACTCCTGCACGCTTAGCAATAGGTGCTTCACCTCCACAACAGGCCAGGCTGGGCATGGTGCCAAGGCTAAACTGATATACACACATCATTTCAAGATTGTCTTTCAGGCCATGTTGACCAACAGTATGAGTTTGACGTGTGTGTCTGTATTGGAAACATGCAAACCAATGATATACTGCACTGAACAGAATGGGGCTTGTGGCCACTGCTGGACACACGGTGTGAGGCATTGCTGTGGCCGGCAGCAGCCACATGGCAGTAAACGTATTAAAGGCAATCGTGTAGAGCTATAGCACAAACTTCATCTGGTGGTTGTAATGTTGGCATCAAGGACTGCTAAATGCTGTAGCAACTTGTTACTTTAGTGACTAATGGTTTCTTTTTCCTTTATTGATTGTATTGTTCAAACATCCAGTTAATTTGGCTTTCTTAAACTTTAGTTGATAATTCATTCCATACGACAGTCTTTGCTGTTGCAGCCTCCTGTTTCAAAATTTTCCAGTGTATTCCCTAAAGTCTGTAGCAGATATTTGACAGCAGGATTTAGGAGTTGTAAGATCTTTGTTTTGCCATTATTTTAAAATTCTCCTCTCCCCCCCCCCCCTCCCCACCAGTCAACTTAGTAGCAGACATGTATTGGTCAGTTTTCTGAAATACGGACTATTCAGAAGGTGAAGAAACAGTTACAGAGGAATGTCATAAACTTGGATTATTTTTAGGTTAAATGTTTCTTCTTGGACTTCCTCCTCTACAGCTAAAGTCACTATTCTGTATTTCCAAGTATGTCAGCTCATCATTATAATGGCAACAATGTCTCAATTGCCAATCTATGCTTGTATTGCCATCTCCTCACATTACTGTCGAAAGGTTTCATACAGGAAAGCTTACCTCAGTTGGTTCCCCAGTTATGTTGTAGTCCAGGGTATTAAATTGTGGTCTTGAGGCCTTACTACACTGTAAAACAGACAATTTCAGCCACACAACTATTTACTATATGGAAGCCTTACTGCTGTGGCTGTTGTATGTTGACAAATTTCTACATCTAGCAGCAGCATCTGCCTTAGATACTTGGATAACTCTTGATATTGTATCAACACCCCCCCCCCTCCCCCACTGTGTGATATTGAGCCATGCTGCCTCTGTAGCTTTCCATGTGAAAGGCTGCCAATGCAGGATTTTGTGCCTAAATTGGCCTCTTGATTGTCCTATAAATATTTGTTGGGATTCATGTTGGATGATCTTGTTGACCAAATCATTCACTGTAATTGTGCAGAATGTTAATCATACCATTCACAGTTGCAACCTGGTGACTTATAAACTAAAAAATTTCATTGTTCATGAAATTCAGTCCATGAATGGCTGCAAGTTGACTCCATGCAGTTGAATGTCACAATGTTCAGTGAATGGACAGTTCAGTTGGACCAGAGGGTCCAGTACATTCAAAGTAAGTCTACACCATTATAGAACCATCATAAACTTCAGTGCCTTGTTAACGACCTGAGTCAATGGCGTTGTGAGGTCTGTGCAACACTTGAACTCTACCAATGGGCTCTTACCAACTGAAACTGGCTCATCTGACCAATTGTTTCCCAGTTGTCAAGGCTCCAACAAATATGAGCCCTGGAAAAGTGTTGCAAATGCTTTGTTAGCAAAGGCAAACAGTCATGGCTGTCATTTGCCCTACATAAATTTCTGTGGTTATTTGAGGCAGTGTTGCTTGTCTGTTAGCAGAGACAACTTTTTGCAAACACCACTGTTCTGTCAGTTCTGGGGGTCAGCCACTACATTAGTGGTAAGAGGTAATGCCTGAAATTTGGTAGTCTTGGTGCACTCTTGATACTGTGGACCTTGGAATATTGAATTTGGTAACAATTTCTGAAATGTCTTGTGAGCCTAGCTCCAGCTACCATTGTGTGTTCATAGTATGTTAATTCCCATTGTGCAGCAATGATGGAAACAAAAAGGAGGAAAAAAAAGGTTATGTATGAATCACTGAAGTGCAAAATGTAGCTCATCCAATGCACCATACTTCTATATCTTGAGTATTCAAGTCTAAATTAGGTATCCTGACTAATCATTAAATTTTATGTATGCACCCATCTATGGCACAGCTGAACTAAAAGTAAATAACAGGGTTTTGTCTGTAGTATTTAAAACCTCTACATAGGCTGTGTGTTCATGACAATATTGTGAAACTTTTACTGTAGAAATATTTTTAAAACAAAATAAACCAGTTATTGATTACAGGTCCTTTGTAATGAGCAAAAGTTTGTACTACTCTAAAGATATTGTCAGCTCTGAAATTTAGTCCTTAGGTATGCAATTTTGATGTTTCACATATTTGGTAACTTAAAATCTTGTGTGTAGTGCTTATTTACTGTGTTAGAGATGGAAATTTCTCACTTAAGTCAGAAAAATAGCTAAATGCTCCAGAATATTAATCATTTGTGTTCAGTTGGGCTTGGCTCTTGACAATGCAGATTAACATAGTGTTGGTGTTAGAATTCTCCCAAGGAATGCACATATTGGGTTAAGTCATCTATCGAACAGTAGAGGAAAATTACTGACAGTCTAAAAAACCACTCAAAATATTCCACTTAGTGATAGTACATTTCACTATATTTCATCATGTACATCTTTGGCTCAGTGTGTAATTATTATAAATACATCCTCTATGCAATATTTTTGAACTCTTTAGTTAATGTTGCTCCATTGCAGTTTGTGACACAAAACTGGAACACTGTCACTTAACAGTGTTGCTCGACTGCAAATATTTTTCAGTTACTTCATGCTGTCGCAGTATATACTGTAGTGAGCCTCAGACAACTGAGGTGGGTTTGCTCGCATGCCTCAATGGCACAGATAACTGTACTGCGGGTACAAACACAGCAAAGGGCTATCTGTGGAGAGGCTTGACAAATGGGCAGTTTCTAAATAGGGACAACAGCCTTTCCAGCAGTTGCAGGGGCAACAGTCAATCAGCTAACATGGTTAGCAATACAGTTACTGCAAACAGCTGAAAACAAGGGGAAACTAGTTGTTAATTTTACCAAGGGCATGCAGTTCTACTGTATGCAGATGTGGTGGTGGCATTTTGATTCAGATAGTAAAGGACCAGACCAGTTGAAAGGATTGGTCAGTGTCTTGAAAGGAGAAGTTAACAATAGCAAAATAAGGATAATGGCATGTAGTACAAGCAATGCTGGAAGAATTAGATTAGAAAATTAGGCAAAAAATTGTAGATTTTTGATTAGTAAAATAACTTAATAATCACTGAAGTAGAGACGATATAAAATGCAATATGGCTATGGGAAGAGAAGCATTTCTGAATAAGAGAAATTTGGTGACATCCAATATCAGTTTAAATGTTAGGAAGACCTTTTCAAAATAATTTGTCTGGAGTGTAGCATTGTGAAGTGAAACATGGATGATTTCATACAAAAAGATGGTAGCTTTTGAAATGTGGTGCTACAGAAGAATGCTGATGATTAAATCACATGACTAATGTGGATGTACTGCACAGAATTGGAGAGAAACTTCTTGAATATCTTGACTAAAAGAAGGGATCACTGGGACACTTTTTGAGACATCAAGGGATTATCAGTTTTGCATTGGGGGGGGGGGGGGGACGGACGGACGGACGTGTGGGGTAAAAGTCGCAGTGTGTGTGACTGAGATATTTAAATGTATGTACATTGCCGTTCTTATTCTGAGGAGGTGATTGCACATGATAGGTTAGCATGGAGAGCTGCATCAAACCAGTCTTTGAACTGAAGCCGCAACAACATACTTGAAATTAGAAAATTTTGAAGTGTTGAAATAATTTTGTTGTAATCTAAGACACTTGGGTAATTTTTTTCTCCTGGGATTACTTGATAATTTAAACCATTGAAATTAATACCCTAGGTGTTGCAATTAACAGAAATGACAGTCTAAAACTGAGTCACACTTAGAACCATGTACTGTTGTTAAAAACCAAAGCATTCCCATACACTAAGTTCACAACCCAATGATGATAGGGCAGAGATTGGGGGCAGATTGCTGCTGGACGTTACTACCCCACCACCCACCACCCACCACAGTGGCTGCTTATACAGTGATACAGGAAGCTGGCACAAGTAAAGCAGCAAACAGCAACACCTGAAGATAGCAGCAAAGTCTGATACCATGGAGAATATAACATTTGACCTAAGCAGACACAAAGGATTCCATATATTTTCTTCCTGTTACTTTCAAAACTCCTGTTTCATCAACTTGTCTCACTAAAGACACACATTCTAATCCTTCATCTCCTGAGGAAAGTTTTTGCTTCATCAATAACTATACATTTATCAACCTGCGATTCCAGTTTTCTAATGATCTCAACATTCCCTTCTCTTCAACTACTAAAAGAACTTTCTTCTTAGATTCAGCTCCCTTCTTAATCATTATCATAGACACCTGTTCCCCACTCCTAACACTGTCCTATCAAAAGCCATACCTTGTGGCTTTTCCCAATGATGCTCCTGCCTGCACCCTAGTACAAGCAAATCCTCATTTTCAGGGCCCTTTTCTCTAAGGATGAGGTTGCTCCCAACTTTTGTCTGGGTGACTAACATTCAGTGGCATATATTGTGGGCTATCAAAGCTATCACCGAAGCCCACATCTAAAGCACACAAGAAATTAAGAACCAATATTAAGAAAAATGGCAATAGAAGCCAGTTTTCGTAATGAAGAATTAGCGCATAGTGTGGAGTATCTCATTAGCTTCATTTCAACAGCGGGAGAACAGAGCTTAGGACGCTCACTGCCACAGTCTTTGCTAAGGTGAGAGGAGGGGGAGAGGTGGAGTTGGGTAGTGCGGCCAACAGCACGCCAAGGCGTCGGAAACCATCGTCACAAAATAAGCACGAGTGCTTCCAAAATGTGCCGAACGGACACGACTCGTTCATTGGTAAACTCCGCATCAGTTTTAAAGCAACAAAGAACGTGTTTCGTAAGTTTCACAACAGCTATATTGGTGTTATTTATTTCATAGTGTCCAATGTACTTTGACAGTTCTTACTGCTGATTCTCCCAACAGGATGGGCAATGTGTAATTAAACATTTACTGAACAGGCCACTCTCACAGCTGAAATACAAAGACAAGTTGGTGATTTTAAAACACGGAAGGCCTACTCCAACTCTTCTACATTTGCAGTGTGAGCAGAGGGAAAACACGAGAACCCTTACAAAAGGTAATGCAATAAAAAAGTAGGTGTTTCTATAAAATATTTCAAAGTTGCCTCCCACCATCCATCACACGTTTCAGTAGGGGGGGGGGGGGTGAGTGTGTCATTGGATGTCTCCCCCCCCCCCCCTCAACGCTTTAACATTTGCCGGTAACCGTTTCTTCGTTTACTGCTAATTTCTTGAGATATTTGGCACGGTCACTGTCAATATCTCAAAAATGCACAAGAAATATATTGTTTTTTTTTTAACATTTCTTTATCGCTGTAACCTTAGAAAGTGAGATAGTAGAGATAGCCCAAGTTACAAACCCAGAATACGCCACTGCTAACATTAGCATTCAGATTGTGTGTCCACCCTCTGTCAGTATTGTTACTCTCCCTGCCTATCATCATCTACTTATTACTTCTATGATTCATTACCATGCAGTTTTCTTCATAATGCCCCTCTCACCTGATCTGTTAAATCTTCCACTGTTCCTTGGTACCTGACTGGGGGCAAACTCTGAAATTTTTCCAGAAAATTAATAAATAACACTTTCATCTCTAGGTGCTGAAAAGGCTTTCAAGCTGTCCCTCTAATGCATCACTCCCATCAACAGAAGCACCTCAAAATTTATTGCTGTTTATCCTTAAATCAAAATTCAGTGAGGAACAAAGACTCAAATCTTGCTACTGACACAAAACTGTGCCACTTCATCTGTATGTTTCAATATTGAGATGACTTTCTTGAAACATCACTTTTCTCTACCTGAAAATTATTTTTTTTTGTTTCAAAAATCTACAGGAAACAAAATTCCTCTCTACCTCTGGGACCATTTGCTTACTTCTACCTTAAATACTTCATGGTTCTCATCACAGTGACTACTTGCAACTTTAATTAACTGTTCCTTCAAATATTCTAGCTACTTTGTTGCTTAAGTAAGTCTTCACTTTTATTATCACAATCATTAGCAATTCCCCTTGAAATGCTACTGTAGACTAATTAACATTGAATAATAAGAAATTAATCACCAGTTGAGATCAATTTATTGGTACACAAACACTATCAGGGGTGCGCATGCACCTATAAATTTATGTATTGCTCGTCTGTAAAATAGGGTTTGATTCGTGCACTTACACACTGTTGTTTTAAGGCCTTGTAGTAACATCAATCTATCATGAGCTGCCTCAATTTAGTAAAGGCAAATCTGTGAAAATGTTAACAATACAAGTTAATGAATGGATTTATAAATAAAGGAAATAATTAGGACCCATAACAAAAAGTTACTCCAAATGGTGGCCTTGTACAAGTTATTATTAGTAGAAAACAAGAAACAAGAAATCAAATGATTGACTTAAAAAAGTAATGAAATGTAATCCAAAGACACTGAGCTATACATCACATCACTTGACCTAAATTTAGTCCTATAGTTTAGTAATCCACTAATGACTTAAAACAAATATGAATGTACCTTGGCAAAAGTTTAGTTACTGTTAGCTATACTAGCACTTGGAATTCAATATAGTTCTGACACCTGAAATGATGTACACCAAAATATTCCTAAGTCTAGAATATGCTTACTGGCCACACTAACCTTGCTAAACAATGTTACTAAGCAAGAGACAAAGAGCAAAAGACTGGAAATACTGCTCTGATTGCCTATTTGAAAATATTACCAACAATTAGACTGATTATAGCAACCATTCTTATGACAACACACATTACAATCTCTACATATTTCAAATGTGCAATAAACACACTGATGTGCTGCTATCTGAAGTGGGCAATAGAAACAATTGGCCATCTGCAAAGAGGTATGATATTAATAAGTGTATTTACATTATGTACATTTAATGAGTGACTTGAAGTGCAGTGGCTAGAGATGAGGGCTGCAAAGTGTACCTGTGTGATTATGTGAATGGTACCTTTTTCTATGAAGGCTAATGGTGGAAAGCTTAAGTTCCCTGTGTATGAGTGTCATTTTTATGAGTCTGTTGCAACTCTTCATACATCTTTGTGGCGAGTTGTGAACTATACTCATTATATTGTTCATTTAATAAGTTATATAACTTTGGATTGCTTTAAGTTCTTCTCTGGTGTGAACTTAAATACAATGAATAACATTTGTGATAAAATCCAATAATCTTAAATGCTGATACACTTAGACTGTGATGAACAGTAATTCTTAGTAGCACAGTGCTGCATTTATGTACACTTTCATTGCTGTCTTCCATCCTAAGGTTGGTACAAGTTGCTCGATTAACTGAATCTGGGTTGACGCTGTGAGTGTGCTATCTAAGTAGAACTGCCAGCCAACCAGTCAGAGATTATGAGGAATTTGTGCTATTTGCTGACTTAAGAGTGTGGCATTAACCCTCAGAGAGCTGAGTGATATAAAAGAATGCTTGACCAGCAGAGTTCTGGCAGGGGGTTTAAATATACTATATCCCACCACAGCTGTGTGGGATTCAATACAGTGGTGCAATGGGTACACATTCGATGGAGATGTGTTAGTCACCACATTCTCCCTGCCCCCCCCCCCCCCATCCAAAAAAAAAGGTAAGTAAATTATGCACCTTCTGTCTGCGACATCATGCTGCTAATGGGACTGACTTGACTGCGTTATCTTAGCAAATGGTCTTGAGCAGCTCACATCCTTAAAAACAACTGGGATCATCTGCAAAAAAAATCATAGCTATGATGTCTGTCCACTGACTGAGATAGGGTGCACCACTGACACTACTGAGGATGCAGAAACCTGTACATTTAATGCAGGCTTACTGTCCATGCCGGAGATTAATGTAAATGATGATGAGCATAGAAGTTGGTGGTGTTATATCTCCAAGGCAGAATTATCAAATACCCATTTGACTGGATTTCTAGAACTGACAAGAACTGGCTTAGTGGCAGTGGGAGGGGGGGCAAGGACATGATGGGTTGCCTGAAAAATGAAAATATATGGCAGGATTACTATAATGATGGAAAGAAAGTTGGCTTTGGTATTGTTAATGGATGCCTCGTGAGCTTTGTGCAGAATGTCACCATAAAGTGAAAATTAGAAACAGAATGGAGAGGGTGAAAGAGAGTGTAGGTGCTAAAAATGTTAAGAGTTCTGCTGGGGAAGGAATAGTATGATAGGTGCTCAGAAATAACAACAAAGCATGAAGTTTGGATAGCCATCTAACTGAATGCATTGGAATGACAAAATAATATTTACTCTATGTAGGGCTGGTAATCAGGGCTTCCTTCAAGGGAACACAGGGGTATGCTTACCCCTTAAACATTTGGAGAGTGTTTAGGAAAAAAAAGTACATATTTATGTAGTCCAACAAGTAGAACTTCCAAATCCAAAGTTCATCTGCTACCTAGTGTAAATGCACTGTACACAACAGCAGGAGAAGATATCAAATGATTTTTTTGTTTTAAGTGATCTTCAAAATCAGGTTCATTTGGGCCACAGTTTGGTACTAAGCAACATGATTAGGCCATATTGTTACCTGTTCAACTCCAAGGTTTGTAGCTGCTGCCTCATTTGCAGAAATAGATGGTGAATATACACAGGGACGTATTTAGACAGGTGCAACATGTGCAGCTGCACTGGGTGGCAAAATTTTGCCATCGAATTAGAAAAAAATTATTTTAATATTAATTGAATAATTATTATTTGGATTACAGCAATAAATTTTAAAATTCAGGTAGTTGAGTTGATAGCGATGGTGTATCTAGAGAGGGTCCCCACCCCCTTCCAAAATCAGTTTGCTGAATCCCAGATGCCAGGAGGGGAGCGTAAAATAAGTTTTTGCCCAGAGGTGTCGCATATCATATCGTGAATATGACCCTGAATATACATAATTCAATTACTGACTTCTTTCTTATACGATACCAGTGCTTTCCAATTTTATTTAATGTGTTGTTTGCACATGCCTTTTGTGATTAGTTTTAATGTTTTAATAGCAAGTGTAGTTTTTAAGTAGTCAAAGAAAACATTTAATTGTGTTGGTAATCTACATACCTGAATGGAAACTATCCGTAAAGATTGACAACCATAAAATAGGAGTTTTCAAAGCACATAGGTTAGTATGATGTTGATTTAAGTTATTTTGTGTGTTGGGTTATATTTGAAGAACGGAGAAAATGAACTTTTTTTTTTTTTTACATCGTCCCAAGCACATAAAAACTGAAAGTTAATGATTTGTAATAACACAAAGAAACACCAAGAGTGTCATGTGGTTGCACAAAAGATCACAAAAAAAGACCTTGCTGCCACATTAACTGTAGGTAGAACCCATTACCAAATGTTGGGATTTGGAGAAAAAGCAGAAATTTCACTGTAAGCACCTATGGTTTATCATAAAACATTTGGATGTAATTTTTTTTAAACCTAAGTTAGTTTCACAAAAAAAGTATTGCCAAGATTGCTCAAAATTAAAAATTGTTATTTCATGACTAGCCTTGACATTCCTAAGTTGTCATTAGTACATTGTACATTGACAATAACCGAAATGCATGAAGCTCCAAAGGTGACATCTAAGGAAGGTCAGAACTGATCATGAAATAAAAGCTCTGCTGGTAATGATTCATTGTGTGCCCCAGAAAGGACCAGCAAAATAAATATGAATATGCTGCCAAATATCATCAGGTTGAGGCCAATTGGAAAATTCTTGGCATGGCACTGCCCAATTGTCCTTACATGTGTGGCAATCACCTCCTTAATTATTTTATTCAGTTTGAGCTATGTGCAATTCTTATGCACTAATTCAAATGTTTGTAAATCTATGGGACTCAGTAGTTAACTGAGGTTATCAGTCCCTAGGCTTACAAACTACTTAAACTAACCTAATGACGACACACAGCTATGCCCGAAGGAGGACTCAAACCTCCAACAGGGAGCAACCAGCCACTCTGCAGGTAGGTGTCTTAGAGCAGTTGGCTATTCCACCATGGCTATGCACTAGTTGCTTATTTATAATGATTCCCCAAAGTCCTCTATGTAATAGTTTCCACAGATTTTGGGTAAAGATATGGGATCAGAACTTCCTTAGGAGAATGCTATAAGTTACACCACTTTGAAGTGAAGTACTATGATTAAAATGTAATTATCACTCTAAATCAGAGTGATATGCAACTTTTTGGCAAACTGAAATTGTGCCGGACTAGGACTCGCAGCCAGGACTTTTACCATTTTTGAGCAAGTGCTATACTAACTGAGCTACCCAAGCATGACTCATGACCTATCCCCACAGCTTGACTACTTCCAGTACCTCACCCATTACCTTCAAAACTTTACAGAAGTCTCCTGGACACCACGCAGAGCTACTAGAAGCTCTAAAATAAAGCATATTGTAGAGATACTGCCTAGCCACAGCCCTAGGGGATCATTTCTAGAATGAAATTTTCCCTCTGCAGTGGAGTGTGCCTGCTGATATGAAACTTCCTGGGAGATTAAAAGTTTGTGTCAGACTGGGATTGGAATCAAGGACCTTTACATTTTGGGGCAAACTGTCTACCAACCGAGCTACCCAACCACAACTCATATATGGTCTATCCTCACGTTTATTTTTATTTGTCACATTCTGCAGGACTGAACTGGTCATGGAATGAATCAGTACATTAGCTTGCAACAAGACAGCAATCCTATGTACACAACAGGCCTAAACATGAGTAATAATAAAATAAATTAAAAAGAAGAAAAAATCACAATATAACACAGAGATTAGGTTTTTTTTTTTTTTTTTTTTTTTTTTTTTTTTTTTTTTTTTTTTTTTTTTTTTTTTTTGTGTGCAGGACTTCCTCAACATCAGAATCCCCATTACTCAAAAGGGGTTGGCAAGAGGCTCACAAGCTCACACCACACACTGCTCGAACCACCCATTTTTATCCAATAAATTCCCCATTTGAATCAGATGAGTTACCCCAAAAACTAACTCTATACATAATAAGCGAATGAAAATAAACAAAGTAGACTACTTTTTGTGCCAAATTATCATTCATTTCAGATACTGTTCTAAAGCTAAACAACACAGCATTTAGTTTTTGAACACATGGGCTTATCATGACAACTTACTGTCTATCTGAATTCCTAGAAATCTGAACTGTTCAGTCTCTCTTATTATGTTCCCATTCTGTGTAATCAAAATGTTAGATTTTGGTTAATAGTATGTTAAAAAAACTGAGTTTGCGATTCAGGATCAATTTATTTTCTACAACCCATGAACATATAACTGCATTATTTGATACTGCATCAATAATGCCAACAACTTCTTTCACTATCAAGCTGGTGTTATCAGCAGACAGAATTATCTTAGAATTAACTTTTATACTGGAAGGCATGCCATTAATATAAATGAGATACAACAGTGACCTCAGAACAGAACCTTGCCCCTCCCCCTCCCTCCCCCCCCCCCCAATTAAATTTGTCCATTCTGAATGAATATCATAGCCCTTTCAACACTGCAGAGAATTATGTTCTGCTGTCTGTTACAGCTGTTGGAAACTGTCAGAAAATACTTCTTGTTGAATCACTTGAAGCACTGACCTCACATTTTGTTGGATATCAACAACCATTATGAAGTTTAAGTCTTTCGGGGCTAAATTAAGTCAGAGAAACAGAAAAAAAGTCTGCTGGCACCAAATCTTGTTCACTGTTTCTGGGACTGTGATCGTGGATGGTCGACCTGAACGAGGGTCATACTCAACACCTTCCTTTCCACCTACAAAGCATTTAAGCCACTCAGCAACACTCTTTTTACTCACTGCTTCAACATCGTAGATTTGCACTAATATTGCATGGGTCTCTGTTGCTGTTTTGCTTAATTTGAAACAAAACTTGATGTTAATGTGTTACTATACTTTTCACTCCATGTTGCAATGACACGAGTTCTCACACAGAGTCTGGACTGCAGTGTGTACCACCCCTTCACTGCAGTGCTTTGCATGACAGGGAGTGCTTAATGACATGTCTTTCAATTTGTATGCAGGGGCACCTCATCCTCGCCAGCGTGATTTGTAAAATATGGGACCACTCACTGAATTTTTCAGATGTGCCTTGTACATCTTGTCACTATATGTTGTGTGGACTACTGCAGGATGCAACAGCAGCTGGCACACATATAAGCATGTTGATGCAGGCACATTAGTAGAGCAGCCTTCCTGTTTGATATGATAATTTTTTTGTCAAGACAAAAACAGATACTCAACTTCCTTCAAGTCTTGAAGCAGGAAACCGTCACAATGTGACCAGGAAGAGTTTTAAGTAACAAACATAAACTAAGCTAAGCTAGGTTCTTCTGGCTGCTGCTCGTGGGTTTAGTGCCTGACTGACTGGGCCTGACCTGCAAGTGCAGCTGCTTAAGTCAGCCATGTAGATGCTGTTGTTCTCTGCAGCAGCTGTAGGAGTAGCCACACGTCTTATTGTAATAGACATGTGTGGTCGCATCTGATAAACTTTTGTTCTCTCATTGTTGCACTGGCCAGTGTATAGTCAATATGATAGGACTGCACAACACCTATTGAGGTGAAGGCTGTGCCTCATGAAACCTAACCTGAAATGTAAGTCATGTCCCCCCAAATCTCATGTTAATACACCTGACACCTGTATCAAGATGAGGCCAATAATGATGCTGAAACAGTTCCATGAAATGCACATTCATGCCATCCGTTTCAGAAGCTATCTTATCCAGAACACCACCTATGTCATACTCTCTATCCCCATCAAGACTATTTCCAACTCCACCCTGTAACACTACCTTATCCTCTTTTCACAAACTTCTGCATAACTCTCCTATGTTAACAGTAACCTGATCCAACACTTGCACTAGGCTTCACAATGCTGGTTGCATGGTACTCACTCACTCCCCAACACTTTCTGCAACTGCTGTCCTACACCTCTGCCATGTGAGCTACCTAACAGCATAACCTTCTTCTTTCTATTAGCCATTGTTACCATTTTAGGTTTCCTAATGAGTGAGGTTTGCTGAATATCACCTACACCTAACACTACAGGAGGCTCCTTTCCACTTAACTCAGACAGTTAGTTACATCTATTGTTAATGTGCAAAGTGTAACTATATGAAAACCATCCCCTTCCTAAGTGCCTTTTTGCCAACTGCCAGTTCGCATACCCCAGCCCTCCTTTCCCTCTTCAACCAATTTAATTCCTCTTTTGCATTCTGCATTTGCACCTGAAAGGCACAGATGTTATGCTCCTATTATTTTATTAAATTATTCTTGCTACATTAACATAACCTGCAATTCTAGGAGAGGAACTTCATACAAATCTTACACCTTAATCCACTACTTATGAACCTATGGCATAGCCCACACTTCTCACTCATGGTAAAATTTTACAGTTACTTAATAACAAATATATATGTAAAAGATTTCCAATATATGATACTATACATAAAACAATTTTATGTGGTAATCACAAATTTCATTCTCTACTAATTAAGTGATTACTGCTGTTAAGAGTATTAATCAGCAGCAAATAAAACTACAACAAAATCTTTACACTGATGGTTGTCTAAAACAAAGAAAATCAACCATCCCCTGATACAACAAGAAAACTGAACATGTGAAAGCGCAAGAAGTTAATGGACACAGTAAGTTTAGTTTAGTTTAGTGTCATCTATTGCATCATATACATGATATTGGAATCGTCATGTTTCCGTACAGCATTGGCACTGTAAAGATTTACAAATTATATAATATACATATAAATTAATAGTTTACGTTGTATTAAAAAATGAGACAATCAGCTACTGCATTAGTCAGATATTAGTCTTTGATATATGTACTGTTCACTTAGAGATTCATATACAAGCAAGGTACATAAATTTTACAGTATGGCTGCTTCATACAATGGCGAATAGTAGAAATACAAAGATTTGTTAAAAGTTTGGTGATTGAAAATATTCTTCTATTCCATAGAAACATTTATCTAATATGATGTGCAGTGTCCGTGTTTTTTCGATAGAACTAAGTAAATGTCTTTCATACATGAATGCATGTCTGAAGGAATGGACACTGTGGCGACTACAGCCGCTAATGTATATACAAGAAATGTATTCGCATTTGCAAATATTAATCAGCATCAGCTGTATGGTGTAGTGGTGACATATGAAAATTTGTGCCGGTCCAGGACTCGAACCCGGATTTCCTGCTTAACGCGAGCGGTCGCGTTACCATTACACTACCCGCACACACTTCCCGGAATGACCCAAACCTTCATATGTCACACATTGTCTACTGCCCATGAGTGCTCGTACATTCTAAGATGTAATTCCCGCACAGGGTGAGACTTTTAGAACATTTGTTGCAAGCCTTGCTATGACTGATTTTTAAATATGATGTGCAGTGTCCATGTTTATCGATAGAACTAAGTAAATGTCCTTCACACATGCATGCATGCATGCAATTTGGGTCATTCCTGAAAGTGTGCCCGGGTAGCGTAATGGTAATGGGACCACTCGCAATAAGCGGGAAATCCGGGTTCGAGTCCTGGCCCGGCACAAATTTTCATATCTCACCACTACTCCATACAGCTGATGCTGATTAATATTCGCAATTGCGAATAAATTTCTTGTATTTATCTAATAGGTAGTTTTTTAATTCTAGTTTAATGTTTTTTTTTTTTTTTTTTTTTTCATCTTCTATTTCCTTTATGTAAACTGACAAGGCATTGTAAAGTTTCACTTCATGGTGGCTCACATGCTTTTGAGTTTTTGTTTTTCTCAGTCTTTCTACATGCAGATTCTTACTGATGCGTGTATTGTAGTTGTGAAAATCTGAATTTAGATGAAAACTGGTCAAGTGTGTTCTAATATACATTATACTTTTATATACGTACAGAGAGGGTACAGTAAGTATTCCTAACTGGGAGAATAAAGGTCTGCAGTGTGTTTGAGGAGGGCTGTGTTTCATGATTCTAATGGCCCTTTTCGGTAATTTAAAGATGTCATTCAAGTGAGATTTTGCTTCTCCCCAAAACATTAAAATAAATAAATAAATGTTTGTAGAACGTATGGGACTTAACTACGGGGTCATCAGTCCCTAATCTTACAAACTACTTATGAACTAGCTAAGACTAAGGACGGCACAAATATCCATGCCCGAGGGGGGACTCGAACCCCTGACCATAGTGGCCGTGCAGACCGTGACTGGAGCACCTCAGTCCTCTCAGCCACCGCGGTCGGCCCAAAACATTATTCTGTAAGATACAATGGAGTGGAATTAAGCAGAATACACTGATCTTGTACATTCTTTGCTACAGACTCTGGATGTCATTCTCAGTGCAAAACATGCAGAATTGAGTTTATGTGATATGTATGTCATATGTTCGTTCCAGTTCAAGTTCTGATCTATACAGATACCCAAGAAATTTTGTTGTCTGTGTTTTTTGTATCTCCTGGTCACCCAAATATAAATGGAGGTCTTCATTCTCATTGCCTTTACTGTAATAAATGCAATTTGTTTTATTTGAAATAAGTGTTGATTTGTTTGCCTGGAACCAGTTTTGAACATAATTAAGAACATTCCCAGTGGATAAGAATTAGCTGTCATCACTTATAATTATACTTGTGTCATTTGCAAATAACATAATTTTAGATGAGTTGTTTGGACCTTTAATATCATTTATATAAATCAAGAAAAGTAGGGGGCCAAGAATACTACATTGTGGGATGTCTGCTTCCACTTTCTTGGCATCTGATACCAACTTTATTTTTGATTATTGTGGGAAGATATGATTTCTACAACTTGAAGCATCCCCATTTTTGAAAAGTGGTCTAACTTTAGAAATTTTCAATCTCTGTGGGAACACGCCTTCACTGAATGATAAATTTGCAATGTGTACCAGTGGTTGCAAAATCTGTATGGCCACTTTTTTTATTAGTGATACTGGCACTTCATCCATTCCTGTAGACATTTTTGTTTTAAGGCTATTGATTACTTTTAGCATTTCTTGTTCATTTGTGGGATCCAATTTCAAATAGTTACTGACTACTGTTGGTGCCATTATTTTCTCTTGTTTACTGAAGTTTTTGTTTAGTTTTGCAAGTACACTTAGATAGTAGTTATTAAAGTAGTTAGGCATATTACTAAGTACTTGTGCTAGACTGATGACCCTTTTTTTGTAGTTGCTTACATATTCCTTAAAATTTGGGTCAGTACATGTTTTTAATTCAGAACTACATCTTCTCAAAGTCTTTGATAAGTTCTTAATACCGGGTGTGATCCAAGAATTTGAGTCTTTATGACCACATGTATTAATTTTCATTAGTCTTTTTGGGAAACACATTTCAAAATTTGACATGAAGAGAGACAAAAAACCATTATAAGCCATATCTGTATTTGTCTGAGACACTACATCTACCCAAGACTGATTTGCCATTGCGATACCAAACTATCTGCAGTTTTCTGTGAAGAAAATTCTTTTATACATATGATGTACAATGTTGGTGTTTGTTGGAAGTGAGTGAACTTTAATGATAAGAGCATTGTGATCAGATGTTCCTAGGTTAGCTTCTGTATCTGAGGTATCTATGTTTGAAAATATATTATCTATGAGACTTTTTGAGGTTTTTGTTACTCTTGTTGGACTTTTAGAGTGGAAGTTAAAACTGTGTAGAATATTTAGGAATTAATTTTTAGTTGGAGTTTCTGTCAACATGTTGATATTAAAGTCTCCACAAACAATTACTGATATTTCTTATTGTGTAAGATACTCAGCAGTGACCCAGTTTTGTTGATAAGGATTTCAGGATCCCAATCTGGTAATCTATATTGTCACGTTGCAATGGAAGTAGGCTTGACTTCGAAGGCAACTAAACACAGCACTTATACTGAAAGCACGTTTATTACGAACTCAACATACACGCAGCACTGACTGCCTCTCAGGCAGAGTGCTCTGCTATTTATACACAGACAGAATTTACCAGAAATTAGAAGAACAGTTAACATAAGAAACAAGTAGAATTTACAAGTAAACATAAGAAAGATGTAGAACCTTCTGGAATTGTAAATTACAAAGAAATAAATTTTTGCCGGTGGGCGGGATGGAACCGGCGACCTTCTGCTCCGCAGTCCGTGACGCTATCCCCTGCGCCACGCCGGCAGTTGGTGTTCGTGGTCTCTCGCGGCATTGCTCCCTCTCCTGGAGAAACAGCGACCCGCTGTTATGATCCCTGTGGAGCCAGCTGCAATGTCCTGGATCTTGACCGTGTCATGGGTCCTCTGTATGACAGTTCAAGAGAATCCTTCCCTTCTCCGCGATTATCGACGACAGACGTTCCTGTCGTGGCTTAATCAGGAACATTACCGTCCTTAAAGTCCTTGAACAAGAAGCCATTGTCGTCTACCTCCTCTTCAGGATCGTAGTAAGGCTTCATGCGCAAGACGTGAACAATGTCTCTTCGTTATTGACGTTTCGACGACGGCTCATAATCCTCAACTTCGTATGTGACGTCTGACAGGCGGCGTATTTCACGATACGGACCAAAGTATCGCTTCAATAACTTTTCTGACAGTCCAACCTTCCGTACAGGGTAAAAATCCATACCAGATCTCCTGGGCTGTACACAACAGGTCGGTGCTTGTTGTTATACCGCTGACGGTCCTTCTCCTGGGCGTCCAGTGTCCGTAAGCGAGCCAGCTGTCTTGCTTCTTCGACCCTGGTGATGAGCTGTTTAACATAGTCATCCTGAGTGTCGTCCGGTTGGAACGGGAACAGTGTATCCATTGTCATCTCAGCTTCACGGCCATGAAGCAGAAAAAAACGAGTGAAGCCTGTGGTGTCTTGCCTTGCTGTATTATAAGCAAATGTCACGACTGGCAGAATTGTATCCCAATCCTTCTGCTCAACATCGACATACATCGACAGCATGTCGGCTAACGTTTTGTTAAAACGTTCCGTAAGACCACTTGTCTGAGGATGGTATGCAGTTGTCATTCTGTGGACAATGTTGCATCGTGACATTACCTCTGATACTAGTTTTGACTGGAATACTTTTCCACGATCAGATATCATGACACGTGGTGCTCCATGCTTCAAAATAATGTCTTCTACAAGGAATTTTGCGATCTCTGGAGCTTCTGCAGTCGGCACTGGTTTGGTGACAGTGTAGCGTGTGAGGTAGTCAGTGCAGATTATTATCCAACGGTTACCGGTTGTCGACTTCAGGAACCTCCCTAAAAGATCGATCCCAACTCGGTGGAATGGAGCTGCTGTCGGCGGAATCGGTACGAGATGTCCTGGAGGTAATTGCGGCACATGCTTCCATCGCTGGCACTCTTTACAGTGACTCACATAGTGCTTGACAGATTGGTAGAGACCTTTCCAGTAATACCTGCGTCTGATTCTGTCTAGGGTCTTCACGAATCCCAGATGACCAGATATTGGAGCATCATGGAAATATTTGAGAATAGCTGGCTGGAGATGAGCTGGAACAACAAGTAGCCATTTGGGGCCCAGTGGATCGTAGTTGCTCTTGTACAATGTTCCGTTTATAAGTTGGAACTCTCCATTGGTCGGTTCTCCTTTCTCCAAGGCCTCTATCATTTTTAATAGTGTTGGATTTTCCCTCTGTTCAGCTGTAACGTCATCTAATTCAGTGAGAGCTGAAATTTCATTAATGCTGTTCTGTTCCACTAATGGATTCCTCGAAAGGCAGTCAGCATCCTTGTGTTTGCGCCCGTTCTTGAATACCACTGTGACATCGTACTCTTGGAGTCTTAGTGCCCATCTTGCTAGTCGACTTGATGGATCCTTCAAGCTAGTCAGCCAACACAAAGAATGGTGGTCTGTCACAACGGTGAATGGTTTGCTGAATAAATACGGCCGGAACTTGTTGATAGCCCAGATAACCGCGAGACATTCTTTTTCAGTTGTAGAGTAGTTTATCTCGGACTTTGAGAGTACTCTTGACGCATAGGCTATCACTTTTTCGGCACCTTCCTGAACTTGTACAAGAACTGCACCAATCCCATAGCCACTGGCGACTGTGTGAAGTTCCGTTTCTGCATTCTCGTCGTACAAGGCTAGCACTGGTGCTGAAGTTAGAGCCTCCTTAAGTGCTCGGAAAGCTCTTTCTTTTGTCTCATCCCAGTAAAATTTGGCTTCTCCCTGCAGAAGTTCTTGTAATGGACGTGCCTTGTTACAAAATCCTTTTATGAAACGTCGGTAGTATGAGCACAGCCCGAGAAAACTTCTCACATCACGAATGTGCTGAGTAGTTGGAAATTCTGTGACTGCCCTTACTTTATCTGGATCAGGACGGACACCATCTCCATTGACTAGGTGCCCCAGGATTTTTATCTCTTTGGCGACGAAGAGGCACTTCTTTGGGTTGAGACAGAGACCTGCAGCCTGAACACACTTCAACACAGTTGACAGGCGACTCAGATGTTCTTCAAACGTTTTCGAGAAAACGACAATGTCATCTAAATAGCAGAGACACGTCGTCCACTTAAGGTGTCTCAGCAAGTTGTCCATCATGCGTTCGAATGTGGCTGGAGCATTACATAATCCAAATGGCATTACTTTAAATTCATAGAGACCGTCAGGTGTAATAAAAGCCGTCTTCTCCCTGTCCGCTTCGTCAACCTCGATTTGCCAGTAACCTGTCTGCATGTCCATAGTTGAGAAGTATGTAGCTCCTTTCAAGCAGTCTAAGGTGTCATCAGTACGCGACAATGGGTAGACATCTTTCTTTGTGATACTGTTCAGCCACCGATAGTCGACACAGAATCACCACGTGCCATCCTTCTTCTTTACGAGGACCACCGGAGACGACCAAGGACTCTCCGAAGGTTGAATAATGTCATCTTGCAACATCTTCTCCACTTCCTCCCAAATTATCCGTCTTTCAGCTGGCGACACTCTATACGAACGCTGGCTAATTGGCGGATGGTCCCCAGTATTGATACGGTGCTTTATCGTGGGCCGTTTCGTCTGACTTTTCCCCTGCTGAGCTGTGAATGCACCCGAAAATTGGCGTAGTATACCAAACACTCGCTGGCGTTGTTCCTTGGTCAGTCCAGGCCCTATTGGCAGTTCCAAGTTTGTTTCCTCCAGCGTGTTGTCTGTACTAATAGCAGGGCATGGGTCTTGATTGATGATGTTGAGCTCAGCGTCCTGGATTGGTTCAGCTGTCCCGATACACATTCCCTTGGGGATAAGTTGTGACTGCTCGTGACAATTTGTGATCCAAATCTCTCCTTGACCACCGGTAATGCTTATGATAGCCGCTGGTATGTAAATTTCTTTTGTGAGCCTGATAAACTTTTTACTATCAACAAGAACTTCACAGTTTAACCAGTCATCTGTGTTTGTGACTGCAACTCTTCTCATTGTCAACGGCGGTATCGTCACATTGTCAACGACGAATAACTTCCCAGAAAATTCTGTATTACGTGTATCTGGCGGAACAACTTCTTCAATTTGCAGCTCAGATCTTCCACAGTCAATGATAGCTTGGGATGCCTGAAGGAAGTCCCATCCGAGGATGACATTGTGATTACATTCTGTTAACACGACAAATTCAAATGGCTGCGTCCTGTTGCTGATGGTTAGTCTTGTGACACAAGTTCCTGCTGGATGGACATACTTTCCATTCGCGACCTTCAGCACAGTTTCTCCCGAATCACAGAACATTGTCTTCTTTAGTGTGCGGCGGTAATTATCCGATAATACAGAAAAAGAGGCTCCTGAATCAACAAGTGCCCGGACAGGTTGGCCGTCGTTATGACATCGATGAGATTTCCCGACATCTTGGCGACTGTCGTCCATGGAGGATTATCATCTGCGGCGGCCTCACCTCCGTAGATGGTCGCCTCGCTTAGTTTTCCTGGGCGCGGCGGCTAGGGGAGCGGCTGGTACCTCTGTACGGCGACGGTGAACGGCTGCGGCACGTCGGGGAGCGACCTCATCTAGGGCACGGTGATGGGCTTCTTCCCATAGGTCGACTGAACTCATCAGCAGGTGACTGCCTTGTATAGAACTGCTCCGACGGCTGACGTCTTGCAGCAAAATAATCATCGAATACTCGCCTCCTCTCTCTGCAGTAGCGTACGACATGTCCAGGGCGTCCACAGTGGAAACACATTGGTGTGTTGTCTTCTGTCCTCCAGACTTCTGTTCTTCTGTGGGGCGTCATAGTTACTGGGGGAGTTGGCTGTGGTCGCGTTGGTCGGTTCATGCACTGCCGTTTGGCGACTGCAGCGTAAGCCATAGCAGGGTGACACCATTGTTCACATCGGGTGCGACTGACGGGGCAGACAGGAGCTAATGTTTGTAATACCTCATCCTCAGCGGCGTCGACTACCTCGTGACTTACAGGGCTCACATCGGGATGGCCATAAGTTGATGCTCGCTCGGTTGAATAGTCCTGGCTGCCATGCACTGTTGTAATTCTTCTCTCACGATTTGTCGTATGAGAGAAGCCAAGTCCTGCTGGTCTTCCACAACGGCCATAGGGACTACATTTGGGAGTCTGTCATACTTCTTGCGTCCAACCCTCCTTTGTTGCATCTCTTCAACACGCTGGCACCACTTGATGAACTCTTCTGTCGTAGCGACGTCTTTTATCAGAAGAGCTTGGTACATATCTTCTGCAATTCCCTTCATCAGGTGCGTGATTTTGTCCGCTTCACTCATGTTCGGATTGACTACGTTACACAGAGCCAAAACACTCTGTATGTACGATTGTGTCGGCTCACCATGTCGTTGGGCCCGGTTCTTCAGTTGTTCTTCCGCTGAGCGGATTTGTCGCTGGCGGTCTCCAAACGTCTTCTCAAGCTCCTCCTGGAACGTCTCCCAGTCATTCAACTTGTCCTCGTTGTTTTCGAACCATTGCTGAGCTGTTCCATCCAGGTAGAAATAAACGTTGGCCAAGCACATCGTATGATCCCACCTGTTGTACTTGGCGACTCGGTTGAACCCTTTTAACCATTTGTTGGGGTCCTGTCCAGCATCTCCAGAGAACACCGACAGGTGTCTGATGTGCAGCTGGCTTATTGCTGGTTTCGTCTCCATCGTTCTTCTGACAATACCGACTTTTGGAAGCATGTACTCGGTGTATCCCTTGTATTTTGGTTCCAGTACGTGTAAGCGACGGCTTTTACGTTGCCTAATCGGAGCCACGGTGATGCAGCTGTTGCACAGTGTACCCGGCGCCTCCACCAAACAATGTCACGTTGCGATGGAAGTAGGCTTGACTTCGAAGGCAACTAAACACAGCACTTATACTGAAAGCACGTTTATTACGAACTCAACATACACGCAGCGCTGACTGCCTCTCAGGCAGAGTGCTCTGCTATTTATACAATACAGAATTTACCAGAAATTAGAAGAACAGTTAACATAAGAAACAAGTAGAATTTACAAGTGAACATAAGAAAGATGTAGAACTTCTGGAATTGTAAATTACAAAGAAATAAATTTTTGCCGGTGGGCGGGATGGAACCGGCGATCTTCTGCTCCGCAGTCCGTGACGCTATCCCCTGCACCACGCCGGCAGTTGGTGTTCGTGGTCTCTCGCGGCAATATACTGATAAGATTACAATTTTCCTATTTTGTACATTGAGTTGGACTGCTGTGGCCTCAAAATGTTTTTCTACACTCAGGGATTCTACATCAGGTCTGTTTTTAACTGTAACACCTAATTTTACATAAATGCATACACCTCCATTTTTAACTACCTTTCCAAAAAAATCGATGTACAATGTTGGTGTTTGTTGGAAGTGAGTGAACTTTAATGATAAGAGCATTGTGATCAGATGTTCCTAGGTTAGCTTCTGTATCTGAGGTATCTATGTTTGAAAATATATTATCTATGAGACTTTTTGAGGTTTTTGTTACTCTTGTAGGACTTTTATTTGTGAGTGGAAGTTAAAACTGTGTAGAATATTTAGGAATTAATTTTAGTTGGAGTTTCTGTCAACATGTTGATTCCCAAAAAAAAAACAAAAAAAAAAAAAAACTAACAACATTATACGGGGGTATACCAATTATTTCAAGCTCATACATTTTACACCAATGCTCCTGAATACAAATACAGTCAACAGAAACATCATTGGCTTCAAGTACAAGTTTTGGAATTTTATATTTGAGGAACTGTATACTAAGACTAAATACCTTTAAGTTATTTTGAGAGGAGGTCATATTGGTAATTTTCCCTGTCAGTGACTTCTTCCTGCTGAGGCTGGGATCAGAAAATCCTTTTGGGATACAGGTTTCCTGCAACCTGCATTTCTTCTGTCTCAATGTTGTGTAGATCTTGTTTCTGAATTTTCTGTTTCAGCTGATGACTCGTTGGCTGTTGGAATATCAGATTTTTTTCCTTGTAAATGCTCTAGATTTGCGGAATTTAGTTGTTTCTGAGACTAGGGATGATGTTTTTAGAAGCTTCTATCCTCGATGGCCCCTTTAGGTTACTGGGCAGATAAAAATCTTTCAAGTGTTCAGGCAGTAACTCTTCTTTTAGTTGGCACTCTGCTGGCTGATTCTCTTGGACTGGCAAAAGTTATCCTACCGCTATTACAATAAGAAACACCTGTTGAAAATTACTAACTTCAATTACTGACTACTGTGCATGAACACCTCTTCAAAAGTACTAAATTTCATAATTAACTACAAGGCACAAAGAACTTATAAGAACTTAGCTTGCAATCACCGCTACAGCTATGACTGCTCACTGCAAAATGTAAACACAGATATGAGACCTCGGTACACGGTGCACCCAGATAGTCATGAATAAAACACCACTCAAATCAAAAGCAGCACAACTCACGCTGAGGCAAATGTAAATCCACAAATATCTTCTATGAAGTTTCATATTGGTGCATGCTTCACTCCAGAACAAAAGTTTCATTCTGGAAACAATCCCCTAGGTTGTGACTAAGCCATGTCTCTGCAATATCCTTTCTTACAAGAGTGCTAGTCCTGCAAGGTATACAGAAAAATTTCTGTGAAGTATGGAATGTAGGTGGTGAGATGCTGGCCGAAGTAAAGCTGTGAAAACTGACCTTGAGTTGTGCTTGGGTAGCTTAATCAGTAGAGGCTTGTAAAAGGCAAAGGTCTTATGTTCAAGTCCTGGTCAACCACACAGTTTTGATCTGTCAGCAAGTTTCAAGGCTGTTACGTTGCATGTGGTACTTCTGATCTACTGCATTTGTGATTGATAGTGAGTCATAGTGAGTGAATTTATTCAGCAGCTTCACTGATTCACCATGAATCAATGAAAAAAGCTTGCAATGCTTGCAAACCTGTATAATCAATTTCAGGATAAGAAACTTCTCATTCAATTAAATATACTTCACTTTCTATAAGTAAGTGAAACAGAATGTCTCCATTTACATACAGTGCTTTAGGCTGAATAAGAATTTCATACTAATAAGTGAAAAAGTAGTGACTAACATTGCAGCTTCTGTGTAGTACAATCAGGTATATCCTTAGCCAGAAGAAAAAGACCAGTCAGTATTTTATGATAAATCACAAGAAAAAATTTCCCATGCAAATATTTTGAAATTTTGAGACACCATAAACTATGGTTAAAGTTTCATTCTCCAGAAGACTGAAATTGACTTACACCTTGTTTAATGTCTTTGACCTAAATGCTATTGGTTGTTCCATGTTACCATAGTTGAAAGATGAAACTGTCCCTACTCCATGGTACAATGTGCAAACTGCAAGCACTACTAGTTTTCATAGATTGAAAAGCACAAGACATTGGTGACATAGCAATGTGCATTTCAATTTCTGAAATGACGTCTCACATTCTCCAGTCTTACTTGCACCATGTTTGGAATTAAGTTGATGTATAGTAGTATGTCAGTTTGCCAAGAAAATCTCTGAGTTCACATGCAATTGAATAGAAAGTCATCTCTATGTTGCCTTTAAATGCTTACACAAGGGACAATTGTTCTAGGTTTCTAAAACATAACCGATATATTCAGTTTTAGTATTGAAAAGTGAACATTTCTATAAATTAAACCTGATACTCAAATTTTTGACATCCAGTTCTGATGTTTGTTTGGGTAAGTTATGTCATCTAAATAATTTCAACAGGGTGGAACTTTTGATGTCACCTATCCAAGAATGTATTGAAATAGCGGAGGAACAGAGATTCTTTTGAAGTGAAAACACTGATATTGGCACAAGTTTGTGTTTATGTTAACCACCATAAATGTCTTTGTTTTCTGTTCAGAGGACACTGAAGACAAACACTAGCTAAATCAATTTTTAAAAATAATCATCCACATATGAGGTCATCCGTAAGCTTGTCAAAATGCGGAAATGGAAAGGAATCAATCACTGTTGGGCATTAACTAGAGTTTTAAAGTTGGCACAAAATCTAAAATTTCCATTTGCTTTTCTTATGATCACAAGGGCAGATGCCCACTGACTTGCAAAAACAGTTTTTGAAACTTTGGTTTATTCCAATCTTTTGAGTTCTGATGCAAATTCATCATGAATGCCAGGGGATACTTACCAAACATGCATAAACTTAAGTTTTGCATTGTCTGAAATGTAATGTGCATGTTGAAATTCCTTGCATATCCCAGTGCCATACTGAAGAAATTTTTCACACAACTGATGAATAATGGCATAGGAAAGTTGCATTTAAGTAGTTTAGGGGGTCTGTTGGGCCTAGTCCCCTAAGAAGGTTCAGGACAACTGAGTTGTTGTAGTTGAGATTGGTGTGTGCTGCCATTAGGAATGAAATCAAACAGTAACTAAGTCTCAAGCATTTATTTAATTACATTACAAGGTCTTCTATTGGAGTTACAGATATACTGAATGTTAAGCCAGTGGCAAGGGCATCCATGCTGCCTTGCTAGTGTGTTGGTCAGTGAATAATCTGCCCAGTGGCATATGCAATTCCCTCAGCATTTAGCTGGTAATGACTGTATAGAAACTGGCTCAAAGTTGGTGACACAAGCACTCGGCCCTGGAAAAATGCTGCATGTAGGCAGACAGATTGGCTGATCATTTGTGGGAAATTTGCTCGGGCAGTATCCCTGGTGTCATTCAGCATGAATATAGCATGTAGAGTTCCTGTTACACACCCAGAAGGCTAAGGTCTTGATGGTAGTCTTATCTACTGTAGCCGTGATACTTCAGATATTCAAAACTACATTCTGCAACTTAGGAGAGCTGGCCTTCTATTGGTATCACAGATGTAGATGGAACTGCCCAACTCTGAGAGTAAATAGATGGACTGGGGGCTTTCTGTTGTGCTCACCAATGTTACCCCCCTCCATACCGTCAACTACATGTTTATTACTTCCTGCAATTTTCTGTGGTCCTGGCTGCTTTAATGTTTAGCTTAATGTTTTCAGAGCTTTCCATTATGCAAAGCTTGCTCTTTGTAAGATGTTCTTGTGAAACTATTAAGTGAAGCTACTATATGTCTCCTTGTTATCAAACACCTTTCTTGTCTATGCTGCTTTTTCTCTAGAGAACTGTCTCAGTGATTCTCCATGACTGCATTCTACTGTCTGTGGCAACGCCTGTTTATTATGTATGTATGCCTGCTGTTTTGACATTGCAAACCTCTACGCCACTGCATTGTGTAACCATGTGCTTCTATGAGTGATAAATTGGCTCAACTGAAGGAAAATTTATTTCCTACCTAATTTTTGGTTTGCTGAGGAATATTCTCTTTGCATTTAAGAAATGTATCCTGAATTTCCATTATCTCATTCTATGGTACACGTCTGATCAGTTATTTATATAAATTGCTACTCTACTAAATTTCTCCCTTATCATTTTACTCCTAAATCCTTATGCTGCTATTCCATAATGTTTCTTACTCCATTATTAAACCCAGCAATAGGTAACTGTTGTATGGGCTGTTCCATGTGTTGTACCCTCCTGCATTTGTAACACACATGTATTACACAGAGGATGAGGAATACTGCTCTATTAAAAGTAGCTAATACCTTACACGCAGGTCTCAGGTTCATTGTTTCTCATTGTACTGCTGGATGTGCTGTAATATCTGCTCTGCAGAAATAACCCCCTTTTGTGATGCTATTAATTGATTTAATGAGTGGAGGGGGCCTCTGTATTCAAGGATCTATTCAGAAATCTCGGGTTCTGGGCTGTCATAATCTCAATTGGTTTCTCCAGCCAAAACAACAAAAGGTGAGCTAACTCTATCAGCATTGTTCCTGTGACTGTGGCTGGAATACAAAATGTTGCTCATGCAATACCACACATAGTACCATTCAGTAAGAATCCACTGTCTCTTAACTCCATTTTGGTCACATCCTGTGGTTTCCCTCTTTCAGAACACTTTAGTATTAGAAATTCTGGTTTGTACAATGAGTAAATCCAGTGTGCTCTATCATTTGAAAATATGGGTATGGAGCCAATGTCTTGCTGTGGCATCCCACTTGTTTTTACCATGGATAATTTCACTTCACATGCATGCATGTCAGTCCAGACTACCCTGGTGGGGCATTCTGTGATAGTATTCTGCTGGCACCCCTTCGATTCCTCCAAGGTCATTAAAGCACAAGCTTCTGTGTTCTTTCATTCTCCGTGATTAGCAAACTTTCACTAGTATGTAACTGTACCCATTTCCCCCTGATATCACATCTTACCAGACAAGAGCATAAGATATAACAGTGGTACCTGGCATTCAAGCCTGCTTGTTGGCCTCATAATTGGCCTCCATTTATACTACCAACAAGTGGTAGAAAAAATGGCAGATTACTTTCAGTTGGCTCAACAGGTGCTGTAACTCAGCCATAAAATCTTCCTGTGCTCTCCCCAGTCTGGTTAGTAACTGATGTGGGGATGGAAATGAAGCACATAGCTGTTCATGTTCTGTGTGAAAAATGGCCTCTTGCAATGTAGCTGCTTTCAACCTTGCATCATTTACATGGTCCAGTAGCAATTTTAATAATCTAGCTACATATTTTTCCTGTCCAATATGTTCAAATACTCCTGCATTTTTACTAGGTAACTGTTCAGTGTCTGTTTTGTGCTCTGGGTGTATTTCAGTTGCAATACTCATGTTGGTTAGTGAAACTTTGCAGCTGCTTACAGTACAGTTGGCAACATACAATAACTCGCAACAGATTTCTTACTTATACTGTAATATTACTAACTGCACTAACTTGCTACTACAAGCCCACGCCTACAGAATTGTGCCTCTCCAAGAGGATTTAAATTTGACTGCTTGCTATCCTAATAGATGAAAGCATCAGAGGCAACTTTAGTTTCACAAAGATATATAGTACCAAAAGACTCTGTTAATTAAGTCATTCTTTGATTAAAGTTAAGTAAACACTTTAAAAATGCAACAATGACTGAAAAAGTTTGTATTTGGTGCAGATAAAATTGAACATTAGCCTAAAATTTATGTTAATCTCCACAATGTGATTATGCAACAAAAATCACTATAACTTCTTGCACTCTATAAGAAATTAAACTGTTATTATTTTTAATTGTTATGTCACTGGGTCACTCAGAACATTTCACTTGAAATAAGGAAAGGACTCTGCATAGGATAATGGCAACAGGTTAACAGCTCTGTTAACAGTTTATGAAGTTGATTATTCACAACATTTACAAATGTGTGTTTCAGGCTGTTATTAAAATACTAAAAAAATGTCTATTTTGCTTGTGGTGGAAGACAGTTGTGGTGTAACATATTCCATTACTGGCTCTTGAAGCATGTGGCCAAATTTAGTCTTCTTAGCATCGAAATAATTTCAATAATAAGCCACAAATATAATGCCAATAAACAGTTTGAAAGATATTCTCCATCCAAGGCCAATTTACTACTCTTATTGAAAAATTATAGCGTCAAGCAAGATAGCCACAAGCACTGTTCACTCATCAGCGTCCAGACTACGACACTTTATAGCAACTGACTTCTTCGCAACACAAACTGGCCATCTAGCACACTTTTTCTACCTTTCACTTCCACGTCATCACTCTCCTTTGAAACGGAAATGCCCCCCCCCTCCCCCCATCTTTTACATTTGAATATTATTTACAAAATCCCTAAGCCAGAACCTCTACAATATTATCAATTTACATAATATTTAACACAGTAAATATTACAAAGACAACAATGTTTACACATACTTTACATTAGTAGGTTTCAAATTTTTAGTAGCCAACTCTCATATCCAAAGATAATAAATTTGCAGATATATGCAAATCAAACTAAATTGATAAATCATGTCATATAAATATTACTGTAGTACACAACACATGATAGTATGTAACACAATGCAACGCTTACACGGGTCTGTCCCTGAGCACGACCCATGTCACACTGACTGCAACCGGGCAACATCACATGCTGATCTGTAATTATAGTATCAGGAAAGCCAAATGTTAGTGCCCAATTATTCACCATTACATTTGCACCTGTTAGTGGCAGTGCATCCTATGTGTTCACTGGTACAGTGTAATCTGAGAAAAAAGCTGATCCTGCAAAAAAAGTACTGCATCATTATTCCTTTCATTCTCATTTTATCTGCATCTGCAAAGTATTTTTATTGCAATTAGAAGCTTTCATGTCATGCAGATAGCAAGCCATAAGATTGCCCAAGCAATCTCTATCTCTTTGGCCCTTTCCCGCACATGCAGGGTAGGCACTGTGCTAAACGCGGATTTGGCATGTGTTAATATTTACAGGGTGGCCGGATGCCCTTTCTGCCACCACTACATGCCCCCCCCCCCCCCCCTAGGAGGAAATGTGTACTCCAAATGTCTGCATATAGTGTTATAAGTGTGTGAAAGTGTTACAAAATGTTTGTGGATTGTGTAACTGAGGTGTGACTTTGAGACCAGCCCGGTATTCACCTAGGGGGATGTGGAAAACCACCTAAAAGCCACATCCAGGCTCATTGGCACTCCGGCCCCTGTCGTTAATCTGCCGAGCAGATTCAAACCGGGGCCAGTATGCCTCCCCGTCTCGGAAAGCAGTGTGTTAGACCACAGGGCTAACCAAGTGAGTGAAGATTGCCCAAGCAATGCTGAGCTTCAAATTCTCTTCTGAACCTCCTAAGTCAGCCTATTGGTGCTCCTTCAGCTGGGAGGTGTCGGGGGAGGGGGAGGGGTTGGTCTAGGGGAAATGTCACTAGTAACATGCACATTAGTGCTATTCAAGGCAGGAGCTCCTATGCAACTCGGACTCTTGTGGAACAGCACTAATTGGTCCAAACACAAGACAATGTATTTTGAATAAAACATTTTAAAGCCATAAGTTGTATGTTATGCCTCTTTATTACTCAACTAGTTTCACCTGCTGCAAGTATCATCAGAAATCAAAAGCAAATATCAGTAATACTCAAAATATCATTAAGCCAAACATTACAGTGTGTCAAATATATAAAAAATTATATAGATTATACTAGATTAACACTTGTTCCATAGATCATGAATACAACACTTCGTAAAGATGTGGAATGTGTCGGGTTAATAAAAGGTGTCTGTACAAGATATTACATTACACAAAATATTATATGACACAAATATATTTATTATTATTTCTTTTTAGTTTTTAGATTTACTAATTTATTTCTAAAAATTCATACAATGAGTAGAAGGATTGTCAGTCAGAAATTCTTTTAATTTATTTTTAAATGCTAGTTGGCTATCTGTCAGGCTTTTGATGTTGTTTGGTATGTGACCGAAGACTTTTGTGGCAGCATAATTCACTCCTTTCCCTGCCAAAGACAGATTTAACCCTATGTAGTGGAGATCATCCTTTCTCCTGGTGTTATAGCTATGCACACTGCTATTACTTTTGAACTGGGTTGGATTATTAACAACAAATTTCATAAGTGAATATATATGCTGTGAAGTTACTGTGAGGATACCTAAATCCTTAAATAGATGTCTGCAGGATGATCTTGGGTGGGCTCCAGCAATTACTCTGATTACACACTTTTGTGCAATGAATACTTTTTACTCAATCATGATATAGTAAGGACATTTTACAACTCACCGCAAATACGTGCGACAAGCTGCGACAGGCACATACAAAAGACATACACATACAACACTTTCAGCTATCGGCCATGGCCTTCTTCAGAAAACAGAACACTCATGCAATCACACAGGCACACAACACAGTCATACAACCATCACCTCCGGCTGCCGCACTTCGAAACTTTTCAAAGTGCGGCATCCGGAGGTGATGGTTGTATGAGTGTGTTGTGTGCCTGTGTGATTGCGTGAGTGTTCTGTTTTCTGAAGAAGGCCATGGCCGATAGCTGAAAGTGTTGTATGTGTGTGTCTTTTGTACGTGCCTGTCACAGCTTGTCGCTATGTCCTTCGCCACTGTCCTTACTATATTATTAATTCCAACCTGAACTTTCCATTATTATATTTACTCAATGATGAATTACCCCAGAATATGATGCCATACTAAAGCAGTGAATGAAAATAGGCATAGTAAGCTAATTTACTGAGATTCTTATCACCAAAATCTGCAATAACCCTAATAGCATATGTAGCTGAAAAATGTTTCAGCAGACCATCAATGTGTTGCTTCCAGTTTAATCACTCATCAATGCACAAAACAAAAATTTTGAAAATTTTACCTTAACTACAGACTTCTGTTCAAAGTCTATATTTATTACTGTGTTTTATCAAAATTTAATGAGAGTGCATTTGCTGAGAACCACTTAATAATTGTTTCATTTAATCTACTCCATCTACTGTTCTGATAGGACAATTTAGCTAGCTCCTGCACCTCATATTGTGCAAGCATAAAGCCTTCCTGAAGGCAACATCTGTGCCTCACAGTTGTTTTTGGCACATTGAAGATTTACCAGAAACATGTCATATTTGGTAAAATTTCTTATATGTAAATGTGAACTTATGTTAAATCAGCTATAAAATCCTTCAAAAGACCGTAAGATAAACGGTAATAATTTTGCCAACCACAAACTGTGAAACTGGGAATGAGGTTAAAGGTATCACATAGCATCATCAGAGGAAAAGAGTTCATGTCCGGCTAGAACCTAAAGATAATATTTTCTCCCACTTTTGCATTTATAACAGATTCTGGAACCTGCAATGTTTTTTTGTATTGTTACTTTCCAAAACTGATTGACCATTTTTTCCTGAATACACTATCTAATCAAAAGTATCTGGACACTTGGCTGAAAATGAGTTACAAGTTTGTATCGCCCTATATCAATAATGCTGGAATTCAGTAAGGTACTGGCCCACCCTTGGCCTTGATGATAGTTTTCACTCTCACAGGCATATGTTACATTAGGTGCTGGAAGGTTTCTTGGGGAGTTGCAGCCCAGTTGCTGCATTGAGGGGAGGTATCAATGTAGGTCGGTGAGATCTGGCACGGAGTCGGCATTCTGAAACATCCCCAACATGGTCTATAGGATTCGAGTCAGGACTTTGTGCAGGCAAGTCCAATACAGGGATGTTATTGTTGTGTAACCATTCCACCACTGGCTGTGCATTATGAACGGGTGGTTGATCGTGTTTAAAGATTCCATTGCCATCCACAAATTGCTCTTCAACAATGGGAAGCAAGAAGGTGCTTAAAACATCAATGTAGGCCTGTGATGTGATAGTGCCATGCAAAACAAGGGGTGCAAGCCTACTCCATGAAAATCACTACCACACCATAACACTGCAATGTGCCAAGTAGTAGCATCAGCTTGTTTTGCTTATGGCTACTGATCCAACTTAGGGCATGTGAACAACCAAAAATAAAAAAAAGAATACTCTACCAATGGCTCACCTATTAAGGGGGCAGTTGTTCGCATTGCTTCTATACCCATCGTTTTATTGGCCTATGGTTTCAGTGAAATGAAACACGCAACACCACAAATACTTTTCACAATGTTCACATTTATTTCAGTCTTAGATTTTCACAACACAGTTTTTGATAATCAAGCTGTCTATAAGATTGGTCATGTGATCCATTGTCACAAAACACTTATTTTTTGCATGAAATAACTTATACGATTCTGCGCGTAAGAAAAGTTCCGAGCGGCACCCCAGCTCCACAAATCACGTGACCAATGGAAAAACCATTCAAAATATTGATCCCACAGATCGTAACTGCAGGCAATTACTGCAAAAATTTTTGTTTACATTAAATATATATTTTTAAACAAATCAAATTATCGAACCATTTCTTAAATATTTATCTTAAATGCAAACATAATTATTGAAACTTCTTCATTAATTATTAAAGACAAATTAAAATATTAGTACATTTAACATATTTAAGACTAACATTTTTACAAATTCTTCATTATTTTGTAACTTGCTTATATTCTTGGCCTACTTGTTATCTTATAATACCACCACCTCCAAATTTTAATGTTGGCACTACACATGCACTACACCGAGCATTTCCCATACCCATGTTATGCCATCAGATCATCACATTGTGTACATGGTTTGTCACTCCACACAATGTCACTGAGGTCGCTGGCAGTAGGTTTGGGGGTGTCCAGATACTTTTGATCACATAGTGTATGTTTCAATTTTGAGGGTCAGTGATGTTTATATTCTTCACTGTCTCATATATTTAGTTGTTTGAGATGAGGTGGGGGAGTGCAGCCTTTGCACATGCATAAGGTGAAGTGCGGGTTTGGAATTCATTAATTTAATTATTTGGGAAGGTAAATTGCATAATGCAGTAAAAATAGTAAACCCCAGTCATTATAGGTACCAGTAACCACTGTAACTGTATTTTCTTATTTCTTAATATTTATCATGTTATGAAGGACCCAACTGAAGAGAAAGTCTTCATTGTACTGGAATGAGTCAGTACATGAAATTGTAACAGAAAAGTAGTAGTCCCAGATCTAGGAGGACAAAAAGGGGGGTGTCTGCCGAAGACGGCACTAGCAGAGGAGTGCCAAATGGTTTCCAAGACGAAGTGACCTGCTCCTGACAAGAGGGGGTGGAGGGGGTAGGGGCAAATGGAGGAATACTGAGTGGTGAGGGGGCCCAATATCAAGTTTGTGTCCCGGTTGATAAAAGTCATAGATCCAGAAGTAAAGAGTAGTAATAGATAAAATGAAACACGTGGAAGGTAGCAGTACTGCCCTCTCACTACCTCTGCTCTTCATTGAGAAGTTATAATTGAGCAGTATTTCACAGAAGAGGGGAACATGTATACCGATGACAGGAACTTGAAATGAGTATAATTTAGTCTTGTTTATTATGGAAACTTGAATTTTAATTATCTGGCAGGTGTTTTAGTGTCTGTATGATTGTGACTGTACCAAGATGTAGTTAGTAATTATCAAGGGGAGCTTGTACAAAGTGTTGTGATCCAACCAGCAGAGCACTTGGTAAGCTGAAATGAATAAGCTAGGAACCACACAGTCTTCGAAAATCAGGTGATACCGAAGGAATTAGATTAGGTAATGAATCAGTAAAGGTGGTAGATGAGTTTTGTTACTTGGGCAGTAAAATAACATATAATGGTCACAGTGCAAAAGATATAAAATGCAGAATGGCAATGGGCAGAAAAGTGTATTTGAAAAAGACAAATTTGTTAACAATGAATATTAATTCAACTGTAAGGAAGTCATTTTGAAGGCATTTGTGTGGAGTGTTGTCTTGTATGGGAGTGAAATATGGACGATAAACAGTGCAGACAGGAAGAGGATAAAAACTTTTGAAATGTGGTGTTACAGGAGAATGCTGGAGATTAGGTGGGTGGATTGTGTAACTAATGAGGACGTACTGAACAGAATTGGGGGGAAAAGGAATCTCTGGCATACCTTCACTAAAAGAAGGGCTTGATTGATAGTAAACATTCTTAGACATCAATTAATTGTAAATTTAGCCTTGGAGGGAAGTGTGTGGGGTAAAAATCACAAAGGGAGACCAAGAGATGAAAACAGTAAGCAGATTCAAATGGATGTAGGTTGCCCTTCTTATGAGGAGATGAAAAGGCTTGATCAGGATAGATGAGGGTGGAAAGCTGCATGAAACCAGTCTCCAGACTGAAGATTACAACAACAACAGGAACCATGCTGAATTGATACTTGTTTGCCTTCCCAGAAGGAACAGGTGGTGGGTCTGTCATCACGTGCCACTGTGTATGGGCTAGGAGGCAATAAATTTAATTCATTCTGTATCAGAGGAGGCTCTGAGTCCCTCAGAGAAGGGACAAATGTGGAGTGAGATGTGGTTTGGGATGGCGGAAACAATTTCTCATGCTAAGACATATTTCTATCATGACCTGCTGATGGCTGGACATTGGCCATGAACCATTGAGTTTATTGCCCTGTGAAGTAAGCATCTGTTTGTTTTTCGAAAACTCTACACATCGGGGATGCTCACTGGCTAGATGTCAACTCATGTGGGGGTGGTTTGGTGCCCTATGTAAGAGGGAGTGTAATTGTCTCTTGGCCATAGATGCTTTGGTGGGACACTTGAGTCAAATCATAGAACACACATGATTGGCACAAAGACAAAACAGATTGGCTGTTAACTATTTTTACACACACACTATGTAGATGATGTGAAGAATGTGAAAAGTGTTTGAAGCAGACTAAAGACTCCGGGTGTTGTAGCCTAAAGTGATGGATGCATCTTTTCTCATGGACAACGCACCAATGTGAGTGCAACTTAGATACTACTTTGAAATTGGTGACTTGGACACTTGTTGGTAACAACTGTGCATTAGTACGTCTTCATACTTGGTGCCTGTCACTGTTCTACATCAGCATCAAAAAGGTGAGATACTTAAGGCTATGAATGCGGTATAAATACCTTGATTTTGCCAGTTTAACTGATAACATGGCAAGATTAGTGGCACTGTTGTTTGTTTGTGACTATGTCAGAATAGTTATCTGAATCTGTACAAGTTGTTTTGTGGTTGTAGCTTTGATAACTTGAACAGAAGTACTTTCAGAATATTTTCAATACCCTCTAACCAGATTGTTAGCTAGTTTGGAAGAAACTTTACTATATAGTGGCAGTTAGTGTTAGGGAGACACTGCTTGTAGTCTTTACACATTTACTAATACTTCTTTCAGCATTGGTAAATGGTGGTCTGTGGTTTCTGCACCACTTTTGATTGAAACATCTATGTTACAAACAGCATTGTTTAATTTTTTGATGGGATTTTATGTGAGTTTTGTGGGAGATTTATGTCGTTTTTTACATACATGATAGGTTAATAATATGTAGGTTATTGTGTTCCTTGTATTTGTGTTTGTGTTATGAAGCATGTTATTTAAGAATAGTTGTTGGCTCATGCAAGCAGTAATGTGCTAACATGCAAATGTTGATATGAAGTCAGGCCAGATTAATTAGGCAACAAGGACAGAATTTATTTTGTGTTGAAATGGGGGGAGTGAAGAATAAGGATCATGAAGGGTCTGGTAATGAAATAAACTGTCACCCTGATAGGCCAAGCAGACCAACAGGTAATGATAACCAAAACGTCTCCATACAAAGTGCAAGATGGAAGGAAACTGAAGGTAGTTTGAGTAGTGTCCCAGTAGCAGCAAGACACATTGATGTGGTTGTAACAATATGTAATTATGGAGAAGAAAGAAAGGACAGATCAATCTCACCTCACAAAAAAGAAGGGATACCTAATTCACAGTAAAGTACAACAGAAACTAAGAAATCTGGTCAAGACCTTAGTATGTTAATACAGATGATGAGAGCTGGGAAAGAGCAGAGGAAACAAGATGAGAAGAGAAGGCAGAAAAAAGAGATCTATGAACAGGTATAAAAGGGATGAAAAAGGGAAGAAAAGGAACACAAATGGGAAGAAAAGAAATGTGAATGGGAAGAAAAGGAGTGATTTGAGGAATCTGTAATTACTACACTAATGGAAGTAAAACAATTTGTAGTGGCCACAATATCAGCAGTCAGTGAAGAATTTTCAAACATTAAGAAGGTTGCAGAGGAAGCAAAAGATTTTGCTATGAACACAAAGAGGAAATTGCACTCAGTGAGATTTGAAGCTATACAAGCATGAAAGGATGCATAGGACCACACTGCTACAAACAAAAGAGGTGTTAACAGAAACAGGGAAAGAAGGTCATTACCAAAACTGAGCAGAAGATTGCGAAGCAGAAGATAGAGCATGAATGTGAAGGTCTGCTAGAAATACATGTAAGATGCAAAGTGCAAAATAATGAAGCAACAGAAGGGATCAGAGGTCTGGGAAGCCATACACAGCATACAGAAGACAGGCACATATGTGCCATAAGGGAATAAGAAGAATGTAGCAGCAAGCCACAAAATCTAACTTGTAACAAGAAATCAAATCAGAAAGGCTGGTGGAAGAAGGACAATGCAGTATTCCATCAGGTTTGATAGGATGTGCTTATAGTTCAGTAGAGATAAATAGAAAGCTGTGAAGCAGAGCACAGTGCACAACTCATTGCACAGCTAATCTGTGTTGCTGAAGAGCCAAACAATTGTATCCCTTTGAGAAGATGCAATGTGAATGAATATTCATTACAATTCAAGCCACAACAATTGCACCCAGATAACATAATGGCACATCAGCAAACTGAAATCTTTGTTTCTTCACCTACTATGAATTGAGCAGCTTGGGGGAACACAGTGGTTAGTGCCATCGTCGAGTAGTTTGTGTTATAGAGCAGTAAATGCAGCCTAATAGCTGCAGAATATAATACACCATGAACAAGTTATCTCTTGAGGGAAAGTATAAATTTTCCTGGTGTATTATACTCTGCAGTTCATAGGCTGCATTTAATGCCCTATAAAGCAAAGTACTCGGTAGTGGCGCTTACCATTGTGTTCCCTTGAGCCGCTCAATTATTAGTAGCCACAGGAAATGGGTTTTGATTTCAAGCACTTTTTGTCCATCCAAAACATTCAGAAATATTGTGATTCAGGCAATACATTACACCCAAAAGTCTAGATAGCATAGTTTGATAGGTCCTTATCACTGTCATGGCCTATGGTCTACAAAATTAAATTTATTTGTGGACATATAGAGGAATCTGTCACATAACATATATCTGGTATTGCAGCAAATTGCAATATGTATGACTAGTTCATAACAGCATTCATTAACAGCTATTTGTCAAAGGCTATGCAAGACAGAATAAAGCAGGAAATAATGCTCTGTAGAGACTTCAAATTCTCAGGATTCAAAGGCCTTGTTACACTTCTTGAATCATTGGTGAAAAATAATCAGTTCCTAGATCCAAATTGCAGTCTTGAGTGATATTATCTGGTTTTGATATTTGAAACTTCCATCTCGATGTCAACAAACTCTTACAGGAGGATGTGGTGACGACGTGAAAGTGTTTTCCAAGAACTCAGCTATGCCTATAAAACACAAAATGCAAGGGAGAAGGGATGGAACATCAATAACAAGTGGGATCAACAAGGCAATAACCAAAACTGTGGAACAGGAATGTATGATCGGGAGGTTTTTGCAGAATATTCAGGGTTAAACTATGGAAGAAGAGGAAACGAAAAAAGATGAGGCTGAAATTGTAAATTTGGAGATATTTCAGGATGGAGAAATGGAAGAAGAAGTATCTTGGACCATTGTAAAATATATGGTTAATAGACAGCCTAGAAAGGTGGAAGAAGAGGAAAAGGAAGGAAGATTAGAGTTGAGAGAAAATACAGGTGCTATTCCAAAAAGTCCAGTGGAAAACATGTGCATTCTGGCTACACAAATCGATGAAGAATTTGTGGATGTAGATAATGTAAAAAGGAAAAATACTTGAAGTATCACTAGAAGAGGCTCACAATAATGAAGTACAATTCAGTAGACATTATGGATGATGAAGACACCTGGGGAGATGAGGAGAGTATTGATGAAAGTGATTATGATGAACTGTTGGGTTGTATGAATGATAGCAGCCATCATATGATAACAGTGGAAATTAAACTGATGCAGTTAGTGACACAAGTAAGAGCAACAAGGGAGAACAGAGAGAAAAGTCATAGGCAGACACTGGAGGAGAACATAACATTTTCCCGCTTCAATTCCACACATCACTGTCTCAAAAGAAATTAGGAGAGTATTAATGAGCTTTCAGTAGTAGAAGTAGAGTTGAAACTAGCCAGCCACTCAAAGAGAGAGTCCCACAATCAATACCAAGTATTGTGGAGAGGATGATATTGACATGTGGCAAGGCAGAGAAGTTGATAGCACTAATGCACCAAGGGTCCAGAGAAAGAAAGAAAAGAAAGTGATGAATGATGGGGCTATTGCAGTGAAGCATTATCATGGCTAAGGAAGTGCAATAGAATTGACAAATTCCATGGAACTTGAACCTCTGAGATCACAGAAGGCCACAGTCATTCATCACATTAGCCATATAAAACCTTATGTATATAACTAAGACTGAACCTAGAATAAGTATTAGTGTATCAGCTATGTCATGTCACTGTCCACTGTTTATTGATATTTACAACTTCTTACATTATATATTTAAACCAGTTAATAGCTGCTCACATCTAAATAACATTTGGTGTAATTTGTCACTGGTCTTAGTTTTATCCATGTTCCACTTGTTTTATTCTTTAAAAGGTGCAATAGAAATAGGAACTTGATTTGACATGTTCACATCCTTGTAACTGAAGAACAACTTCTGTCTGTGGAACTCTGTTACTTGAAAGACTGAGTAGCAACACATGATTTTGCGAAGCCCTAAACCTTAGTTCACTGAGTAATTTGTTGCTGATAACAGGCTCAAACTACATTAACATTTACACCATAGGATCTGTATCTTTGACAATTTATAGAGAGCACCAGCCTGTGAGAACACTCTTTTTGAGTGTGTATACCTCCAAAGTCAGAGTATGATCGGCAGGGTCGCGTGAGTTATAATCCTTCGCATATGGATATGTGTGATGGGTCTTTGCTGTTTTGGGTGCATCAATACCCCCCCCCCCCCCCCCCCCCGCATACCTGAGTGTGGGTTATTTTTCAGAGATTAGGTCTAAGAAGATTACAGAAAGAAGACTCATCTCGAGTTTGTGAAATGTTATTAGAAGGTTTTATCAGGAATCTGTCTACTGGTTATGTTATGTTATGGTTTATTGGAAGCTCACATGTATTTCTCAGTTACAGATGAAACAACTTATAAATTGACAGTTACATTTTAACAGAAAATAATGAAAGGAGGGAAAGAATATGGAGAAATGGAGGCATATCTGACCAGAAAGAGAAGCTGTAGACTAAGAGTGAAGTAATTGTATAATGAAAAGCAGGGGGAACATGTTTGTTTGTCTTGCATGAATGTTTTATTTATGGATAATTACTTTTCTTTTACAGTTGGCAAGATGGAGGCTTTACAGTGATAAGCTCGCACTCTGATTTCACAATCACATTTATGAGTAATAATTTTTAACAACAGGAAAAGTGGTGGTGTCACAGAGAAAGGGCCCATTAGCTTGTGATCTATTATATAAAATGGAGTTATTTGATGTCATATTTGTCCTACTACATGAATTCAATTGCAAGAGTATTAGTTGTAGCATTTGTAAATAATGCAAGGAAAGTCAACCAAATGAAGTACAACAAAAATGCATATGACGTGTAATCAGTGTGACTGAAGCACCAGTATTGAACTAAAATGGTATTGACTGACTGCATATTTACAGAAAGTTGAAGAGTTTGTAGTTTATCCTCTGAATGTGACTAACTGTTTTGATATGCAGAGGAGCATCTTTGCCTGAGCTATGTTTTGTGAATTGTTCAGCTTGACATCTATTAGAAGAGAGTTGGTTAGAATGGGGTAAGTTTTGCACTGGGTATTTCAGTGTGCATTGTGCAATTCCGTCACTTTTATCCATGGTTCTTATGTGTATTGCTAGGAGTGGATACAGATCCAGAATGAGAGATCACATTTTAGGCATGTTAGTAAATAATGGGTCAAGTGCTAAAACACCGATTTAATGATAATCGACAAAATGTGTATAGCACTGATGCAAAAGCAGTATATATGTTGGGGAACACAGCACAAACACAAAAACTATACAGGATTCTTGTCATATATGTGTTTTTATTCTAAGCAAGCAGGCTCGAGAACAAATTGATACAATTAAAAAATAAATAAATAAAAATAAACAAATAAAAGGGTAACATTACATATCCAGTAGCTGTAACATAAATAACAAGTGTCATCATATGTATTTTCACTTATTTCACAAGATTATCATAAAAATCTTTATTGTTGTCTTCTTAACATGGCATAATTTTAGCTAAATCCATTTTCTTGTCTGTAGACAACCTAGATTCACAATGTAGTATTTCCAGCTACACCTGTTCAACATCAGAAGGTGACATTTAACTTCAGTAATTTATGTATATGTATGGCATCAGTTCCTTTGGACATGTTTGAAAGAACAGATACCACTTTCAATCCTGCAGTTATTATCAATTCATATTCATGGAATTTATGACATTGGCTGCGAATGGATAAAATTGAAAATGTGTATCCAGTTGGGATTTGAACCCAGGTTTCCTGCTTGTTAGGTAGTTGCACTGAGCCTTACACCAGTGGGGACACAGCGATCACCACAGACTACCCCAACATTCCTCCCATCAGATACAAATTTGCAACTTTTCCCTGCCCACTATTACTCAAACTCATGGTTTTTCAGCCTGATTCCCATAAGAGTGGAGGGCTACAAAAGCCTCCACACTGAATGAAGGATCATTGGCTTTTTATATTATTCAGGCATGTCTGAAGGAACAGACACCACATACATATAACTTATATAATGGGCCAATAATAGGCAATGATCCTTTCTTCAGTGTGGAGGAACTCCTATGTCCTTACTCTTATGGGAATCAGGTTGAAAAACTGTGAGTTTGAGTAATAGTGGTCAGGGAAAAGTTGAGAATTTGTATCTGACAGGCAGTGTGCTAGAGTAGTCTGTACAGTTGTGGTGATAGCTGTGTCACCGGCGGTGTAGGGATAGTGCAACTGCCTAGCAAACAGGAGACCCAGTTTTGAAACCCAGATGGTTACACATTTTATACTTTATCCATGAGATAGAAAGTATTACTCTTCTAGGGACTGGTGAAAGTAGAGTTTTTGCTCTTGCTGATGACCAGTGCTATTAGTCCAGTATTACTATAAGCTAATTGCACGCTTCATCTAACACTGTCTTTGAAAAAAAGGACATATTGGCTAAACTCCACAGTTTGCAGGAATGATGTGTATCCCTTTTGAGACTACTTCAAGTGCAACCGAACAGAGCATATGCTGACATGCATTACTCTGCTTGAGCTCTCTCCCATAATTCATTGTACCATAACTTAGCAGTACAAGTTATTATGCTAATATTCCCAGTGATTTGTTGGTACTCTACTAGAAACTACTTCTCTGGCCACCATAGTGCATGAATATTTCTGGAATGAGCATTCAGATGGAAGGAACAAAATAACTAGCACCAACAAATATTGGCTGTAAAGCCACTTGTCTTTGGCATAGTGTAAGGTTTGCCCATAAGCATTTTGCATATTTTGAGTGTAATTACATTGCTAATACAGGCAGATTGCAGTAAAAAGTATCATACTATGGATTTGTACCCAAATTTTGTACAGAAATTAACAAATTGTATTTGGTTACTTACATATCCATACTAGTTTCAGTGGAAGTCCCACCATCATCAGTGGGTTTTGTATTTATTGTTTACACCATTAAGCCATTGTTGCTTTTTTGCAGTGTACAGCTTGTCATATTGATTGGACGGTTTTCTGGATGGCTGTGGATAGATATTCTCACGTCACAGAAATACATCTTCCACCTATGACAGTTGTTTGAAAGTTTCAAGCCATTGAATCAATAGCACATGTTTTATGCAAAAAAAGACAACAACAAAAAACATTATGGAATGTGTACATAATGCCACCTCAAAAATCAGGAAACCACCACCTTGCTGCACTCACTGGATGGTGTTTTTGAGATGTTAAAGGTGATCAGGCTGCTTCCAAACATGTCTCCAACAATAGTCTAGTTGAAGGTGGATGAGAGTCTCATTTGTGAATAGTACTTGATGCCAATTCTGATAATTCCATTCAGTACTCTGCTGGGTCCACATGAACTGTGCTGTACAGTGTCTAGGTGTGGACTCTGGACCTTGCTGTGGAAGTTTAGTGAAGCTGCATTTCATGTAGCGTATTATGTACAGTTTCAGTCACAATATGACATCCTGTGGCTGAACGAAGATCATTATTCAGCATGGTGGTGTTCAAGTTGAAATCTGTAAGTAGCAGTCATTGGCTGCTGTGGTATATTTTAGGTGGCCAGACTGAGGAATGTCATCCAAAGTTTCTGTATCTCTGTACTTCCACCATGATTGAATAATATCACTTTGGTTCACTAGACATCTGGAAACTTACCTCAATGAGAGTCACTCCTGACACAAAGTAACAATGCAGATACAATCAAATTTTGGGATATAACCTCTAGGTATGGCAGAACAATAGTCAACAAAAGCAATGTTCTTCTTTCCTGGTATTATGATTAGAACTGATCACTACCTTATCCACTGTGACTTTACAGAAGTAATGTCCATAGAGTTGTGCGATTTGTATAAGTAATTGTATTGTCTGGAAAGATAAAGGACTGACTGGTAGTGGACTGTGGCAAGCAGTTGGACCAGCTGCCAGACAGCCCAGACGATAGTAGCACGTGAAACAGAAGAGCTGGTCAGGGGTTTGTTCAATTCTGCAGAAATCTGGGAAAGGTCCACGGTTTGTACTCAAAACTAATTAGAGCTGTTAGCTGAGGATTTCTTAAGGGTGTGTTCGGAGGACATCTATGAGTTCCACAGTCCAGTAATTCAGAATAAAATAAGATAATATGTAAAATTATTTAGAATCAACATTTAAGATATCTACAATGTTGGAATAATTATGCTCATCTCATGATTCTAAAAGTAATTTCAATATATCAGAAATTATAATTGTTTATATCTACTATATCAAAATATAGAAAAATCATGCTTAAAATAACCAAATTTTGAATTCATCTTCCAATTTCAACAAACTCTGATTTAGATGATATGAAAATGCAAATAGCATGCTTTACCTCTCATATATTTAACTTAGTGTGATGATTCATTGTAAAATTTGCCAGTAATTTACATAAATATTGTGTATAAGAAATAAGTAGAGCACAAGCAATGATGGAACAATGCTGTTATGTCAGCTTTGAACCTCCTGCCAATGAGTGCCATGTTGTCTCAATATTTACTAAGGTTACTGATGGATTCACTGGCACTCATTGTCAGGAGGTTCAAAGGTGACATAACAGCATTGTTCCATCATTGCTGTCCTCTACTTATTTAATAATGGATACTTTCAACAAATTGACGGTGTTGCCATGGGAAATCCTTTGTCCCCTCTGGTAGCAAACTTTTTTATGGAGGAATTTGAGGAGAAGGCACTCGAGTCGTTAGAATTTAAACCGACAGTTTTTTGGCGTTATCTGGACGACACATTTATAGTTTGGCCCCATGGAGAAGAAAAGCTTGCAGGATTCTTGAAACACCTGAATTCCATCCACAAGAACATTCAATTTACAATGGAGGTCGGAAAAGACAGATGTCTGCCATTTCTGGATGTCCTTGTCACTCGAAGATCTGATGGGTCTCTGGGTCACTCTGTCTACCGGAAGGCCATACACACAGATCTATATTTGCAGGCAACAAGCTGCCACCACCCTGCACAAACCACAGGTGTGCTATGTACTCTGGTACACCGGGCACATATGGTATCTGATAAGGACAGCCTTCCTAAAGAGACGGAAAATTTGCGGCCAGTCTTCAAGGAAAATGGATATTCTTCAAGCTAGATCTGCACAGCTCTAACTAGGAAGAAATGTAAACAACAACAAAAAGAAAAAGATAAGGAGGTAATCAGGTCCGGGGCGTTCCTTCTGTATGTGCACAACCTCTCTTCTAAAATAGGAAGAATTCTAAAAAAGCATTGTGAAAAAGTGATATTCCGACCACCTGCGAAGATCTCGGCTTTGCTTGGCTCTGCAAAGGATGATTTGGGATTGAGGAAGGTGGGAATTTACAAGATCCCTTGTCAATGTGGTCAATCCTACATTGGCCAGACTACTCGCACAGTACGAGAAATATGCGTGGAGCATGAGTGCCACACACGTCTATTGCAGCCCAACAAATCAGCCATACCAGAACACTGTATTTCCACAGGACACTCCATGGATTATTCTGCAACAAAAATTTTGGCAACAACAAGATCCTTTTGGGATTTGATAGGAGTCCGTTGAAATACAGTTGACAGAAGACCTGATTAATCGGGGTGGCGGCTTTCAAATGGATAAAGAATGGGACCCTGTAATTTCTTTAATTGCTTCACAGAGACATAGGTGTACATCTAGTGCAACCTCTGACAAAAAGTGATTTCTTTCGACCACCACACTTAAGATGCATGAAGGCGCATTCTGACAGATGGCGTGAATTTAAGTACATCATTACGCATGTGCAGCCCACTTCTACCGCAGAGCGTGCCAAATTTGACAAGGGGCGCGCTAGTACCTCGTCACTGCGCAGGTGCCTTTGCACCAATCTTCGGTACATATAGAACAATGCACACCAGTAATCTTCAGTCTCATGCTCACTTGAAGATGGCTGCATGTTTGTCAGCTAAAATATCATTGGAAGACATCAACATGATCCGGCTGTAAACCAGAAATATGATGGACCTACATAAATATTGTATGGGAAGAGTGGTCAAGCTCATGTAAGCTGGTTTGTTTCATTATTTATTTAAGACTTTATGTAATAATAATTAATAGTCCTCAGGGGATTGAACATTAATATTTTGTGTATTTAAATAATGTTACATTAGTATTATGAAGTGGTTTCAAATGGTCAGTTTTACTTGAAGATATATCTCATGTTAAGATGTATACCTTTTTGGAGGGGATGGCAATTGCAATTGGCCAATTAGGAAGCGGCCAAGGAACAGAACTGGTGGTGAGTGTGTATTTTGGAGAGAGGATGTGAGCAAAGGGATGTGCGGAAAGGAGAACTCCCAATAAGCCGCCTTACTCACAACTGTCCTTACACATTTGTTCCATTTCATTTCACTCTGCAATATTACGCATAGATATTTGAACAACATGACTGTATCAAGAAGCTCACTACTAATGCTGTATTCGAACATTATGGGAATTTTTTTTCCTACTCATGTGCATAACCTTACATTTTTCTACATTTAGAGCTGGCTGCCATTCTTCACACCAACTAGAAATTTTGTCTAAGTCATCCTATATGCTATTACAGTCAATTAATGTCGAAACCTTCCCATACACCACATAATCATCAGCAAACAGCCAAAAATTACAAGTTACTCTGTCCATCAGATCATTTATATAGAAAGAAAATAATAGCAGTCCTATTACACTCTTTGGGACATGCCTGACGATACACTCATCTCTGATGAACACCCACCATCGATAACAATATACTGCATTCTATTACTTAGGAAGTCTTCCAGCTCGTCACAAATCTGTGAACCTATTCCATATGCTCATATCTTCATTAGCAGCCTGCAGTGTGGCACTGCGTCAAATGCCTTTTTAAAATTGAGAAAAACACAATCTGCTTGTTGCCCTTCATCTATGGCTTGCAAGATGTGAGGAGAGGGCAACCTGAGTTTCACACAAATGATGTTTCCTAAACCTGTGCTGATTCATAGAAAGAAACATATATCTCAAGGAAATTTACTATATTTGAACTGACAATATGCTCCAAAATTCTACAGGTAACTTATGTCAACAGCACAGGCCTGTAATTATGTGGGTCAGTTCTTTTACCTTTCTTATAAAAGGAAGTCCCCTGCACTTCTTTTCAATTCACTAGGAACTTTGCACCGATTTAAAGATTAGCGATAAATGTAAGATAAGTACGGGGCCGATGCTGCAGAATAATCCTAAAGTCGCACCACTGTGTTGCAATGGCATTGCTCATGCGTAGTTATTCACATCTTTGTGCAGTTTGAGTGACATCTAAGGAACTGTTTTCTTGATGTAATATACACATTCAGCATCAGTGTTCAGGAGACCTCGGAACTGAGGTGATGTCACACATTCTTTTATGTGTGTGTATACAAACAGAATTTAACACAAAAATTTGAATTGAAAACAGTGAATGCTACAAAGTTAAATTATAGTTTTTAATATTAATCTTCTATATATGTTGGCAATGGAAGTGGTACTTAATGGTAAAACAACTATAGTAGGTAAAGTTTTGGTAAAATGTAAATAATTTTGGAGTAAAGAAGACCAAATGGCAGAAGCATTTAGATGTTTTATGAGCTGGAATACCAATTCTGTGCTAGCTTTTGGAAGAAATCCTCTGATGATCTGAAGTACCAATACTCTAGTTTAGGAAAAGATATGTTCCAAAAACTAGCAGAGTTTTCATTCTTTTGTATGACTGTCAATGACAGAACTTTTTTTTATCCAATGAGTGCTCCTTTACTCCTAAAGTATTTGCATTAAGGGGGATATCAATGCCCTATCCTGACAATGTTAAATTTAACATATTTACATCCCGTTTTCCCAGGAACTATCCAAGGTAACAAAACAAAACTTTGCCAGGTTATAGAGTCATATCTTATACATTCACTGATCTACAATCAAGAATCTAGTTTTGTCAGGAGTCAAGATACAAATTTTTTAATGAAGGTATAATAAAAATTATGAAATATTAAAAGAAAATATTTTTATTATCAAACTAAGAGGGTCATCTCTACCATTCTAGATCCACATCAACAAAACACCACTGTCAATAAGAGGTAAGAATGTCAGACCTTTACCTTAACTACTTTCTGAGACAATGGGAAACATTGGCCAAAAAAAGGATTTCTTCAGAAATCGCACTTTAAAGTTTAAGTAAAGGAAAACTCACAGTTGAATGAAGAAACAGCCTAAAACTCTCCAGCTTTGTAATCTTTATCTTCTTTAGGTTCAGTCAGGGATCTTGCAGCTTCTGTTGTATTTTTGACCATAATTTCTGCCTTAGAAACTTGCTGTCTGTCGAGTTCTTGTAGGATTGCTTCCGTATTATGGCCAGCCTTATGAACTCCAAGTTGCTTCAGATCCTTTATACTACCTGCATTTCCATCATTGAAGGTGATCACAGCATCATTGACCCCAATCTCCAGTGTTTTCAAGCCTACAAATATGTTCTTGGGTCCATATATCATTGTCGAAAGTCTCATTTACATTTTGAGTTTTACCTGTGAGGCATTTCTGAAACCAATGCAGCAGAATGTTTACTATAACTCAACACAAATCACCATCTTCTAGAGCAAATAGTTCCTGAGATACCTTGTCGTAACTGAGCAAGTGCTCTTTGAACCCGTAGAAATTACTTGTGCAATACGTTATTTAAAAATCATTAAAAAATACTTACAGCCATCCAAAATTAACGAAACATACATCAAATTATACAAAAAACTCCAAACAACAATTTTCCATAAAAAAATAAAAATCCACATTTTTACCCGAAACCACCTTTAGTACTCCCCTTAATTGTGAAATAACATTTTCCTGGAATTTTTTATATGAGACTTTCTTTGTAACAGAACAATGAAATATTAGTAATAAAGGAAACCAACTTTCAGGCCACTGAAGACCACATGATTATCACCTGACTGCCATATCACCGTTAGCCAGTGGTATGATCTTCAGATGTGGTATGTAGAAGCATGTAATCAGGATACTGTATTCCTAGCCATTGTTGACATCTAGACCTTGGAGCCATTACTTCTGTGTCAGGTTCTCCTCAGTTGGCATCAAAAGGCTGAGTGAATCAAGGTCCAGTCCTTGTAGCAAAGAAAAAACTTTGGCAGGTCTGGAAACTGAACCCTGGCTCCTGTCACATTGACCACATGACTACAGAGGCAAACATAATGAAATAATAATACTATAGTAATGGAAAGTCCTGGTTGGAATTAATAATGCAGTGAGGACAGTTACAACTCACCGCAAAGACGTGGCGACGAGCTGCAACAGGCACATACAAAAGACACACACATACAACACATTCAGCTATCGGCCATGGCCTTCTTCAGAAAATAGAACACTCACGCAATCACACAGGCACACAGGTGTGATTGCGTGAGTGTTCTATTTTCTGAAGAAGGCCATGGCCGATAGCTGAATGTGTTGTATGTGTGCGTCTTTTGTATGTGCCTGTCGCAGCTCGTCGCCATGTCTTTGCGGTGAGAAATAATAATAATGTCATTTAATTTTGATTTCCACCATTAATGATAACTTAGTTATTTCTATCTTCTACCCTGACTTTTAACATTCTAATACATACTGACCTGGATACTGGTGCCCAATTTTTCATGAACTGAAACTGGTATACTAATTGATAAAATTACAATTTTAACAAATTTACCATTACAGACTTTATGGAAATTGTGTTGTACATAATGAAATCTGAATACCAATGGGTTGTTCAAGATAAGAAATTTTCAAGGATGAAATCTGAAATGTGTAAAGTAAGCAGGCATAAAAATATGTGGTTATTTTTATTAATAAAATAATTAGTTCTTTGGAGTACAGCAAATATTGCCCTCATTTCTGTAGGACATTCATCATCCAGTATAATGTATGGTGTAATATTAGTCACATATTCATAAAGTCATATGTTTGTTTAAATATATGTACAATCATTACTTGGTTGGTATTTAATTATGTGGTACAGTATTTACTGACTTTGAGATATCTAGGAAGATGTAACCTATGTAGGTGCTAGTACAGCACCAGCAAACTTACTCTAAATACAAGCATTTGAGACAGAGAGATGAGATGCTGTTTCAGTGCACCAATGATAAACATGATGATGATTGTATATAGGCTTCTTAAAAAAAAAAGACAGGAATGCATTATAGAACATTTCTCTCTTCCTGGAACTAAAGGAATGTTTGCTATTGTTGTGAATGTGTAACTTGGTTAAGGAAGTGGAAAAGAGATAGAGTGGCAGGCAAGTACTTACCATAGTTTAGTACCACCGATATTACATAAATTTTAAATCTCTGTAGAAAATTTCCAAATTAATTGAATTGGTTAAGGAATTGTGTGATGAATGCAATGTTTTCTTCCAGCACAATATCTCTATGGTGCTGTACTGGTATGTTTTAATTTTTCCCCATTTATGATTCATGTACCAACTTACAAGGAGCTACTTATGGAGAAGCAGATGTACTGTAGGCGTTTGGTATGGAGTATCCTGTCCTGTACCAATAAACCATGTTCCTATCTCATCCTCAAGTCTGGTGATAGCCTGATATGCTTCTAACCCATCTATCTTTACTCTCCCTTTTTCCACACTACACTGCAGCCAATGTATTTCATTTACCAATTGTTGAACATTACATGTAATCATGAACACTTATAAACAATGATCTTTTCTGTTATTATCACATGACTTAATTTCAATGATTACTTATGTAACAAGTTATTTAACTGTCAGTATTATAATGATTCTTAGGATAATCAAGCATTCACTGAGAAAATGTACAATGATTCATTGAACTTCTAACAAACTGATTCTTTTTAAACCTTAAATTATTGGGTTAAATGTCTACATTACAGAAACTCTTAACACTGAACACTGAAAAACTTTCTTAACTATGCATTACTTATCTTTCACTATTTGGCACAAATATGATGCAATACACAACTGATTTACTTGTATGTACTAATTTGGAGATCTAGTAATCTGAAGAGTCCTCCCACAGGTTTTTCCTAATCACTCAGGTATTCACTGCTGGTTCTTGCCAAATGGAGGAGTTAAATCACCTTGTGGTTTCCTAAGTATAGTAATTATTTCCTGGTTATTACATTGAAGGAGATCTTATTTTAATTACAACAACACTAGTGCAAAATCTCCATGACACTATGGACATTACATAACTACACTGACTTTAATGATGTCTAAATTACAGTATATTGTATTGCAAAATATTCTGTAGCAAAATTGAACTATGTAGAAATTGTGAGAAACTTTGTAACAAATACTCAGGGTAGTGACATTACCATGTGGCCAGTGACATAGTGATTAACAATGTTTATTCCAGTTACATTCACTTAAATTTCATGGACTTTTCATCAAGAGAGGAGTGTGTTGTAGTGCTTCATAAATCTAGTAAGAAGAACAGTATTTTTCTTTTTCTCTTTCAAGAATGATTCAGAGTTTAGTGTTAATTACACTATTTCACTTTCAGAAGGATTCCATTTGTTACTATAAAATTTTCATATATAAGGTAGCTGAAGTGCCTCATTTTCAATTTTTTTCCTTCTTAAAATTAAATTCATTTTTCCTTCTTTACTACTACTCCTTGCTGTTGCTGCTGCTTATGGGGGAGGGGGGGATTATGTGTGACACCCCAGCCCCCTTAGCTACACCACTGGTGTAATGTGTAAGGGTTTATTGAGTCATTTATGTAATTAATTGTAAACTAAGAAATCTAAAGTAAACCTGTTAGAAAGATGAGACATACCAATAAGTAAACAAGCAGACAGAGAGAAAACAAGAGCAAGATTGGTTGTGCACTAGGTGCGGATGGTACCCAAGTGCTGGCATGTCTGAGTACACAGACGTCTGTTCTTGCCAAGGAAAAGGACCCTCTACCCGTGGGAATGGCTATGTGGTCTATGGTGCCATGCTACAAATTGCGTGGTCACTTCCGCCGGAGGTTAAAATTATCTTTCAAATATGTGTGTGTGTGTGTGTGTGTGTGTGTGTGTGTGTGTGTTGTCCTCAGCAGTTTGGTCCCTTATATTCACAAACATTTGAACAAAGGCCCTTGTATCAATCTCCATTCACCATATGAATAAACCTGATGTAAATTTACACTATATATTCTTCTGGATCTGCTGAAATATCATGGGGTTTTGTTTCACCTGGAGTGGAAGCCAAGCTGTCTTGAGTACAGTCAAGTATAATAATAAGGATGTTACATGCACATTGACTCACCAGCGCATTTAATTTTGAGAGCACTAGCAACTAGCTGTTTCAGATAAACTGCAGCCATGTGAATTACAGTTAAAACATAAAAAGGGACAAGCAGAGGCACAATATGTCTTTGGATGTGACTTAGGTTTTAAAAAGATGGGAATAATATATCCCAAACTCTGGCAGTACGCTTCTTTGTGGACCATATAGAAAATGCCCTTATACTTAGCTATGAGTGATATAAAAGCATATTTCAGGGATTTTGCCATATAGTTAAATATTCTTCAAAAGTGAAAACACCAAGATAATGAAATACTTCTTTTATTTAATGACAACTGGTTTGGGAGGCCTGTGTCACCATCATCTGGTCATATTACATTTTATAAGTTGGTCATCTTATTGAACAAATGGAGATAAAATAATAAATTATTTTTCAAAAGAGATAGATTGGCTGGCAGTACTTACCTTTGTGCTGTACCGTCCGTTAGTGACACAAATGAAGAAAAAGAAAACTAGGACGAAAAAGGACAAGCTTTCAGAACACAGTTCCTTCTTCAGGTGGGAGAGAAGGGAAGAAAAAAGGATGGGAATGGAAGGGAAAGGTAATTCACGACCTAGATCATGAGGATGCTCTCCCACCTGAAAGCTTGTCCTATTTCGTCCTTTTTTTCTTTTTCTTCATTTGTGTCACTATCGGCGGTACAGCACAAAGGTAAGTAATGGCCAGCCAATCTATCTCTTTTGAAAAATAATTTATCATCTCTGAGGAGAATTTCCATCATAAATCAGATAAAGTAATAAGTGCAACGTAGCGTGTAGTCTACAAGTAGAATATAATATATTTATTTTATATTATATTTATATTATGTCCAATTTAAATAAGATGACCAAATTATAAAAAGTGATATGACCAGATGATGGTGGCACAGTCCTCCGAAACCAGTCATCATTAAATAAAATAAGTATTTTGCGACCTTGGCGTTTTCACTTTTGAAGAATATTAAATTTTCAGATTGCCTCCAAAACCTTCAATGTCAGGTAATGTCAATATAGTTAAATATGAAGACAATGAAAGTATTATTCACTCTCATTTGGTAATGTCTTTAATGCCTTCCATACCCAAAGCTAAAGAATACATTCCAATACCGTACTGAAACTGTAATCTGCTACACTGATAAACGGGCGATCAATGACAGAACCCATGAAGTCACTTTTTTTACGGTGTTCCATGTGCATGTTTCATTACAGAGCAAGAAACAGCTTCATCCATTTTAACAATATGTATTAAAAGCATGACAGTCACAGTTCAACTGAATTTTGCGGAGACTGCAACTGTACATGATTCTTGAAATATAAATTATGTCACCAAAGAATGATTTAAAACGAACTTTAACTATCAATTCATTAGAAATCTAAAAGCTTCATTTACAGTAACTTAGTAATGAGATAGGTAACAAATAAGTGGGACCTACTTCTAAGAGCAAACAACACCAGTGTAGCTGTGCTACAGCTACTGACCAATCATCTCTCTGTGTTTGTTTGCATCGGGTTTATTCATATGATTAACAAAGTATACCTTCTACGTTGTGTGGTTGTGATAGCCCCTGCTAGGCCTGCTTCCTCAGCAGTGAATTCTTCAGAGAAGGTGGCACACCGGCACTGGCCAGCACACTGTGGTAGCAAAATACGGTTGCCAGTAGGCAAACCACTTGTGCATCACTCACGATGTGACCCACATCTCCTGGTCGGGAGTTGTTCATTCTGCTGGGAGGCCTAGACTGATCTACTGCTAGCTAGCTGCCAGTCCCTGTGAACTCATCTGCATCTACATCTACATACATACTCCACAATCCACTGTAAGGTGCGTGGCGGAGGGTACATTTGTACCACTACTAGGCATTTCCTTTCCTATTACACTCCCAAATAGAACGAGGAAAAAAGAATGCCTATATGCCTCCTAATTTCTCTTATCTTGTCTTTGTGATCACTACGCGAAATGTAAGTAGGCGGCAGCAAGATCAACTCATAGGATGGAACCTTAGCCCTGCCACAGACTGAAACTTTGGTACTCCATTGGAAGATGAATGTGGCTCCCTGTGTAGCTCAGACACTAAACACAGTGGTCTTACTTTTTATTCCTTTATTGCCATTTCATTCCCATACAAAACAGGAGAGCTAGCAGCAGTGTTATATCCCACTCTTTAGTCAACGAATTTACAAATAAATAGTAAGGAAAAAACAGTAATGAGCAATGTATAAACACAGAGACGAAAGTGTCACACGTGATAATACATTATGGAGATGTTACAGTACACTGGAAGATGGCAAACAGTGATGAGGCTGGAGCGATGCCAGTGGCTGTGGAGATGACAGGGTCATAGATGATGACAATCAGACGATGCACTCAGTGGCGTAGCTATGGCACCAAGGGCCCCGGGGCAAATATGATATTGGGACCCTCTTTACGCTAAGACTATACAGGTGAAAAACTACTTCATCATCAGCTTCTTAATGCCCACTGGAAGACATAATTAGCAAAACCTGACTACTAATAAGTAAATTATTATATGTCATGCAGCACATAGTATTTAATCGTACTCTCTAACTATAACTGTGAAAATTTGTTTGTTTATTATGCTTTAATGCAAAAATTACTGGGTAGATTTGGATGAAATTTTGGAGACAGATAGCGTTTCACCCTGGTAGGACACACAAATAAATCAACCCAATGGGATACTTTTCAAAGTTGCTCCATACTAGGCGAATGAAATCGTAGGCTGAAGCTAGTTAAAAATAAACAATCAAGTATTACTCAACTACAAAAACATGGCCCCATGCTGCGAAGCAAACCGGGAACAGTCCAGCCAGCTCATTGCTACATACCGATCAGCCTAATTTTATTGACAGCTCAGCCAGAGAAGGAAAATAGGGGAAATATTCGTCTAGGATGGTTTCAGCAAAAGAAAATTGGCGAATTTTGTTTGATGAAACACTTCGGATTGAGCCGTGCCCCTACCAGGCTTTATGAAGCACAGGTGCCCACAATTGGGGGGGGGGGGGGGTAGGTTCATGACACAAACTGTGCCATTTAAATTTCTGGGGGAGGGAGGGGAGGTGAAAAATTATTACTTTTGCCCAGCCTGGGGGGGGGGGGGGCGCTTCAAAATTAATTTTCAAAATGTGAAATAAAAGATATTTAATTTCAATATTAAATGTCAAAACCATATTTTTTAGGTAATAAACTAGGAATCCAAATAACTCAGGTGTGGGGGGGAGGGATGTCATTGGCCAAATGGGGATTGGCCACCACTGTCATGAAGTATATGTTAGTGTCTGTCCAGGAAAAAGTAAATAAAATGCACAATTCACTATTGTGAGAAAGTAATTTTTACATGAAACCTCTGATCTGTGAATGTATATAAACCATAAAATATCAGAATAAACTTAGTGTGCGGGTAGAAATGTACCTTAAAAAACATTACCTCACACCACAGGATGTGGAGGGGATTTGATAGATTAATTATCTTCAAAAGTAGAAAGCCAAGAGTGAAAATAATTATTTAGTTTATGACGATCGGTTTCAGTGGGCCATGCTACCATCATCGACCATAAAATTACACAAGTTGGTCATCTTACATTATTTAAAAAATTGAGGTTCATGCAACATAGTACTTAGTCGAAATATAAGCCGAGGCAGAGCGCATTGAGGCACTATGCTCTGATGTGCAAAGCTGTTCCCTGTCGGAGGTTCGAATTCTCTCTTGGACATAGATGTTTGTGCTGTCTTTAGTAGTTTAGTATAATTTAGTTTATAAGTAGTTAGTAGTTTGTAAGTTTAGAGACTGATGGCCCCGCAGTTAAGTCCCATAAGTTTAACAAACATTTAAACATTTCGAAATATAAAATATGTAAGTTAAAACAACAACAGCTTGTAAGAGTCTCTATGGATACTGGCATACATATCACCACTTGAGCTCGTTTCACTGATGACGCGCCAATCAGTAATACATTCCACAAAACCATCTACGACCCATATTTTCTCATCTTCTTGCACGAATTTTTGAGTGCAGTTGGTTACAGCACTTCATTAGGATCTATAATTAAGGGGCCAGGTGCGGACTAAGGCTGTCGGAGGCCCGGGGCGGTGGCAAAACAAACTGAGGCCCCCTGTCCACTTGGAAATAAAAATACATGTAACTTCTGAGATTTGGAAGCCCCCTAGGACGAGAGGCACAGGACAGTCTTAAAAGAAATCTTTTTTCGAGGTATTTGGAGCGCCCCCCCCCCCCCAGACGAGAGAAGCGCGGGGTGGTCCTCCCTTGTGTGGGATTCTACAATCTGGTTATTAATGAAAATAGTCTTCTAGAGCAGATACACAACAATGAAAAGTACTCCTGAAATACCAATGAATCAATTGCATCAATCTCAGCACAAAATATGTGAAAGTTGTGTGGTATATATATATATATATATATATATATATATATATATATATATGCTGTTAATCCTATCATCAGTGATATTGTAGATTTTGTGAAAATAAATTATTTTTTTTCCTATATTGGCATGATAAAATTTCAGAATAGCCGACACATGCATAGTGCAGATTATGGCAACAATGTTTAACATAGCTCTCGGAATTCATGGCATATTTGGGAAAATGAATTAATGCTGTTCCTGCTCTATGGTTGACTGGCTTTCGATGTACCCTTGTCCGGTCAATAAATCAGTAATTCTTGTTTAATATAGCACTCATACTATCATCTGATTGGCTACAAAAACTGCTGTAGCCTGAGCTACACATGTGTTGGCTATTCTGCAATTAAGCCATTGACATTAATTTTGATGTGTCCTGATTTTTTCCATTGTTTTGAAAAATGTCCTTAATATGTGAACCCTGCCAAAAAGGAAGAGACACCATAGTTTCGTTCCAGCAGCTGCCAAACTGCTTGGTGCACATGCTCAACAGCGAAATTGTGTTCCAGCAGCGCCTTCTCCCGCTTCTAGCTACTTGGAGTGTGGCAGTTTGGTGTTTCAGCAGTTGCAGCAAGCAGCCAGACGCTACCCAGAAAAATATTTCGGGCGCTGTCAAGCTACCAAATTCGCGCATGCGCAGAAAGCTCTGAGTTGGAGGGGGGGGGGGGGTAGCCATCACGTGACGTTTGTGTTTGTGTTGGGTTTTTAGATTTTTTAGATTATTTCGAATTACTGAAACATTTTCGTGTCATGTGGCAGAGGAGCGGTCCGAAAAATTCAGGAATTCTAACTATTGCATTTATCAGGCAGGAGGAAATGGGAAATTGCTACCAATGCAACAAATTCTGATGTTTTATCGTTTGCTGGCAATGAAGCGGCAAGTTGTAGAGGCGTCATAGGCAGGTTCAATATCAGTAATAGTTGCTTGCACCTACTTTGTTAGTCATTAAGGGATCAATGTTACAAAGTTACACTCCACCGCGATATCTCTCAAAAAATTCATCTTGGATGCCAGTTGAGAAGTAGGTGAGTTGTCCTTTCTTGTGACGTCTTAAGTGCTCTCTCAGTGCGGGGTGTTAGCGAGAGAATAAGTCAATGGTGATTAAAAGCTCCTCACATCTTGGATCACCAAAATCAACCGACATGTTTAGCCAAATGCACAATCACATCAACAATGCTTCTCTTCCTCCGATATTTGTTGTTGTAACTCAATACCAACTTCATTTAGAGATGTCTCTAATGCCTTCCAAGAGGAAAATCGTTTTTGTGGCTTAATGAGTTGTCGTGCTCTGGAATCTTTTCATTTAATTTTTTAGACTGAGTGAGATCATTCTTAGCCATACGAGATAGTTTAGTCTCAGATGTATTATCATGAAATAACTTGCAGGTATGCCAAACAAAGAATTTTTTATTTGCTGTAGGCTAACGAAGAACGGTACATCATTTGTCCTTTAGTAATTTCTTTAGAAAACAAGTCTTTCAACAATTTTCTTCTCTCTCTAAGAAAATCATACTGGCCAGGTCCCTTGATCGTTAAAATCAAATAGGGAATTTTGTTAACCTACAAAGGGATCACGAGTAAAAGTAATGCCGGCCGCGGTGGCCGCGGGGACTGAGGCGCTTCAGTCACGGTCTGCACGGCCACTACGGTCTGGGGTTCGAATCCCCCCTCGGGCATGGATATTTGTGCCGTCCTAGTTCGTAAGTAGTTTGTAAGTTTAGGGACTGATGACCCCATAGTTAAGTCCCATAAGCTTAACAAACTTTTTTTTTTTTTTTTAGTAAAAGTAATGATTTTAGCCGTACTTGAAGTTCCCGGCATTTCCTCTGTAATAGAAGTAGACCCTAATCGTATGCTTGAGGATATATTGGTTCCTCTTCCTCCTCATATGAATCGGGGGGGGGGGGGAGTACTTAATGCTTGTCTGTGTTCGGGAATCTCCCATTAACATCGTGTGAGCTCCGCTGTCATCCAACAACCGAAGCTCAAATTCCGTTTGACCATCTATAGGACAAATAGCATGGTGTGCATAATTGACTTTAACGTTTTCTAGGGGGGGGGGGGGGAATACTTTATGCCCACCTTTTGAAAATACTGTAACCTAGCCAGGTACATTATATTTTAAAATTTTGCAAGTGCAAGGAGGAAGGAAGCTTAGGGTTTAATGCCCCGTAAACAGCTTGGTCATTACAGACGGAGCTAACGCTCGGAGTTTTGGGTAAGGATGAGGAAGGAAATCGGCCGTGCCCTTTTGAGCGGAACCATCCAGGCATTTGCCTGGAGTGATGTAGGGAAATCACAGAAAAACTAAATCTGGATGGCCGGGTGTGGATTTGAACCACCATCATCCCGAATGCGAGTCCAGTGCGTTACCACTGGGCCACCTCGCTCGATTTAAAATTATAAAAAGAATTATTGTTTTAATAGTCTTCTCTCAGATTCCATATATTGAAAATTTTCAGTTAAACATAACCGAAAAATTTGTCTTAGTTGTAGATATCGCTTAGTAGCTCTTTAAAATAAAGTTCCTAAGAAAAGTCATCAGTAATTGATCAATAATTGTATTTTTTTCATAAGGACTTATTAAAGACGAAGCGATTGGGCTACGGCGACACAATACTTTTCTTTTTCCACACGCGATTGTACCGGAATCTACATCATAATTATATTGTTTGTAAACCTATCGGACCAAACTGCGTTGTCATCAGTCCGTAGCTTACAAACTACTTAAACTAAGGTTAACTAACCTAAGGACATCACCCATGCTCCAGGGAGGACTGGAACCTCCACGGCGAGCATCCGCGCGCTGCGCAGAGAGACGCTTCAGACCGCTCGGCTATTCCCCTGCGGTCACAACTATAGACCACGGAACTGGTCACAAGAAATGCTTTCGCATCCTGTGGGACGCCGCACGAACGCGCTTGGATGCACTGGTTTTGCGGTTTTTTCACGCTGTGCACTGACCACAGGTGTCCGAAAGGCGCTATATTGTTATGTTTTTAAAGTATTAAAATGTTCAAATGTTTGTAAACCTATTGGACCGAACTGGTATGGTCATAAGTCTCTAGACTTACAAACTACTTGAACTAAGTTATGCTAAGAACAATATACCCACCCATGTCATGTCCCAGTGAGTACTCGAAACTCCGACGGCGAGCAACCGAGCGCTCCGCAGCAAGGCGCCTTAGATTGCTCGGCCACTTCACCGTAGCTTACAATATTAATAAGTACAATATTTAAAAGTATGGTAGTTTATGAATGGAAATCATTTTTTAATATCTTCACTGAACATTGATACTAATGTATGTCGTCAACCGGTGTTGTTTTTAAGGTACATATACGACGAAAATTAACAAAACCGACAGTTAGTGTTCCCGTAGCTTTATTATAAATGGATTTTAGCAAAGATGTATTAATGGTAATATATTCCGAATAGTACTTCCATTATATAATATATAAAGTTTTGAATTGAAACAGTCGAGTGAAAATGATAATTCCTACTTAACTAAAATTAAAAATGTTTCAGCCGCGGCGGAGTGGTTTAAGCGCATTGAGGCGCTATGCTACGATGCGCGAGGCCCCTCCCCGTCGGGGGTTCGAATCCCCCCCCCTCGGGCATGGATGTTTGTGTCGTCTTTAGTATAAGGTAGTTCATAAGTTGTTTGTAAGTTTACGGACTGATGACCCCCGCAGTTAAGTCCCTTAAGGTTAACAAACATTTAAAACAACAAACAAACAAAAATGTTTCTAATAACTCACCTTCTACATTTCCTCTGAACCAAGTTGGCATTAACGAAGGAGATATCTGAGCATCCTCTTCCTTTTCTGAGACTTCTCCTGAATGCCGTTCCATATAGGTTTTTTTTTTTTTGGCATTTTCCCACACGTAACTAATAGGCTTACAAAAAGTTGTTACGTCAGTCAGCAATCTTTTAGTCTAAAATACTTCAAATGTATTCGTCAAAAGTAAAACAGATGGGACAACCAGGGACGGATCTAGGCTTTCTGGCACCTGGGGCAAGGTTGTCATTTGGCGCCCCCCCCCCCCCCCCCCTGTCGCTGCTTCGTCGTCGCAATGACGAAGTATGAGATTTAATAAAAACAACAAAAACTGGGTTTCTGTTGAGTTCCTTTATTCACAAGCAGGAGAAAATGTACTGTAATCCTAAGGACAGCAAATGCACGCATGTCCGAGGGCCGGTCGCGGTGGCCGAGGGGACTGCGGCGCGCCAGTCACGGTCTGCATGGCCACTACGGTCGGGGGTTCGAATCCCCCCTCGGGCATGGATATTTGTGCCGTCCTTAGTGTTAGCTAGTTCATAAGTAGTTTGTAAGTTTAGGGACTGATGACCCCGTAGTTAAGTCCCATAAGCTATACAAACATTTGAACATTTTGAACATGTCCGAGGGAGGACTCGAACCTCCGACGGCGAGCAGCGGAGCGCTCCGCAGCTAGGCGCCCTCGGAACGCTCGGCCTCTCCACCGCGGGAACAAGAACTGTAAGCTGTAATTTTTATTCCACTTTATAATGGCTGCCTGGGGAGGCAACATTGGGTAAATAATTTAAATTGTGAGCAGTCCCAAATTTGTAATTGATCATGATGTCCAATTACGCATTTCGTCATGTTAGGCTGTGTTCACAGTGGCACCGACACACTGTCGTCAGACGCCGTCAACCGAGTTCGACTGAAAACATCGACCGACGGCGTGGTCACACTGCATCCCATATAGTTTGTCACTTGGTCCGGGTAGAAGAGAAAGTTAGGTTATGTTTGACTGTATTCTGTGTATGAAGTATATTAGATTTCAATTCATGAGGGGTGCGATGGATTCCACCGACATTTCTATGCTTCGAAATTAGTGCTACAATGCAGCTTCTTTTATTAAATGTTCAAATGTTTGTATAGTCTATGGGACTGAACTATGGGGTCATCAGTCCCTAAACTTACAAACTACTTATGAACTACTTACAAACTAGGACGGCACAAATATCCATGCCCGAGGGGGGATTCGAACCCCCGACCGTAGTGGCCGTGCAGACCGTGACTGGAGCGCCTTAGTCCCGTCGGCCACCGCGGCCGGCTTCTTTTATTAATAAAGACTTCGAATGCATACGACTGAGCTACAACTCTCTAGAAAAAAGATTGTGTACTGAAAAAAAAGACTGAAAAAAAGATTGTGTACTGTCCTCAGTTATTACTACTCCCAGACAATCTTTACAAATGTGTGAGGTGCCGGTAAAAGGAGAAATTTCTGTTACCTACTTGTGATATTTCGTGCTGTCATTGACAAGCAATAATACAGTTTTGCTGAATTAATTTGAAGTTGTGCAGACATACACCAGTTAACCTCCATGCTTTAAATAATGAAAAACTACATCAGTTAGAGAAGTTTATTGCTTATCACACCGAATTTCGACGATTTATTCTTATCTTGTATAGTTTACATAAGTACGGTACTTTTTCGACGTTGCAATGTGTGATTTCTAGACACACTTGCACTGCAGTTGTCTCTCTTAGGTTAGCTACTAATGTTCGGAAAATCGGATAGAATAAAATATTGAGGTGTGTGTTTTATCCTAATGCTAGAAATCATAACTTTTTCTGTCTGCTTAAAGGTATTGTGCCTCTTCCATTACTCAGTATATCAACATAATCATCTTGACTTAGGCCTACCTGTGTACAAAAACCAGTGTGACGATTTTGGTGTTATGATTTCCAGTTTAATGAATCAGACACAATACCTGCAAGTATAGACAGGCGTACTATTTAGTATGTAAAAAAGTTGCCAATATTTTATTATGTATGCTATTTCCCTCATTAAAGTAACCTCAAAAAGAGTACACCTTTGCAAGAGCTGCATAAAACCACACTTGAAAAATCCCAATGTATTTATGTAAACAAATGCACTAAACGCGAGAAAAATTCTCGAAATGCGTTATGCTAAGCATAAAAATACATAATGGATGCAGTTTCTAAGTATTTGAATCCATGAAGAACACAGTTATAGGCCACCCAGAAACATCCGATTATGATGAACGAAATGAAGTTACGGTACATTTAACTTCAATGACTGTCAATCAATATATTTGGGTAAGACAAGTGTGAAATTAAGAATAATTTTGAACACAGAAACCACTGAAAAGCGGAATCACACGTAGGCCTGCACCACATTTGCAGGCAATTTCATAGAACAGGCTCATCACCTTGTTAAAGAACGACAGAACCAGTAAGAATAATTTGTGGATAGCTAATACCCGATTATCACAGTGCAAAACACTGTAAGTGAGCCATTACAATAACATTAAGATAAGGCACAATCCCGGATTGAACACATTTTGAGGTTATAATATACGCCTAAAATTTCTGATTAAGGATTTAACCAACTTGGGGTTTCCAATAAACTGTCATATCAGACCATATATTCCGAATTATATCCCGATTGCGATATTTCTTGTCTTCTACAATCTCTCTCTTTCTTTCACTAAGGACTGATGACCGTCACTGTTTAGTCCCTTCCAAAAACCAACAACCAACCTTTCACTAAGCATATCAATTACTCGCTGTCCATATCTAACATGTGAGAACGTCGGTCGATTTGACCGAAGAAAACGAACTTATTTGAATTTCACCGACTGTCGTCCGATGTGTGTACGTTCGGGCGATGAGATCGGCTACACTGTGACCGTGCACGTAGTGGAGTACTGATTTGAAACGATCGGCCGTTTTCCGCGGACGTCCCACCGATATCAGAGCCACTGTGACTACAGGCTTAGCGTAATCTGACTGTTAAATGTTGCAGGGCTTCGGATGTCAAGTCAAGCAGCGGTGGAAGCAGTTTTAGCAATTTTTATAAAAGTCATCGTTAAGGTCCCCATATCTGATTGAAAAGATGGTACCACTGTATGTCCAGCGTGAAGTTTGTAATGACTTCACTGAACATTCATGACTGATGTTAAGTCGTGAACAAGTGTTCTTTTTAAGTTACATTTACGACGAAAATCAACAAAACGGAGATGTAGTGTGCGTGTAGCTTTATGAGAAATGGATTTTTGCAAAAATGTTTTAATGGTAATAGGCTATATTCCGAATAATAAATACAACTGCTGCATTTCAGATATATTTGTGAAAACTGTGATGATCACTTCACGACTATAAAAAAAAAAAAAAAAATAAAATAAAATAAAAACATTTGGGATTGAAGCAACATGTTTCTGGCTTAACTAAAAATTATATACCTAATAACTCACCACACATTTCCTCTCAACCAAGTTGACATTAACGAAGAAGATTTCTGAGCTTCCCCTTCTTTTTCTCGGGCTTTTCTCCTGAATGCCGCTCCAGATAGTTTTCTTGGCATCTTCCCATACTTCATACCTAAGTAATAAGCTAATACTTGATACTTCAGTCACATCAGTCAGTAACTCTTTCAGTCTAAAAAAACTCAAATGCATCGGTCAAAAGCAGAACATAGAAGGGACAACAAAGAGAACATTAACACGATTACAACAAAGAAAGTCGCAGTTCGTCTTTCTGCCACTGCGGCGCGGGTGACGGAAAACTACTGAATAAGCGTATTGAATGGTCCGTGGTCAGCACATTCGGGATAACTTGGGTAATACTTCTGTAATCGAAATAGCACGGGTACAGGGGCAGCCGAGGCATTACGTCTTTAATAGTTGCAAACGGCCAAAAATGCAAATAAAAGTACTTATAATTACTTATTGCTAATGTAACGAAATTCATGCTATAGTTTACAGTAAAATTGATTTAATTCATTTAATTATATTAAAGCTTTTGTGCATTTTGGCGCCTTCTGAACTCTGCGCCCGGGGCAGCTTGCCCCCTTTGCCCCCCCCCCCCCCCCTAGATCCGTAACTGGAGACAACAAAGAGAAAAGGCACGACGAATTCAATGACAACAAACAAATTCGCAGTTCGTCATGCTGCCACTGCGGCGCGAGTGTCTCAATACTGTCCCAAGCCAGCGGGTTCGGGATAACTCTGCCAATACTTTTCTTACGTAAATAGCCGATACTTTATGTATTTAATAGTTGCAAAACAGCCAGGAATAGAAATAAAAGTGCTCATAATTGCTAATGTAAAGAAATCATGCTATAGCTTACAGTAAAGTTGATTTAGTTCATTTAATTATCTCTTTAAAGTCATAATAATTATTCTAAAGCGTTTGCGCATTTTGGCGCCCCCCTGAACTCTGCGCTGCGGCAGCTTGCCCCCTCCCCCCTTAGATCCGCCACTGACAGCTTGACACAAAGAAGCTGCCCGGTATTGCAGCCCCACTTAGTGATATTGACACCTCTATAGTCCATTCCGCCCGTCTTGCTTTCACATTTTGTTCTTTTCCGATTTATAACACTATCATTAACAAATGTTGCATTAGGGCCTACTTGTATTTTCTGGAGCTTTCTCCTTTCACCATTTGGGGGGGGGGGAGTGGGGGGGGGGGGAGGGGCGGGACTTTTACGCATAATATTCACACATAGGTTAGTACTAAAACACGGTATTTCAATTTTCACCCCCCTGATGATGGCACAGAGGTGCGAAACATGTTTTTGGGTGAAGAGTAAAAACAGTGTTTTGCATATCAGACACACCTCGTACCCAGGAAACATTTCACCCTTGTATTAAAAACAAACAAATTTTTTTGCTGTCGCTCCTGACACAAGAATTGATAGTGTTAAACACAGTACAGAGTGGCGTGCTTCTACATCTACATGGGATACTCTGCAAATCACATTTAAGTGCCTGGCAGAGGGTTCATCGAACCACCTTTATACTATTTTATCTCCCATTCCATTCTCGAATAGCGAGCGGGAAGAAAGAACACCTGAATCTCACCGTCCGAGCTCTGATTTCTCTTATTTTATTCTGATAATCATTTCTACCTATGTAAGTGGGAGTCAACAATATATTTTCGCATTCGGAGGAGAATGTTGGTGAATGGAGTTTCATAAGTAGCCCATGCCGCAGCGATAAGCGCCGTTATTGTAATGATTCCCATCCCAGATCCTGTATGGGACTGATGACCTCGTTGTTTGGTCCCTCATGTCCACCACCACCACCAGATTCTATATCATTTCCGTAACGCTGTGTCCCCTGTATCGTGACCACACGAAACGAGCTGCCCTTCTTTGGACTCTTTCGATGTCCTCCGTCATACACACCTGATAATGATCCCACACTGGACAGCAATACTCCAAAAAACGACGGACAAGCGTTGTGTATGCAGTCTCTTTAGAAGTTGAATGCTTTGGTGAGGCGAATGTCAACAGCCGTAATATATTTCATAAAATGCAGCTTTAAAAACCATCAGCTGTTTATTGAAAACCTTATACATCTACCAGTTTCGGCCATACACCATCTTCATTTTACCATTCTGTTTTAACACCTTTTTATCCATGAATATGGTCTATGACCGAAACTGGTAGATGTATAAGGTTTTGAATAAACAGCTGATGGTTTGTAAAGATGCATTTTATCTTTAGTAGTTCTGTTGCATCTTTTAAGGGTTCTGCCAATAAAACGCAGTCTCTGGTTCGCCTTCCCCACGACATTATCTACGTGTTCTTTCCAATTTAAGTCTGAACTAGTAATAATTCCTAGGTATTTAGTGGAGTTTACGCCTTCACATTCGATTGATTTATCTTTCAAACAAAGTTTAACAGATTTCTTTTCGTACTCATGTGGACAACTTTCCACTTCTCATAATTTAGTGTCAATTGCCAATTTTTACACCATACTGATATCTTATACTGATCGTTCTGCAGTTGGTTTTGATCTTCAGATGATTTTACTAGTCGGCAAATGACGACGTCATCTGCAAACAACCTAAGTGAGCTACTTAGATTTTCCCCTACATCGTTTATGTAAATAATGAACAGCAGAGGGGCAATAACACTACCCTGTGGAACGCCCGATATCACCTCTGTTTTATTTGATGCCTTACCATCAATTACTACAAACTGTGTACTCTCTGACAGGAAATACCCTATCCAGTCCAAAATTTGGGGCAATATACCACAACCACGCAATTTAATTAAAAACCGTTTGTTTCTCTGTGTAATACATTTTGTTTAAGAGTGAAGTCACTATGATTTTTATTTATTTATTTATTGTGGGGAACCACACTCGTATAATACTTTTTGAGCGAAATTTCCGCTCTCTTACTGTAGATGACAGTTCATTTATTATACAGTCATGATTTTGGGTTTATAGCCATTCCCGACTGCAAGATCTAATCTTAAAAATGGCTGGCAAGCCTGAATGACAAGTCATCGTCAAAATACCATAGATCCAGCCGTATAAAATCATTTCTTACAAAAGTAACGATAGCTAATATGTGGACGTAAATCTACGTCATGAAATGTCATAGTAACGTAGACGTATTATAGTTGCATTACATTTTCTCGCTGTGCAAATGTCAAGCTGTATTTTGTGTCCTCACATTCTTAACACGATAACTAGTTTTATAAGAGCAACTTCACGGTATTTTTGCGATGATATGTCATTTAGACACGTCGGAGATTTTTCAAAAATGTTCAAATGTTTGTATAGTCTATGGGACTTAACTACGGGGTCATCAGTCCCTAAACTTACAAACTACTTATGAACTACTTACGAACTAGGACGGCACAAATATCCATGCCCGAGGGGGGATTCGAACCCCCGACCGTAGTGGCCGTGCAGACCGTGACTGGAGCGCCTCAGTCCCCTCGGCCACCGCGGCCGGCCGGAGATTTTTAAGAGTTTCTACTGCATCAGAGAATGGCTACGAAAACAAAACCATGATTATGTACTAAATGAAAACTAGTCTACAGTCAAATGGCGGAAATACCTTAATAGAAAAAGTTTTAACGTCTTGACCGTCCAACAAATAAAACGGACGTTACATAATACGAGACTCACACACTACGTTAAAATTCAAAGACGGAAAAATCGTTACCCCACAATAAGGTAAATTGTTAATTGAGGATGACAGTCTGTTTAAGATGAGAGGACAGTTGGAAGGTTTGATGGCGCGAGTCTGTTTTTGCGTCAGAGCGGCGCCTGCCACAGATATCGCTATCGCCAGACTTAATGAAGTCAGTCCCTCTATCACAGTTCACTGTTCTACAGTTTTAATTTAGTCGAAATCTAACTACTCTACCATGGGAACCCATAGCAGATGTCACAAATATTGCAATAAATAATAAATTAAGTGTAGCCTTAGAGAGCTTTGTTTTCTTATCTGAATGATGAAATCAGGTGAAAACATAAGCCCTACAGTTAAAGGAAACTTACTCCAATAATCAATACCAATGTCACAAGTTTACTTGAAGCTAAGGTAACCAAGTGCCCATATTGCTTTTGCAGCACCCTATCATAAATTTACTCTAGCATTAAACTTGAACTTTATTGTGCTGAGTTTTTAACACTGAGACTCCCTTATCATGATGATGATGATGATGATGATTGGCGTTTTAGGGCGCTCAACAACGAGGTTATCAGCGCCCGTCCCTTATCATGACGTTACTGCATGGTTAACGCAAAATAACAACAGACCGTGGCAACTAAGTTTCCAAGATTCGTTTATCCAATGTTCTGTTCCCAAGTCTCATTTCTCCTCATTTACTATATCAATATTAATCTTAATGAGTTTCGAAAACATTGTTTGCTATTAGGAAGGCAGCGAACTGGTATATGATTAAAAATGAAATTATCCGTTAAGTTCGCCAAAGATTTTACAATTTATTTTCTAATAAGATAACCGGTTTCGATCTATGGTAAGATCATCCTTAGACCGATTCGTCTCCACGTTGATTAGGCGATTATTATAAAATAAATTGTAAAAACTATTTGCGAACTGGACTGATATTTTCATTTTTGAAAATTAATCTGTTAATATACCTTTATGATAGGGCATCATCTCAAGAGAAACAAAAGACGTCAAGTAATGGAGCCGCGCGGCAGAATAGCCGTGCGCAATAAGGCGATCAGCTGCGGTGCGCGCGACCGTTCGCCGTCGTGGGTTAGTCCTCCCTCGGGCACGTATGTGTATGGGGTGTTCTTAGAGTAAGTTAGCCCAAGCAGTTTGTAAGTCTAGGGATGATGACTTTTGCAGTTTGGTCCCCTAGATTTAAAGACATTTGAACATTTTTAATGGTCTATAATTTTGCGTCAATTATCAGTTTTATCTAGAATCTAAAATAGTAATGTCCAGTCGAATCTTGGAGACTGTCCGCCAATTTCATTAAAAAAAATATTACAAAGAAATTTCGCTTTACCGAGCGAATGAAACCCAAAATTTTGGCGGCAAGAATTTTCTTATGTTGCTATTCCATAACGTCTGCATGGCAATGAGCGAATTTGCTATACTTACGTCATTGGAGGAAAACGCCGCCTCGTTGCGAGGGTTGCGTTTATTTACGTCTCATCAGTGAAGTGTAGCAACAAGCAAGCAAACGCGGATGAAATGTTTGGCGACCTCAATGCAAGCCGCCCACCAGCGACAACAGACAACCCGGGATGAACTTGATAAAACAATCAAGACTCGCAGCGCAATGAAAATTTTTTCTGACACGAGGCAGCAAATATTTGGCCTTTGGTGCTCACCGCTTTCCTGCAGCGCCAAGGCGCTTTGATGACCTTGCGGAAACATCGTTTGGCGGCAATCACGTGACAGCCGTTTTTCCTTGTCAAACAGCTCGCTACTTTTTGCGCACTGAAACGTCTCTAGAATCTCTAGACCCCTTGGCCGAAGCCTTGTGGGTTACAGTTAATGCTGTTGCACAACGAATATCTAAAAGGCAACTGCTTAACTTTCTGTCTATAGCTCCAAATCGTTAATCCTAAAGCCCAAAATCTCTATAGATCAAATAAAATTTAAACACAACTTGCCAAAAAGTTAAAAAAAAAATGTTAGTTAGTCACACGGATAAGCACAGACTCGAGGATTTTTGCCGAGGCACGCATATGCCTGTGGGGATACTGTAGAATAGTGTAGTTAGAGTAGGTCTATGAGTAGTTAGTGCCCTTGTTAGTTGGCAAACCTCGAGTTCTTCCGAGGGTATTTGGCAATTAGTCTGGAAGACTTTACTTAAGCCAAGGAATTATTTATTGTATTTCAAGATTTTTTATGTTAATTTTCAGTACTTTTAAATTTCTTTTTAATTTTATTTACATTAATGTTGTAAATGATTGCAGTAAACATAAGTAATACGTACATTTACATTTATAAAACAGTGTCTGAGACTATGTAAAATGATTATGTACGACCTGTTTAGAGTTTCAAGGTAACAGGTCTAAATATTGTGGCAATAAATTGAAATTAAAAAAAAAAATTGAAAAATTGTATTGGCCGAAGCCGAGGTGCCGATTCTACCGCCGAGAGAGATTCTGTGACAAATAAACCGAAGAAACATTTTAGAGCTATTATAGTATTGAAAGACTCTTACACTGCATTTAACATTTACCATTTAATCGAATAAAATTTCTTTACCGTACTCAATTTGTGATACAATAAATTTTGACATTAAATATGAAATGAATTTATATCTTTAATGCATTGTACACGACTGTGAGCAATTAGTGATGAAAGTGCCCTAAAATGGGCCCCCACCGCCTAAAGCTGTCTCCGACATTACAATTTTCCTGAATTCTAGTGGCAGCAAGTGTAAAAACCAGTTAAGAATTCCATCACTCGGTAGGAGAGTGCACAAGTCGCTCACTTGACTTGTTATTAATCGGTCCGACATTACATGTTTTATCAATGGAAAAATGTTTTAAAATGTGCTGTATTTTTCGTTATTTCTCGTAGATTTAAGCAAGTAAGATTTTCAACCTATGCGTCTTATCGATTTGGATGGTTTATGGGTAATGTTTGCGATTAAACCGTTTCATTCAGATGCAGTTTAAAAGTTTAATTTGGTTGACAAAATGTAGGGTATAGTTGTGTCAACTGAACCCCCTTCCGTTACTTAAAAGCCCGTTACTAAAACTGTACCCCTTACTTTTTGGCGGTATTAGTACACACATTGTACAGTTTGGATGTTCACAAATTTTTCGATTCAGTAAAACTTGCAACTATGAAATATCGTCTGCTTACGATTATGAACAAAGTTATACATCAACGACCATCGTAAATAATGATGATAATAATAATAATTAAAAAATACTAACTTGTTTAACGAAGAAAGATTTGTTTTGTGGAATTTTATTGTTTTGTACAATACATATTTACATACAGATTAGGACAAGAAGGAAATAACGTGTAAGCTTCCGCTGCTTTCTGTTCCGACAGCCATATGCCAAAATTACCGTAGTATTATCACTCACTAACTTATGTATCTTCTTCTGAAACAATAAAACGGCATAATTTCTCCTTATGAAATGTTCTGTACTTGCATATAGTACACCAGATGTATGACTTTAGAAGATCTTAGTATGGTTTTAAAAGTTTATTTACTTATTGATTTTTAAGAATTCCACCCTGAAGAGAGCAGTTACACAGCTGAGTTAGTAGCGAACACGAGGCTCTATAGCTAGCCCCCATACCTCATCTTGCACGTGTGCTCTCCGCCCCTCTACTCAATATTTGTGTATGAAGAATATAAAACGTCTTTGCTGTTCAATGTACTCACATCAATCTAGGCTCTGCTATTAGGCAGCTGCCTAACCAAACCCCTGGAAATTGTTATCTGTTCAGAAATAACACTTCTTTTTGACAAGTAATAAATGTTCAAATGTTTGCCAACCTTAAGGGACGTAACTGCGGGGTCATCAGTCCCTAAACTTACAAACGACTTATGAACTACCTTATAATAAAGACAGCACATACATCCATGCCAGAGGGGTGACTCGAACCCCGACGGGGAACGGCCTCGCGCACCGTAGCGTAGCGCCTTAATGCGCTCAGCCGCTCCGCCGCGGCGACAAGTAATAAATAAATATAAATATCACAAATGTTATATCAGCTGTATTCCTAGTTTCTTACCTAATCGTATTCTCGGTAAAAAGAAGTATATTCGGAAAAATAAGCTCAAATAGGCAAATATTTATGATGGTCATATTCACAGAATATATGACTTCAACTACAAATGGGCAAAGCTGAAAATGTGTATCCAGCCGGGATTCGAACCCGGGCCTCCTGCTTTTTAGGCAGTTGCGCCGACCCTTTTCTTTCGTTATAGACGCCATATGTATATATATTTATGTTGGTCCCAGAAACTGTAACAAACACGAAAATGAAAGAAAAATAGCACTAACCTTCAGCCATTACCTTCTGCTCACCATCTTCAGGTCTTTAACAACACAGCCATGCTGAAGTTTGCCATTAAAAATACTGTAAGTCATAAAATAAAGCCTTTGTCCATCAAATACAATGGTTAGTTACAGCTATTTGAGAAGTACAGAGTAGGTTGTAGGGTCGTGTTCGATGGAATGGGTTAAATTTCTGCTGCAGTGGGCTAACACGGTTTGGATGAAAACTTGCAGCTCTTGCAACTGCGCACGCTGTCAACTGAGCACTGGTTATCAAATCTGAAATCTGTATGTATTTGGTCCATAAAGCAGTGACGTCATACCAGTAGCACATAGGCAAACATTGCTTAAAAAGAGCACGTCCGAAGATGTGCTCCTCACCATGATGCCAAGTTTCATGGCGTCTATAAGAGTGAGTCCGCACAGAATACCGTGTCCGAAGCGCAGATACGAATATTGCCCCTCCCCTCACTCAGGGGTCTCACGGTTCTTTCGTGAGTACGTGCGTAGCGAGCATGGGGCCCCGAGTTAATGCAGTCATTCTTCTTTCTTTCCATCCTGGACTACATTTCCTTTCCCTTACCATCCTTTCCCTTACCATCCTTTCCCATCCTCACTCTTTACCTTCCCCACCGGAGGACTGATGACCTAGGCAGTTTGGTCCCCCTATCCCAAACAACCAACCAACCAAACCAACGGATACTGGTGCGAAGCACTGGCCGAGTCTATTCCTTTGTTTGGAAGGGGAGGCCATCTCACTATCAGTACACTGCCGTCTACAGCCTAGTGTACGTCAAGGGATTGAACGAAGTCTATTAACTGTAACACCTCCCATTCTTTCCTCTCAAACAAATCATATGCAAACTGTGAAACTTCTGGATTCCTCAACGTAATCTCCCAGCCACGGTAAAATTTTTCACAAGGATTCCATGGTTGCTGCGAAAGCTTCTTTATGAGTCTGCTTCGATCATTGGAAAGCAGCTGATGCAATTGCAGCATGACTAGTAAGTGTGCGTCTATGAAGAGCGTCTTGCATGGTTGGAAAAAGCAAAACGTCGGCAGGAACCGTGTCAGGTGAGTGGGGAGCATGAGAGATCACTTCATAGTTGTCACCAAAATACTGCAGCGCAGCTGCTGGATACCACTTTTCACATTTCCAGGTCCTCGTGCAATATTGTGTGCACAGTTACCATGGAAATGACAACTTTGGAGGCGAAGTGTTCCACAGTCCTTTGGGGAGCCTCCTAAACAATTTTTTCTACTCGCTCGATCTTGTCGTCAGACCGGCTGGTGCGAGGCTGAGATTGTCTTGTTGTGTAGTGACACGACGTTCTACCTTCTCTGATTTGCCACACCCAGAAAAGTACATTGGACACATCCATGACACCATCACCACACGTCTCACTCAACTGGCAATAATTTTAAATCGGTAGCACACCGTGCTAATTGAGAAACCGAATAATACACGCTGCTCTTGTACTGAGAACGTCGCCATTTTAAGTGTCAATAACAGTCCGAACACTCTCCGCTGCTGCTAGAATTGTATGTGTCGTACAGTGCTGCCATCTCTATCACGCATTCACAATGAGTGCGTGCCTATTTCAAAACAAACCACACTATTCTATCAGTAGCAAGATCAGAGAAAAATCGGAGGTGTTATAACTTGACAGCAACTGGCATTGCTGTCATCTGAGTCTCCAAGAATTTGGCATTGCGGCCGCAACATCACATGGCTTGCGATCCCTGTGCTACTCCCATTTCTTTAGTAGGGCGGAGAGGTGCAATCTCAACTGGACAGTATGCGTCTACATACGACTTCTGTTCTTCTGGAGTATAAATGCCCTGGCCAGCAAGTTAACCAGATCTATCGCCAACTGAATACGTGTGGGATTGGATGACGTGGGAAATTCCTCGTTCTCCAGAACCCTGCATGGACCACTACCGAAAACCAGCAAAAGGCGCAACGAACTATCACGAATGTCATTTCGTAGCGTTATGATCGTTTGACGCGCCTTCGTTGACGCCTGATGAGGATAAACCTTGTAATGATGGGTCATTTTGATCATAATTTACCGAGGTCGTTGTGTTTCAAGCGGTGTGAATTTGTTATCATTTAGTTCAAATGTACAAATGTTTGTAAATCTAAGGGACTTAATTACTGCGATTGTCAGTCCCTGCGCTTACAAACAACTTACACCAATTTATGCTAAGGGCAACACATACACGCATGCCCGAGGGAGGACTCGAACCTCCGATGGCGAGCAACCGCGCGGTCCGCTGCAAGGCGCCTTAGAACGCTCGGTCATTCCACAGCGGCTATCATTTAGTCCTTCAAGGTTGATCTATTCGTCATTTCCCTTGTAAGTGAAATGGTCTTGTCCTTTAAGATGTTGCATTTTGTTTTTCAGCAGTGTGTAAGCAATCAAAGATGTTAGCTCGTAAATTGGCAAAGTTAACATTTATATCAGATAGTTCACTGAAATAAAATTACTAAAATTTACGTATCGTTGTCAGCCAGTTACAGAGAAATGTACGAATAAATTGTAGGAAGTGGTGCAACGCCTAAAGTTGGCCAGTCTTGGTGCGTTTGACCCTCCAATCAGAATATCATTTAAGACTGGTGTAATTTGGAAACCAACCATCAGTCCGAAAATTGGTTTGAGCATGACAGTCTTTACTAGGAATGGTCCTGTTGGAGGTGGTATGCTGTTACCTTCTTCCAACATTTGAACTGACTTACCCAACCGGTTATAAGGCCGGCCGCGGTGGCCGAGAGGACTGAGGCGCTTCAGTCGCGGTCTGCACGGCCACTACGGTCGGGGGTTCGAATCCCCCCCTCGGGCATGGATATTTGTGCCGTCCTTAGTCGTAAGTAGTTCATAAGTAGTTTGTAAGTTTAGGGACTGATGACCCCGTAGTTAAGTCCCTTAAGCTTAACAAACATTTGAACATTTTTGAACCGGTTATAGGGCGCCCAACAGTTTAACGTGGAGTCCGAAACGTCGAGCAACTCGGCATTTTTCGCATGAACACAATTTCCAGCAGTGAAAGAAGCGATAAATAAAGGATAAAATCCCAGTACTGATCAAGGCTCTAGCACCATCTTAGGGTTTGTAGTCTGACACTTCACTACTTCCTTCTTCGGTTTGATTATTTGTTCTATGTTGATCGATACGAAAGTGGCTCAGGTTTACGTTATTTTTAAAAATTATTATTACAGGGGCTGTTAGCCCTCTCATTGAACACATTGGACTATCACATCGGCTATCATTGAGCCACGAGCCGCTGATCAAAATTATCACTCACTAAGTCACACAATAGATAGGGTCGGGCAAGGCAAACCCACGTTTACACCTTTTGTACTCGTAGATGTGGAGAAAGCTTTTACAAATGTTGCCTGGAAAACGCTCTTTGAAATTCTGTAGGTAGCAGATTTAAACTACAGCTTGTACAGAAATCAGACGGCCGCGGCGGATTTGCCGCGCGTAGTGGAGCGCCGGTGTTTGTGTTGTCCTTAGTTTAGTTTAGCTTAGGTTAAGTAGTTTGTAAGCTAGGGACTAATAACCAAGCTGTTGAGTCCCTTAGATTTACAAACATTTGAACATTTTTTAGAAATCAGACGACAGACTGGAAGGGCATAAAAGGAAAGCAATGGTTCAGAAGTTATTAAGAACAATGAAGGTTCGGCCCAATACTAGGTGATTTAAACACCTAAGATTGCCTTGTTGCTTTAAATTAGAAAGTATCTAATTTGGTTATATTGTAAACTGTACGGGAAAATGCATGCCGCGCGGGGATAGCTCCGTGGTGTGGGGTGCCATATATGTGTGTGTGTGTGTGTTTTGTCCTTAGGATAAGTTAGTCTAAGTAGTTTGTAAGTCTAGCGACCGATGACATTAGCAGGTTCATACGTTAGGATTACGAACATTTTAACGTTTGGAAAATTCGCGAATTAACAAACAAGTAAATAAACATTAAACATCTTGTTTTGTCGTCCTGGTCAGCCTCTGTTTTGTCTTTCCCGGCCTGACTTTCAGGAAAGATTTTGTTCAAGATGCGTGGACATCTATAACAGCTATACAGAATTAGTAATACAAGTTTTATTTACGAGTATGTACAAAGTTACTCAACTTATAATCTCTCTGTCTGTCTCTTCTTGCGCCGTCGTCTTCTGTACGATGCTAGCTGCGCTGAGTCCTAGTGACTGCCGAGTTGAGATGGCTCTTCCAGACGCCTGTCGTCCTAGATATAGCCGCTTGTAGAGGGCGCGCATCATGGTTGCTCCCTCCAGGATGCGCGGCGCCGGCGCGTGATTGGCTGCCGGTCGTCCGCTGCCTTCTGCACGATCGTTCTCGAGCTTCTGGCGCGTGGCGCTGACTTTACACAACAACACATATTTTTTCTAGACTTAATCACGTATCTTAATACTAATTTCATCCACTGTATTTTTATTTTTATTTATTTTTCAGAAACAGCTCTAACACTTTTAGAAGTGACATTCTTATAAACTCGTATATGTTGGAGATTTATGCGACTAGCAAAAGAAATTATTTTAGATTCAGTTAGAAATGGAAACGATGTTCATACCAATAAGTGTGAAATAAGTATACCGATAACAAGAGACTAATTTAATCAGAGGCGTATCCGATGGTACGAATGTAAGACAGAGAGTACCAGTTTTTTACTTCCCTCCTCCCCATCCCCCACGCCACGGTCAGCCTCCGATATATATATGTACACCAAGTCTAACATAATAGCGAGTTTCCTAGCATAATACAGTCAAAAATGTCTTTCGAAAATTTCATACCTTACATATTTTCGATACAAGAAAAGAAAGCCAATTTGGCAACACTGCAATCACACTATCACCTTAATTGTAAGCCATTAGATTTGCATGTAACCCACTTAACGTAACTGCTTTGCAGTTCATCCGCTGTCTTGTTGTTACTATTGAAAACATCACACCAGACCACTCGTGAAAATTGTCCGTATGACTACCAACCCGGATGAAAATTAATATTACGATAGTCGACATATCAGAAACACGTTATTAGAGATGACACAGTTTCTAATCATTGTAAAATCAATTTTATTACAATATAAGAAATTTTAAAAATCTACATGAAAATACACTACAAAAATTATTATACTGGACTGGGACCTGGCACGCAATTCCACCAACTAAACGCAAAATGTTTTAAATATGGTTCCAGTCACATGTAACAAAGTGTGCACATGCTAAAACTTGAAAGCACATTGCGGTTTTCTTTTGTTGTTGAACAGGGATACGAACCCAGCGACTAACCTGATTGTTAGCTAAGTACAACCAAATGCTGAACATCGAAACGTTGTACTATTAGCGTGATACCAGAAGGTGAAATGACGAGACGAAAAAGTTTTTCTTTACTAGGACTCATCGTCGTGGTTTTCTATCCATGAGTATACATTTAATATCACTTTATTTCAACAGTAGCGAGATGTGCATATGTTTGAACTGGATATGACATTACGGAGCCGCGGCGGAGCGCAATAGCGGCCTTTACACGGACGCGCCTGCCCGGCCGCTCCTGCCGGCCGGCAGGAACGCCGGCGGAACCGCGGCGCGCCGCGTGGAGCGGCGGAGGGCAGCCCAGCAGGGGGCGCCGCGCCGCTCGCCGCGCAGGAGCGGCCCGACTGGCGTTTCGGGCGAGGCCCAAAGTTCTGCGCGGCGCGGCGGCAGGCCAGCAGGTCGCAGCTGCAGGGAGACCGTGTCCGTGCGATCACTGCGGCTGGGATGTGCGTAGCAGTTGTAATGAACCGAAAGAGATCAAAGCGTCGTGTTTGGGTGAAAGAATACAGCCACCGCTATAGTCATTTGCCTTTAATTACTGAACTGCGCGGTAATTTCCCAGCCGGCCGCGGTGGCCGAGGTGACTGAGGCGCTCCAGTCACGGTCAGCACGGCCACTATGGTCGGGGGTTCGAATCCCCCCTCGGGCATGGATATTTGTGCCGTCCTAGTTCGTAAGTACTTCATAAGTAGTTTGTAAGTTTAGGGACTGATGACCCCGTAGTTAAGTCCCATAAACTATACAAACATTTGATTTTTTTTTTGATAATTTCCCCGATGATTTTAAAAACTATTTACGGATGGACTGTGCCTCGTTTAACATTTTGCTGGATTTGATTAAGCACAAAATTACCGAGACATACACAGTGATGAAAAAAGCATTCCAGCAGAAGAACGCCTAACAGCGACACTCGGTTTATCTCGTGCTTGGAATGTCGTAGAAAATGCTTTCGCCATTATTTCTTCACGGTTTCGGGAGTTAAAGACAGCTATTGATATGAAACCAGAAAAAATATGTTAAGTTGTTTTGGCTATCTGTGTTTTGCAGAATTTTATGCACAGAAATAGTCATGGCTATCTATCACCATCAGCTGTGGACACAGATACCTTCTTACTGCGCAAACCACATTGGCGACAAACAACGGAACTACATAGTTTGCAAAATATGTTATATAGAAATCCAAAGAAAAATGATAAAGTGAATAGAGAGTTATACAAGAAATATTTTGTTTCAGAAAGGAGTGTGTCTTGGCAAGACGAAATGTTGAAATTAGGAAAAGCCTAAGATTTTTTATTTAGAAGTTTATTAATTAACTACTGTAATCGCACAACATATATTTTTGCCTTCCTTTGTTACATCTGTGATTACGTCTTTGAAAAATTAAACAATTTAACTCTAACCTGTTCATTTCCTTCGGTACGTTGCTGCTCCTCAATTACAAAAACCTCTTCTGCGGCGATACTGTCATCGAGATGCTCTTCATTTACAGCACACTTTATTTACAGCACACTTATTGGCGTCACCCACATGTCTTTCATATTCTCCATCCATATTCGATATGCTTGACGACGTAAGCCCCTGATCCGTTATGAATGTTAGGTCATAATACCATAGATTGGGCACATAAACTTCATCACTCGACCTACCAGATAGATTGCTGTCCAAAACCTTTTTTCATTTCTTTTCGGAAAGAACCATGTAAACCTTGATTTTTTTTCAACAAATTCCCTATCAGCATTATGAAAAATTGGTTTGCATAAAGTTACCAGTGTATCGTATGCCTCGTTTTTTAGGTTTTTATTTGTGTACTCCTTACTGCGAATTCGCCACAAACAAGGCTGTTGCCGGTATAAGTCAATAAATTCACACAGGGATTCATTCGTCCAACAGCGCGAGTCTGCCACGGTTCTGTACTGCAGGCGCGGCCGTCTAAAGCTGTACTGCCAAGCGCGGCCGTGTAAACGTGAGGACGTTCCGCGTGCCGGTTCTGGGCGGGGGACGGAGTGGCCAAATCCCCCCGGGACCGGCTGAGCCCGGGTCGCTACCTGCGTGCGCGGCGCGGCACAAATCGGGCCGGCAGAACTGTCCGTGTAAAGGCCGCTAATGAGGCGCCATGTTCCGATGCGCGAGGCCTTTCCCCGTCGGGGGTTCGAATCCCCCCTCAGGCATGGATGTTTGTGCTGTCTTTAGTATAAGTTAGTTCATAAGTAGTTTGTAAGTTTAGGGACTGATGACCCAGCAGTTAAGTCTCCTAAGCTTTACAAACATTTGAACATTTTGACGTTACGCAAAGTTCTTTGCTAGCTGGCAGCCGAACCCTGCACAGCTGCACACATCATCGTTGAAGACAACAAAGAAACGTTTCTTAATCCTCAGTAACTAGGAGTGGGATAATTAAACCTGAAAATGTTATGACGAAAAGTTATCTGCCTGACTGGGAGTCGAAACCAGCAAAAGTCATTATTGTGTGCTATGAATGGAGAGACGTATCAACCACAATTACAAATATAAAAGAGGCGCTTCATCACTTTAGTTCCATTGCATCCGAAACACTGACGATGAACGTGTATGTTGCATCAAAAACACAGTTTCTTAGATTGTCCATAATGTCACTCAACCCACACAAACATGTAAGCAATCACGCATGAGCAGCGCCAATGCGACGAAGTGGGTAGGATGGCCGATCAGTTCCAGTCAACACCAGGAAGGAAGGACACTGCATTATCTTGACTGCAGTTCTGTCATGAGTAAAGGGTCGTGTTACTTCGTGCCAGGAGGGGCTCTCATGAAGGGACGTTCCCAGACGTCTCGGAGTGAACCCAAGTGATGTTCGGAAATGGAGGAAGTACACTACTGACCATTGAAATTGCTATTCCAAGAAGAAATGCAGAGGATAAACGGGTATTCATTGGATAAATATATTATACTAGAACTGACATGTGATTACATTTTCACACAATTTGGGTGCATAGATCCTGAGAAATCAGTACCCAGAACAACCACCTCTGATCGTAATAACGGCCTTGATACGCCTTGGCATTGAGTCAGAGCTTGGATGGCGTGTACAGGTACAGATGCCCATGCAGCTTCAAGACGATATCACAGTTCATCAAGAGTAGTGACTGGCGTATTGTGACGAGCCAGTTGCTCGGACACCATTGACCAGACGTTTTCAATTGGTGAGAGATCTGGAGAATGTGCTGGCCAGGCCAGCCCATACAGGACCTGCAACATGCGGTCGTGCATTATCCTGCTGAAATGTAGTGTTTCGGAGGGATCGAATGAAGGGTATAGCCACGGCTCGTAACACATCTGAAATGTAACGACCACTGTTCAAAGTGTCGTCGATGCGAACAAGAGGTGACCGAGACGTGTAACCAATGCCACCCCATACCATCACGCCGGGCGATACGCCAGTATGGCGATGACGAATACACGCTTCCAAAGTGCGTTCACCGCGATGTCGGCAAACACGCGCGCGACAATCATGATGCTGTAAACAGAACCTGGATTCATTCGAAAAATGACGTTTTGCCATTCGTGCACCCAGGTTCGTCATTACGTACACCATCGCAGGCGCTCCTGTGATGCAGCGTAAAGGGTAAACGCAGCCATGGTCTCCAAGCTGATAATCTATGCTGCTGCAAACATCGTCGAACTGTTCGTGCAGGTGGTTGTTGTCTTGCAAACGTCCCCATCTGTTGACTCAGAGATCGAGACGTGGCTGCACGGTCCGTTACAGCCATGCTGATAAGATGCCTGTCACCTCGACTGCTAGTGATACGAAGCCGTTGGGATCTAGCACGGTGTTCCGTATTGCCCTCCTGAACCAACCGATTCCATATTCTGCTAACAGTCGTTGGATTGCGACCAACGCGAGCAGCAACGTCGCGATGCGACAAACCGCGATCGCGATAGGCTACAATCCGACCTTTATCAAAGTCGGAAACGTGATGGTACGCATTTCTCCTCCTTACATAAGGCATCACAACAACGTTTCACGAGGCAACGCCGGTCAACTGCTGTTTGTGTATGAGAAATCGGTTGGAAACTTTCGTTATGTCAGCACGTTGTAGCTGTCGCCACCGGCGCCCTACCTTGTGTGAATGCTCTGAAAAGCTAATCATTTGCATATCACAGCATCTTCTTCCTGTTGGTTAAATTTCGCGTCTGTAGCACGTCATCTTCGTGGTGTAGCTATTTTAATGGCCATGAATGTATATAGATACAGGAACTGTCGATGATATGCCTCGCTCTGTCCGCCCAAAAGTTGCCACAGCAGCTGATGGCCACTATTTACGGATTTAAGTTCGGAGAACCTTCGAGGAGCGCCACCATGCTGAATAGTTATTTTAGTGCAGTCCCAGGATATCGTGTTTCGACCCAATCTGCACATAATAGGCTGCATGACGGCCCATGGCGAGGTCCAGCTTTGCCACCTAAACACCATGCAGCGCGGTACAGATGGGACCAGCAGCACGCTGAATGGCCTCGTCAGAACTAGTGCTATTCACACATGAAACTCGAATATGAATACAACCAGACAACCGTCGTGTTTTTGGAGGCAGCCTGGTCACCCTGAACGTCTTAAACACACCGTCCAGCGAGTGTAGCAAGGTGGTGGTTCCCTGATGTTTTGGGGTTGCATTATTGTGTGGCTACCGTACTTTACTGGTGGTAATACAAGGCATCAAACAGTTATATTGTGCAGGTATGACATCCTACGACGTATCGTGGAACAATATCGGCATCATTTCCACGTGGAATTGGTCTTAATGGACGAATGTTCTTGCGTTGATCGTGCATATCTATTGAATGTGTTACTTCACAGTAACGAAATCGCAAGATTAGATTGGTCAGCATGTTCTCCAGACATGTACCGTACCGAACATGCCTGGGATACATTGGAAAGAGCTGTTTACGGACGAGACGAGCAAACAACCTGACAGGTCTACGCCAAATCGCTATGGAGGAGTGGGACAATCTGGATGAACAGTCCCTTAATGATCTAGTGGATAGTAAGCCACAACTAATACAGGCATGCATCAGGTGATTGGATTCACAATTTCCTGCCCGAGAGAGCACAGTATATTGTAATTGACGGAGAGTCATCGAGTGTAACAGGAGCGATATATGGTGTCCACCATGAAAGTGCAACTGGGCCCTTACTGTTCCTTATCTTTACAGAAGACTAGCTGAAACCCCGGCTTCGGCCGGCTACTTATTTATTCCAGTGTTAAGTTAGTCCGTCTTCTCTTTTCTTTCTCTGCACTCTGTGCACCTTCTCATTCTTTCTCTCTCTATCCATCTCCTCCCCTCTTTCTCTCTGTTCATCTCCTCCTCCTCCTCCTCCCTCTCCTTTCTCCTGTCTGTCACCATCTCCCCTCTCTCATTCTCATCCTCCCTCCCCTTTCTGTCCGTCTCCTCCTCCACCTACTCCTCCCCCTTCTATATATGAAGACATACATATATGCGTCACGTTTCATGGTGACTGGTCAAACGGTGTCAAAGTCGCAAGGTACCCTCCGCCATGATAAAAACAGTGGCTTGCAGATTATAAAAATCTCCTACATGAAAACATAATTTTGTATGTGCTGGCTTTCGTGGTGACCAGTCAAACAAACATGGCGTACCCTCCGCCATGCACCTACGGAGGATTACGAAAGGTCGCCCATGTATTAATTCAGGGTATAGGCTATTTTTAATTCCATATTTAATTAAATTGCGTCCAGCCGTTTCAGCGTGGAGAGTAACAAACGTGTTAAGCCACAGTAACATACTCTCCGCCGTGCACCGTACGGTGGCTTTCTAAAGGTACCTCATGCATTAATTCATGGTATCTGCATACCAAATGTAATTCAAATCCGTCCAGTCGTTTCACCGTGAAGAGAAACAAACGTATTAACCCACTAAAAGATACCCTCCGCCAGGCACCGTAAAGTGGCTTAGTGCAGGGTATAACCTATTAACCCAATGTAAGGTACCCTCAGCCACACACCATATGGTGGCTTACGAAAGATAGCCTATCTATTAATCAGGGTAGAAACTACATCTGTTCCAAATTTCATTCATATCCGTCCAGTCATTTCAGAATGAAGGCGTAATAAACGAATTAAATAACTGTAATGCACCTTCCGTCATGCACCATACGAAGTTAATCCTGCACTATATGTCGTAAGCAGTTCTTACCCGTACGTCAATTGTTACCTCTTGGAAGGAATATGTGTAGCAATTTTTTTTTGAAATCGGTACAGTGGTTTAGAATTAGACGTCGCATGATGCAACACTTCTCCGCGCATTTCATTGTTTATTACGTCATATCTCCTGAACTATTTGTCGTACAGTCATTTAATGGTGTCTATGACCATCGCGAAAGTGCAAGCGCCGGCCGCGGTGGCCTAGGGGATTGAGGCGCTGCAGCCATGGTCTGCACGGCACGGGTTCGAGTCCCCCCTCGGGCATGGATATTTGTGCCGTCCTTAGGATAAGCTAGTTTATAAGTAGTTTGTAAGTTTAGGGACTGATGGCCCTGTAGTTAAGTGCCATAAGCTATACAAACATTCGAACCTTCGAAAGTATAAGCAATATGTTGACAAAGTTTCATCACAATCGGTTGAACGGTACGGCCGCGCATAAAATAGGAACGCACATACATTCATTTTTATATATTAGATTTAGGAAACAATCTGAGCAGCTCTCTTAGACTGTTGGCGGGTGGTGATACTGTCATTTATCGGTTAGTGAAGTCACCAGAAGAAAAGAAATATCTGCAAAATGATTTATATGAGCTATCGGCGTGGTACAAAAAATGGAAATTAATCTTAATTAATGATACGAGTTAAGTCATCCATCTGACCACTAAACGAAATCCGTTAAACTTCATTTACACGATAAATCACTCAAATATACTGGCCGTAAATTCAACTAAATACCTAGGAATAGCGAATACGAAGAAACTTAAATTGTAAAGAACACATAAAATATTCATTGGCAGAACACTTCTACTAAAGAAACTGCCCACATTACAATTGTGCGTCCTATTTTTCAGTATTGCTGCGTGTTGTAGGATCCCCACCAAGTGGGACTGACGAAGGAGATAGAGAAAGTTCAGAGAATGACAGCTCGTTTTGTATTATTGTGATATGGGGGAGAGAATGTCACGGAAATGATGAACGAGTTAGGATGGAAATCATCAAAACAAAGGTGTTATTCGTTACGGCTAGATTTATTTGCACAATTTCTTCAGCTAACTTTCTCTTCCAAATGCGAACATAAGTTAGCACCCACGTACATAGCGAGACATGATCATCATGATAAAATAAGGAAAATCAAATCGAAAACGGAAGATTTAGGTGTTCCGTTTTCCAGCGCGTTATTAGAGAATGGAACGGTTGAGAATGTCATAAAAGTGGTTCGATGACCCCTCTGCTATGCACTTCAATTTAATTTGCAAAGTATTTATGTAAATATAGATGTATATCTGTGCAAAAGAACGTGCTACCGGGTGTATGCTGCAAACTAGAACACAAATTCAGAATGTCTACGTTATTGTCGTACAACTTGTAAATTTCGTTTTTCATGGGCAATAAAGAGAACTGAAACGTTGTTTTGTTGTTTTTGTATATCTCTATTCCATTTTTATCAGGTGCCGAATCCCTAAAATCGTGGTGAAGCAACACTTTATTTTGCTTTGAGTATTTTTCAAATCTATTTGGGTGTGCACAAGCTAAAATATTAAACACGATGAAAACTTTTATACTGAAGCTGAATTCCACGGTCGGGGGTTCGAATCCCCCGCCGGGCATGGAAATTTTTTAAATGTTTGTATAGTCTATGGGACTTAACTACGGGGTCATCAGTCCCTAAACTTACAAACTACTTATGAACTACCTTATACTAAAGACGGCACAACATCCATGCCCTAGGGGGGATTCGAACCCCCGACGGGGAGCGAACTCGCACATCGTAGCATAGCGCCTCAATGCGCTTGGCCATCCCGCCGCAGCCCGTAAACTCAACTAAATACCTAGGAATTACTAAATGTTCAAATGTTTGTAGAGCTCATGGAACTTAACTACCGGGTCATCAGTCCCTAAACTTATAAACTACTTATGAACTAGCTAATACTAAGGACGGCCATGGCCCCCACATTCTGTTACAGGCCCTGGACCCAGCATCAGAGACGCCCCCCCCCCCCCTCCACTACTTCACAGTCGCGTGCTACATTAAAATTTAATGGTTATTTGTTACCAATACTGTGCTTACAGTGTAATTTAACTAGAAAATACAGGATATAGTTACAGTAACTATTTTATTAGACCATACTAGACTTTACTTATAAAATTGTTTTACTTAAAAATTATCACAGCGAGTATATTTATTTATCTGACAAAGATTAAAACAAAAATAGTTACAAAACACTAAAATTACAATCAATGTCAGCCATAGACACTGGTTACAGAGAAAGACTACTTGTAAGAAATGGTAAGCCTGTTAAAAGCGCCACTAGGAAGTTCAACTTTCCTGAAGCTACTTTAGGTCACTATGCAAAAAAAAAAAAAAAAAAAAAAAAAAAAAAAAAAAAAAGTTGATGCAGTAGCATTTGCTCAGTGTACGGGATTGAATTACAGGAAAGCAAAGCAGAAATGTTATATTTCTGTCTCTTTTTGATAGCTAGATAAACATCAACAAAAGTTTTTGTTTTCTAAATAAAATGTTCATTTTGTCATCTTATCCTACTTGTAGGGAAAGGTGACGAATAGTACTAATACTAAGGATGGCACAAATATCCATGCCCGAGGTGGGATTCGTGCCCCCTACCGTAGTGGCCGTGCAGACCGTGACTGAAGCGCCTCAGTCCCCTCGCCCACCACGGCCGGCCATGGATATTTGTGCCGTCCTTAGTATTAGCTAGTTCATAAGTAGTTTGTACGTTTATGGACTGATGACCCCGTAGTTAAGTCCCATAAGCTATACAAACATTTGAACATTTGAATTTGCTGAATTCCAACTCAGATGCTCATTTCCTTGGATGCCTTGAAAAGTGTGGAGTATTGGGGAAACAACGACCATGGAACTATTCGTCTAAAAGAGAAACCGGCAAAATGGGACATCTAAGTTCGACTCCCAGTCATTTATCTATATTTTCAACATATCAAGTTAAATTAAAATACGGAATCAGTGCATTGTGTCCTTACATGACGCCTAGCTAATTAATAAAATAGAGACTTTTGCATAAGAAAGGTTAATGTTAACAGAATATTAGCGACTTTTTCCTCTGTCATGATTCAACTTCACCGTCTCCGATCGGTGGGCAGTTTCGTGTGGTGCATTATTTTGTTATTCAGCTGGCTTTACCAGAATTGAGGAAGGGTGGTTCTTTCTTAATTAAGATGATTGCCTGATATGTGAATCAAACCCAAAACGTCCAACACAGTTATAATCAAAGGACCACGCTAGATGGTTGAATAGTGATTCTGTCGAATCGAGGGGATATCAACATTGGATGATATTGTGGTTCCCTTGTTCATCCGATCGATATTCCTAGTTCCATCGGCTATCCAATGCGTGATTTTGTAATTATTCAAATAAAATAACTTTTTGACCAGGTGCGTCTACTGGCAATTCATTAGCGGGTGGAGATTGCTGAGTGAAGTGCTGCTTTCTCCTTGAGCTTCTATGGTGGTATGTATCTACGGTCTTGTGATGAATCTGGGTAAACAAAAACACAAGATATCGAGCACGCTCCTTTCTTCGTACAGTGGTGAAAACAATTTGGGGTCAGTTAACATATCTAGGTTCTGAAGTATTGTCATCGACAGAATGAACTAAAATGGTTCGGAGTCTTTCTGTCGGTTGTACGGAATGGAGACAACAAAATTATGGCAACCGAGATACTGGTAATAACATCGTTGCTGCTGCCGATGGGATTGTTGCTGACTTGTGTTTACTCTACCAAAAGAATTACACAAGCAGTTAGGTTCAGATAGTGTAGTGTCCATGCAGTGCAATGTAACAACAACGTGACTTACCCGAACTGTTGCATGGAGAGCCAAACGAAGGTTGCAAGCGGGACAGACACAGTGGGATGTGGCTGCAGCTATTGGAGTGTCCAAAGTGTAATTTCCAGGACGTGAAAGCGATTTCAAACAACAGGAACCGTTAAAAGAAGGCAAGGCCAAGGTCGTTCACGGGTAAAGTCAGCAAGAAATGACCGTTATCTCCCGTTAACAGCCCGTCGAGGCAGGAGGCTGAATGCAACATAGCTACAACGCACCCTCAAGGCAGCAACAGGACGCAGAAACAGTCCGAAAGCGCCTTCGGGAATGTGGCCTCTACGCGCGGTGGCAAATAGTGTGTGTCCCATTAAAACTACGACACCGTTTAGCCCGCAGAAGCCGAGCGGAAGAACATCAATATTGGAGTCTTAACGAATGACACCAGGTTGTGTTCACAGATGAGTCAAGATTTTGTGTTCAGCCGGACAATCGTCGTTCCCTCATCTGGAGAGAACGTGGAACAGTCCTGCCGATATGCAGGAAACGTCACCATATCATGGTTGGAGTGTAGCCATCTGCGAACTGCTGATTTTACTTATGTGGCTGTAGGAAAGCGTTGGCCGACCATCAATTCCTCCGTGAGGCCAAATAGATCAAAGAAAGACGGTGCAACGTTCAGAATGTATGGTTGACGCTGGGCACCTCACACCTAAATTTAGCGACTTTCTAACAAATAGAAAGAGCAACTTTGGGGGGGGGGTGAACATTGTCATGAAATAGTTTGCCAACGTTGGTATTAATGTGTTCGTAGGTTTTCCCGGCGAATATGCTGAGTGAAGATCTCTCGGGCGTGCAGCCGGATGGATTGATCGTTGTGGAACGAATTTTCGACAGCGTAACGTGCCATCATCATCAGGTTACTCCCGATGACATTCAGTCGGCATTAATGTTGTGGCGTTTATCGTGAAGGGCACGGCGTGACTTAACCTAAGTTTTAACGTTAGCTGCAACATTCACAGTGGTCTCGTCTTCAGCGAGGTCAATTAATAACACAACAATCATATAAATGTTCAAATAATATCACTTATCTGAATCCGTCACTTTTTACAAATCACATGACGCGTTTCGAGAGGTTACACTCCCATCTTCAGGTTTAACAGTGGTTTTAGTTGTATTATTTCTGCTAGTTCGATGCAGCCATTTACTTGCTCTATTTTCATTTTATAACAAAAGTGTATAACAGGCACGTGTTATCGTAATATGGTAGTAAGGTAAAGCAGTCAACAATCCGAAGATTGGTTTGAACACCATAGTGCTTTACTAGGCATGGTCCTGTTTGGAGGTGGTATGCTGTTGCCTTCCTCCGACCTTCGAACTAACTTACCCAGCCAGTTATAGGGGGACCTACTGTTTAACGTGGGTTCCGAACCACTGTGCTACTCGATATTTTTCACATCAGCAACACTGCCAGAGGTGAAAGAAGTGGAAAGTGACAGATAAAAATCCTAGGATCGAACCCGTGACCTTCGGATTCATAGTCTGGCACTCTACCACTGTGCAACCGAAGTAGTAAGATTATAAATTTTAAGATGTGATAGAGTTACTTACAATTTGTTCCAATGAACAGAACTCTGAATTTCATCATGAACGTACATTTCAAGATGGATTCACTCACAGGACATGAATCAATAAATAGAAAACCAAATCTAAAGATATAGTGCATAGCCCCAGGGATTATACATTAGTAGCTGACATTGTGGAACGCGTAATTGTTTTGTTCTGAACTGCAGCTTATTAAAATTTGACTATTGCAAATAAATTATGTTGGTGTTACAAATGAAACAACAGAAAGAAAAGTATCAAAATTATGTACTTAAATATAACCACGTCACACAGAAACCAGAAAATGGTTTGACCGCGACGTTTAATTCGCCTTGCCATGGACTGCGCGGCCGCTCCCCGTCGGTGGTTCGAGTCCTCCCTCGGGTGTGAGTGTGAGTGTTGTCTTTAGCATAAGGTAATGTCAGTAGTTTGTAAGCTTCAGCAGCTTGGTCCGTTATGTCTACAAACATCTGAAAATTTATGATTCTCTTAAACACGTCCATTTTTATTTACTGTGTTCGTCCATGTTTCCTATTGTGCATGAAAATTTACAGTTCTTCAAGAGGTTAAGTTTGTGGTCTTTGTTTATTTTGTGAAGTGTTATTAGATCATCGCCTATGTTATCAGAAGAATGTCCTGTGCTATCAATATATCTAGCAGCAACAGATTTATTGAGTGAGTTGTATCTAAATGCAGTTATGTGTTGGTTTGACTCTAGCGTGGAAACTTCGTGCAGTCTGGCGGACATATTATGCGGGAAATTGATAGCATTTTATCTTATATCATCCGAATCGTAGAATTTATCTTTACTGGTTGTTATGTTGTGTGTCATTCTGTAACAATTTATTGTTGGTGGAGAAAGTAACTCTGACAGTGCATGGACACGTTAGATTAGCACTGTTTTGTGAAATGATGAGAAAGTAGGGAAACCATGCTGCCCTGGTGTCCGTCTGATTGTTGCTCCTAATATTTTTCTTAATAACTGTCGACTGAAAACCATTTATTAAAAAATGTTCAAATGTTTGTAAATCTAAGGGACGTAACTACGTTGGTCATCAGGCCCTAGGCTTACAAACTACTTACAGTAACGTAAACTAACGTATGCTAAGGACAACACAAACACCCATGCCTGGGGGAGGATTCGAACCCCCGACGGCGAACGGCCGCGCGCACCGCAGGAGGGCGCCTCAGTGCGCACGGCTGTTCTGCCGCGGAAAACCATTTATATTTGTTACCTGTTTGATGACACAAAGTTCATTTTGCAGCGTGGTGTTGTGTGTGCTCTATGCAGTATGGATCTATATGTTGTTAATTTGTGTGTTTGAAGGTAGCAAGAAGCAGCATGGGTATTGGCATCTGTGGATGTGGGGTTTCTGTAAATATTAAGCATGTGTTCACTCTTTCCTTTTCTGTGATGGCGAGGTGCAAAATTTCATGGACTTTTGGCTTTCATATTCATAAAAGAACTGAATGTTCTTGTTCATGTGTTAAATGCTTGAATTAGTGCCTCAACTTCTTTTTTATTTTCCCCTACTATTGTTAACAGTGTGTCATCCACATAACTTCTGTAAAACTTAATGATATGTATATGTTACAGGCCAAACCCGATTTTAGGATGATCTAGTTTCGCCTAGGCCAAACCAGTTCTCCCTACATGCGATAGGACAAACCAGTTTAGCCCAGGCCAAACTAGTTCATCCTGTTACCGATAGGACAAACCAGTGTAGCCTAGGCCGAACTAGTTCATCCTATTAACGATAGGAAAAATCAGTTTAGCCTAGGTCGAATCGGTTTATCCTAGTTACAATTTACATGCTTTAGGACAAACAGGTACGTCCTAGTCTGAACTAATTTCGCCTACTTTGTATCTTCTATAAGCTTTTCAAAGCAAACTGAATAAAGGAATAGAAATAGAATAGTCAATGTGATTTATAAAAGTTATTTATTAACGATTCAGTAATGTCTTATCTGTATCAACTTACAGCATATACATCCACAGATGTCACTTTATCTGATATTTACATATGTTTGGAAGGTTTACTCTGGTGGCACTTAGAATTGCACAGTACTTTGTTTTTCTTACAAATGCATGTGTTTGTTGTAAAGTCTTTCATGCAGCTGTATTTCACGAAGCCTTGCCCTGATCCAACAGAATGTTTTGTGGCTGCAGTCCTTAAAGATATTTCAATATCCTGGTTAATATCTCCCACATCTAAAAACTTCCGAATGCAGACGTCGAAATAATCCCCCCCTCCAAAAAACAAAACAAAAAAGGTTAAATGTTTTTAATATTTTTTTTATATAGAAAAGTATGGGAAATCGTAATAAAATTATACCTGCAATAATGTTTTTCAAGTACGTCACGTTTGGTGTCATCAATCTTTTGAAGTATTACTCCAATTACGTTTCGAAGGTCACCTCCGCCTTTGTCTACATCTGGAATAGGTATGGTTTCGTTGTCTCCAATGTTAGCTGGTGGATGGGATTTGTCAGTTGTAACTTTCATTCTTTTTGCTTGTTTCTGTAAATTTTCTGTCGCCTTTCTTCTAGCATTTTCAATGTCGTTTGTGTCAATTTTCACAATGTCAACATCGTCACTGTATTCGTATTGTTCAGTTTTGCTGCTATCTTCCATTGCCTTCTTTAGGTCATCTTCATCCTGAATATCATTAATGATTTCTTGAGGCAACGAGGTAGTGGGAAGTCCTACTCTTGTTGACGCACGTTATTTCAAAATATATGGGATGGTTAATAAAATACGAGACAATCTACATCCCGTATTTATTTTGTCATGACAAGAGGACACTTAAGCTAAATAAGGGACGATCCCGTAAAATATGGGACATCTGGTCACCCTAGACTAGGACCTACCAGTTTGTCCTAAACCATGTAAATTCTAACTAGGATAAACCGATTCGACCTAGGCTAAACTGGTTTCTCCTATCGTTAACAGGATGAACTAGTTTGACCTAGGCTAAACTGGTTTGTCGCATCGCATGTAGGGAGAACTGGTTTGGCCTAGGCGAAACTAGTTCATCCTAAAACCTGGTTTGGCCTGTAACATATACATGAGCTATTGCTGCTGAATAATTTTTGCTCAAGGTGTTAGCTTTGGTCCCCGATATACTGAAGTCCATTGCTAGACCATTTGGTTGTCTGTGTGTTTTATCATTAAATTGAAATTGCTGTAATTAAGTTCGAGTCGAAGCAAATCAGCGTACTCAACATTTTAGCTACTGATAGCTTCTCATATTATATGGGATTATCTTTAATAATCTATATTGCTTCGTCTAGGGGGATATTTGTGTATAAATTCTTGACATCTAGTGATGACATATGGCATTTACCAGGAACAGAAATTTGTTAATAATTGGTGTGACAAAGTATAGCTGCTTTCAAATAAATGATTTTAGAGATACAAACAGAACAACAGAAATAAAAGTATCAAAATAACATACTTAACACAAACACATATTAATTTATACAAGTTTTATTCCAGAGTAATAAACACAAATGAGATTGCATTTGATGCAAATAAATTAAGTTTACTGGAGAAATGTTTGAAATACAACTTTGAAATATCACTCAACAATACACAAATCAAGGGTCCAATAGAAGCCACAAAGACTGGAGGAGGTGCTCCTAAGTCTGGCAATAACACACAAACTGCGGTAGCACATAACTTAAATAGTCTGTTGGGAAAAGAACTCAATAACAGGAATTGCAGAACTCTGAAATCCAACAAATACTTAAATCCATAAACAATAAACTAACAGAACATTAAGCAACAGCAACGTAAACAGACTAGGGTAATACATTGGTGATTGTAGACGAACAAACTTATATTGAGAAAACACCAGAATTCTGGAACAAGAACAATATTGAACAGATAAAGAGAGAACCAATAGACAAATTTCAAACTAAGCTCAAGGCAAGGCAACGATGACACAGCGCTATTAGCAGCAGGGAAAACAAACAAGAAGTTGACGCACAAATTGGAACTCTTCACAGCATGCACAAGAACATTCAGTTCACTTGTGAACAGGAAAGCCAGAACTCGCTAAACTTTCTGGATCTCACCATCACCAGAAAAAATTGTGGACACATTCTTGGTATTTATAGAAAACCCACAGACCAGATATAATTATCAATGCTTCTTCTTGTCATTGTCATACACAAAAAATGTTCCAATGTCTGTAAATCTATGGAACTTAACTACTGTTGTTAGCATTCCCTAGGCTTACGAACTATTTTAACTAACCTAAGGAAAACACACATACCTGTTTGAGGGAGGACTCAAACCTCCGATGGGGAGCAATCGCGCGCTTCGCAGCATGGCACCTTAGAGCGCTCGGCCATTCCACCGCGGCCGCTGATACACCCAAATTATCAGCATATAAACTGATCAGTCAGAACATTATGACCACCAACGTACTATAGATGTAAACCCATACACGCTATAGCAGCCTCACCTGATGAGGAATGACTGATAGATAGACACGCGGTGCGTGTAGTGACGGAAAGGAAGAAAGGAAGCTTAGGGTTTAACGTCCCGTCGACAGCGTGGTCATTAGAGACGGAGCTAACGCTCGGATTTTCGGGGAAGGATGGGGGAAGGAAATCGGCCGTGCCCTTTGAAAGGATCCATCCCGGCATTTGCCTGGAGGGACTTAGGAAAATCACGGAAAACCTAAATCTGGATGGCCGGAGGCGGATTTGAACCACCATCCTCCAGAATGCGAGTCCAGTGTCTTACCAATACCACCTAGAAGACAAGGCGTTACAACAGGCCGTACGTACGTCACACTTAGAGGCCCCGGCCGCCATCTGACTGGCCAGTGAGGTGGCGGCCGCGGCCTCTAAGTGTGACGTAGGCACGGCCTGTTGTAACGCCTTGTCTCTAGGTGGTGTTGGTCTTACCACTGCGCCACCTCGCTTGGTGGTGCATGTAGTATCAGAGACCGTGATGTTCATGTGTGGATTGGGAAAGGAGCGCGACCTATCTGTGTTTGAACAGCGCAGATTGTGACAGTCCGGAGGGTCGTCACGAGCATTTTGGAGACTGCATGACTTGTCGGGCATTCGATTAGTGTTACGGTGAGTGTCAACAAGACACCAAGGTGAATCCTCGTCCAAATCTCGAGGAGTTGGGCGGCTACCCCTCATTACGGATCTCCGGCGTCGTAGACTGGGCAGACTGGTAAAACGGGACAGACAGCGAATTGTGTCGGGACTAACACAAGACATTAACGCTGGACAGAGTACAAGAATGTCTGAACACCAAGTGCGAAGAACACTCGTAATGCTTGGCCTCCACAGCCGACGACCCATTCATGTGGCAATGTTAACACCACGACATTGGCAACTGCGAGTTAAAATCGGCACATAACCATCGTCTTTGGACACTGGACATTTAAGCACAGGGTTTTTGGCACTGTTGACTGAAAATGAAATAAAACACTGACGTCATTGTATTACGTATAATTTCCCTTATATGGTACTGATATCTTGTTTCTTCGTTTCACTCTATTAAATGTCACTTGCGGTAAAATGCAACAATTTGCTTGGAGATGACGCAGACCACTGTCTTCTTTAATGACCGACTGTTATTGTAAACATGATTTCATACGATTTCGAGCGTGGTAAACGTAGCGAGAATCCGATGCACGTATATAAGCACCAATATGTAAATAAGAGATTAGTGTGCGACATACAACGGGAAAACGACTACAGGTGGCTATGTTAACCGGTCCTATATCATTTCCTTTCCTCCTCCATGTTGCCATGGATGACGTACAACAATTTGCGTTTGTACCACAATGACAGTGTACGCGAGGGTTGTAGTTACTCCCCACTGTACTGGGTGAAGAGTAGAAACTCTAAAAGTTTACCAACCTGACGTCTTCCATAGATGTCGTCTCCACGCAGATGATAGCACGCAGGTCGGAGTTCTTGATTGAGGCTGAAATTATTATACTATTGGCAGAAACTGATGTCCTTCAGGAATCGGGATGCCAACTGATTTATTTAAAGAAAGCAGGAAACCAGTAAACTGCATAATAATATCCACTTGACACACATTTTCATAACTGAAAGTATATATAAAATCATTTAGCCTTGATCTAAGATGATGAAACAATGTTTTATGACCGCCTACGTATGCATGTTACTCCGAGTGCGTGTTCTGAACTCACGTGTTACTCCTCCGAGTGCCTGCTCTGAATTGAACTGTGGCGGCTCGATGCAAGGCTCCCGTCGTTCCACAATTTGGCGCGCAAACATGGCTGCCGAGCATCGTCCGTCTTAAATTAATTATTTTGTTTATTGAATTAGCAATTGTTAATATGTTTTACCTACTCAGGACATAGCTTAGTTTTGAGGAGTTTTTCTAAATTGAGTATGCCATTGAATAAATAATTAGTTTAACAAATATTAACAAAAATATGAATGCGTTTTGGCGCGTGACCGTCAATGCTACAGCCAATGGGCGTCCAATGCTTGCCGCTTCCCTAGAATTCGGAGAGATTTGCCAGTGCTCTTTCCCATGAGATTGTACAACCTGTCGTGGTTCTCACCAGCTTTTACCATCTGTCGCCTACTGGTTCTAACCGGCTGCACTGAAGCAATACTTCTTTCTTAATCTGATGGCTTTAAGGCAGAAATATTACAGACATTATTATTATACCTACATCTACGTCCATATTTCGCAGGCCACCTCACGGTGTGAGGTGAAAGGTACTTTGTGTACCATTGTCACTTCCTCCTGCTGTTCCATTAGCATGTACATCGCGGAAAAAAAAGATTAGTGGTATGCCCCCGTGTAGGCCCTAATCTCTCTAATTTCATCTTTGTGGACGTTTCGTGAGATATACGTAGGAGGAAGCAATATGTTGGTTGACTCTTCGAGAAACGTATGCTCTCTGAACTTTGACAGCAGGCCATACCGTGATTAGGACCGTCTCTCTTCCAGAGTCTCCCACTGGAGTTATCTGATCATCTCTGTACTCTCGCGATTACTAAATGGGCTCCTGTCCGTTGGATCTTACCTATGTCCTTTACAACCCTACCTGGTACGGACTCCACACTGCTGAGCAATACACGAGTGACACTCGAGTGATGCTCGAATGAGTATTTTATAATCTAATTTCTTTGATGACCGACTACACTTCCTGAGGATTCTTCCAATCAATCTCAGTCTAGCCTCTGCGTTATTCAAGAGTGCTCTTATATGGTCGTTTTATTTCTAACTGGAAATTAGACATCGGATAGTTGAAGATTTTTGGAACACGTTTTATTATCACATTTCTGGAAATCGGAAATTCCATTTCTAGGAATCAACATGGTTTTCGAAAGCAACGCCGCGGTGGAGTAGCCGAGCGGTCTATAGCGTCTCGCTGCGGAGCGCGCGGTTGCTCGCCGTGGAGGTTCGAGTCCTCCCTGGGGCATGGGTGTGTATGTTGTCCTTCGGTTAGTTTACCTAGGTTTAAGTAGTTTGTAAGCTACGGACTGATGACCACGCAGTTTGGTCCGATAGATTTACAAACATTTGAACATTTTCGAAAGCAACGATAATGTGAAACATAAACTATTCATCCACGAGATCCACAGAGCAGTATATACAGGAAGCCAGGTACATGCCGTGTTTCTTCACTTCCGCAAGGCTTTCGATAGCGTTCCACTCTGATTCCAGTGTTAGTCCTGCTATTGCTTAGTTATATAACAAAGGATCATTATTTCTTTGTAAACGCAGCACTTTATACTTGTTTACGTTGAGGCTCAATGCAGCAAGCGTCAATAAGCTACAGATCCTCCTGCATTCCGTTACCGTTTCCCAGTGTTGCGACTTCCCGATAAACTACAGCATCACCCGTAACAACCCACATTGAACGTTTGATGTTAGCTATGAGGGCATTCATATAGCCGGCACGGTGGCGCTTCAGTCACGGTCTGCACGGCCACTACGGTCGGGGGTTCGAATCCCCCCTCGGGCATGGATATTTGTGCCGTCCTAGTTCGTAAGTAGTTCATAAGTAGTCTGTACGTTTAGGGACTGATGACCCCGTAGTTAAGTCCCATAAGATTTACAAACATTTGAACATTTTTTTTTTGAGCATTTATATACCGGGTGATCAAAAAGTCAGTATAAATTTTAAAACTTAATAAATCACGGAATAATGTAGATAGAGAGGTAAAAATTGACACACATGCTTGGAATGACATGGGGTTTTATTAGAACCATAAATAAATAAATAAATAAAAACAAAGTTCAAAAAATGTCCGATAGATGGCGCTGGACAGCAAAACGTCAGTGAAAGCGCATGAAAATCGTGTATAAAAGGAGCTGTAATGAGAGAGAGAGAGAGAGAGAGAGAATCAGATGCACCAGCAGTCGCAGCATGTTGACGTTACATGAAAAGGCGCTTTTAGTGAACCTGTATTATCAGAATGGGGAATGTGCTAGTTCAGCGTTACGATCCTATCGCTATAGGAAGGGGATTCGAACGGGTAAAGGTCCGTTGACAAATGCAGTTGTGGCGAGAATGATTTTGAAGTTCGAAGCCACGGGTTGTTTAGACGATACACCCCGTAGTGGCCGACCGAGCACAAGGCGTAATGCTGCTGAGTCAGTTCAGGAATATATGGAGACTGCAGCGGGTTCGTCTATGCACGGGGAAGTCAGCGCTCGTGCAGTCGCACATCGCACCGGCATTCCATACACTACTGTTTGGCGTACCCTCCGATTCTATCCTTACAAAATCCATCGGCATCATGAACTGGCGATTTAGTGAAGCGGAGGGCATTTGCGATGTGGGCGTTTCAAAAGATGGCGGAAGATGACGATTGGTTGAGTAACGTGTTGTGGATCGACGAAGCTCATTTCACGGTCCGAGGGTCTATCAATGCCCACAACTGCAGAATTTGGGTTACCCAAATTCCTAGAACTGTCGTGGAAACTCCATTGCACGACGAGAAAGTCACGGTATGGGTTGGATTTACCATATCTACCGTTATCGGGGCTTTTTTCTTCGAGGAACTGCGTGATTCTGGTTCTGTAACTGCTACCGTGACGGGTGAGAGGTACTCCGATATGTTACAGAATCGCATCATCCCCAGCCTGGCTGATAAACACCTGCTGGAACGTACGATTTTTATGCAGGATGGCGCTCCACCCCATATTGCTAGACGCGTGAAAGATCTCTTGCGCGCATCGTTTGGTGCTGATCGTGTGCTCAGCCGCCACTTTCGTCATGCTTGGCCTCCCAGGTCCCCAGACCTCAGTCCGTGCGATTATTGGCTTTGGGGTTATCTGAAATTGCAAGTGTATCGTGATCGACCGACATCTCTAGGGACGCTGAAAGACAACATCCGACGCCAATGCCTCACAATAACACCGGGCATGCTTTACAGTGCTGTTCACAGCACTATTCCTCGACTACAGCTATTGTTGAGGAATGATGGTGAACATATTGATCATTTCCTGTAAGGAACATCATCTTTACTTTGTCTTAATTTGTTATGGTAATTATTTCTTTTCTGATCAGATGAAGCGCTACCTGTCGGACATTTTTTGAACCTCTATTTTTCTTTTTAGTTCTAATAAAACCCCATGTCATTCCAAGCATGTGTATCAATTTTTACCTCTCTACCTATATTATTCCGTGATTTATTAAGTTTTCAAATTTATACTGACTATTTGATCACCGGGTATATTGTGAAAAACAACGGTCCTATAACACTCCCCTGGGGAACGCCTGGAATAACTTCGACGTCCGAAAACTTGTCTACTTTGAGTATTGAAGTATTCTTTTAGCTACGAACGCATCAATCCAGTCACACAGTTGGCCCGATATTCCATATGCTCTCCATTGTTCATCAGGTGACGGTGTGGAACGGTATCGAACGCCTTGGCTTCCTGTATATACTGCTCTCTGGATCTCGTGGATGAGTAGTGTTTCACATTATAGTTGCTTTCGAAAACCATGTTGATTCCTACAAAGGAGATTTCCGGTCTCCAGAAATGTCATAATAAAAAGTGTTTCAAAATTCTGCAACTGTCTGACGTCACAGATATAGGCCTGTAGTTCTGCGCATCGGATCGACGACCCTTCTTGAAAACGGGTATGATCTGCGATTTTTTCAATCCTTAGGGACGCTTCGCTCTTCTAGAGACCTTCGGTACACTTGTTGCTAGAAAGGGCCAAATTCCTTCGCATACTCCGTGTAAAATCGAATTGGTATCCCATCAGATCCAGAGGCATTTCCTCTGTTGAGAGTTTTCAATTCCTTTTCTATCCTTGTGACATTTAAATTAATATCTGCCATTTAGCCGTTTGTGCGATGGTTAGAGGAGGAACTAAGGTGCAATCTTCCTCTGTGAAACAACTTTGCAAAAAGACATTTAGCATTTCGGCCTTTTGTGTGTTCAAATGTTTGTTAATCTATGGAACTTAACTACTCTGGTTAACAGTCCTTAGGCTTACAAAATAGTTAAACTAACTTACACTAAGAACAACAAATACACCCATGCCCGAGGGAGGACTCGTACCTCCGACGGCGAACAGCGGCGCTCCGTTGCTAGGCGCCTTGGAACTCCCGGCCACTCCACCACGGGATTTTGTATGTCATTCTCTGTTTCAACGCCATTCTACATCTACATAGATACTCTGAAAATCACATTTAAGTGCCTGACAGAGGGTTCATTAACCACTTTCATAACCTTTCTCTACCGTTCCATTCTCTAATAGCGCGCGGGAAGAAAGAACACCTAAATCGTTCCGTTTTCGATCTGATTTCTCTTATTTTATTGGGATGGTCATGTCTCCCTATGTAGGTGGGTGCTAGCAAAATATTTTCACATTCAGAAGTAAAAGTAGGTGACTGAAATTTCGCAAATAGAACTCGTCGCAACGAATAAAGTCTTTCTTTTAATGATTTCAACCTCAAACCGTGCAACATTTCCGTGACGCTTTCCCCTCTATAACGTGATAAAACAAAACAAGCTGCCCTACTCTGAACCTTCTTAATGTCCTCCGTCAGTCCCACCTGGTGAGGGTCCCACATTGGGCAACAGTACTCCAGGAGAGGACGCACAAGTGTGATGTAGGCAGTCTCTTTGGTGGAGCTGGTGCATCTTCGAAGCGTTCTGCCAATGAAACGTAACCTTTGGTTCGCCTTCCCCACAATATTTTCTGTGTTCTCTGCAGTCTAAGTTGTTCGTAATTGTAACTTCTAGTTATTTATAGAATTTACGACCTTAAGGTTTGACTGATTTATCCTGTAATTGAAGTTCAGCGGATCCAAGACAACGTGAATCCGGAACTGAAGGTACGTAGCGGTAATTTTATACAATCAATATTTACACTCGCTTATGGGTCAATCCATAATTCAATAAACGATCCTGCTGCCACCTGTAGCACTTGGTGTGTATTTGTCACGAAGGCCTAAATGATAAATACGAGCGAAGGCAGTGCCTATAGTTAAAGTATTTAAGAACAGAGAAATAGAACGGGACTAATTGTAAACAATGTCATGCGACTGACCTTTGCGAAAAATGAGGACAATTTAAAAATCTGGCGGACAAAGCGCCAAAAAGGAGAACGTGTTTGGATTAATCCGGACGTCTGGTCACCCTGTGTAAGACCCTCCGGAACTCGCGAATTTGTCCGCACTGGCAACACATTCGCAGGCTACAGCGGTACGAGAACGAAGAGCCGCTTCTGTGCGTTGCTGTAGGCAAACTCGTCCGAATGAAAGAGACGTTTCACACTTTGAGCCAGCAGCTGTAGCGTCAGCTGATTGTGTGTTCTTGTGAGCGCGGCGCGGGAACGCGAGATGGGTGCCGGCAACATGAATGACATCTGCTGACCTCGGGCCAAGGCGTCAACAAGCCGAGCAACTTGACACCGGGGCCAACTGCCGCGCTGCGGCTTGAAGCTTCCAGTAGCCCGGATGGCACGCTTCACACTGAGGGGAGCCACACGCACGTAGCAGCGCTACCATGTGTGACAGAAGCAGAGTTCATCTCATGGAATCACATTAAAGTATTTGATGCACAGAAGGTGGACAAGTTAACATGAACACCTAACATAGACACAATATTCATATGCTTATTAGTAAGGAGCTTGAGCATTATTGCCGCGGTGGAGTAGCCGAGCGGTCTAAAGTGTCTCGCTGCGGAGCGCGCGGTTGCTCGCCGTGGAGGTTCCAGTCCTCCCTGGGGCATGGGTGTGTGTGTTTGTCCGTAGGTTAGTTTACCTAGGTTTAAGTACTTCGTAAGCTACGGACTGATAGATTTACAAACATTTGAACATTTTTTTCTTGCGCATTATTGATTTTGAGAAGAGCTGCAACTCTTTGACTAAACTTCAGTAAATGCCCGATGATGGCCTAAGAAGCCGAAAATCCATTCACAAAATAAAAAAAAAACCGTAGAACAAACACAAAATTGTGTATTTTAATTTTCATACTGAATTTGTTCTACCAAGAACCGACGGAAGAATCAGTTAACATGCTTAGAGGAACACATTCGCAAAGTGTCTTGCAGCAGATTCTTGTATCAAAAGATCCGCCAATTACTTCAACGGCCGGACGCAGTGGCCGAGCGGTCTGCGGCGCGCCAGTCGCAGTCTGCACGGCCACTACGGTCGGGGGTTCGAATCCCCCCTCGGGCATGGATGTTTATGTCGCCTATAGTATAAGGTAGTTCATAAGTAGTTCGTAAGTTTAGGGACTGATGACCCCGCAGTTAAGTCCCTTAGGCTTAACACACGTTTGAACGTTTCAACATTACTTCAAAAATTATAGTCACTAGGCACGTTTTCCCTGCTGGAGGGAGATCTTAGAGTTTATAAGGATTTTTTTACAAGGATTTTAAGCGAAGATCGCAAACTTCAATAAATAAAAATTTGCGATCTTACAAGGAAAGTACATGGGCTCGAACAAACATATCTGTATTAAAGTTTGCTTACAGGATCTCTCCGTACACCTCAATGTGCTGGTGGGTGTCGTTTTTATGCAAAACTCTGCAATCATGCTCCAGATAGCGGGGTTGGAACACTTGCGGGGAGTGACACTTGCGGGGAACCCGGGGCCCTTGGGGCGGCTCAAATGTTCAAATGTTTGTATAGCTTATGGGACCTAACTACGGGGTAGTGGCCGTGCAGACCGTGACTGGAGCGCCTCAGTCCCCTCGGCCACCGCGGCCGGCCCTTGGGGCGGCTGATGGCTTTTCCTGGGTACAGGCACACCAAGAAGTCTAGCACTGCTGTTGTCAAGTTTCCACACTGTCAACATAACACGAAACTCAGTGAAATTGCACAACCCTTTGCAAGCTGAAGAGCAATATAGTAACTTGTTCTAACTACATATTAATTCGTTGAGTGTTCCTCCTGAAAACAAAAAGGTATTTTAATAGTGATAATGTTTGGAGAGTTATTAGGACATTCTCTGGTACTACAAGACGATGACTTTCCACAGTCATACCTCCTAAAAGCATATTATTCAGAACACTAAGCATCTCAAGACACCTGCGCAAAGCAATAAATATATTAGGCATCCTGCATATATACGTTGATGTAATTGACCGCTATGTAGTTAACCCCACTATCACGCAACTTCCATCTCTTTAAAAATAGCTGCTATGCTTTTTAATAGGACCTTAAACCTTCAATTAAAAAACGTTAATAAGTCAATGAGTATTTTACATATTTGAAGCATTTATACGTAGACCCCAAAACGATTTGGCTGTATTCGAATTACAAATACATCTAAGAAATGTATGAAATACGGAATGTGTAAGGGAATGTCACACACCGAAAAATGCTAAAGATAAATTCTATTTTCTATCACCGTCATATAGAACCAATTTTACTCCGAACTTGGCATAAACCAACAGGGAGAAACAAGTTGCAAGACTTCCAGGAAAAATGAAGCGAAATTGGCAGCCAATAGTTGGTTATAAATTACATTGCCTGTTAACTGTATAAATATAAATTACGGAATACGCGGAACTCCTGTTCAGTACAATCAAAAAGGTCTAAGGTAATAGGCAGTGGTTTACAATCAGATATCCGTATCACTCTCCTCCTCAAGAAGTCTGTGTGAAGATTTATATTCAGAACATTCAAGAAAAAGGCTACTGTGGTATTGAAACTACAAGAAGCAGCTCATTTACTCAGGAAGGGAAAACGTTATGGTGCCCGTAAATTTGAATGGCTGTATCGCTTGTAGTAACATTCATTTTTTGATAAAATGTTAAAATCCAATATACCAGAATTTTGTTTTTCTAAACTCAGTGACAACTTTTTTTGTCGAAATTTTTTCAGGAAGTAGTCTTGACGCGATTTCATGCTTCTATGCATTAATATTATCAAACATGTAATTTGTGTCACAAATTGCGCGGCCGGTCCGGTCGGAGGTTCGCGTCCTTCCTTGGACATGGGTAAGTTGTTTTAAGTAAGATTAAGTAGTGTGTAAGTTTAGCGACCGATGACCTAAGTAGTTTGGCCGCATAAGACTACACATATGCATGTAATTTATTTATTTCATCACCACATTTAAGTACTAATAATTAAAGAAACTTAAAAGTGGAAATTTGAAATAAACACTGAAAAGTGTGGCTGGAGGGCGTGGAGTATGGGTGGTGTATCCCTACTTCTGGAACACCATGTTCACTACCTGCAGCGTCCGGGTCTCCCCGCAAGTGTCTACACATTCCCTTTCCGCGCAAGTGTCACTCCCCGCAAGTGTCACAAACTCCCAGATAGCACTGTAAATGTAACTGTAGACGCCATACGTAATGAAGATATCTTAACTATAACTTATGTGATAATCATCGTACATGTTCTCTAGCGTATTGTCATCAAAAGCTGTGATGATAGTTGCAACTTTAACCTTCTTCTCGGAAGACTGTTGGTATTCACTGCCACTGCTTTCATCGCCTCTTCCCGTAGCACTACCGCTTGCAATAGTTGCCGCCCGCGGTGGCCGAGGAGACTGAGGCGCTTCAGTCACGGTCTGCACGGCCACTACGGTCGGGGGTTCGAACCCCCCCTCGGGCATGGATATTTGTGACGTCCTAGTTCGTAAGTAGTTTGTAAGTTTAGGGACTGATGACCTAGTAGTTACGTCCCATAAGCTTTACAAACATTTGAACATTTTAGCAATAGTTGTTCGTCATTATCATCCCTATTATCATCATTATGTGTTAGTGTTACAACAGTATTTAACTTACGCTCATATTTCTGTACCATAACAGATACGAGAAAGCATACGAATGATTCATCTTCTACACTAATACCATCTTCACGAAGAAGGGTTCTTCGTAACTTCATCTCAATCAATCGCAATACATTAGCAGTACTGATTACCAATCGCCACCCCATCTGACGCTTCACCACACAAATAACGTCACAAAACGCAACTTCGGAGGCACACTACACCGTCCCTACTGGCGAACCGACAGGTCAAAGTGCAATGTGGCATGGCACACGGAGAGGCCTCTAACGGACGATTGCAGAGTTTTGCAGATGCGGGAATATCACTAGTGCAATAAGGAACCTTTACATTATATCTCATACGATTTTGGTGTATATGTATTTGTTCGAGCCCAAGTACTTTCCTTGTTAGCATAAAATCAGTACAAATAAGGACATGATATCACTACAGCGATATTGGAGCTGTAAATTCGATCCTCACTCTCTGCCCTTAAAAGCCCCATAACGGATCAATTACGTTGAGGAATGGCAAGTTTACTATCCATGGGACATGTCTCGTAACTTTCTGATGCTGTACAATGCACGCCTGGACCTTTTTGGCTGTATGTGTGGGCGCATTGTCACTTTGGAATATGGCAGTGTTTGTTAGCAATATGTCAGTCATAGTAAGCAGTTTGCCGTCGACGGTAGTAAGATGTCCATTCAAAAGTAATTCCGCCTGTCAGGGTAATGACAGAAAAAGTTGAATGCCACGATATAGACGCCCAAATCGTGATGAGACCTCCCCAATTCTTGACTTGACATGCAGTGTCGTAAGCTTCTTTTGGGGTTTTAGGTACATAAACCCGGTTGTTTGTAGGTATCAATGTAAACGATGATTCATCGGAGGATACCTCATACTTTCAGTAACCAAGAGTCCAGGTTCTATGACCGTGGCACCCCTTCCTTCGCAGCTTTGTGTTGGCTTCCGTTATTAACGATTTAGCAACTTCATAACTGCTAAGCTCCAGCCGGTGTTTTTATCGAAACAGTATCAGTCAAGTAAATGTTAAGCTTTGCAGTCGCCTGTGTCGTGGTGGTTTTAGGTTGTCTGGCCACAATAATTCTTAACGCTTATCTGTCATTGTCAGCTAACTTCGGGTTTCACCCACTATTCCTTTTCATCAATGATGTTCTACCTTCTCTTGTGTAAGTTGACATATCCGAGGATACTATCGGCAGTGAAACATTAAACAGTACAGGAGTTTTCATCACAGATACTCCCAATATATATATATATATATATATATATATATATATATATATATATATATAAAGGTACGGCCAAACTTTCAGGAAACATTCAACATTCCTCACACACAAAGAAAGAAAATATGATATATGGACATGTGTCCGGAAACGCTCAATTTCCATGTTAGAGCTCATTTTATTACTTCTCTTCAAATCACATTAATCATGGAATAGAAACACACAGCAACAGAACGTACCAGCGTGATTTCGAACACTTTGTTACAGGAAAATGTTCAAAATGTCCTCCGTTAGCGAGGATACATTCATCCACGCTCCGTCGCATGGAATCCCTGATGCGCTTATGCAGTCCTGGAAAATGGCGTATTGTATCACAGCCGTCCAGAATACGAGCACGAAGAGTCTGTACATTTGGTACCGGGGTTGCGTAGATAAGAGCTTTCAAATGTCCTCATAAATGAAAGTAAAGAGGGTTGAGGTCAGGAGAGCGTGGAGGCCATGGAATTGGTCCGCCTCTACCAATCCATCGGTCACCGAATCTGTTGAAAAGCGTACGAACACGTCGACTGAAATGTGCAGGAGCTTCATCGTGCATGGACCACATGTTGTGTCGTACTTGTAAAGGCACATGTTCTAGCAGCACAGGTAGAATATCCCGTATGAAATCATGATAACGTGCTCCAATGAGCGTAGGTGGAAGAACATGAGGCCCAATCAAGACATCACCAACAATTCCTGCCCAAACGTTCACAGAAAATTTGTGTTGATGATGTGAATAGAGGAAGTACAGTACATACTAACGAAACAATTGGGTATTCTGACAATTGTCTGCACGAATTATTTCAATTCACATTTAAAGAGAAGCGCTAAAATGAGCTCTAACGTGGAAATTAAGCGTTTCCGGACACATGTCCACCTAACATTTTTTTGTCTTTTTTGGGAGGTATGTTTCCTGAAAGTTTGGCCGCACCTTTTTGTAACACCCTGTATGTATATATACACGAGGGAGGACTAGAACTTCCGGCGGAAGCAGCCTCGCAATCCAGGCGACTAGACCGCTCGGATATTCCCGCGCGACGATGTATTGTTCCTATTATTTTATGCATCCCCGGTAATAACATTGATATATACGTCCACTCTACAGACTCTTTCTAATATCTATTTAAACAGTTGGGGATAGTATCAACAGTCTACGTATAATAGAAGTCACTATTTGAAACTCTGAAGGAAGCATGAAAAATCCACACAGGAGATTATCTACTATTTGCACATAAACATAACTGCAGTTATATAGGTCGAAGAACAGGAAAGGGAGGCAGTAGTTGAGAAATTAATGAGGCAACGTATTAGTCTCTTTCATGTGTTACTTGATTTTTGCCGCGGCGGGATAGCCTTGCGTACTGAGGCGCCGTGCTGCGGTGCGCGCGGCCGTTCGCCGTTGGGGGTTCGAGTCCTCCCTCGGGCATGGGTGTGTGTGTCGTCCTTAGGTTAGTTTACCTTAGTTTAAGTAGTTTGTAAGCCTAGGGACTAATAACCAAGCAGTTAAGTCCCATACATTTACAAACATTTGATTTGAACTTGATTTTTGAAAGAGCAGCCAGAAAAGGAAATCAATAAGATATTTGAAAAGCGAATTGAATATCAGGGGAAGAAATTAAAGCTTTGCTGTTTTCCAATGAAAGTGTCCTAAAGTCAGAGATGGAAAAGGATTTCGAAGAGCAATTGAAGGGAATGGATGGTGACTTGTTTTTGCGACGAACCTCAACTAAACAAGAGAAGAGCTAAATGGTGTGTAGTCGAACTAAATCAGACAAGGCTGAGGGAGTTAGACTGGGTTACAACATTTTCTATACGGGTGCGAATGCATTCTCTCAAAGCTAAGTAAACTAGTCGAGGTGCCGCGGTGGAGTAGCCGAGCGGTCTAAAGCGTCTCGCTGCTGAGCGCGCGGTTGTTCGCCGTGGAGGTTCGAGTCCTCCCTGGGGCATGGGTGTGTGTGTTTGTCCTTAGGTTAGTTTACCTAGGTTTAAGTAGTTTGTAAGCTACGGACTGATGACCACGCAGTTTGGTCCGATAGAATTACAAACAAAAAACTAGTCGAAGTGTTTGTTGCTGCAAGAGGCACCATATCGAAGATTAACGACACATAACGTCGTCTTCAGCTCTTATTGTGAATCTGCGGCGTGCCATTCAGAACAAGAGGCGTGGAATGCTCATTATAGGTATTGTGTTCCTCCATGGCAATACCCGTCCACATACTGCTCGGTCACAACAACTGCAAATGTTCAAATGTTTGTCAAGCTTAAGGGACTTAACTACGGGGTCATCAGTCCCTAAACTTACAAACTACTTATGAACTACCTTATACTAAAGACAGCACAAACATCCATGCATGAGGGAGGATTCGAACATAACAACTGCTTTGCAGAATTTCGGCTGAGAGCTGATTGATCACCCAGTCCTGATCTTGCTCCTTGCTACTTCCCTCTTTTCTTGAACGTCGGAACTGATGGCCATTGTAGTTTTGTCCCCCTTAAACATCCAACCAACAACAACAATCTTGAACGTCAAAACGTTCCTGCCCCCCGGCCAGCGTTTTCACAACGCCGAAGAGCTGAAGACGGCTGTCACACGCTGGTTCTATTCACAGGTATCAGACTCTGGCCACTAGGTCGAAAAATAGCGCAAACACGGTTGTGCTTGTTGCCAATAAAGTTTTTCATGTAACTACATTGTCTTTGTTTTTAACTCTCGCTCGCCTTTGGTATTTGTGGAGAAGACTCTGACCAGCGTTGGGTACGTGCAGAATGTTGTAAGACGTTTCCTTTTGCTGTTCTTGCAACTGGAAGGTAATGTGTTGTTCAGCAGCTTAACGGCCGCCCACATACTCCACATGAAGTGCAAGACATGCAGCTACTCAAATGTTCAAATGTTTGTTAAGCTTATGGGACTTAACTACGGGGTCATCAGTCCCTAAACTTACAAACTACTTACGAACTACCTTACACTAAGGACGGCACAAATATCCATGCCCGAGGAGGGATTCGAGCCCCCGACCGTAGTGGCCGTGCAGACCGTGACTGGAGCGCCTCAGTCCCCGCGGCCACCGCGGCCGGCCATGCAGCTACTTCCCTGGCCAGCACCATCTCCGGAGTTTTCTCCAATCGAGCACGTGAGGGATATGAAAGGACGACAAATGACACGTACGAGTCGTCAAGCCGTAAATCTTGCAGAGTTAAGTGGGCAGGTGGAGCAGGTGTGGAATAATGTATCCCTAGACAGTATCTGCCATCTGTACGATGGAATGGATGCCAGAATCAGCGCCTGCATTGCTGCCCGTGAAGGTCACACCACGTACTAATATAGGTAATTCAGCGTGGATCGGCACCCGGTACCGCAGTATCGCTTAAGCTATTGATGTGTAAATGTACTAATTGCTTGCACTACATATGCAATGTTGTCACAACAAATCTTGAGAACATTGGAAAATTCTACGAGGTTGCACTATTGTATTATTATTATTACAGGATTAATCAATACAAAGATTAATTAATAACAACATCTTGTCGTTTTCCTGTTATCCTCCGCCAAGCCTCTTTATCCAACGCTTCTTTCTTGTCGATGGCGCGATGTTGCATCACTCCATTTGTCTGGTCTGTCCAAGAGCGTCGTGGTCTTCCGCGCTTACGTCTGCCGGGTGGTTTCCATTCATAAACTTTCTTTGGCCACAGATGATCTGGCATTCTCATCAGATGTCCGTACCATTTCAGTGATTTTCTTTCAATTCTGTCTATCACTGTATCATTTTCCTACATTATAGCTCTTACTTCATCATTAGTTTTTCTTTCGATTCTCAGCTATTAGTTTTCTTTTGAGATCCGCATTTAATATCCATGGTTCTGATCCACAGCATAGCACTGATTCAACCATTATCTTACCTACTCTTTTCTTATTATTGTTGGAAAAATTCTTATCCCACCAAAATAGAATTCAAACACCCTAACACCGTTCTGCTTTGCTTTATTCTGTATTTTATTTCTGTGTGGCCCAATCCATTTTTATCAATATGTGCCCCGAGATATTTAAATTTCTCTACCTGTCTCATAACTGCTTCGTCATTGATGTTTCAAATTTAGCATCACTATTCATCACCAGACACTCTGTTTTTGTTAGACTCATTTGTAGCCCCCATTTGTTGTATTCGTGATGTGATCGTCATATCTTGAACTCAAGGTCATAATCATCTTGTGCTATAATGGCTTGATCGTCAGCAAAACTTAATGAAAATGTCTGTACATTGTTGACTGTGATTCCCATTCCTCTGCAGCTGTTCTTCCAATTTCGGGGAGCCACTTCTACATATAAATTGAATAAGATGGGTGACATACTGCAACCTTGTCTCAAACCTTTAATGACATTGATAGGTTCTGATAACTTTGAACCTCGTTTAATCTGTACCACATTATTTCTGTACATTTCAATAATAATTTGTAAAAGGTGATCATCCATACCTATATCTTTCATGGCTTCCCACAGCTATTTTACATATTTTTTTGTATATTCAGTAGAGTATTTATTGAGTTAATAGTGTGTAAGATATTGTTAGTAAGTTTTCTCTCCATGCAGTATCACATAGGACCGAATTACATCAATGTAACCCCGGCCTGTGTTCGAAGTAACGTACAATACCCACTCGCATACGGTAGGTGGTCGGACTATCGAAGGAGGATATAGAACACGGGTCAAGGAAACACTGAAAGCAGCCCAGTCGTTGTCGTAATACGGGAACAGATCAATTTATTTGACGTTCACAAGAGCACGGGCATAGGGTTATGGGCCAAGGTCGGAAGCCTCTTTGATACAGTTAAATCTGTAATCTGTTACAACACCGCCGTGGGTCAAGTATACCGTACAAGGAAAATTGCGCTGTCCAAAACAGATCCCTAGGTAACCGTGGTGCACCATAGGCCACAGATGACAGAGTTGAGCGGCAGCTGCGAAGAAGACTACGAGAGAATAGACGCGCAACGGATGAACCAAAGGGCAGCGTTTCTTCAACTACTATCCAGCGAACATTTTTGAATGAAATTACCGCATTTACACTGTTGTGGTGAATTTATTAAAATACAAGTATGATTTAGGCTGTGCATCCATTTTCTAGTGACATATATACTCCTGGAGCTTAAAATTGCTACACCACGAAGATGACGTGCTACAGATGCGAAATTTAACCGACAGGAAGCAGATGCTGTGTTATGCAAATGATTAGCTTTTCAGAGCATTCACAAAAGGTTGGCGCCGGTGGCGACATCTACAACGTCCTGACATGAGCAAAGTTTCCAACCGATTTCTCATACAGCAGCTGACCGGCGTTGCCTGGTGAAACGTTGTTGTGATGCCTCGTGTAAGGAGGAGAAATGCGTACCGTCACGTTTCCCACTTTGATAAAGGTCCGATTGTAGCCTATCGCGATTGCGGTTTGTCGTATCGCGACATTGCTGCTCGTGTTGGTCGCGATCCAATGACTGTTAGCAGAATATGGAATCGGTGGGTTCAGGAGGGCAATACGGAACCTCGTGCTGGCTCCCAACGCACGTGCTGGCTTTCGAGATGACAGGCATCTTATCCGCATGGCTGTAACGGATCGTGCAGCCACGTCTCGATCCCTGAGTCAACAGATGGGGACGTTTGCAAGACAACAACCATCTGCACGAACAGTTCGACGACGTTTGCAGCAGCATGGACTATCAGCTCGGAGACCATGGTTGCGGTTACCCCTGACGCTGCATCACAGACAGGAGCGCCTGCGATTGTGTACGCAACGACGTTCCTGGGTGCACGAATGGCAAAACGTCATTTTTTCGGATGAATCCAGGTTCTGTTTACAGCATCATGATGGTCGCATCCGTGTTTGGCGTCATCGCGGTGAACGCACATTGGAAGCGTGTATTCGTCATCGCCATACTGGCGTACCACCCGGCGTGATGGTATGGGGTGCCATTGGTTACATATCTCGGTCACCTCTTGTTCACATCGATGGCACTTTGAACAGTGGTCGTTACATTTCAGATGTGTCACGACCCGTGGCTCTACCCTTCATTCTATCCCTGCGAAACCCTACATTTCAGCAGGATAATGCACGACCGCATGTTGCAGGTACCTTACGGGCCTCTCTGGATACGGAAACTCTTCGACTACTGGCCTAGCCAGTACGTTCTCCGGATCTCTCACCAATTGAAAACGTCTGGTCAATGGTGGCCGAGCAACTGGCTCGCCATAATACGCCAGTCAGTACTCTTGATGAACTGTTGTATCGTGTTGAAGCTGCATGGGCATCTGTACCTGTACACGCCATCCAAGCTCTGTTTGACTCAATGCCCAGGCGTACAAGGCCGTTATTACGGCCAGAGGTGGTTGTTCTGGGTACCGATTTCTCAGAATCTGTGCACCCAAATTGCGTGAAAATGTAATCACATGTCAGTTCTACTATAATATATTTGTCCAATGAATACTCGTTTATCACCTGCATTTCTTCTTGTTGTAGCAATTGTAATGGCCTGTAGTGCAAAAGTTTAAAATTGTCTGATACACGTAAACTGCATGTCATCGTCATATCACTATACGTTTGGTTTTATAAAATCAACCGTCAATTTATAAAAATTTTCAAAAGCGGAAAATACATTGTGTTTCTGTAGCAATGTGCAGGACCTAAACGTGTTATAAACATATAATGCATCCATTACGAGAGGAAGGGACTGATAACCGCTGCAGTTTAGTCCCTTTCAAAAACCAACAACAACAGCAACATTACAAGAGGAAAGAAGGAAAATTAGAGTTAAGCTTTCCGTCGACAACGTGGTGATTAGAGATGGACCACAAGCTCGGAGTGTTTTGATAAAGAGTGGGGAAGCAAGTCGATCTTGTCCTTTGAAAGGAACCATCTCAGCATTTGCTTGGAGCGATTTAGGAAAATCACGGTAAACCTAAATCCGTATAGGTTTCGACAACTGGCATTTGTCGTCAGCGGTTCAAAGTCGACGTCTTTTCCCACAGGGTAGTGTGGTATATAGGAATTTTTTTCGGTCTTGAGAGGTTTAAGACCTGCTAAGCTTCCTGGGATGCCACAGACCGTTGGTCACCTCCAAAAGCGCCTGTCTTTACTGAACAGACGAATAAACAGTACAGGGATACTGGATACCTGTACTGCCATGTAAAGGCGTCATTCCACATAAGATTGTGCATGGCACTATGAGTAACTTGACACACCACCGGCAGGCTTTCAAAGTTCTCCAGTAAGCCTCGCATCTATGCCACTTGTCGTCTCGCTACCACGGCACTTATTAGTGCCCTCGGAATCACCGTGTCTCATGTAGTCCCATAGATCTTGAATGTCGCTTCGCCCTGAAACGTGATCTTCCACAACCTTTGGCTGGACGATTATCTTTGCAACCGACAATTATTGCCTCAACTATAGGCATATAGCTGCCGGGCTGCAGTCGTTTTGAGCTTCCAGTGATCTCCATCTAAAATCAATGTTGAACTGAAACATCTTAGCATATTAGCACTGTGTGCCGGGTCGTGATTCGAACCCGGAACCTTTCCTTTCGTGGACAACCGCTCTACCGGCTGAGCTATCATGGCAAGCTTAACAGACCGAACCTCGCCTCCTACTTTCCAAACAAGGGCGAAGGTTCAAATGTTTGTTAATCCTAAGGGACTTAACTGCGGGATCATCATTTCCTAAACTTACATACTACTTATGAAGTACCTTATACTAAAGACGAGGGGGGATTCGAACCCCCGACGGGGAGTGGCCTCGCGCATCGCAGCATAGCGCCTCAATACGCTTGGTCACTCCACCGAGGCAAGGGCGAAGGTCTCCGGCTCGAATACCAGTACGGTACACAGTTTTATTCGACCAGGAAGTTTCCTGTCAGTGCATACTGCGCTGCAAAGTAAGAATATCATTCTCGTTGGCTAAGCGTCTCGGTCAACGACCTCTATACTTGTTATCTTGTCCAACTACAATATTATGGCCACGAAGTGTCACTAGAATGGATTCTGGAGAGCAAGGTGATATACTTCAAAGCTAGTGAAAAGAAAAGCGGTATTTATCTTGTGTCGCTACAAAACTCTGGAGCGGTCCGGCTACCGATAGCCTGATCGTAAAACTAATTCTGCATTGTTTCACGTACGCTTTCGTTATACATTCCGTTACCGCACAAAAGAAAACGAGCTTCAGTAGAAACCGGTAAATTAAGTACCAAACGAGGCAAATCTTCGAATACGAAGAATGCGTGCAATCAAGAAATTGAAACGATGCAGGTGCTCTTTTTGAATAAGTCTGTATCGTTTACTCAGATATAACATTACTGCTACATACCACGTCTATAGTAAACGAGCCTTGTTTGTTTATATTTATATGTATGTTCAAAAGCCAGATCACAGTGTGTGGCGCTCAAAAGCCAGATCACAGTGTGTGGCGCAGGGTACTTTGTGAACCACTCGCACTTCCTCCTTATGAGTATGTTTGAAAACCTACTGGACCAAACTGCTAGGGTCATCAGTCCCTAGACTTACAAACTAGTTAAATTAACACTAAGGACAACACACACAGATATATATATATATATGCCCCAGGAGGGAGGGCTCGAACCTCCACGCGCTCCGCAGCAAGGCGCCTTAGACCGCTCGGCTACACCACGGCGCACTTGCTGCTTTTCCTGTTCCAGTCGCAAATGGTTATCGGGAAGAAACGACTGCTGGTAAATCTCCCTGTAGACTCTGATCTCTAATTTTATACTCATGTTTCTTTTCTCTTTTTTGCGAGATGGCCGGCCGCAGTGCTCGAGCGGTCTGCGGCGCGCCAGTCACGTTCTGCGCGGCCACTACGGTCGGGGGTTCCAATCCCCCCTCGGGCATGGATATTTGTTCAAATGTTCAAATGTTTGTATAGCTTATGGGACTTAACTACGGGGTCATCAGTCCCTAAACTTACAAACTACTTATGAACTAGCTAACACTAAGGACGGCACAAATATCCATGCCCGAGGGGGGATTCGAACCCCCGATCGTAGTGGCCGTGCAGACCGTGACTGACGCTCCGCAGTCCCCTCGGCCACCGCGGCCGGCATGGATATTTGTGGCGTCCTTAGTATTAGCTAGTTTGTAAGTAGTTTGTAAGTTTAGGGTCTTATGACCCCGTAGTTAAGTCCCATATGCTTTACAAACATTTGAACATTTTTTTGTGAGATGTACGTAGGAGAAAGCAATATATTGGTTGACTCTTCGACAATCGAACAATCTGGAAACTTTGACAGTGTCGCAGAACGCCTCTCTTGCAGTGTCTACCACTGTAACCGGGCGACAACTCCATGACGATTTCGCGCTTACTAAACGAACCTGAAACGAAGAATGCTGCCCGTATCAGGGTCTTCTCTATTTGCTCTATCCTATATTACGGATCCCACACTGAGGAGTAAAATACAATTATTGGTAGAAAAAGTGTTCGTGAGCTACTTCATTTGTTGATATGCTACACTTTCTGAGGATACTTCCAATGAATCATAGTCTGGCATTTATCTTTCCCATTCCATTCCAAATCTCTTTTTATGCACACTCCTAGATGTCTACGGTAGTAACGCTTCAGGTGGATGTTGCAATTCTGTATACATACAGTAAAGGATCTTTCTTGCTATGTGTTCGCAATACTTTACATTTGTTTGTGTTGCAGGACAAATGCCACTCCCTGTACGTAGCGTCGATACGCTGCAGATGTCCCCGCATCTGACTACAATTTTGCAGCGTCGTTTACGAGACGTTAAACCCTAATCATCCTTCCCTCTATCTTTTTTTGCAGCGTTGCGACTTCTATGTACACCACACCATCATCCGCGAAAAGCCTCGTGCAACTTGCACGTTATCTACTACAGGGTGTCTCACAAAAGACGCCTGCCAGGCGTCCGCGGATCGCGCGGTACGGCTCCCGGCCGCAGCCACCACATCCGCCGGCCATGGCAGTGCCTAATTCTCGGACTCTGTAGTGCCGCGGCGCATACACTAAGTTAAAGTCTAAAAAACATTGCCATTTGAGTAACCTAAGCTTACCTTTATTTACAGTAGATGTTCAAAATGATGTCCCTCTATGGAAAGAGCGGCCTTGAACACATTTGTGAACATTCGACGAATTTCGGCTGGCCGGCCGCGGTGGCCGAGGTAACTGAGGCGCTCCAGTCACGGTCAGCACGGCCACTACGGTCGGGGGTTCGAATCCCCCCTCGGGCATGGATATTTGTGCCGTCCTAGTTCGTAAGTAGTTCATAAGTAGTTTGTAGGTTTAGGGACTGATGACCCCGTAGTTAAGTCCCATAAGCTTGACAAACATTTGAACATTTTTTTTGAATTTCGGCTGCCGAAATCTGGGAAATGACTAGTCGAATCTTTTTTCACGAAACAATAAATTCTGACAGGTATGTGAACAATATCCTGCATCAATTTTTCAATAACTTTCACCCAACGAAAAGCTGTACGGTTATTTCATGCAGGACAATGCAAGACCACACATTGCCAATGCTTCTATGGCAGCAATACGAAGTGTTTTTGACGATGGGATAGTTGACTGGCCTCCTCGTTCTCCATATCTAAGCAATCCCCATACACCCAAAGAGTTGGAAGACAGTATTCGACTAGTCATTTCTCAGATTTCGGCTGCCAAAATTCGTCGAGTGTTCGCAAATGTGTTCAAGAGATGACAGGCAGCTCTTTCCTTAGAGGGACATCATTTTGAACATCTACTCTAAATTAAAGGTAAGCTTAATTTACTCAGATGGCAATGTTTTTTAGTCTTTAACTCAGTATATGCGCCCACGGCACAATAGAGTACGAGAATCGGGCGTTGCTGTGGCCGGCGTATGCTGTGGCGGCTGCCGGGAGCCGACCGCGCGATCCGCGGACGCCTGACAGGCGTCTTTCGTGAGGCACCCTGTAGTTCTTTATAGAATGAGGATTCAAAGAAACTGGTACACCTGCCTAATATCGCGTAGTGCTGCAACACAACGTGCCATAAACTCAACTAATGTGTGAAGTAGTGCTGGAGGGAATTTACACCATGTCTCCTGCAGGGTTGTCCATAAATTCGCAAGAGTATGAAGGGGTGGAGATCTCATCTTATGAGCACGTTGCATGGCATCTCAGATATGCTCCTTAATGTTCATGTCTGGGGAGTTTAAGCTGAGAAGAGTATTCCTGGGACCGCTATGTAGCAATTCTGGACGTGTGAGGTGTCGTAATGCCCTGCTGGTATCGCCCAAGTCTGTCGGAATGCACGGTGGACATGAATGGATGCAGGTGATCAGCCATGATGCGTACGTACAAGTCACCTGCCAGAGTCGTGTCTAGACGTATCAGGGGTTCCATATCACTCCAACTGCACAGGCCTCGCACCGTTACAGAGGCTCCACCAACTTGAACAGCCCCCTGGTGACATGCAGGGTTCATGGATTCATGATAGTGTCTCCATACCCGTTCATGTCCAGCCGTTCGATACAACTGGAAACGAGACTCGTCAGACGGGGTAACATGTTTCCAGTTATGAACAGTCCAATTTCGGAGTTGACGGGCCCAGGCAGTCAGAAAGGGTACATGTGTGGGTCTTCAGTTTCAAAAGCCCATGTGTTGCTGTTATGGTCTTCAGTCCGGAGACTGGTTTGATGCAGCTCTCCACCCTACTCTATCCTGAGCAAGCCTTTTCATCTCCTCATAAGAACGGCAACCCACATCCATTTGAATCTGCTTGCTATATGCGTCTCTTGGCCTCCCTTTGCGATTTTTACCCCACACACTTCCCTCCAATGCTAAATTTACGATTCCTCGATGTCTAAGAGTGTGTCCTACCAAGCGATCCCTTATTTTAGTCAAGGCATGCTAAAAATTCCTTCTCTCACCAATTATGTGCAGTACCTCTTCATTAGTTATGCGATCTACCCACCTGCTCTTCAGCATTCTTCTGTAGCACCACATTTCAGCAGCCTCTACACTCTTACTGTCCGCACTGTTTATCGTCCATGTTTCACTCTCGTACGAGGCAACACTCCACACAAATGCCTTCAGAAAAGACGTCCTTACACTTAAATTAATATTCGATGTCAGCAAATTTCTCTTTTTCAAAAATGCTTTTCTTCCCATTGCCATTCTGCATTTTATATCCTCTGTACTGCGACCATCGCATGTTATTTTACTACCCAAGTAACAAAACTCATCTACCACCTTCATTGTTTTGTTACCTAATCTAATTCCTTCAGCATCACCTGATTTTCTAAGACTGCATTCCATTATCTTTATTTTGCTCTTGTTAATGTTCATTTTATACGCTCTCTTGAACACACTGTCCATTCCATTCAACTGATCTTCCAGGTCCTTTGCTGTTCCTGACAGAATTACAATGTCATCAGCAAAACGCAATGTTTTTATTTCTTCACCCTGAACTTTAATCCCTATTCCAAATTTTTCCTTGCTTTACTTCACCGCCTGCTCGACGTACAAATTGAATAACATCGGAGAAATGCTACAACCTTGTCTTACTCCCTTCCCAACTGATGCTTCCCTTTCATGCCCTTCGAGTCTAATAACTGCGGTCTGGCTTTTGTACAAGTTAAAATAACTCTTCTTTCCCTGTATTTTACCCCTGCTGGCTTCAGAATTTGAAAGAGTGTATTCCAGTCAACATTGTCAAAAGCTTTCTGCAAATCTACAAAAGCTAAAAAATGTAGGTTTGCCTTTCCTTAATCTATCTTCTAAGGTAAGTCGTAAAGTGAGTATTGCCTCCCGGGTTCCTACGTTCCTCCTGAATCCAAACTGATCTTCTCCGAGGTCAGCTTCTACCAGCTTTTCCATTCTCCTGTAGATAATTCGTGTTAAAATATCGATGAAATTTCGTTGAATGGTTCGCACGCTGACAACTTGTTGATGGCCCAGCATTGAAATCCGCAGCAATTTGCAAAAGGGCTGGACTTCTGTCACGCTGAACGGGCCTCTTCAGTCGTCGTCGGTCCCGTTCTTGCAGGATATTTTTGCGGCCGCAGTGATGTCGGAGACTTGAGGTTTTACCGGATTCCCGATATTCACGGCGCACTCGTAAAATTGTCGTTCGGAAAAATCCCCACATCATCGCTACCTAGGATATGCTGTTTCCCAGCTCTTGTGCGACGACTGTGACACCACGTTCAAACTCATTTAAATCGTGATAACCTGCCATTGTAGCAGCAGTAACCTAACTGTTTTCACATATAGGCGTAACCCACCGCAGCGCCGTTCTCTGAGTGTTTACATATCTCTGTGTTTGTTTGTTTGCTTGCTTGCGCATCCCTGTACCAGGCTTTTTTGCTCTTCGTTGTAAATTTCTCTACATAACAGGTATGTTGTGTGGGTATTATCACCACGCATTATGTGACCTACATTACTAGTGGGATTGGCTCAGCACAAGAGGGGTGAGAATGAGGTTGATAGTGACAGGACAAGGAGGAGTTGGGCCAAAAAGAGGTGGATGAGGAGACAGAAAGCGAGAGAGAGAAGAAGCAGTGTGAATTGAAACTAACAAGTAAAACTCGTATTAGGGAAGGGAAGTAGAAAAATTAGCTTTGTTTAAAGCTGGTTTAGAGTCCTTATCGAGTTGGCGTGACGCGTTGCTAGAATCGTAAAATATAGGTAGCAGCTACGAAATTGGAACATAAATGCTCGGGACCAGTAAAAGAGAATCCTTGTAAGAAGACGATTCAATTCGTGCGCAAACCTGTTAGGTAAACCTATAGAACCTGTATTTGAAGAAGACTGTGCTAACATTGTGCTGCCCCTACATCCTTCTCGTGTAGGGCCCATGTGAAGAGATGTGTACAGAGGCATTTTCCCCTCATTCACTAAAACCAAATTGAATAGGAAAAAAAAAAAAAACATAATACGGTACAATGTACCATTCTCAATGCACATTACAATGTCTTGCTAAGTATTTATGGAGATGTTGATGTACAAGCCTCTCCCATGTGTTATTTGAAATGAAAATATTTGTTAGTAGATTTCCCGACAGTGAGACAAAAAAGAAGGCTAACGATATGAAATAAGCTTCTTGCGTCAGAGTGAAGGCTTCTCTTTGTTAACGAAGAGCAGCCGCTCTTGTGGGAACTTAGTCGGATCCGACACGCTAGGTCAACTGTCAACAGTCCGTAATTCATTTGCCCAGTACAGATCACTCACTAATAGGCCGTCTGTGCAGATGCTCTGTCTCCTACCATTGATATCCATCTCACTGGCAGACATTAATTAACTGCGCGCGCACGAGTGTCTGTGTGTGTGTGATGTGTGTGTGTGTGAGAGAGAGAGAGAGAGAGAGAGAGAGAGAGAGAGAGAGAGAGAGAGAGAGAGAGAGAGAGGCAGAGAGAGGGGGGGTGAATGTGACGGAATATGTTTTTAATATTTGATATTGCATTATGCTGTGCTATTTTAAGTATATAGCAATGGTAATTAACATAGTTCGAAGTATTGCAACATTCAACATAGTGCAATCGTATTGGACAGGTGCAAGTTTGTAATCCCCGTTGAGAGACTTTCACCTATTAATTTTACAGGCTTACCCACAGGTGAATTTAGAAACTGTTCCTCTAACGTGATCACAAATATTTCGTACCCAATCCATACTAATGTTCCGTCTCTTATTAAATAGATTTTGACTTACAAAACGCCTTGTTCATTCCAGAAATGATCTATCACTGCAACAGTAAGTAACGTCGTTTCTCGCATAGCCCTATATTACCGCATCTTTCCGACGGCAGTTTCACCGAATATGAAAAACCTTTTGAGCATTAGTAAGTAGATCTGACAAGCAACATTTGCTATTCCTGGCAACCCTGCCTTGCGAAAGACACTACTCATATAGTTTTCCTTCACCCACAGATGAATCACCAACTCGTGTACTACAAAACGCGTCGTTAATTCCTTTAGCTTCCGGCAAATAACTTTCAAAGGATAAAAGATTTAAAAATCTTTTATACTCGTATACTTATCATTTTCCACACAAAAGGGATGATATTCTTGTTTGATAAGTACAACAAACAAAAAAGAGTGACTTCATGAGAAATCATGCCCATAACATGTAACACCCCATCTAGGCTTGATAAATGTTCAAATGTTTGTATAGTCTATGGGACTTGATTACGGGGTCATCAGTCCCTAAACTTATAAACTACTTATGAACTAGCTAACACTAATGACGGCACAAATATCCATGCCCGAGGGGGGATTCGAACCCCCGACCGTAGTGGCCGTGCAGACCGTGACTGGAGCGCCTCAGTCCCGTCGGCCACCGAGGCCGGCTAGGCTTGATAACTCGACAGTAAAGATAGGTAACAAATTTATATTTAGGCATGCCATATGCAGCTAAAAGATGCAATGCATTGTTGTTTCGGTTGCGTTGAACTTCAAAATTGAGGTTCTCTTGATTGCTACATTTCACCCGCTTTTCCACTGCGAGTTGAACGCCTCATTGGGACAATGATTAATCCAATGACTTACAGGGTAACATTTATTGAACTATATGAAGTTTTCATAATTTTTGAACGGTAAGGGTTAGGACGTTCAAACTGCACCGCTGGCCTAGCGGTATGGTGGGAATTAGTATGCGCACGCATATGGTTTGATTTAGCGACGAAGCCAACTTTCATTTGGATGGGTTTGTCGATCAGCAAAATTGGCGCATTTGGACGACAAATAATTCGTATTTCGCGATCGGGAAGTCTCTTCACCGTCAACATTTAACGTTTAAACGCTGAATAAAGTGTTTGAATTCGATAGTCTGTAACTATTTCAAGTTTTGTTTCACACGCAATTAAGAGTCAAAGAAACTGGTAGAGGCATGCGTCTCCAAAAACAGTGCTTTGTAAACAGAGGACGGCGCTGTGGTAGACAAGGTGTATGTAAAGCCCCTTTTACACGATACAGCATCTTGCGAAAAATGACTACTCGAAGCGTGGACGGCTTTTCTGCCGTTGTGTAAATCATGATCCAACCACGGCGCGGGTATGGCTGTGACGTCAATAATCTTTCGATTGTGCCGAGTGTGGAGTTCTAAATTTTCGAGTGCGGCGAATACTGCGCATGCGCAGAAGCGGCGGCTGCATTGCCCAGCAGAAGACGCGAGGTATTGCTTTGTACACAACGAAGGCACGTGTAAGTAGTATAATACGGAATAAAACCTAGTGAGCAAACACTGGCATTTTTACATCACGTTTTCCAACCAAATAATACAAAGCATGTTGATTGTGGATTACTTTTTATTTTTTGTAGAAATGGAGTGGACGAAAGAAAGAATTAAGACTGTTATTTCGGCTTATGAAGAAGAGAGAGCTTTCTTAGAAACAGAACATCATTTATATCACAATAAGGTAAATTTAACGGCCTCTAGTATTATTGGTGATATTTGTGTGTTACGGTGACTGCAGATACTCACTGAAAACATCATATATTTTGTAGAATGCACGACGGCCTCCCGCGTCGGAGGTTCGAATGGATGTGTGTGTTGTCCTTAAGTCAGTTTAACTTGGTTTGAGTAGTTTGTAAGACTAGAGACTTATGACCAACGTAGTTTGGTCCCATACGATTACAAACATATATTTTTTTTTTTTTTAGAATGCACGGAAAGTAATGCTCAAATTAGTGGCAATAAAAGGATCAGCAGTTTGGACGAAAGTTACAGCTGAAGATTGTAAAACTGAAGTTGGCACTCTGCGGTCACATTACGGCGCGGAGTTATAAAAAATTCCCTAGAGCGAAAAGAATGGGTGCTCTGTATTCAAAGGCTTCTCCTCCTGCTTCTGCGCACTCTCTTTCTGCCTTCCTGCAAAGCGGCGGTTATTACTACCGTCGCTGCAGCCAATACCACACGAATTTCATCCACTTCGCTGTGTTGGATAAAAGGTTGTGATTAAAAGGCAAATCAGCACACGAAGTGTTACGACAACCACAGCGCAAAGACCGCACAGCAGACCGCGCACACACAAATTTCGAAACCATCGTGTTAAACGCAAACGATCACGAAAAAAGAATGAAACACGGAACCACCAGGGGCGCTGCTGTCGACACATTCGATTCGAGTAGTTAAGCGAGATAAGAAATTCCCTCGTGTAAAAGGGGCTTAAGACAACATGTGCCTAGCGCAGGCGGTATATCGGTTACTGTTGCTACAATGGCAGATTATAACGACTTATGTGAATTTGAATGTGGTGCTATAGTCGGCGCACGAGAGATGCTAAACAACATTTCGGAAGTAGCTATGAGTTGGGGATTTTCCCAAACGAGCATTTCACGAATACATCGCCGTGAATATCGTAAATTCCAGTAAAACATCAATCTCAGACATCGCTGTGGCCAGAAAGATGCTGCAAGAACGGGACCAACGACGACTGAAGAGAGTCACAGTGGAATGGCCGAGCGCTGTAAGGCGCCTTGCTGCGGAGCGCGCCGCTGCTCGCCGTCAGAGGTTCGAATGTTGCAACGCTTATGGGACTTAACTGCGGGGTCATCAGTCCCTAAACTTACAAACTACTTATCAACTACCTTATACTAAAGACAACACAAACATCCATGCCCGAGGGGGGATTCGAGCTCTCGACGGGGCATAGGAGCAGAGAGCCTCAATGAGCTCGGTCACTCCGCCGCGGTTCGGAGGTTCGAGTCCTCCCTCGAGCAGAGATGTGTGTGTGTGTGTATGTGTTAAAAGTCGACCACTGTATGAAACAAGAGCTTTGTTTCATCACTAAAATTATCAAATGAGATCAGTGTGAACTACTGGTTACTCCCTGCTATAAAGCCTTGTACCCTGGCCAAACTGAGAACTGACTCGTTTCAAATTACTTCAATAACAGGAAGTCAATACTACAGTGGTCAATATCCATAGCAGCTCACACGTTATTACACACAGGCATTAATAAGAAAGCCACCACAATTAAAGTTATCTTGGAAAGGTTGCTAAGAAAACATTTATGGCGCAACGGAATTGAGACGTAAGAAAAATTGCATCTGATCTTATTTTATTATTGTGTAGAACAATATTAAATAAAAGAGGGAAGGTGCTCTAAAACTACAATTTATAGGCAACTTACGGATTATGCTGAACTTAGACTTGTTTATTCAGATAGAAAACAGGCAAAATGGGGAACCAATTTTGTTACTCCATCTCTTACACGGATTGATGCGAACGGTGCCCAACCTAAATTATACATGATTTAACGCTACTGGGGGGGGGGGGGGGGGGAGGATTCACAAACAACACTCACTCATTCACACACACGCAATGCCACAGCGAAACTCACCAAAATCAGCGTGCTGAGACGAGCGGAAGCAGAAACTGCTATCGTAGGCGAAATTCAGCAAGTCCGAGGTAACACAAAACACAATATAAAAAAACACTTTGAAGCTGGCTGTGGTCTGTCGTGCTTGTTTTGAGATGGTGCGCGTGTATTGCCAAGTTAAATTACATCTAAATTTGACTACGAGCAAACTAGCCCTAGCAAACGGCTACGTTACATGAACGCACTCCACTGAAGGTGAAGTGGTTGAAAATCGGATTCATTATACAAAATCACGGTGGATTCTTAAGTTGCAGTCTGTTAGAAATCGATCTAGGTACTGGTTTTATATGAGAAGTGGCGTGAATTCAGGCGACTAGCTGCAAACCCCGGAAGTCGGAACTCGGACCACGTGGTTCCGAAAACCGATAAAATTGAATAACGTCAGTTTCCTAAAAATAAAGAAAATTAGCTACAGCATGCAACCCATAGAAATGCTTAGAATTATATAAGGAAGCGAATGAAATACAGCTACACGCGATAGGGGGCGATTACAGAGACGGATGAGGTCCTGTCTCGGAAAAACCACAAAAATGAAATAATTACCAAGTTGGAAAAATAAAAATAAGAATTACGGTATCCAACCCATAGAAATGTTTAGAATTACATGAAGAAGCGAAATTAATGCAGCTACACGTGATAGGGAGCGCTTACAGAGACGGATGAAGTCCAATCTAAAAAAAATTCGTAAATGTGAAATAATCACAAAGTCGGAAAAATAAAATTAAGAATTACAGCATGCAACCCATAGAAATGTTTAGAATTACATAAGAAGCTATTGAATGAGGTTGTACAAGGCTCAGACAGAATTACAGACAAAGAGAGTACGTACTACAAGTCGGAGAAGAAACCGCAAAATTAAAATAGGCGGGGAGAGAAGATCGCGAAATATTAGTGGAAATCAGAAGGGTACCCGCATAGTTACTTGCCTGATGGGCATGGAACAAACAAGAGTGGAAGCTGAAGGCTTTGTTCTATGAACCAACACGTGGAACGCTTATCACTCACGAAAGGAAACAATGCGAAGATTTTTACATGCAATGCACAAAAATAAACATAGCACCTATTATAAACAGGGCCCCACAAAGCTAGAAGTATTTACACAGTGTTCATACACCGCCACATGATCACAAAAGGTTTTAACATACCAGGCCGTTATCAAACTGCAACTAGAATCACACACACCGCGTTTATCTATTGGAAATAACTGAACTGTAAAACGAGAACACATTTCCGCACACGATCGGAGAAAATATTCCAAATAAATGATTCTAAGTTCACAAATCTAAGTTAAACGTGCTAGTCAATGAAACGCTACCATGTCCAGAAATAAGAGCAGAACCAACCTTACCTCACCAGACGACCAGCCCAGAATGACCAGACCGAGCGGCCAAAAGATGCGGCAAGCCAGCGGGAGCCGGAAAATCCAAGAAACAGCGCTGGTGGGGATGGACAGCGAGACTCGCGCTGGAGGGAAGGCCCACCAACTAGCTCGCAACCAAAGGATGTAGAAACCTCTTTGGTAGTATCAGCTGCTATCGACACTGAGCCAGAGAGAACGATGCAAAGCGAGCTATCACTCCCCACATTTAGACAGCCATAGATTCTCGCACCCACTTAAAAAGTAAAACTGCACAGTCTCACAGGGACAGTGGGGTAGCGGAGAAGCCGTACTTATGCCACATTAATTAATATAATAATGAATTATTAACATAACAAAATAAGAAAAACCTAGCAAAATTAACTAATATTTTAGCACATGAAATAAAAATGCTATTCCTCAAGCCTTGAAAAGAGTGGGGCTCAAGTTTTAACAAAATGATAATCTAGCGACATTAAATAAATTATAGCTTTACAGAAATATACAAAAAATATATGGAAGACGACAGGCGGTCGTCTTTCAGTGTGTGTGTGTGTGACCCTTAGCGTAATTTAAGTTACCTGAAGCCTAGGTTCAGATGACCGAAGTGTAACCCTCCCGCATTTGCTGCGGATTTCATGGTGGACCATCAACAACTGTCAGCGTGTGAATCATTCAACGAAACATCACTGACATGACCATCCGCAGCCGATCATTCGTGTACCCTTGCTGACTGCACGACACACATCTTTACGCCTCGCCTGAGTCCGTCAACTCCGACTTTGGACTGTTGATAACTGAAAACGTGTTGCCTGGGCTGACGAGTCTCGTTTCCAATTGTATGGAACGAATGAACATGTACGGATATGGAGAGCACCCTATAACACCGTGATCCCTGCATGTCAGCAGTATACTGTTCAAGGAGGCGAGGATCTGTAACCGTGCGGGGTGTATGTAGTTGCAATGATGTGCGACCCCTGATAAGTCTAGATACGATTTCGACAGGCGACTGGTTGATCACCTGTATCCATTTGTGTCCACTATGAAAAAAAAGTTCAAATATTTATAAATCTAAGGGAGTTAACTGTGAGTCGCCTTAGAACGCTCAGCCGCTCGACCACAGCTCCATTTTGCATCCCAACAGACTTGGGCTATTCCACGAGGGTAATGCGACATCCCACACGTCCAGAATTGCTACAGAGTGGCTCAGGAACACCCTTCTGAGTTTAAACACCTCCGCTGGCCACCAAACTCCCCGGGAATGAAAATTATTGGACATATGTGGGATACCTTGCAACGCCTCGGAATTGAATCAAAGTGGCTCTGGATATTCTGTTTGGGTATAGCAGTATATGTTGTTTCCCATATTGCCAAAGTTAAACTGGTGTTGCAGTAGGTGATTTATGAGCCAGTCGTTCCGCATCATCTTCCAGACTTTTTCGGTAGGCGGAGATCGGCAGTAATACTATGCGATGGACGACGAATAAGGTTTGAAGATTGCTTGACACATGTTATCGCCCATTGTCTTGGTGCTATCTAGCAATCGGCAAGCTCCGAAGGTATTGGAGTCCGCAGACATTGTGGTGATAGACTGTTAGTGTTGCCTTTGTGCCGCCATACTGGTCGTGCAGCCAGTTTTATAGTTTGGGCTGCTATTGGATTCCACTCCTGCACCCCACTAGTACTTATTGCCGATACGCTACCTAGCCAGCGTTACATCTCTGACTACCTTCTCCGGTGGTTCTTGGTCTTGCATGTAGCTTGCCATTAATTTAATTTCAAAAGAGAAATAATCTTACACTGCCGGACGACAGGCTTCTTCTCAGTTATTGTTCAGTTTCCAATGTGAACGTGCATACGTATGTGACACAGTGACCTTTTGCGGGGAAAACGACTCCAGTGCTTATTACGTGCAGTTTTCTTTACCATATTCACCAAAAGACTAGCAGAGACTGACTTTCATTCAGTGAAAGTATCAATTCCCGTAGGATTTGAAACCTAATTGTGCAGTCGTAGTCAACAGACCGCACACCATTCGGCAAGCTTGTTCGCAGAACCTAGACAAGAAAGCAGTAGAGTCGCGCTCCAATCGTCCACGGCCGAGGCTGCCCGGCCCTGTGTTACAGCTCTGCGGCCGCTGAGATGAAGCTACTTATGGACACGCCGGGCTCTGTCAGAAAACAATTTTTAAATGTTTGTAAATCTATCGGACCAAACTGCGTGGTCATCAGTCCGTAGCTTACAAACTAGTTAAACTAAGGTAAACTAATCTAAGGACAACACACACACACACACATGCCCCAGGGAGAACTCGAATCTCCGACGGCGAGCAACCGCGCGCTCCGCAGCGAAGCGCCTTAGACCGTTCGGCTACTCCACTGCGACTCAGATTTATCCATCCCGCCTGATAGCAGGCCCTCTTAATCAGCTTTATGCTTACGTGAAATCAATTTTCAGGCTTCTTTGTCGCCATCACTGCAGGGTCCTGCTGCCTCAGGAGCGACCTCATCACCGCCCGCTTCCCTCGACCAGCCACCACCAGACCGCTGCCGCCTGGACCAGCCATCTCTGCTGGGTCTGCCTGGCCCACGTCCTCGGTGCCTGGTCGCCGCCGTCCTCCTGAGCGATGCCCAGCAACCCCCCTCCCCTGTCCACCGTTGCTGCAGCTGCACCCGCCGACTGGGGCGCCTGCCGGTTCCCCTGCTGCCCCCCCCCCCTCGCCATCTCAGCCGCCTGCCAACGATGCAGCCCATAGTTGCTGTCTCCCAAGAACCGCCAGATCCTCGCAGCCTTCCGCAACAGGGACCAGCAGCCTCAGCCCCGTCGTCGATGCAGCCAGACGTCCCGCCTTCCTCTGGAACCGGGATCGCCGCCGCCACAGTGGACACAAGACGCAGAGATCGTCTGACCTTGACTCGTCTCTTTGTTTCTCTTCTTATTTTCTTACATTTTATGCTACCTTCCAACATGGACACTCCTACACAAGAACTACCTCCGTACCCGTCACCAGTCCCTACCAGGCCCCCACTACCATCACATGGAGCACCTCCTCCCTCTCCAATCCCTAACCCTCCATCTCTCTTTCTCCCACTCCCCCAGTCACCAACTCCCAAGAATTCCCCCCGTTGCCTGTAGCTAAAATTCAACAACGCCGTGCCATGAATCTCCAATTTCCCCAAGCCCCAAACACCAACACCTGTCACAGCCTGGCCCACTCCCCGCCACATCCTGTCCCCTTTCCTCTTTTTTCCACCCCCTCAACATCCCAAATCTCTAAGAAGACTGCTACCAAACGTTCCAGCACAGACCCCACCCATGGAGTCTCCAAGAAATCTCTCTCCACCATGACCCCTGCTCCTCCTTCTCCTCACCCCACACACCCTATGGGCACTACCCCTCTTCCCACCCTCGTCTCTGCACCCCAGACCTTTACCTACGTCCTCTCCTGCTTTGACCCCAAATTGCTAGACAACCGATCCCTCTCCCTGTAAGCATGTAAGCACTTCCCAATTGCCCTTTTTTCCTAACTGATTCCTTATAAGGAATCCGTCTTTATCGAATTCGCCTCCCCCACCTTCCATACCGACCTCCTACAACATATCCCCCAGGTCCTCTTTGGGTCCCGTGCCACCACCACCACCTACATCACCTCTTGCCCCCCTCCCCCAAACCCCAGCCTTCCTGATGGCCATCCCACCGTCACCACTGTGATCACCAAGTTAGGCTGGTGATTATGGAGGAGGAGGTGTGGGCGCAACATAACTCCAATCCTATTATCTTCATCCATTCCGTCAAGCAGGTCCAAAATGCCGCCGGTCACAGCTTCCTGATGCGGATCTAAACAGAGTCCACATCCTTCTTTGACTGCCTCCTCACCCAGGGGGCATTAATATACGATCGCAAATACAAGGTGGATCCTTCCTGCTCCCCTCCCTAATCCTATCATTGTGGATGCTGTTTAGTCTACAATAATCAGCTCAACCGGAATTATCACAAACCCTCCCCCATCTGTCCCTACTGTAAGGTAAGTCGGCACACTTCCTTAAGCAGTGTCTCAATCTTGCTTCCACTCCCACCTGCAACACATGTGGTGGCCCCAACTCTACCTACTCCAGCTCGTCCCGCCCTATAAACCCTGATCTGACAGTCCTCGTCCGCGTCATTGACCCTCCCATCCACCCCAAAAACTCCCTCTGCCCCCCTCCTACCGTGGAGAACGTCTCCAATTTGTCACCACAGTTCTTCAAAACATTCACCCGTTCTAACGTCCCAATACCCTTCAGCGGATCACCCTTGCCGCCCACTACATGTTCCAGCTTGAGACCATTGACACCTTTTCCCGCAACCACTCCCACTTCACTTTCTCCCGAAACATTACCTTCGTACAGAACACACCCATAACCTTTTTCCCATCGCCCCTTCCCTCACTACGCCCCTTCCCCGCGGACCCACCTAACACGCCAATCCTACCAAACACCTTATCCTCATTCTCTTCCTTCCTTCTCTCACCGTCACCATGCCACCATCTATATCCATAGCACCGCTCCTCTCCCTTATGGCTTCCTGTCCCATGTCGACCACTCCCACATGACCTCTGTGGTTGACGTCAACCTTACCTTTCTTCCTATTCTGCCACTGAACTCCAGCGGTGGCGTCAGTTTGTCTCCCTGCTCAGGAGCGACACCGTGCCCCTCCCGAAACGCCTGACAGCAATTTTAAAAAATTCTGCGATTTTTCTCCTTTTATATAAAAATTTCCAAATTGTCAAAATGTAAATTCGTTCTTTCTGAGGAGCAGTATGTTAAGCTGCTGTCAGTCTGCCCGCATGGGCATAAAAAGAAACAAAAAAACCTACCAGTGTCAGTCTGCAGTCAGCGTTCAGTCTCTAATCGTCCATCTAGTCAGAGTACACGATAGTTACGCATACCAATAACAGTTTAGAGTAAGGAATGTTTTATACAAATGTAGGCTTTCGCGGTCATTATTGTTAACGTTAAAATTATTCTGAGCTATTTGCTGGGTCATGATAATAAAATCTTTTTAACTTTTCGGATCTGTTGCAGGTTCCTTCCTCAGGGAATACTGAGGAAGGATCCTGCAACGGATCCGAAAAGGTTGGAAAGATTTTATTATCATGACGCGGCAAAAAGCTCAGAAGATTTTTAAGGAATGTTTTGTTTGTAATAGGCCGGGACAGTAACAGTCAAATTATTACATGGTTCGCATTGTCTAAGTTTCTAAAGTTAATAAATAGCTTATTAATTAGTTTGCTTATTGTTCTAGAGCCCTGCACCATATCTTGTGTTCTGCCACCTTGTCCGAGTCTACTCTCAGCAGAGGGTTCGAGACCTGTGCTCCTAAGCAGGCCACCTCCGGTCCCCCACCAGACTATGGAGGCACTATACTATTGTAATTGATAACGCGTGACACTTTGTCGGTTATGATCTTTTACGATTATCATCCTTAGTAATTGTTACTTTGCTGTAAATTTTACACAATTCCTAGTAAATAGGTTGGGCAGTGTGTGTTGATAAATCAAGGGTTAGGGCAACTTCATTCAAATGTTCAAATGTCTATAAATCTATCGGACCAAACTGCGTGGTCATCAGTCCGTAGCTTACAAACTACTTAAACCTAGGTAAACTAACCTAAGAACAACACACACACCCATGCCCCAGGGAGGACTCGAACCTCCACGGCGAGCAACCGCGCGCTCCGCAGCGAGACGCTTTAGACCTCTCGGCTACTCCACCGCGGCGCAACTTCATTCACGGCGTGGTTATGGACACATCCGAACACAATAGCAGTGTCATGTCTTTGTGAGCTTTGTAAGCAGAGCTTAATTTAAAAAAAAAAGTTAGGCGCTGGAACGTGTGTCTTCAACCATACAACTCCCCAACCCTCACCTCACCACAAACCATAAAAATTGCTTGATACAAGACATATCGGAAAAAGTCTGTAGTCTTCGCAAGACGCAAGGTTTTCAACAGCTGTCAGTCGCAACGTTCAGATAGTTCCTGGTCGGTGAACGTATGTCCAGTTTTAGTTACTGCGATGAATGCCGATGAAAATATTCCTAGCCAAACGGGGTAACGATCACTTAATACTTGTCGAAGAGTTAAAGAAAATACGATGCGATATAAAACACGGAGTTGGATGTTTAGTGAATGCTTTAAATTTCATTTGTTTTCTTCTCATGAATTGTATTACAACGGGATTTATTTACGTTCGTATTCATTATTACAAATAAGCAACCCATTTTAACACATACACAGTACTTCGTCCCACGCCCCTGTCCGTCGCTTGATGTTGGTCCTCTATTTTCACGTTCACTAGTGCCGGCACAGTGGCAAATTCTAGTTATATTGCGATTTAATGCGCGTGTTTTCTTTAAATCATCAGAGCCGAAATATTTCAGAGAATTAAAAAGAAAAAATCCTTGGGAACTGCTGGAACGCCTTTCCTGTGCGTGCTGTCCGAAATTAATTGCTGATCCAACAATTTCACTGTCAATAGTTATCAGGGCTAGAGCATTAGAGCGTTACACTAACGCCTTACAGCAGTTTTGGGCCATCAACAACACTCCAAAGTCGCCAGGGTGCTTTTTAGAGAGGTTGAATACTATCTTATCAGCTGATCAAATCATTTGACTCAATCCCACTACGCCTGTTTTAGTGATATTATCTTATTGCCTCTTTTCAAAGTATTTTCCATGTCATTCCATTTGTTTCTCAAATACTTCGCGTCTCTTATACAACTGCAAAGTCGTCAGAAAATCCCTTCGTTTTAATTTATTTTCCCTGGACGTTAAAGACGAGATTGCCTTTCATTAATCCGCTAAAATTAAAGGCAGCGACTGGATAGTATCAAAGGCAGTTAACCTTTAATAAGAAAAGCCTTGTCATGAAAGGGATGTTGAACTTAATTGCTATGCAGAGAACATTTTGCGAACAGGAAGAAATATCTTTAAAATAATTAATATGGGTTCAAGAGAAATCACTTGTATTAAAATAGCTCATCATCTCTACATTCGCGATATCTTGCTAACAGTAGATGCAGGTGAACAGGTAGAATCTACATTCATAGATTTCTGGAAGGAATATGTATGTTGTCAACGGACATAAAATCAGTTACCCTCAGTATTTTCAATAACATGTGATAAACAAAACGAAACAAAACAAAACATAATAAAAAATAAAATAAAAAAGACTAAAAAGAACAAAAAATCTTACAACTGATGACACTGGGAGCTGGCACATTTCAACCCCGTGGTCCATAAAATCAGTCTTGGACGTGGCCAACTGTGTGAACAGTCATCTTAGAAAATAGAATCACCACGGGAGAAAAAGTATTGAGCATAAGGCAGAGTTTGTTGTTGTTGTTGTTGTTAGGTTGTTTAAGGGGGACAAAACTACAATGATCATCAGTCCCCCAGGGTTTATCAGCCAAAATAGTCACATAATAGTTAGCAGAAAGGCGAGTTCCTTGCTAACAGAAGGCAGCACATCATTCTCAACAGAGAGAAATCTTCAGACGTGAATGTGATTTCTTGCGTGACATACGGTAGAGTTAAAGAACCGTTACTTTGCACAATATGTATAAATGACCTTGTAGATAAAACTGAAATTTCAGTATGGTTTCCCCGGATGATGCTGTAGAATATCGAGAATTTTTGGTAACACTGGAAAGAGTAGCGAAATGAAGGACTATCTCACCAAGGTGCACGGACTGGCAATTAATCCCGAACTCAAACAACTGTCAGGTTCTACGTTTACATAGAAAGAAAGATCACTTATTACATAATTAATTAATAGTATGGCAAACACTGGAAGCAGTTACTTCCCTAAGATATGTAGGAGTAGACGTAAGGAGCAATTTGAAATGGAACGACCATATAAAATTGATCATGAATAAGCCACATGCCAAACAGAGTTTCATTGGAAGAATACTCTGGAACTGTAGTCTCTCAACAAAGGAAGCACGTTACAAAACGTACGTTCAGTCAACGCTTGGGTTTTGCTTATCATTGTGGTATCCATAGCAGGCAGCGTTGACAGCAGTCGTAGAGAAGATCCATCGGAGAGCATCATGCTTCATAAGAGGATCTTTATTAAGCGCGAAAATGTCACACAGATGATGAGGGCCGCGCGGGAGTGCTAGAATGCTACGGACTGGGCGGCCACTCCCGCCGAAGGTTGTAGACCACCCTCGGGCATGGATGTGTGTTGCCCTTAGTGTACGTTTAAGTAGTTCGTAAGTCCAGTGACTGGTGACCATAGCATTTTGGTCCAATAGTAAGACAAACATTTGATGATAATAAATTCCAGTTGGAGACGTTGCAAAAGAGACGTTCGCGGTACGGGCTTTTGTACGTTCCGAAAGCATACGCTTCTCTAAGAGTAACCAGTATATTGCGTCTTCCTACATACCGGGTGATCAAAAAGTCAGTAAAAATTTGAAAACTTAATGAATCACAGAATATTGTAGATAGAGAGGTAAAAATTGACACACATGTTTGGAATGACATGGGGTTTTATAAGAACCACATCTACCGTTTTTCTTCGAGGAACTGTGTGATTCTGATTTTGTAACTGCTATCGTGACGGGTGAGAGTTACGCCGATATGTTAGAGAATCGCATCATCTCCAGACTGGCTCATAAACACCTGCTGGAATGTACGATTTTTATGCAGGATGGCGCTTCACCCCATAATGCTAGACGCATGAAAGATCTCTTGTGCGCGTCGTTTGGTGATGATCGTGTGCTCAGCCGCCACTTTCGTCATGCGTGGCCTCCCAGGTCCCCAGACCTCAGTCCGTATGATTAATGTCTTTGGGGTTACCTGAAGTGGGAAGGGTATCGTGATCGACCGACATCTCTAGGGATGCTGAAAGACGACATCCGACGCCAATGCCTCATCATAACTCCGGAGATGCTTTACAGTGTTGTTCAAAACACTATTCCTCGACTACAGCTATTGTTGAGGATTGATGGTGAAATAAAGAGCATTTCCTGTAAAGAACATCATCTTTGCTTTGTCTTAATTTGTTATGCTAATTATTGCTTTTCTGATCAGATGAAGCGGCATCTATCGGACATTTTTTGTTTATTAAACCCCATGTTATTCCAAGCATACGTGTCAATTTTTACCTCTCTATGTACATTATACCGTGAGACCAAAAAATACGGTAGTAATACCAAAAAAGCCGTTTGTAATATAATTGCAATTGCAAACGAACCGTTCATCTGACACGAAAATTGAATAACCTAATTGGTAAACGGGAAAATTCTCTGCAACTTTTCTCTATTATGTTTTTTTCATATCTTACATCGTTGCAGAGATATTTTCAAAAATAACGGCGATTTGACGATGTCTGTCTGTCTGTAACGTGTTCCCACTTTTTAGGTCGAACCGTTCAAACGATCGGCACCAAATTTTACAGACTTAATTGTTGGTTACCAGAGACCAGAACCCCGCTTTTTCAAATATTTCGGGCAAGAAATACGTTGGTAATACAAGAAAAAAGCCGTTTGTAATGTTATGTTAATTGCAAATAAACCGTTCATCCGACGCGAAAATTGAATAACCGAATTTGTAGAGGAGAAAATTCTCTACAACTTAGCTCCCTTATGTTTTTTTTCATATCTCGTATCGTTTGAGAGATATTTGCAAAAATAACGGAGATTTGACACCCTCCATTGAATTAACGAAAACCAGCCGTTCGGAAATGTCACGTGACATTCCTCGCCCAGAACTCACTCTGGCGTACGCCATCTTGCGTTGCGTATTTGATGATTTTCTTATTGTAACTTACACGTTGTCATTTCAAAGCAATGGCGCACTGATAAATGATAATCCAGTGTCTACAAATGACATATTAGCATCAGTTAATAACGTGTTTTGATTGATAGCCGTAGCGTAGTGGTCTAGGCGTTGGACTTTGACGCTAATGGTGGGTGGTTCGGAACCCGCCACAGCCTAAATTTTTCCCCCTAAAAGGGTTTCAGACACTCTTATTAATATTTTTTTTTTATTTACATTATTATTTTGGTCCAAAATATTTGCAAAATCTTATAAAACTACAAATCTAAAGTGGGCCGTAAAACACGTCAGTGCGATTTTTTTTTCTTCGGATGAGGTACGCACTGTTTACGTACGTCACTAACTTTTGCGTTCCATTGGTATGACACACACGTTAGTCTCAATAGTCTTGAACAACTAAAATTACTTACTAATATTAATCCGCGGAACTAGAAAAAATTTGGTTTTACGGAAGTGAAAGATTTGTAGCAACTGTCTTACTGTTTATTTTTCCTACCGCGAAGAACTGATTGACTGCTGTAGTTTCTCGAAAGACCAAAGCTTTAGCTTCCTTTGTGTTTGAGTGCAATCAGACAGCAAGCCGTAATTTCCTTTGTTCTCGATTGTCGGCATTTCAGCCTTTAAGTACAAGGATGGAAGGACGAAGGTCAAAGATAGTCGCATTTTTACGGAGTTTTATGCAAACAGCGTGACCCTCGGAGCGCGCAAAACAGCGGAGCAAGGACGAGTTATAGGCGCTGTGCTTTACTGCCTTGCGAAACATGTAACGCCACATTAATAACATTTTTTTAGGTCACTGAAACATGGATACATCGCCACATCTGCTGTAAACATCAAGTACGGTATGCACCGAAGGCCTCTTCTTACTACATGCAGATGAGCAGTGCATATTTTAAAAGATACAAAGCCACTTCTTTTGTCAGAGTAAATTGGCCCATAAAACGAGGGTTGAATATACTATTTCCTTTTTTCCCCAGACGGCTGAAATAATCATCCCATACACACAGAGAGGGAAAAATACCAGTAGGGAACAAAGAGGATGAAAATGTAAAAGGAATTTAGAACGTTTGCGGTTAATGCACCAAGTCCTTATATGTAACAGATGTTTACTCTGCGGGAATAATAAAACTGTGGTTACCATCTCATTTGGCCGTTTGGTGCTTTGCTATCGTGTACCTTTGATGCGTTAACACTTTCTTGTATTTTTGTATATGTGTGTGTTTGTGTGTGTGTGTGATTGTGTTTACATTTGTCAGATACATAGAATATCGGAAGGGTGGGAGCAAAATTATTGTTGAGTGTCCCGTCGATGACAAGGTCATCAGTAACAAATCTGAAAGTTTGGATTGGGGAAGAAGATCAGGTGGCGTCTAAAGGAACACTCACGGAATCCGATTTTAGCAATAAAGGAGACACCGGAAAACCTAAATCTGTTGACCACACAAGGGTTTCAACTGCCTTCCTCCCACAAGCGAGTCAGGCGTATTACCATTACGCCACCTCTATTGGATACCTGTTCTTCTAGTTCAGTTTATTTATTTATTGCCATCATAAAACCTGCCCTCTTTATGTATCAGCAAATTGACTATCATTAAATTTCGATAAAACACAGTACATACAGTTTCGTACAGTAAATGGAATGACACCATTAATAAATATAGACTTTGATTAGAAATCTGTAACAAAGGTAGAATATTCAAAATTTTTAGGTGTAAGGATTGATGAGGGGTTGAACTGGAAAAAACACATTGAAGATCTGCTGAAACGTTTGAGTTCAGCTACTTATGCTATTAGGGTAATTGCATATTTTGGTGATATACATCTCAGTTAATTAGCTTACTATGCCATTCTCTGTTTTCGTATGGCATCATTTTCTGGGGTAATTCATCATTGAGCAAAAGAGTATTCATTGCAGAAAAGCGTGTAATCAGAATAATTGCTGGAGCCCATCCAAGATCATCCTGCAGACACTTATTTAAAGAGCCAGGGATCTTCACAGTAGCTTCACAGTATATATGTTCACTTATGAAATTTGTTATTACGAATCCCACCGAATTCAAAAGCAATAGCAGTGTACGTAACTACAACACTAGGAGAAAGAATGATCTTCACTATTCAAGGTTAAATCTAGCTTTGGCACAGAAAGGGGTGAATTATACTGCCACAGAAGTCTTTGGTCACCTACCAAAAAGCATCAAAAGCCTGACAGATAGCCAACTAGCATTTAAAAATAAATTAAAAGAATTTCTCAATGGCAACTCCTTCTACATTATAGATGCATTTTTAGATATAAATTAGTAAATCTGAAAAAATTAGAAAAAATAAATTAAAAAAAATAAATAAATATTGTGTCATGTAATAATTAGTACAAAGTAATAATTTGTAAAGACACGTTCCACATCGTTACGAAATGTTGTATTCATGATCTATGGAACAAGTACTAATCTAATCTAATATAAAGAAGGTCGTTTAATGCACGAATATGGTGAAAATTGTGTCCATTACAGTACACATTTTTTAATAATGGCGTCATCTCATGGACTGCGTGGCCATTCCCGTCGGAGGTTCGAGCACTCTCTCGGGCATGTTGTCCTTAACATAAGTTAGTTCAAGTAGTTTGTAAGTGTAGGGACTGATGACCTCAGCGGTTTGGGCCCCTGGGTTTACAAACATTTGATTATCTTAATAATACCTAAGCAATATTAAAATTATACAATGAAAAATTAATAAAAATGATATTATAAAAAAGGAAAAATTCCTGATGTTCTGCAAAATTATTTATTGAGTTACTAACCGGCTTTCGGCTTCTTAGGCCACCATTAGGTAACAACTGACTGTCGATAAGATTTCTTCACAGATATACTACTTACAAAGATGTTATTAAATTAAAGATGATACAAATTCACATGTTCACAGGGAAAGTGTTACATTTTTATGGCACTGAATTACATTTACTAAAATATAAAATTATTTTAAAAAACTGATGTTATAAATCGGGGTTCTGAGCTTGAATATTATCGTTAAAAGCAGGGGGGGAGAGGAAGGTGGGGATTGTTACGTTGTGAAATAGTACTGAAATGGTAACATTTGATACATTTAACAAACTGATAACTAAAACTTATTTTAGTAGAGGGGAAAAGGGAAACTGAGTTTGGTCACTTAATACAATACTGGCGTCCTGTGCCATATGTTTATTAATTTCCAGTATTTCCAGTAGTGTCATTTTTTTTTTTTTTTTTTTTTTTTTTTTTTTTTTTTTTTTTTTTTTTTTTTTTTTTTTTAGATAATGTAAATCTTAAGTATGGTTTACTGTGAGCAGATGTTCGGCGAAGATTGAATCTTTCTTTTCAAAAAAATGTTCAAATGTTTGTAAAGCTTACGGGACTTAACTACGGGGTCATCAGTCCCTAAACTTACAAACTACTTATGAACTACCTTATACTAAGGACGGCACAAATATCCATGCCCGAGGGGGGATTCGAACCCCCGACCGTAGTGGCCGTGCAGACCGTGACTGGAGCGCCTCAGTCTCCTCGGCCACCGCGGCCGGCGAATCTCTCTTTTCTAACCATAATATAATAGGATGTAAAAAAAGTAGAAGTCATATTAGTAATGAAGGAAATAAGATAAAGTTAACAGCGAAAGAAAGAGATAATTCTGTTTGGCATATCTTGTGGAAAATTTCTGTTCTGTAACTCATTTAGGTTTCGGCTGCCTCGGTCCATCTTTGAGTTATTTTAGCACTGAGGGGAAAACACCTTGTACTTCAGCCTTCTGTAATTTCTGTCCAGTTCTTTCGCGACTCTGAGACAATATAAAGTCACCACTGATCTTGTTATCAATTTAATCATATGTCTGTCAAACGTAAATTGAACTTAATTAAAAATGAGTACTATCTAATTAACAATCACCACACGCCAGTTCAGTGATCAAACATTGTTTTTCTCTTCCTCAGCTCAGCATCAGCACTACCTCCGTCCATTCACATCTTATCCCTCTCACTCATTTCATCTCTTCTACTAGCGAGCGAGGTGATGTAGTGGTATCACACTACACTCATATTCGGGTTCAAATCTACCTCCGACCATCCAGATTTAGATTTTTCGTGATTTCTCTAAAACACTCCAGGCAAATCCCGGTATGGTTCTTTTGAAACTTCGTTGCCCATCCTTAAAAAAAATCCGAGCATGAGTTCCGTCTCTAATGACCACAGTGTCGACGGGACGATAAATCCTAATCTTCTTTCTTTCTTCTTTCTATCTCCTCTACTTACATTTATGATGAAGGTATTTCTGTTGCTGATAACTGTCTTTAATGTGTTTAGTTCCTTCCTAGATATATTGTTAGTTACTAATCTTAGTATCTGGAATATGTCAACGTTTCTAACTGTGTATATCATATCACTCTATGGGGGTTCATGTCTCCTAGCTTCCACTTGTAGAGGACATCTGAACACTACATGCTCTGGGGATCTTAAATCAACACAGCTACACAACGCTGACAGTTTGTTCTGTGTGAATACTGGGAGTAAGCGCGATTTCCTTTCATAAAGTGAACCGTATCTCTGTTAGGGACGATATGATGATATTTCCCTTACGTTAGGAAGGAGACTGTATACTTGGTGTCGTGTATTTCCGGTGGACCACTCCCAGTCCCTTTGTCATTCACCGAGTGTCCAGTATCGAAGTCAGATACTTACGGGAATGAAATAGAAAAAGATGTATCTATGCAGATTGAAGTATCATATGAAATTTGTACCAAGACAGGGATTAGAAACCGGATCTCTTGCTCACTGGGCAGTTGTGCTAATTACTATATCACCCTGGTTCCAGGGCAAATCGGTGCAGGTGCGCGAAGCCACTCTGTCAGGGTGGTATAGTGGTTAGGACAACTGCCTAGTGTGCAGGAAACCCAAATTCGAATACCTGCTTCGATAAAAATTTTGCACGATACTCCAGTCTGCTTAGATATGTATAACTCAGTTGAAACGATTCCAAGACATTGTGTAACCATGTTGGGACTGTAGATTCTTGTACATGCGGACACAGTGGGAAGTGATGGAGAGCTACTGATACGAGACAATCACAGAGTTCCCATTTGAAGGCGTTGCTGCAGGGTATATACTAGTTGTGTCGAGAAAGTAAGTTTCGCTTGATTATATAAAACAAACGCTTACAGATACAGAAAAATTTACTGTACAAAAATCTACAACTGCTAAACTACTTTTCTACATAGCTTCCTTCTTCCTTCCCCTCCTTCATCAATAATTTGCATATACTAAAACACAGCCACAGGGAATTTATACAAACACGGGGTATCCAAAGCGTGTCGTACATCTTTTGCAGATCTTGAATATTCTTTTACCTTCCTGGTTGGTCTAAAGATAGTTCTCACCTCATACCTGTTCAGAACTTTTCCAATGCGGTCTGTAATTTGATTAATAAAGGAAGAAAAGCTTTCCCCTTGGGAGGTCGTTGCTCTTTGTTATTTTTGATCCTCTCCCTAGAACGAAGGGCTTGATTTATTTCTTTGATGGCATAGCCATTCTTCTCGAAGGTCAATCGAAGATATTCCACCACATATTTTAAATAAATCGCTTCATAAAATTTGAGCGCTCTGTCGACCAAAGTTTTAACCACACCGCCTTTTTGACTGGGACGGTGGTTAGAGTTGATACAACTAAGATTTATCAAAAAGGAATCTAATTCTTCTGCTCCATACCACAAAACAGTCACGCCATAGCAATACCATCTGGCTAGGTTTTTAGTAGCTGTCTGCAACGAATGTTGTTCAAAATTCTCCATAAATAAATTTTCCACCGCTGGACTCAGTGGACTACCCGTAGCCACGATGTCAATCTGTTCACAGAATTCCTTATTATACTAAAAATACGTAACGATGAGGCAGTGTCTAAACAACGACACTATGTCAGGTGGAAAAATATCAGCTATGCATGAGATAGCTTCGTTCACCAGAATCATGGTATATAAAAACACCACGTCAAAGCTAACAAGAATATTGGTATGACCAACTTTCACCTCTTTTAGTTTGTCAATGGACGAATTCTTAATATGACAGTCAGTACCACCAACGTAGGGATGCTACAGTGAGGCAAGATGTCTAGCTAATTTTTGAGTGGGAGACCCTATGCCACTCACAATTGGCCTAAGCGGAGTTTGTTCTTTGTGCACTTTTGGTAGTACATAGAGCCTTGGTAGGTATGCTTCCTTTCTGCAGAGCATCTTCTTGTCGTCGCAAGAGAAGGATGATGATTTCACCAGTTGATTAGTCGTCATTAAAATCTTCATAGTTGGTTCTTCTGCAGTTTTTTCATTAACTGTAAAAAAGGAACTGCACATAAAAAGGTCCCAGCTAGAGCCACATTCAAACTATTCACGCGAATTCAGCATTGAGGAAGTTGAGACAGCCTTGAAGATGGTAAAGGTAAATAAAGCTTCTGGTTTTGATGGAGTGTATCCAGAGTTTCTGAAAACTGCCGACCCAAAAACAAAATTATGGCTCACTGACTTTTTCAATGCGATACTGAGAACTGGAAAACTACCAAAGCTTTTCAAACAGGCTAAGATAATTGCCATCTTGAAACCAGGTAAAGATGGAACAGATGCTTCTCACTATCGACCTGTATCGCTACTCATCATGACCTATATGTTACTTGAAAGGCTCATCCTAAACCGGATACAAGAGACCATTGACCAAATCATCCCTGCTGAACAAGGTGGCTTTAGGAAACATCACTGCTGATGTGACCAGGTCTTAACGTTGACAACATTAGTAGAAACTGGGTTCCAACGGGGTCTTAAGTCAGCTGCAGTTTTTGTGGACCTCACAGCAGCTTATGACACTGGGGGCGGGAAGGACTGATGTTGAAGCTTATCCAAATCATCCCATGCCAAAAGGTTACATTCCTAGTGAACAACCTGCTCTCGGACAGATGCTTTAAGGTATTTCTGAATGGATAATGTAGCAGATGGAGAACGCCAAATAACGGCCTACCATAGGGTTCTTTTCTGGCAGCCATCCTATTTAACCTATATATACATGACATGCCAGACACGAACTCCACGAAAATCCAGTATGCAGGTGATCTAGCATTAGTGTTCCAGAGTAAAGACCTCAAGCACTGCGAGCAGGTACTGACGAGTGACCTGATTAAATTAAGTGATTACTTTCATAAATGGAGACTTCAACCAAACCCAAATAAAACTGAGGTTACTGCATTCCACCTGAATAATAAAGAAGCCCAAAGGAAGCTACAAGTGACTTTTGATGGAATTGAAGTGCCACATAACTACAATCCGGTATACCTAGGTATCACTCTAGATCGGTCCTTAACATTCAAAGAACAGAGCTTGCCTCAAGAGTGAACTTGCTTCGCAAGATTGCTAGCAGCAATTGGGGTGCGGACGTCAAAACCCTACGCTCTGCTGCGCTCGCTCTTGTGTATTCTGCTGGGGAATACTGCGCGCCAGTGTGGGAAAACAGCGCTCACACAACAAAGATTGACGTCCAACTTAATGAAGCCATGAGGATTATCACTGGCACTTTCAGATCTACGCCCATTCAGTGGTTACTTGCCCTGGCTAACTTTGCTCCGCAAGACCTGAGGAGGAAAGCAGCTACAGTAAAATTGATAAAGAATGTCAAGGCTCACAAGAATTCTCCCTTGTATGATGCTCTGCAGGATCCCTCATCATGTCGTCTCAAATCACGAGCATTTCCCTGGTGTGACACAGAAAGCACCACTTCCTTCAATGTGACCTCCAAGTGGCAAGAACGCTGGAACGAACATCCACTGCACAACGCCCACCTCGTGCAAGATCCATCAAAGAAGGTTGAGGGATTCCATCTACCACGCCAAACCTGGAAGAGGCTCAACCGCATCAGGACTGGTCAAGGGAGGTGTGCTTACAACACGAAGAAGTGGGGGTTTCCTTCCATCTTCTGAATGTGACTGCGGGGCAGAGGAGCAAACTGTAGGGCACATCGTCAAACCGTGTCCACTGCGAGCATTTAATGGTGACTTGAAGAGTTTTTACATCAAGTGACATAAAGTGCTCTGGACTGCTTGTCAAATTCGGACATTTCAATTTAATTATATACTTGTAAAACCATACGATAAATAAAATGCAGTTTTTTTTAAAAAAAGCTGGCGGGGTCCAAAATATTCTTGATCCTGTTGTGATAGTCCGCCTCAACAGCACGAGTAGGGCATGTCGAGCTCCTTTTGTGGCGGGCCGACAGACCCCTCTGCTCGGGTTCGCTGCGCGGCACTATCGATCAGGGCAGCCGCGGGCGAAACAACGTATGAGCTGTCCGCGGTACGGCTGCCAACGCCGCCGCGCAAATTATATACGCGGCTTTTCCATAGTAGCCGGGCAAATGGCTTCCCTCATCCCAGCCAACACCACCCAGAGACAAGGCCTCTCAACAAACAGCCCGTGGCACGTCACACCGACCAGGCTGCGACTGTCAGCGAACTGCCTGGTCGCTGGGGCACAACCCACTGCCTCGTAGCGGCCAGCCAGTCAGCTGGCGGTCGCGGCCTGGTCGGTGTGCCGTGACATGGGCTGTTTGTTGAGAGGCCTTGTCTCTGGGTGGTGTTGCCCCAGCTCTCCCACCACTGGAGCGCTAGACAGGTGTGAGCACTATCTGTTTCCTATCGCACTTTGTCTGACTTTGTCCTGCTCTGTTTTCTGTCAGCTGTTTCTTGTTGTCAGCAACATAGCTCAATGGAGCCACGATACAACAGTTAAGTTTCTTTCTCTCTATGTAGAACAGGAGTGCTTGTAGAATGTGAACTGTCCACTTTCTAAAAATAAAGCAGGCACAGGAGGCACAACCACAGAGCTGCAATGCCGCGTATTCAGGAGGAGATTAAACATAAAAATTAAGAGCATCAGGTCGGTATTTGTAGTTAACTTTCCTAGTTGAAAATATTGTGTCAAGGTCCTTACAGCTACACCCAGCAGCAAGAAGATAAAACAGTATCTGCCGTTTAATTTGTTGGAACGTGGGGACCACACTTCTAAGGTCATCAGTCCCCTCAGTGGGAAGGGGAAAGAGTGAGGATAGGAAAGGAGGGGAAGGGAAAGGAAATGCAGTCCAGGGAGGAAAAACTGCACTAGCTCGGGGCATCGTGCTAACCAAGATCGTACTCAAGAATGAACCATGAGACCCGGGGAGGGAGGTTTGGTTTCTCTAAGATCAGTACGCTGAATCTTACTGCATACTTTTTCTAATAGAAAATTGGAGCAACTTTCAGGCGGTCTCAGTGATGAAAAATATCCTCTTTGGTATTCTGTTGCGAGTCCTTTGAGAAGCACATGCGAATCTCTTCGGCCAGTCCATTTTAGTACCCACTTTCTGCTCCTTACTGTTTCAATCTCGTCTTCCATTTATTGCGGAACAGCCAATGTTGTAAGATGTTTAGCTTGGTTAGGCCTCGCTCTTCGTGTTATGCTGCAGTGCACGCTAGACAACAGCCAACTCTTGACTGTCAACTAAATCATCTGTTCACACGCACTTGCTTACTGGCCGTTTAGCCGTCAATTACGGCAACTGAATTACTTACTACTTGAATAAATTACTAGCCTAGTCAGAACCAGCCTTTACTGCCCATAAGAAGGACAAAAATCTTAAATTGTGTCCGAAAACCACATTCCACTAGATGCTTTCGCAAATACGACCAATCCTGTTGGAATGCTCCAAGAGTAGGGCAAAGAAGTAGTATACTTCGGTATCACCTCGGCATCATAATCAGTCACTCGGTGTATGGTTGATCGATGGCGCTTTGCACGTCTGGTCTTTCACTATAACCATTCTGACAAAAGGTGACCTCACGAAGGGCTAATTCAGCTGATGAGGTCTCAGGAGGCGAGACGATGTGGGCCCTGTGAACCAAGGTGCCAAGTACCGCTTTATACTGGGCCGCATGGCCTCATCCAACCTAACCTCAATTAACTGCAATATATCAGAGAAACATGATCAAATAGAAGAGAAGAGCACATCAAAATTTACCAAAATATCAGAATCATTTAAACACATTCTCACTAATCGACGTAACAAATCCGTCATGTTCTAATATACGATATATATTCGTCACAAGTTTCTCTTACTGTTGTAAATATTCTTCGTCGTTGATAACAACCTCTACATATACAGAATGAAACTTTCACTCTGCATCGGAGTGTGCACTGATATGAAACTTCATGGCAGATTAAAATTGTGTGCCAGAACCGGGACTCCAACCTGGGACCTTTGCCTTTCGCGGGCGAGCGCTCTACGACTTAACTATCCCGACACGACTCACGGTCCGTCCTCACAACTTTACTTCTGCCAGTACCTCGCCTCCTACTTTCCAAACTTCACAGAACCTCTCCTGCGAAACTTGCAAGACTAGCACTCCTGGAAGAAAGGATATGGTGAAGACATGGCTTAGCCACAGCCTGAGGGATGTTTCCAGAATGAAACTTTCACTCTGCAGCGAGGTGTGCACTGATATGAAACTTCTCGGCAGATTAAAATTCTGTGCCAAAACCGGGACTCGAACCTGGGACATTTGCCTTTTGAGGGCAAGCGCTCTACCACTGAGCTATCCCGACACGACTTACGGACCGTCCTCGAGATAGCTTAGTGGTAGAGCGCTTACCTGGGAAAGGCAAAGGTACCAGGTTCGAGTCCCGGTTCTGGCACACAATTTTAATCTGCAACGAAGTTTCATCCTCTACATTTGTTACGAAGTGGCGTCACGTAAAAAACACTTTCAGGCACACTTTCAGGCACTCCAGTTGGAGTCTAACAGCCATAAACTCCACACGATCATCATCATTCCCACCTAGTGCTACGTCCTTTTTGACGAATTTCCCAACAAAACACGTAATGTGACTCAGTACATGAAGACACATGACCTGGTACCTTACAATGCCAACAAATAAGCCTTTTTGCTGGTTCTTCGATTAGTCCCAAACCGAGTGTATACCTATAGTAATGAAATACACTATGCAATGAAAAGTATCCGTGTACCTAGCTGAATATGACTTACAATTTTGTGGTGCCCTCCATCGGTAATGCTGGAATTCAATATGGTGTTGGCCCACCCTTAGTCTTGATGATAGCTTCCACTCTTGCAGGCAATGCCACGTTCAATCAGGTGCTGGAAGATTTGGGGAATGACAACCCATTCTCCACAGAGTGCTCACTGAGGAGAGGTATCGATGTAGGTTGGTGAGGCCTAGCACGAAGTCAGCATTCCAAAACATCCCAAAGGTGTTCTATAAGACTCAAGTCAGACCAGTCCTTTACAGAGTTGTTAATGTGTAACCACTCCGACACAGGCCGCGCGTTATGAATAGCTACTCCATCGTGTTGAAAGATGAAATCTCCACCCCTGAACTGCTCTTCAACAATGGGAAACATCAATGTAGGCCTGTGCTGTGATAGTGCCACGCAAAACAACGAGGGGTGCAAGCCTCCTCCAGGAAAAACGGGGGCTCACCATAACACCACCACCTCTCAATTTTATTGTTGACACTACACAAGCTGGCAGATGACGTTCACCGGGCATTCGTCATACCCACAACCTTTCATCGGATCGCCACATTGTGTACCGTGATTCGTCACTCTACACAACGTTTTTCCACTGTTCAATCGTCCTGTAGTTACGCTCCTTACACCAACCGAGGCGTCGTTTGCCATTGAGCAGCGTGATGTGTGGCTTATGAGCAACCGCCTGCCCGTGAAATGCAACTTTTCTCACCTGCCACTTAACTATCAAAATACTGACGCAGTTTCTAATTCCTGTGTTATGGTGTGAACAGATGCCTGGTTGTTACACCGTACGACCTTCTTCAGCTGTCGGCGGTCTCTGTCAGTCAGGAGACGAGGATGGCCTGTACGCTTTAGTGCTGTACGTTTCTCTTCACGTTCCCATTTCACTATCGCAACAGAAACAATGGACCTAGGGATGTTTAGCAGTGTGAAAACCTCGCGTTCAAACTTCTCATTCTCATCCCTCTTGTACTGAGCCAATCCCACTAGTAAAAAAATGTGCAAATGTTTGTAGAGCTTATGGGATTTAACTACGGGGTCATCAGTCCCTAAACTTACAAACTACTTATGAACAAGCTAATACTAAGGACGGCCCAAATATCCATGCCCGAGGGAGGATTCGAACCTCCGACCGTAGTGGCCGTGCAGACTGTGACTGACGCGCCGCAGAACGCTCGGCCCCCGCGACCGGCCACTTAATATCAAACACGTATGTTTTTGGGGGTGTCTAGATACTTTTGATTGCACAGTGTAGACTTTTTTTTTTTTTACATTTATTAATGAAACAAAATTTTACAATTTAAGCAACTTGAGTAGGCTGTAATATGGATCAAACAATATCGTTATTTTCCAACAATACTGTCAACGAGCAGTGTACTACTATAGTTCATTATGTTCACAACTGTTCGCCGACTTAGCCTCCTAAGGGTATTTGTGAGAGTTCGGGGCCCTGGGAGCAAGAATTGCGGCGTCTGCTAACTAACTGGCAACTGCCGTGCCACTCTATAGTTAACAGGCGAGGGTATCTAGGTCTATACACGTGACACTGATTAAACTTCTGATGACATACCGCAAGTCTATTCTGGTTAGATGCAGGTCAATGAGAACGAGGTGCTAAGTATGAAAAGCAATGCTCCAAGATACACACGCAACTTGAACCTTCATACGAAATACCGCCATGAGACCCTATCGACAGTATTCAAGAAACTCCCCAAAGGCCTGAATATTAACTTGAGAAACTTAAACAACCGCTTCATCCTTAGCACAGAAAACTACACTTACAACCACAGATGGAAACATAACGACCCAAATCTTCCTTATCGGCCGTAAATTACCTAGGACATGCTTAACATAAGCAAACACAAACAACGCAATATCGGTGGATCCCTGCATCGCGACAGATATAACTGGCACACTCAACTGGTACACACAGCCAACAGGCCGGCAGCAGCAGGGGGTTCGAACGCACGCGAAACACAAAGTCGCCAGCAACTCTTACACACGTGGCGATCAAATGACCCTTAAATGATGACTCTGACTAGTTATAGGCAATGTTCAGTTGCTGCTCCAGGATGTGCCATATGGGTGGGGCAGATTATGAAACGGGTGGGCCAAACCTCGAGTTCACGTGGATAAATATGAAGGACAAAATGTAGTTTAAAATATTAATTTAGTGATTTTAGACAATTTCAAGAAGACATTCATTACGACACAAATCCATCAAGTGCCAAATTTGGTTCGTAATGAAGATTAAATTGATGTTTGTGTAGTGTTTATTTATAGTCACTGTATATTTGTTTGTTTGTCTGTATAGCTTATGGGACTTAACTATGGGGTCATCAGTCCCTAAACTTACAAACTACTTCTGAACTAACTAATACTAAGGACGGCACAAATATCCATGCCCGAGGGGGGATTCGAACCCCCCGACCGTAGTGACCGTGCAGACCGTGACTGGAGCGCCTCAGTCCCCTCGGCCACCGCGGCCGGCACACTGTATATTTATTTCCTGCATTTAGGTATCTGCATAAACAAGATAGATAAAATTTAACAGAGTGATATCTGCAGCGAATTGAACTTTTATGTGTCATTTTTTTCTCTAGTGAAGAGCATCATTTGGTTCGTCACGCCGTCTCTCAATGCCTTTGTCTAACTTGAAATAGCTCATACTAGCATTATCTTTACTCGAGAAACAGTAAACGGTTCAGTGTAATGTGGCTGCAACAAGTATTAGCACAATTATGGATAACCTTTTCGGAAGTGGCCATAAATGCAAGGGTCTCTAATGCTGCTTAACCATCATAACTTCCTGTATCCATATAGCATGAGATTTTATTTCTCTTCCAAACTATCGGAAGACCAGCTAAAATTCAGGGTTTTGAAATGTTATCAATATAAAAATATTCAATATAACAAGCAAAAATTCTGTATCAAAAGCCACAACACACCTACATACATAAATCTATTATTTTCTTATTCATTCACTCCATACATCAGCAAAATACTGAAAAACATTTCCATTCCTGTATCAGAAATTTCAGTACAA